>CM050520.1:47389830-47989830 GCA_027563665.1 Antrozous pallidus | reverse complement strand
GAGGAGACCTTGGTTGTGTAGACCTAATCATGCCCACCATTTCTTCATTTGTGAGTTATCCTCCAAAGGGAAAACTACAAACCCTCTGCTGAAGTGAGCATTTTACTGGATAATGTTTCTTTTCTGGCTACTGCCTTGAATTATTGTTCTTTTTTTTGACTACTGCCTTGGGTTATTGTGATTTGTGGCCACTACCTTGGGTTATTGTTGTTTTTGGATTATTATATTGTTATCCAAGATTTATGGATAGTCCACTTCCTTCCAGGTGGAGAGAGAGCCTAAGAGAACAAGTCTTTGAACACACCAGCAGTTACACAGGTAAAGTTGGGGGCCTCCCCCACTGCTACCCCTTACCCCAGGACATGGGGTCTGCTTTTCATGTCACTGACAAGTGCTGAGGGAGTCCAATATGGAGGGGTGGGGACCAGAGAAAATTGAGAAGTGTAGCTGGGCACAGATTCTGGAGGGCCCTTGACATCAGGCTCATTTTGGACTTCATTCTCTAAGAAGAGACCCCATAGGAAGATGTTGAGCATGGTATTTATTTTTTATTCCTTCATATCTTTATTCATTGCACAGTTTTTGAGTTCTCACTTTGTGTCAAGCACCCTGTGAGAGGCGAAGATAATTGAAAAACAATGGAAGTTGGCTCTAGAGAGCAGAGGGTTGGCCCACAGAGAACAGTGAAGAAACCAGACAAAAGAAGAGTTATTGACAACAGTGGGCCAGACACCCACATCCAGAACAGTTGTGGGTAATGTGTGTTGGAGGGCGGAGAGAACACAGCAGTGATGCTGAAATGCTGGACTAGAGTCTAGGTTCTGCATATAAGCAGTCAGGAGATGGCAAGTGAGTTTCAAACAAGGGAGCAATATGCTAGGTTTCTGTGTAGAAAGGATGGAATAACGGAATAATTTATTATTAAGCAGAAGAACGCAGGTGCTGAGGAAGGGAGATAGACCCAGTAAGAGAAGAGGGAGCTAGATTTATTTTTCAAAACGTTGTGGTGGTAATCACTGTGTTATTGGTTTGGGAAGCCAGTTCAATGTCAAAGAAAAATCCAACTAGAAGGCAGAGGACTGTGCAGTACATGATACTATTTTCTTCCACAGTTCCTGGGACCTTAAGTAAAGCAGTAACGAAATCATGAATTGGTTCCTTGTGGATGAATGGTGGCGAAGATCTGAGATGCTATGCACCAATGGTAGACGACTGACCAGTACAGTACTTAGAGTCAGGAATGGACCCACAGGGACTCTGAAAAAATATGTTTAGAAATTTGAATAAATTAAATGGAAGTCATTTATACTGTGAAACTGAAGGTTCAAACCAAGACTGTCCAAATCTCTTGAGGGGAAGAGAATTTTCAAGTAACTTCGAGTTCTATGAGTCTTAAGGAGATCACTCTGCTGACTGTTAGGAAGTCTGAGGGGGTATTCCAGATACCTTATGATTTTCAGTAGTTGCATGAATAAACTAAGGCTGCCATAACAAAAGATCGTAGGCTGGTGGCTTAAGCAACAAAACTTTATTTTCTCCCATGTGTAGAGGCTAGAACTTCAAGATCAGTGTGTCAGCAGGTTTGGTTTCTCCTGAGCCCGGTCCTTGGCTTGCAAAGAGCCACCTCCTTGCTGTGTCCTCACACAGCCTTTCCTCTGTGCACACACATCTTTAGTGCCTCTGTCTCCACATTTTCTCTTCTTCAGGCAGACTGGATTATTGCCCACTGTAATGGATTTATTTTAATAAACTCTTTAAAGGCTCTATCTCTAAGTATAGTTTAGATTTTGAGACACTGGGTTTAAAGCTTCAACATGTGAATTTGGGGACACACAATTCAGCTCATAACTAACAAAGCCAAAAAAAATGAAAAGAACATGGAAATGTGAGGAAATCATAGATGGAAGTGGGTTTTTTTTTATCTTTATTGTTCAGTTTATTAATTACATTGTTCCCTTCCCCCGCCCATAGGTCCCCTCCACCTGGTACCCATCCCACCCTCCGCCCTCACCCCCCTCCACTGTCCTCTCCCATAGTTGCATGAATTTTGTCCAGTCTCTTGCTGCACTTCCCACTCCCCTTTCTCCCCAAGAGTTGTCAGTCCATTCCCTCTCTATGTCCGTGATTCTGTTACGTTCACCAGTATATCCTGTTCATCAGCTTATTAATTCACTGATTTTTAGATTCATTTGTTGATAGATGTGTATTTGTTGTTCCTAATTTACACTTTTATCTTTTTCTTCTTCCTCTTCTTAAAGAATATCTTTCAGCATTTCATATTATATTGGTTTGGTGGTGATGAACTCCTTTAGCTTTTTCTTATCTGTGAAGCACTTTATCTGGCCTTCAATTCTGAATGATAGCTTTGCTGGATAGAGTAATCTTGGTTGTAGATTCTTGCTGTTCATCACTTTGAATATTTCTTGCCACTCTTGTCTGGCCTGCATTGTTTCTGTTGAGAAATCCGCTGACAATCATATGGGTGCCCCCTTATAGGTAACCAACTGTTCCTCTCTTGCTGCTTTTAATATTCTCTCTTTGTCTTTTGCTCTTGGCATTTTAATTATGATGTGCCTTGGTGTGGTCCTCTTAGGGTTCCTATATATTGGGGTTCAGTGCGCTTCTTGGACTCCTAAGTCAATTTCTTTCACCAGGTGTGGGAAGTTTTTGGTCACTATTTCTTCAAATAGGTTTTCATTGTCTTGCTCTCTCTCTTTTTCTGGCACCCCTATAATTCGGATGTTGGTATGCTTGAGGTTGTCCCAGAGGTCCCTTACACTATCTTCAATTTTTTGGATTCTTTTGGTTTCTTGCTTTTTCAGCTGAGTGGATTTTACCTCTTTGTATTTCAAATCTTTAACTTGGTTTTTGGGGTGCTCCAGAGTACTTTTAGGTCTTTGTATAATATTTTTTATTTCAGTCAGTGTATGCTTAATTTCTGGTTGGTCCTTTTTCATATCCTTGAGAGTCTCCTTTATATCCTTGAGAGTCTCCTTCATTTCATTGTAGGACTCATTCATTTCCACGTTGGTCTTGATCATTTCCTTTGCGGTCTCGCTTATTTCCTTATAGGCCTCGACCTTTTGTTGGAGCCTCTTGAGAAGCCCTATAACCGTGGTTTTGAATTCCATGTCCAGTCGTTTTTTTTCCTCCATTTCTTTCACAACTGATTTCTTTTCATGTCTCTGCATGGTGGCTGCTTCCCTGAGTTGGTCAATTAGCTTTGTGTGGTAGACTTCCTACTAGGGACAGTAGCTCAGCCTCCCCAGTTACCTGAGGTGGATATAGGTTACACAGTCTTGCTGAAGTTAAGCTCAGGTTAATCGTTGTTAGCACTTGGAGGGGTTGACCTCCAGGCCAATTGTCTGTGAAGCTCAGCTGTGCTCAGGTTGGATGGGCGGAGTCTCCAGGCCAAGCAGACAGTGTTAGCTCTGCCCTATGCAGCCCCAGGGACTCTGTGCTGGGGACAATGGCTGCCAGCACCTCTGAGACAGAGCCACTGTGGAGCTCCACCAGCTGCCGGGGAATTCAGACTCTCCCCAAATGAGTCTGCACTCCCAATGTCTCACCCTGGGTCGTAAAACAATGCAGTCTGATGGTTTCCCGAATGAGAGAGCAAGTCGCAGAGTGCTCTCTGCGCGGTCACACAGCTGAGCTATTCGTGCAAGCTGCCTTCTCCAGGAGCCGGCAGACCCGGCAGCACCCGAGCTTCGGCGTGCCCTCCCACTGTCCAGTTTTCACCCCGTATGATAGTGGGTTCCCTGGACTTCGCCCAGAGCTGGAGAATCAGTCCAGTGGGACGTCTTTGTCTCCCCATTCAAGAAAACTGGCTGGTTTTCAGCCGTCCGCCCTCTCCACTGGCACGCACTCCAAACCTCTCTCCGCACGAATCTTTCAACACTGTCCGCCGCCGCTCCTCTGAGTCACAGTGTCTTATCTTCACTTTTATTTGTGGAATTTTCACTTGGCCAGCTTTCTGGTGATTCTGGAAGGTGTTTGTTCTTTCGTTAAGTTGTAGTATTAAAATTGCTGAGCATGACGGCAAGATAGGTGTTTTATCTATGCCGCCATCTTGGTTCTCGATGGAAGTGGTTTTGAAGGAAAATTTGAAGATATGTATACATTGAATGAAGGAAGTACCTATAATGCCTTAGAAAAAGTACTATATATTCAAATATTTAACTTAACTCCAACACCCTTCATGTTAAAATGATATAGAGAAGGTGAATAGGAAGTAAGCTGAGTATTTCAGTTTAAGAGTTTTTAGTTGTCTGTTGCATAAACCAATTTAGTCTAAGCAGAAAGAAAAAGTATCAAAAGGATGTTTGAGTATTTCCAAGAAAAACCTAGAATGTTCAAGACCAAGTTTAGAATCCTGGAAGGAACAAGGAAGACTAGACAGAACCCAAAACCTCAGTCTAGGTCCAGTCAGGTTGAGGGGAATAAAGCCCCAGTTCTAAGCACAGTGTGACATCTTACACCAGAGCCCCCGCCAGGATGGGCGTGCACGGCTGCTGCCACCAGAAGGTGTTCAGCACCTTCTCGCTTTAGGGTATATTTTTCAGCACTTTAAAGAAGTCAGTCCTTTGTCTTCTGTCTCATATGGTTTCTTTCTTTTTCCTTTTTTTGTTAACCCTCCCTTGAGGATATTTTTTCATTGATTTTAGAGAGAATGGGAGAGGGAGTGAGAGACAGAAACATCTATGTGAGATAAATACATCGATTGGTTGCCTCCTGCAGGAGCCCCGACGAGGGCCTGGCTGGGGAGGAGCCTGCAGCCGAAGTCCATGCTCTTGACTGGAACTGAACCTGAGACTCTTCGGTCCCCAGGCCGACGCTCTATCCACTGAGCCAAATCGGCTAGGGCTTACTTGTATATAGTTTCTAATGGAAAGTCTTGCAAGATAAAAATAGGTTTTTGATTTTCTTATCTTTGCTTCTCTACTTCTAATATGTCCTTTTTCTGACTTTAAAAATTTTATCTTTATTGTTGAAAGTATTAGAGATGTCCCCTTCTGACTGCTTTTTATGATTATTTCTTTTGTTACTGGTTTTCAGTAATTTAATTATGAGCCAAGAGTTTAGGCAAGTGTTAGCTGGGTACACTGTTTAGAGTCTCACCAGGCTAAAATCAAGGAGTTGGCCTGGCTGAGACTTAAGATTACTCTTTCATTATCACTGGTTTTTGGTCGAATTTAGTTCCTTAGAATTGTAGGACGTAACTGCCCCTGTTGTTTTTATCACTGATGGCAGAGTTTTTCTCTGAGCTCCTGGAATTCACCTTCATGTCTAGTCATATGGCCCTCTCATAACATAAGTGGCTTACTCTTTCAAAGCTAGCAGAATAATATATCTCATGGCAGATGGATTCAGAAAAAGGAGAACAAAGGAAACAGAAAAAACAGTAGACAAATTGAAACATGGTAGTCATAAATGCAACCATTTTATTAATTCCATTAAATATAAATGGACCAAATGTCAAAAGTAGAGCTTGCCGAATAGAAAAAAAGCAAATCCCAACCATATGTGGTCTACAAAAGAAATACTTAAAAACAAAGACACAAATAGATTCAAACTAAAAGAATGGGGAAATGATATATCACACAAACAATCTGCATCTCTCTCTCTATATAAAAGATCAGGGGACATTACAACCAGTTGACTGAACAACCGGTTGCTGTGATGTGCACTGACCACAGGGGGCAGACGCTCGATGGAGGAGCTGCCCCCTGGTGATCAGTGCACTGCCACAGCCAACCTCCCATGGCTGGCCAACCTCCCAAGGTTTCTCCCTGATCAGGGACCCTGATCAGATGATCGGCCCTGATTGCCCGCCAGGCTGAGGGACCCCACCTGTGCAGGAATTCGTGCACCAGGCCTCTAGTAAGAAATATTAGAAAGGAAAAATAGACTTAAAAACATGGAACATTACTGGAAACAAAGATTTCATAATGATGAAAAGGTTTGTATATCAGGAAGCCAACCTATCTAATAAAAGAGTAATATGCAAATTGACCATACCTCCGATCAAGCCGTGTCCACATCCAATCAGGAGCAAATTATGCAAATAAACTCCAACCAAGATGGCTGCTGCCACTCAGAGCAGGAGGAAGGCTTGGGTTTCCCTGGCAATGGAGGAAGCCAAGCTTTCAGCCTGCCACTGCCGGCCTAGGCATCCACTCAATGCTACAAAGTTCAGTTATAAAAGATATATAATCTGAACAGAAATGGTGGCAGCCATGGAGCTAGAGAGAGAAGAGACTAGGGTTGCCTGGGCGATGGAGGAAGCCAAGCTTCTGCAGCCCTGGCTGGCCTAGGCCTCCACTCCAGGCTACAGAGTTTCAATTATTGAAGGCAAATGTCCCAACAGAAATGGCTGCCGCCACGGAGTGAGCAGGAGGCTTGGCTCTGCTCCAGGCTACAAAGTTTCAATTGTAGAAGATAAATTAATCCCAGATCCCAGGGCCTCCACTTTGGATCGCTGGGGGTGTATGGCTGGCCTGCAATCCACCACAGGCTCCTCACCCAGGCCACCCCACACCCCAAGGGAACCCCCACCCTGATCCAGGACACCCTTCAGGGCACACCAGCCAGTCCCCACCCATGCACCAGGCCTCTATCCTAACTAATAAGAGGGTAATTTGCAGATTGACCATCACTTCAACACACAAGAGGGCTGCCCCCATGTGGTCAAAGATCCTGCCCCCATGTGGACACAAGATGGCCACTATAAGATGGCCAGCAGGGGAGGACAGTGGGAGGTTCCAGGCCTGCAAAGGAGGGCAGTTGGGGGTGATCAAGCCTGCAGGGGAGGGCAGTTAGGGGTGACCAGACTGGCAGAGAAGGAAAATTTGGGGCAAACAGACTGACAGGGGAGTGGTTAGACATCAATTAGGCTGGCAGGGTAGTGGTTAGGGGGTGATCAGGCTGACAGGAAGAAGCAGTTAGGGGCAATCAGGGAGGCTGGCAGGTGAACAGTTTGGAGCCAGCAGTCCTGGATTGTGAGAAGGATGTCTGCCTTCCCGTTTAGGCTCAGTCCTATCAGGATTGGGCCTAAACAGGCAGTCGGACTTCCCTTGAGAGCTTCCAGATTGGAGAGGGTGTAGGCTGAACTGAGGGACATCCCCTGCCTCCCATGCATGAATTTCATGCACCGGGCCTCTAGTTATAAATAAAATGGTGTATGCACTTAATATCAGAGCTTCAAACCACATGAAACAAAAAGTAAAAGAGAAATAATAATTGGAGATTTTATAACTAGTCTCTCAGTACTTGAAATTAATAAGCACACGCAAAAATAAAATAAAATCAGAAGGGTTATAGAAATCTGAACAACAATTTTAGTCATGTTGACCTAAAACAAAATTCCCAAGTGGAAGAATATACCATATTTTCAAATGTACATGGCATATTTATCAAAATAGACCAGATGACAAGCCATAAAAGAAGTCTCAATAAATAAATTTCAAAATATTTGGATCTTACACAGTATATTCTGGTACTACAACAAACTTAAATATTAATAAAATACCTAGATTAGTCTCTAAGTACTGGAAATTATTTCTAAATACTCCATTGATTTAGGACTAAATCACAAGGGAACTTAGATATTATATATTTTTATAAGTGAAGAATAATGCATATACAACAGCAGAACTTACAGAAAAATTTAAAAAGTTACAAGGAAGAAAGATTTAATACGGATTAAGTTTCTACCTTAAGAATATATAAAAAGAAGAGTACATTTTTCCTAAGAAAGGAAATACTAAATATAGCAGCAATCAATAAAATAGGAACTATACAAAGGAAATGAAAAACAGTGCAAAGTTAGTACTCTGAAAAGTTTAATAATATTGATAAACTCTTAGCAAGATGTGTGAGGGGGCGGGGAGGGAGTGAAAGAGGCTGCCAATATAATGAATGATGAATAAAAGAGCATATCCCTAGATGCTAGCCATAAAAAGGAAACTTATGAACATTTTTATGTCATTAAATTTGACAACCAAAATGAAGGGAACAATTCCTTAAAATATAGCTTATCAGACCTGACAGAAAAAGAAATAGAAATTTGTAATAATCCACTATCAGAATCAAATTCATATATCAAAAACTTCACCAGCAAGAAAAGTTTTGGCCCAAAAAAATGTCACTGGTTATTCAAATATTTAAGAAATATACTAATAGCCTTGGCTGGTGTTGTTCAGTGGTTAGAGTGCCGGCCTGTGCACGGAAGGGACTCAGGTTTGATTTCCAGTCTAGCGTTATGTACCTGGGTTGCAGGTTCAATCCCCGCCCTGGTCAGGGCACATACTGAAAACAACCAGTCAATGTCTCTCTTTCACATCAATGTATGTCTCTCTTTCCCCTGCCCCCTCCCTTCTACTTTCTAAAAATCAATGGGGAAAAAAATGCTCCGGTGAGAATTAACTAGAAATAAATAAATGATACCAATATTATGCCAACTCAAAAAAGAAGAAGAAAGAGGAAAGAACACTTCCCAGCTTATTTTTAAGGCCAAAAAAGTCCTCATATAAAACTTCACAAAGACATTACAAGAACAAAGTTTACAGGTCAATATCATCTACAAACTTAAACATAAAAATCCTTAACAAAATATTAGCAAATTGAATCAATCCATGTAAACAGGATAATACATCATGAGCAAGTAAGGTTTACACCGGCAATGCAAGATGGATATATCATTTAAAAACTAATCAATATAATCCCATATTAAAATAAAATAGAAAAAGCATATTTGACAAAAGTCCACACCCCTTTATAATAAATGTCTGGGCAAACTAGGAATAGGGATTAAACTTCCTCACTCTGATAAAATATATATACAAAAAAACCTACTGCCGATATCATTTTTAATGGGGAAGCAACGAATATTATCCCTGTAAGGTCAGAAATAAGCCAAGGATGTCTGCTCTCACAACTTATATTCACCATTGTGCTGTAAATCATAGCTAGTTTAATAAGATAAATGACAGCTGTAAAGGAATAAATAAAACTTCTGATTTGCAGATATGATTACTTAAATTAAACTCTAAGGAATCAAACCTGTTGAAAATAATAAGTGGGTTAAATAATCGCTCAGGATATAAGGTCAGTATACAGAGAAATTAATTGTAAGTTTTTATATTACCAATGAATAATTGGTAAATTTTTAAAAATCTAAATACCATTTATAACAACATAAAGCCTGAAATTTTAAAAATCTAAATACCATTTATAAAAACATAAAGCCTGAAAACTACAAATGTTTGCTGAAAGAAGACCCAAATAAACGGAGCAATAATCCACACTCATGAATTGGAAAACCTAATATCCTAGATATTTGTTATTCTAAAATTCACTTGACCTACAAACTCCAGTCAAGAGCAATAGAAAAATCCCCTTCCTCCTGACTGAGATGAAGCTCGTGTGTGCAGCTGTTTCTTCAAGATTGAAATTACATTCAGGGTGAAAAAAATAACTGAGTTCTGGGCTTATCACTTTGGATTCTCACTGTTGTGGTCTTGGAGCTGGAGCCCAGTTCCTCCCCTTATTGTAGATTTTTATATCATTTAAGATATTTTTTTGGTTTTGTATATTATCCAGTTTTTGTCTTTGGTAAGTGTCAAATTCCCAGCTCCATTGCTAGAAGACATCTATTTTTTTCTATTAGCTAGATAAAAATTGTTACTATGTGACAACACTGTAAGATAAAGTCTCTGACCATAAAAAGCTCCTAATAGAGGAGTGTTCATTATTTATTTGTTTTTCTTGTGTTCATTTTTTAAAGCAATGGTTGTGAAGTGCATGAACTTTAAGAGAATGTTACTTTCTGTCTTCTGAGGCCTTCCCTGGGGAGCTGGGACCTCACACAATATACTCTTCAATTCCAGCAGCATGCTGGATTGAATGACCATGATAAAGTTTGCACAAAGTCTAGGATAAGGAGAACTAGGGGGAAAGAACCTGAGATGGTAAGTGGGAGACTGACATTTTAAATATAACAAGGATTTCACTACTTGACCAACAGGGATTGGAGAAGTGACATTTGAGAACTCTCCGTGTTTGTCTTTTCTATCCCACAGATACTGGAAGTAGACGATCCAAAGGGAGAAAAAGTGAGAAAGGAGAAGATTATGATGTAACCATGCCATCTTCCTCCCAAGTCGGGGAAAGCGCTGAGCCTCCAGCAGCCCCTCCCGAGATAAAAGACACCGAACCATAGTCAGTCCAGGAAGCCACCACGTCTGCTACAGACGACCTCAGACAACTGGTGCCCACCGAGGCCTTTGAATCCACCCGGCACTCACCCAGGCGGCCAACAGAGAGGCCATCCTCCAACCTGCAGTGCCCAGAAGGCAAAGGAACCAGCAGTTTCCTCCATAGACGTCCCTTACCCTGAAACACAACCCAAAGGCTCCCACAACTGAATGCCCCCAAGAATCCTGTTTTAATACGTTTTCCGCCACATCCAATCTGTCCTTCTCCTTTGGGCTCTCTTCAAAGAATGAGCCACCTCTTGCCCCCTTCTAATTCTTCCTCTCTGTGCCTGAGGGGGTGATGGTGGGGGGTGTCAAGAAAGGAGTACGAACAGCATTGGAAGCTCCGTGGAGAACTCTGGTCTGGCCTTTCTGTAAAGGTTGCGCGGCTCCAGGGTTTAGGCAAGAGGGAAAACAACTGTTGTGGTCTTGGAGCTGGAGCGCATTCTCCCCTGGATGCTACGCGGTTTTTCTCATCCTAACCCTTCATAGGAGTCCCTGCTAATGGAGCACCTGTGGTGAACTTCGGCGTGAAAATAAAGGCAACCTTTCAGGAAAACAGAAGGTAACTGGAGTACGTATTCTTTGGACCCTTCTGTGATGACTCGGGCTGACAAAGACTAGGGGATGAGTGCAACAGGGACGCCATCCTAGGTCAGAAAATGAGAGGCAGCCTGGGCACGTTAGGGGCAAAGATTTTATCTGTGATCTAGTGTGAAGTGTGATGTTGCTTCCTAATAGCCTGCTGCTGGCTGATTCCCAGTGGAAAGATGAGCATAATTCTATGCGCATCCAATGGCCTTTGTCCTTGAAGGGAAACTACAATTTAGAACAAGCAGGTTCACCCCTTCTGTCTGGGATCCCAATGTTAGCAGCAGTGAATTGAGTTCCACTAGGTGACCATCACCTATTCCCGCTGCTCTGGGTCTCAATATCCCCATCCATATGATGGTGGTGTAGGGGCAGGCTGCTGCAGCACCTTCCCCCGGGCCCAGGCGTATCCTGTACTGACTGTGGAGGCAGATAACCACTGGGGGTCAGAACAGCGTAGGACAGCAACATGACCATCCCAGAAGGCAGGGCTATGGTTTGGGGCCTCCGTTTCCACAACCACCCCTCCCTCTCCCACAGGCAGCTTCAAGAACAGGAATAGTACTCCCTGTGGGTTGGGTGGGCACCTAGATGCTAAACACCTGAGTGTGTGAGGGCAAGCAGGACTTGGCTCTGCTGAAGTTTCAGGGGGACCCTGAGGCAGGTCACAAACACACCCACTGCAAGGTGATTCTCCCCTGTTATCTCTCTAGGCATTCATCCGGCCACAGCCTCAAATCACACCTTCCCTTTCTCAGCCCCCAGCCCCAGACCTGCTCAGGTCATGGCCAAACTTGGTTGTTCCATCCTGGTGACAAAGTAGCATTTTATAGGCTCCCATTGGATGTAGAGATTTAACCCCAAAAGACGTGTTCTTGGGGTTCTCGGTGATTTCTTGATGAACCAACGAGATGTTTCTGGCAGGATTCCGGGGCCACTCTGGCTCCACTGGCCCTGGTGAAGGCTCGGAAGCCAGGCCCTCCTTGACCTCCTGCCTATGCACACTTAGGTCCTCACCTCCCAGGCCTAGGCCCAGCGTTTCTCTGCTATCTGCCCTTGTCTCTGCCAGTCCCTTTCAGTCTCTTTCAAGCACACCTTGGGCTCAGACACCCCTACCCCCAAGCCCAGACCAGCTTGGCCCTGTCCACATAGACCAAGGAGAGAGTTACACAGTCAACAGGGCCCTGTCCCCACAGACTCTTCCCCTCCTCCTCCCATTCCCTCAAGAGACACTCTTGGGCCAGAAGGTGGAACACATGCTTTATGACCTGAGTTGATCAGGAAAGCAGGGGCTCAGCACTCACACTGCAGTATAGAAAAGTGGTCCATCTCCTCCACCCCCGCTGAGGACTTGGGGAATTCAAGCAGTCTAGTCCTCAGGTGTCAGAACTGTCTTGATTCAGTTGGTCTGGTCTGGCTGCTCCCAGGATGAACGAGGGTGTCCTCTCAATTCCCGGTGCCGGTGGTGCACAGAGAGCCAGAGCGGTCGCCTGGCCGGGCTGGTCTGGGATGAGAGAAGCATGTTCGGAGCACAGGCTCTTCAACCGGGAAGGACACAGCCAGGGGTGGTGGGAGGGTGCTCTGCACCCCAGCAAGGCCGCCTCACTGGAAGGAGGACCAGAGTCCAAGCCTGTGCTGTCACTGGCGGCTGGCCAGCCCAGCTTCCCTGCCTGATGGCAGAGATCTTCCCCCTGCTGCCGCCTGAGGTGCCGGCACAGACCCAGTGCCACCTCCACACTGTTCACTTGCCACTCCTGGAGCCCCGCTGTTTGCTCATGGCTGTGAGCATCTGGCTGATATAGGAGGTGAGGAGGTCATCCATCTTGTAGCCCTGGAAACAGTGGCAAGATGACAAACAGAGTGCCAAGAACAGGGCCAGCCCACCCAGACACAGCTCCTGGAGAAGTGCAGTAGGCAGAACCCTGGACAAGGCAACTCTCGGTCCACTCTGGACTCGGTCTCCCCAGCTGCACAGTGGACGGGTTGGATTCACCCAGGTAGATGTCTACAGTTCTAAGCTATACGACCCCACATGAAGGCCTAGCTTGTGGGCCCCTCACATCCTGGAAGCCTACCTCCAAGAATGACTCTAAAGGCTCTACACGTGAAGCCATGCCTTGGACATTGAGTCCAGGAGGCCTCCTTGCTAATGGTTTTACTGTTGAACTCGGAGTTGAAGGCTCATCCCCGATTACTAAAGGCACTCAAACAATGGTCACTGCAGGAGGGGTCTGTTCCTCAGCCCCCGAGTAAGCCTCTTCCTCCAGACCTAAAGCTGAGCCTCAAAATAACCTGACCTTGGCCCCAACCTGACTCTTGATCCTGGCCCCGGGCCTGGAGAGCGGCTGAAGCTGCGGTGCGGCAGGGGCGCCCCCCAAGCCCGGACAGGAGCGCTCACCAGTGACGTCTCACAGAGCAGCTTGCTCCCGCGCACCAGGTTCCCAATGGTGATGTGGAAGTAGGTGTTGCCGCTGCTCCAGTTGGAGATCTTGGTGAAGGGGTGCGTGGTCAAGATGTCCTGGGGGAGCAGAAAGTCTGAAGCTGCACAACCTGGACCCTCTGGCCTCACTTCAGCTCCAGCCCACAGACACCACCCAGAGGAAGGGCCTGGGGCTGCCTTCCTGCTCCAGCCTTGGTTGGGACCAGCAGGCAGGACACCCAAGGGAGTCAGGAGACTGCTGGGATGTGGGGCTGGGAGTGGAAATGTCGGAGGCCTAAAGGGACTGAAGCTGTGCTCCTGGGTGAGGGTCCAGGGAAAGTCTGAGGAAAAAGACAGGAGACGGTGGGAGGGAGAGGGCTAGAAGGGAAAAAGGAGGACATATGTAACACTTTGGACAACAAAGATTAAAAAGAGGACAGGACAGAACCTTGAGGGACACAGTGTTATGGGCTGGATAGAGAGGAAGCCCACAGACGGGTCTGAGAGGAAAACCAGGCAAACGGGGCACATGGAGCCTAGAGGAAGCCGGAGTCCCTGGCGCCTGCAGTGCAGCTGTCCTCCTGTGCATGTGGTAAGACGTGCTTCCTGGTCCCCTGGGTGAGGGCTGCTGGGCCCATAAATACGAGCATCAGTTACCCCAGCACAGCCTGCCACGCTGCCCACAACAGGCAGAGAGCATGTCGGAAGGAGAGTAGACAGACAGCAGTGTCCAATGATGCTGAAAGGCAAGCACTAAGAGGAGTCCCCTGGTTTAGTAACAAGGTGTTAGTAACTCCAGCAGAGCCGTTTGGGTGGAGCAGGTGAGGGTCAGGCAGTAGACGGCCCCTCAAGAAGGGTGGCCACGAGGGCAGGTGATGTGAGGGTGGAGGCTGGTGGGAGTTTCATTAGGGGTGCAGAGCAGCCTGCCCCCCTGCCTGCTCTGCCCTGTCTGCTCACCTTGGTCCTGGGATCGATGAGACTGACCCCATACTTGTTGATGGCAATTAAGAGGATCTCCGGGAAGTTTGGCTCCGTAGTTTGCTAGTAAAGAAAGTAGAAAACCATCATGTGGGGACCCAGAGCAGGAAAAGCTGTGTGCATTTGCGGCAGAAGAAAGATGCTCCGGCTGCAATTAAGTTGACCTCCTACCAATTCCGTGCCAGGGGGCAGGGTGCTGGCAGCCCTGCCATGCCACCTTGATAAGAACGCTCCAGAGATTATCCTCCGAGATTCTGGCCTGTTTACACACCTGCTACCCCTGCCAGGCTGAGCTCTTGTCCCTCTGTGTCCCAGGACCGGGTCCGGACTCAGCACTTAGCCAAGACACCTGGCTGAGACAGGTCCTCGGCTTTCCTCCTTGCCAGGCCAGGGCAGGCAGCCGAGGCCACCGCTGCTGCTCCCCAGAATCCTGGGGAGGAGTCTCTGTCTTCTCGCTCCTCCCCCGCAGCTCCCTCCTCCCTCCTCTCCGAGAAGCCGTCCACAGCATACCTTCACCTCGAAGAAGGCTGAGCCAAAGGTGGGCCACTTGTAGATGACCTTCAGGAAGGCCAGCTTGGCCTCCTCCTTGGACTTCCCCGCGTGCTTGTTGAAGTAGGCGACGATGGACTGCAGGGGGAGGCTGGGTCAGTCCTCTCCCCACTCCTGCCCCATCTGCTCTGTCAGCAGCTGACACTGGCCTTGAAGGGCCAGGCATAGGCTGGGGTCCTGGAGCCTCCTCCCAGTTAATGGATTCCTGCCCTTCCTCCCCTCCTCCAAAGCAAGCAGGCCAAAGAGTAGCAATCAAGTAAAGTGCAGACACCAGTCATACAGTAACCGCAGGAACGAGGACAGGGAAAAGTACTGCAAAGTAGCCTTTGCCTGACTCCTTTGCCTGAAAGACTGGAGACTAAAGCAAGTGGAGAAGGAATGGGAGGGTGACCCTATCACACTCGGGGCCACAGGAGACACTTCCCTGGGGTGTAGGCTGCCCCTTGGCCCCTGGGGTGCCTGGAGACCCACTGTGGGGGACCTTATTCCCACTGCCTCCCCCATTCTCACCCGCTTCCAGTCATCAGGTGAGACCTGCCGGATGAGGTCCTGGGGCACCAGCTCCCGCAGCAGCTTTGGGATACTGGGGAAGTAGGACTTGTCTTCTTCGAACTTGACCCTGTAGATCAGCGCCCCCAGCTGCAGCACCTCCTCCCGCGTGCACTTGTGGTAGCCTCGGAGATACTTGGGCAGCTCCTGCCAGAGACAGAGCCGGTCACAGGGAGGCAGGGGCTCCTTCCCTACCATCCCGAGGCCGGGTCCACCCGCTTCTCCAGCCTCCTTAAGGGAGATGGCACCGTGCAGGACAGCAGCGATTACGCCCACACGGATTCAGCACGTTGCAGTTCGAAACAGAGCTGCGTGTGAACAGTATGTCATTGACCCTCATAACAGTCCAGCGAGGTGAGCAGTCTCTTTCAAAAATGCAGAAACTCAGAGCGACCAGAGGGTGAGCCTGAGACAGTTCCCCAGCCCACCCAGCCCTGTCCTCGTGAGGGAACAGCCTCTCAGCCGCCAGCCTCCTTCCACTGACCCCTTGAGACTGGCTGGTTTCAGCAGCAGCACCAGCCCATCCCCCACCCTGAACTTCCAGACCCAGAGCCAGAATACTGAGGGTGATGGTAACTCAAAAGCAAAGATGAATCCTCTAAAGGGCCAGCACCACCCACAGGCTCCTGGAGCCTTACAGCTCTCTTGTTTAAAGCAGAGGGAAATGAGGCTGGCCCGAGGACACAAGGCAAATCAGAAACCCAAGTCAGTGATAATCTACCCACCCTTTCCTGTACTCACTCATCCGCCCTACCACCTATCTGCCCAGCTGTGCCCATTTATCCTTCCATCTATCCAGCCATAAGGGTCTATCCACACATCTGTTTCCCATCCATTTCCCTAAGTGTTCATCCATCCACCTACCAACCCTCCTACCCACTTACCCATTCACCTATCCACTCACCGATATCCAATTCAAAACTCCATTTACCATCCATCCTTCTCCCATTCATTCACCCATCCATCAAGCCAACATCTATTGAGCATCAGCTATGAGCCAAGTCCTATAAGCAACAATATATATCCTCCTTACTCTCATTGGACTTATAGTCAAAGAAAGAACAGACATTAATTATTACATCAAATCAATGTAAGTTCTAATCTTTGAAGGAAATATTCCCAGTCCTATGAGAACATAGAACAAAGTGACTTGATAGAGTCTCAAGGACAGGGAAGACTTCTCTTAAGATGATTAATGGAAAACAGCATAGAGATTCCTCAAAAAACTAAAAATAGAACTGCCTTATGACCAGCAATTTTACTTCTGGGTATATAACAAAAAAACCCAAAACACTAACTTGAAAGAATATATGCACCCCATGTTCACTGCAGTGTTAGTTACAATAAGCAAGTTATGAAAGCAACCCACATGCCCATCAACAGACGCCTGGATAAAAATTCTGTAGTGTATACACACAATGGAATATTAGTTGGTCCCCCGAAAAAACCAAAAACCACACTCATTTACGACAGCAGGGATGAGGGTGTTACACTAAGTGAAATAAGGCAGTCAGAGAAAGACAAATACCATATGATTTCACTTCAGGTGGAATCTAAAGAACAAAATAAACCAATAGAAACAGACCCATAAGTACAGAGAACAGGCTGATGATTGCCAGGGGCGGGGGAGTAGAGGACTGGGTGGAAAAGGTGAAGGGACTGAGAAGTACAGATCAGCAGTTACAAAATAGTCATGGGAATCTAAAATACAGCATAGGACAGTGATGGGCAACCTTTTGAGCTTGGTGTGTCAAAATTCGCCAAAAAACCAGGTATAACTCGGGTGGTGGGTCACTTTGAGAAAAAAAACCATACTTCTCTGTATGCGACCACATGCAGCCGTGTGTCATCGAAAATGGCTATGCCTGTCAATGCTGACACGCGTGTCATAGGTTCACCATCACGGGCATAGGAAATACAGTCAATAACACGGTAATAACTAGGCATGGTGCCAGTGGGTACTGAAAATACCGGACGGAACACTCTGTAAAGTATCTGACCATCTAACCACCATGCTGTACACCTGAAACTAATACACAATAACAGTGAATGTCAAGTGTAATTGAAAATCGGAGACATCTGATGACTGAATTCACATCCAAAAGCTCAGCAGGTGAAGAGGAAAAGACCCGAGAGAAGGGCGTCCCGGAAGAGAGAGCGTGACAAATCTCTCTCCACGGCTGTGCGGTGCAGCCCGCCCGGCAAGGACAGCAGGTCTCCGCTCCGCACGCACACAGCCCCACGCAGCCCGGGGAGGCACCCCGCCGGCGGCACTGGCAGCACCTGGTAATAGTGGAAGATGGAATCTGCCATGGGGTCCTTCCCCGGCACCGTGGTGGTCCACAGCTTCTTCATGAAGAACACCTGGTAGGTGAGCGAGGGCACGATTCCTGCAGCGGAGGGCAGCGGGGGGTCACCCAAAGGGCCCAGCCGAGCCGGGCCCGTGCCCGTGCCCAGCACCAGCCCCGAGGAGGCCCTCGCTCGGGAGCCTCGGGAGGTAGGCCTCCAGGGAGGACACTGAGCCAGCCCCCGCCCTGCGCTGGGCCTCGGAGGCACCCAGGGCCCAGCCTCACGTTACCGTCCTTGACGGGCCGGGCTTTCTTTATCCAGTCTGTCAGGTGTCGGACAAAGTCAAAGAAGAAGTCATTCTCGGGCACGCTGATGACCTAAGGACATGGCCATTCTAGTCCCTGCGTTTCAGCTGGAGCAACACGGTCTTCTGACTTTCCCACCCCAGGACCTGGTGGCCCCTTCTCCACAGACTCCCTCTGGCAGCCAGAAGGGGTGTCCCTGTACCAGCTTCACCCTGCCCGACCGTGCCTGCTGAGTGTCTCCAGACACGGCCTGCACAGAGGGACAGTCACTCCATTCTGTCACTCAGCAAAGTCCCACTGAACGCTGCCTGGGCCCCGGGGAAAGGCTGAGAACGAGGCCCAGGCCCTGCCTTGCACATTCCCCGGCACCCACGTCCTGCTCCTCCCGCAGGCTCTACGCAATCCTGGGTCCAGGACCTCACCAAGACCCCTCTGCGTCCCCAGGGTCCAGCACAGGGACAGTCACAGAGTGAGGAGACAGGCATGGATGCACTGGAAGCTGGAGCGAAGGGGAGGGAGCACCTATCTGCCCGAGCTGGTCAGGGAGGCCTTCCCAGGGGAAGGGGCTTGGCCCCGTGCACAGAGAAGGGGGGAGCAACGTGGGACGGTGGCAGAAGCCTCGGCTTTGGATGCAGACCACCTAGATCTAGCCCCTGCTGTGTAACCTCAGATAAGGTAACCTGTCTCAGCCCAGGCTTTGTGACCTGGCAGGTGGGGGTGACTGCCCTCGCTTCAAGGGTCATTTCAAGGATTAATTGGCCTAAGCCGGCAGCTGAGGGAGCAGTCAAGTCACATCTGGAAGTACATGTGTGCTGGGGGGAGGGCAGGGGCCTGGTGTGAGGCCATGCTGTGCCATGCCTCAGAGGAAAGATTTCGGTGCCTGTAAGGGGATGCCACATACAAGAGCACCTCTCTCTTCCTCTCTTCCTCTCTGTCTCTAACCTTCCTCCTCCCCCTGCTGCCCACGAGCTGCTATGGCTTCAGCAAATGTCCCAACGGAAAGGACAGACGGACAGCAGGCCACGACTCACCACCCACCTTGTCTGCAATTTTGACAAAGAGGCTGAAGCCCTCCGAGGTCTTGAGGAGCAGCCGGGCGGCGATGTTCTGGCAGAAGTCCTTGGCCTTGGTGCTGGACTCCACCTCGAAGGCCTGGGGGAGGGGGGCTCACTGGGCTCTGGCTGTGCCTCCGACTAGACCGACCCCCTGGGTCCAGTGAGGCACAACACTGGAGAAAAGAGCAGGCAACTGACTCCTGTCTGGGTCTTCCCAGATCACGTCCTCCCCCGAGCAGGACGGCCTTGACCTCGGGGCCCTGGGCCTGCTGAGCAAGCCTGAGTGATGGTGGAAGGAGACAGAGGACAGGGGCGGGGCTTGGGGCGACTGGAAGGAGGGAGACAGGAGGAGGAGAGCAAATTTCAAGAAAGGGGGAGGAGAAAAGAGGAGGAAGCAGCCCAAAAAGTGTGGACTGGGGCCCGAGGCCTCCCCTCCACCATCCCCACGTTTTCCCCCTCCTCCTGCCCCTGGTGGAGTCGGAGCCCGTCAGGAGGCCACAGACGCCCCCAGTCAAGAGCCTCTGGGACTGCGGAGTCTGGGGAAGTTGAGATGGAGGGAGGAGTGTGACGGGAGGGGCCTCCTGTGACCTTCCGCTAGAGGGGACAGAAAAGGGTCGTAGAGAGTTTGTCCTTGTGTCTGGCATCCTGTTGGGCCTTTCTGAGTCTCTGGTCTCTAGACAAGTTCTAAAACTGCTTTTCAGATGGGAAGTTTCAATGTTGGGCTCACTGATCTGAACGAGTCCTGTGCTGAGATGGGTCAGGAGTGGACACCAGGAGGCAGCCTGGCCGAATGGGCGGGACAGGAAGACACAGACTGAAGGGACCTTTGGACAAGGAGATCAGGGTGGTGGGGACCCTCAATCAGGCCCGGTGGGGGGAGGGAGGGAGGGAGGAATGAGGAAAGTGGGCGCAGGGCCATAGGAACAGAGCTGGCCCCAGGGAGGGGGCGCCACACACAGCTCAGCTCCAGGGAGAAGGCAGTGGGCTCCGAGGCAGGGCCTCCTCAGCGGGCGGGAGGGGACCTTCTCAGGGAAGCTGCCCAACGCGGAAGGTTGGACCGGAACCCGGGGGCCCCTGACCAGGTGTCTGTGGCCGCCTGACTGAGCTCTGACTCCAAGAGGGGCAGCAGGAAGGTGGGACGGCAGAGGGGAGGCCTGGGGCTGCTCCCGGTGCCCCGGGGCATTCACGAAGGTGTTTCGGGGCGTCCGGGAACCAAGCTGCCAGGGCCCTCACCTCGTCGGTGTCGTCGGGGAAGTAGACCTTGTGGAATATCTGGGTGGTTTTGTGCTGGATGGCCTCCACCTCCACCAGGTGCGGGGGGTACTTCCGGGACCCATTTCTAAAAGCCGGAGTGGAGAGGACAGTCAGGGGCCAGCTGGGGCAGGGAGCGAGGCGGAGGGGACTTTTGGAGCCGGAACACCCGCTTCAACCCCTGTCCATCCGTCTTACCAGGTGACAGACACTTAACCCCTCAGAGCCGCCAGCTGCCCATCGGTGCAGTGGGGTACCGGTGCCCACCACACAGGCTGTGGAGGGACCGAGTGAAGGGAGGGGCAGGTGCGCTTTTCAGAGTGTGAAGTGCGGTCAGGCGTCTGCACCCTGACAGACTCCAAGGTGTAAGCCAAGCCCTTCTGAGCAACCAGACCGGCCCGGAATGGGCACTGACAGCTGCGTACCCTCGGGATGGTCACTATGGGTGGGTGGTCAGTTCCTCACCCCAAGAGGGCTCGTCCTACAGACCTGATGTGGCCGGGAGCCCCCCCCCCCCCCCGCCCCAATGCCTGTCCCCAAGCTCCGTGCCAGCTGCCTCTGCCCCGTGGGGCTACTGTACCTCAAGGCTTTCTGCAGCCGCTGCAGGCAGTCGATGGCGAGTGGGCAGTGCTTCCGGGACTGCAGGAAGCGCTGCACGTGGGGCAGGAGGATGTTGCTGGGGGGGAAGAGGCCCGTGCACAGCCAGAGCAGCTCCCAGCCCCGCTCCTCGCTGTACCTGCAGGAAGAGGGGTGGGGTCCAGCAGGGTACCCCGGGCCACCACGGAGTCCGAGCCCCACCCAGGGCTGCACACCCCTCGGCTCCTCCCCACAACAGCACACGCCTGGCCTGACCCCCACCCCCATCTGAGGACCAATGGACCCACCTCCCTGACAGCTAGATCCAGTTGGAGCTACGCAAAGCAGAGTCCGCTGGACCGGGAGGGGCCACAGTCACAGCCACAGGGAGAGGAGATGCTCAGGCCGGAATGAAAACCAGCTGTGTCACCAACTACTTTGGTTCAACTAAGATTTTTTTTTTTTTAGCAAGACTTTCCCATGAAGGAAGACATGTGTGATTTGTTCTGGCAGAAGCTCTGTAACTCCCCTACTCTGTGAATAGCACTAAGTTATAAAGCCGCTAGGCTCCCTCAGACACCATTCTGAGCTCCTGTGTCTGACGGGGAGGGGGATTCTGGAGGGCTCCCAGGAG
Source organism: Antrozous pallidus (assembly GCA_027563665.1). Taxonomy (NCBI): domain Eukaryota; kingdom Metazoa; phylum Chordata; class Mammalia; order Chiroptera; family Vespertilionidae; genus Antrozous; species Antrozous pallidus. The sequence continues at coordinate 47,968,378 of CM050520.1, read as the reverse complement.
GAGGTGGCATTTGATCTCGGCTTTCAAGGATGAGAAAAATTCTGATATGCAAAGGAGAGGAAAAGTTTTCCAGGCTGTAATTACGGCAGGTACTGAGGCTTGTCAGGGTGAAAAGATCTGACGGCTCTTGAGGAAGAGATAACAGAGACACTGCTAGGGAGGGAGTTGGGGGTCTGGGCATAAGGGGAGACGGTAGGGCTTCTCTCGGGCTCTGAGACTGACTCCCCTTCCTGCAGTCGTATGGCCCAGCAGGGAGAAGACAGGGCTGTCCTCTGGGACCCAACAACTTCAGCCCCTGAGAGTTTTAAGCCAGAGCTTCCAACTGACACCTAGCTCAGCCCGAACCAGAGACGGGGCGTTTGCTCCTGAGCTGAACCTGCCGCTGACAGCAGGGTCTGGGCTGGGCAGGGGGGTCCAGAGGAGGCTCCAGCAGAGTGGCAGGAAGGAGAAGCTGGGCCTGTTAAACGTGGAGGGCAGACTCAGAGGGCACAGCCGCATCTCGTGGTTCTTGACCCCCTCGAGGCAGAGCTAGGACACGAGTCTGAGGTGGCTTCCTGCTCTGCGTTGAGGGAGGGAGGGAGCGAGGGCGGGGTTCCCCATCCCAATGGGCGCGTGACCTTTAGGATTCCCTGCGGCGGGGAGCGCTAGGGACAGGCCGGGCCCCTCGCCTGCCCACAGCCCCAGGCTCACCTGATGTGGTTGTCGGTCAGCTGCTTCAGCACCTGCACGTACACCTCGTCCTTGAGGGGCTCGGCCTTCAGGGCGCCCTCGAAGATCTGGTCGGTGAGCTCGTTGACAGAGCGCATCCTCTTGGAGGGGTAGTCGCCCATGTACTTGAGCACGGCTGGGGGGCCGTCAAGGAAGGGCTGTGGCCGAGGGGGTGGCCCTGGGCCTCGGGCTGCCCTCTCTGAGGAAATGGCCCTGCTTTCCTACCCTGCAGCCCTCGGCCACCACCCACTCCCGCTCCGCTCCTGCGGCCGCCTCCGCAGGCCCCACCCGTTTCCAAAGTGCGGGCAGCACCGGGGCGCACCGTCCGACTCGCTGCACTGAGCCGGCCCTGCCCAGGGCCCCGTGGCCGCGGGACGCGGTCCTCGCTTCTTCACGGGCCCGAACCCTGTGACCCGGCCCACGTCTTTCACTCCCTGCTCGGACCCGCCCTCCCGCTGTGCTGAGTGGTTTCTTGGCTGACACCTGACAGCTGAGTAGGACTTCCTTAGCCAGTCAAAGGAGAGAGAGGCGGGGAGGGTTCCGGGCACAGCACACTCTGCAGGCTGCTCCTTGTGCCCAAAGCCTCCCTGCCTGTCTCCGCTCTGACCGGCTCAGTTGTCAGGTATCAGCCAAGAAACCACTTCCTCCAGGAAGTCCACCCTGCCTCCTCCACAGCGGGTCAGGCCACTGTGCTGCCAACCCCATCCTAGCACCGACCCCGGTCAGCATGCGCCCCTGAGGCCCGGGCCTGGGTCTGGTCACCACGGTGTCGATGCCTGGCCAGCCCATGCCAGCAGGACTGTCAGCCGAGTAACAGGGCAGCAGGGACATGGTGAGGTGGCTCCGCGCTGTGAGGTGCCCGCACGCGGGTGGGTTGCTCCATCGGCAGCCCTGCACGTCTGCCCAGGACCCGCCTGAGCCCCAGAGGGAAGCCGGTGTCTGGATGGAAACCCTGGGGGCAGAGGCCCGGCCCCACCCCGTGCAGCGGATACCGATGAAGGCCAGGCAGGCCTCCTGCGAGAGCTCCTCGCTGCCCAGGATCTTCTTGAGCAGCGCCTGCTTCAGCGGCTCCCGCGTGTGGCTCCACAGCCGGTCCTTCCCTCGGGCCTTGGACACCATCACCCGGCTCAGCGTGTGCTTGGGTGGGGGCCTGGTGGGCGCAGGGAGGGTCAGCACCAACAGGCGCCAGGTTGTGAGACCCGTCCGCATCCGCCCCAATGCTGGAGGTCAGGGGTCAGGAACAGGCCCCGCTCTTCCCTGCCGCCCTGTGACCCGGGGCAGGTGCCGGCCCCGGGCCTCACCTTCTGTGCCCCAGACAGCCCTGCCGCCCTCCCCACTCCTGCTCCTCTCTGCACCCCCTGGCATGGCTCAATCTGAGTCACCCCTGCACAGTGCAGTGAGAGGCCACCTCCCCCAGGAAGCCTCGCCTCCTCGCCCAACAGCCCAGCAGCCCCGTCACAAGGCTCCTAGCTCCTGTGCCCGGCTCCCCACCAGGACGGCGAGTCATGCGTGCCCAGGTCCTGCCGGGGTGGGCAAGCGCCATCTCTTAGACGAAGGAAGGATAAGCACACACTAGAAGGGTCACTCGAAGGACAAAAATGGACCACTGGCTCCCTCCAACTCAGGCCCTGCTCAGAGGTGGGGCTGCTTTGTGATGCCCCCACAGAGTCACCGAAGCCCTCTCCCCTGCCCCTGCCCCGGCCCCCTCTCCCTGCCCCGGGCCCCTCTCCCGGCCCCGGCCCCCTCTCCCGGCCCCGGGCCCCTCTCCCTGCCCCGGGCCCCTCTTCCTGCCCCCGGCCCCTCTCCCCTGCCCCTGCCCCGGGCCCCTCTTCCTGCCCGGGGCCCCTCTCCCGGCCCCGGGCCCCCCTCCCTGCCCCGGGCCCCTCTCCCGGCCCCGGCCCCCTCTCCCGGCCCCGGGCCCCTCTCCCTGCCCCGGGCCCCTCTTCCTGCCCCCGGCCCCTCTCCCCTGCCCCTGCCCCGGGCCCCTCTTCCTGCCCGGGGCCCCTCTCCCGGCCCCCGGCCCCTCTCCCCTGCCCCGGGCCCCCTCCCGCCCCGTCACCTGAAGTAGTCGTAGGAGAACTCCTCCAGCGTGTAGGGCTTGGCCCGCACCTCAGGCTCCGGTGCTCGCAGCTGTAGGAGCCGGACCACGTCCTGCCTCTGGTCAGGGGTCATGGTGACCAGGGCCTAGAGACAGAGGGGTGGGGCTGAGGCCAGCTCTCCACCGGGGCTCCTGGGATCACACGGCAAAGCCCAGGGCCTTGTCCCGGGGCAGGGAGACTGCCACTCGGGGGGCCCCGTGCCGTCCTGAGCCTGGGAGCCCCTTTGCTGCTGCCTCCATGCCGCTGGGCCGAGGGCCCTTCCCTCGGTGCCCGGGTGTGAACCAGGTGGGTCAGTCAGAACGGCTGGACAGGGTCCTGCCCCGGCCCCTCTCCCCTGCGCCTGCCCAGGGAGCTGCCTGGAGAAGCTGAGCTCTGAGTTCTCAGCGCTACGCTCAGGGGCGTCCGAAGCACCAGGGCCTCCCTCCCCAGCTCTCCCTCACTGCCCTTCGGCTCAGAGCCAGGGCATCCCGCCCGCCCCCCCCCCCCCCACCTCCCGCCGGAACTCCTCGCGGTGCCCCGTCAGGCCCTTCCCCGGGTGAGAGCTGCCCCAGCTTTACGTCTGTGGCCCCATGGCACCCCCAGGTCATCTTCACGGGAGCTGCCGGCCACGCGTCCCCCGGGAGAGGCGGCGAGGAGGGGCTGGGCGCCGTCCACGTACCACGATCTCCCGCAGCGGCATGGTGGCCGTGGGCATGACGTACACGCAGTCGGTGGGGAAGTCCCCGCGCTGCTTGGTCCGCTCGTTGATGCCGTTGGCCCAGCCGCAGGTCATGACCTGCTCTCCCGAGTCGTGATCCAGGACGATGAGGTCTCCCTTCGCAAAGCTGAGGAAGCCCGAGTCCTCGCCCGCTGGGGGGCGCAGGGAGGGGCCAGCGGGTGCAGAGAGAGACTCTGGGTTAAACGTCTTTATTGGGGTTGATGCCCTATAAGCTGCTCCTCGCGCTGAAGAACGGAGGCCCCTCATGTCTGCTCACCGGCCGCCCCGCCTCTGCGCAGACGTGGCCCTCAGAGGGGTCAGTCTCCCGCTCCAAAGCCTCCTGTGGCTCCTCACGGCCCTCGGGAGAAAGCCCACACCCCCTGACGGGCTCCAGGCCGGTCGGGGGCTGCCTTCCTGGCATCTCCCACCCCCGTGCCCCTTCCTCTCCTTCCCTCATTCCGGCCAAACCAAACTGCGGTCCCCTACACGTGTTCCTCCAGCCCCTGTGTCTGGCTTGTGATCTGCTCTCTGCCCCAAACACACCCACTTTCCTCCCCGCACCCCACGCTGCCAGGGCCGCTCTCGTGGGCTCCCCTCAGCCTCTGGCTCCCTGGTCACTGCACGGTCTGCCCCTGCCCCCATGGAGGGTGGGCCCAGAGCCCCTTCCCCTCTGTCTTTCCACTGCTCTGCCCAGGGCCTAGGAGGCTCTGGGGATGCTCATGGAGGGGATGCTATCATCTGGAGAGGGGGACTTTTGGCGACACCCCTGACTCCCTGGAGGAGAGGACAGGGTGAGTATTCCGATCAGGAAAGCAGGGAGGGAGAGGAACAGTCCCCACAGAGCGCAGACGGAAGACACCGAGTTCGGCTGTTTGGTTCTGTCGGAGCCAAGGGTACCCGGGGAAGGATGGGCAGCAGCCAGGCCAAGGCCAAGGCCAAGGAGGGTGATCTGCCGGACGCCCCTGACCCAGTGCCTAGCAGCCCACGCCAGGGGCCACTCACCAGGGTTGGGGTTGTCCTGCAGGGCCACCACGTACTTAGACCTCTTCCGGAGCCCCTCCAGAAAGGTGACCACCAGGTCACGTATGTCCTCGGCGTTGCTGGAGGTGAAGGTATACTCGTCCCCCTTGATGGTGGCCAGCGTGAAGCTGGGGGCTGTCCGTTTGGCTCCCCTGCAGGACCAACACGGAGAACAGGGCCCCGCCGAGGTCAGGCCTGCCCAGCCCGGGTGACACGAAGCACAGCCCAGTTCAGAGCAGCCCAGCGAGAGCAAGACGCGGCACTCCCTGGAGGAGACCAAGGCCAGCGCGGTCAGACGGGGCGGCCAGGGAGAGGCCGGCCCAGCCCGGGGGGCGCCGCCGGGCAGACACAGCTCAGCCTGCGCCAGGCGCGGCCCGGCCCGCAGCAGCCCGGCCCCGGTCCCTTCGGTGGTCTAATTCCTACTCGCCCTTTAGTCTCGGCCCAGAGACCCCTTCCTCCGGGAAGCCTCCCTCCCCGCGACAGCCCTCATGACACTGGTCCTGCTCTGCCGTGACCTGTTCAATACCCATCTCCCCTCGTGACTGGAGCTCCAAGGGGGAGTGGGGAGAGGACTCCCCACTGCATCCCGTGTGCCTGGCACGTGGCTGCTCAGAGCTGGCCGTGCCCAGCCCTGCCCACAGCCCCACGGCCCAGAGAACGCCAGTCCGCCCGGGAACCACCCGCCCTTGCTCCCACGTGCACCGCACTTTTCCATTTACAAGGCGCTCCCCGCTGACTGCTGCCTGCCCTTCTCAGCGCAGTCACCGGGGGAAAGTACTACGACCTCTGTCTTAGGGATGAGGATGTGGAGGTGAGTCCCATCCAGGCCCCTCACCCTCAGGCCAGGGTCTGTCTTCCTGTCCTCACTCGACTGGCCCCGACTGGCCCAGCCACGCCCATCTCAGAACAGCACGGAAGGGCCGTATCAGGAGGGAGGGGCCTGCGGAGTCTGCACGGTAACACACCAACTACCCGTTACACACGACCAGGGGGGCTCTGCAGGCTCGGCACCTCACCTCGGAGGGTCCTCTGTGAGGCAGAGACGCCCCTCAAAGGCCATGGCCCTGGAGAGTGCTGGGAGACCTCTCCTTCCCCATCTGTGTGTGTGTGTGTCCCCCTGCCCCACCTCGGTTCAGACAGAGCTGGATCAGGACCCTTGTAGGGTCTTTGCGCAGCTTTGACAACTCCCCGCTCTGCAGAAAGTGGGGGGCGGGGGCGGGACTGACCTACTGCTGGACACGGCCATGATCTCAGGGAAGGACAGCTCCAGAAGCACCTGCTCCTGCTCGTCCACGAAGTAGACGCCCGTCCAGTTGACGGCCACAATGACGTCGTTTTTGGGGAGGCTGGGGCCTGGGGCAGAGACCGCGGCTCTGAGAGGGAGGCCTCCCTCTCCTGGGCCCAGCCCTGCCGATCCCCACAGCCACCAGGGCAGGGAGTACATTGATTTCCTTGCACAGAAACGGAAAGTGAGCCTCAGAGCACAGCCTCCCTGGAAGCCAAAGCCCAGGTGCGGGGCAGGGGGGGTGCTGGGACCAGGTCCCGGGGTGTGAGCTGGTGCCACGGGTCTTCCTGCAGCTGCAGACGAGTCCCCGCCCTGCGGTGGGGAGGGCTTGGATTCACCGAGCCCCAAGGTTCCCTCCAGCCCAATAACTGGTGGTTCTGTGAACCCGGGGCCTGGCCCGGAGCTGGTGCCCCCAGCGACAGCCGAGAACAGCCGAGCCGACAGCCTGAGGGGGTGCTGGCCCGGCCACTCGCAGCTTCTCGGAGCCAGCCAGCCCTGCTCTGGGCCACCCCCTCCTGCAGGTGCTCTAACGGACTCCGGACCCACTCAGTTACTCAACCCGCTGTGCCGCTGAGCACCCACTGTGCGCCACGGAGCCCGTCCGGACCGTGGGAGGCAGGACCCCGCTGTGCCGCTGAGCACCTACTGTGCGCCACGGAGCCCGTCCGGACCGTGGGAGGCAGGACCTCGCTGTGCCGCTGAGCACCTACTGTGCGCCACGGAGCCCGTCCGGACCGTGGGAGGCAGGACCCCGCTGTGCCGCTGAGCACCCACTGTGCGCCACGGAGCCCGTCCGGACCGTGGGAGGCAGGACCCCGCTGTGCCGCTGAGCACCCACTGTGCGCCACGGAGCCCGTCCGGACCGTGGGAGGCAGGACCCCGCTGTGCCGCTGAGCACCTACTGTGCGCCACGGAGCCCGTCCGGACCGTGGGAGGCAGGACCCCGCTGTGCCGCTGAGCACCTACTGTGCGCCACGGAGCCCGTCCGGACCGTGGGAGGCAGGACCCCGCTGTGCCGCTGAGCACCTACTGTGCGCCACGGAGCCCGTCCGGACCGTGGGAGGCAGGACCCCGCTGTGCCGCTGAGCACCTACTGTGCGCCACGGAGCCCGTCCGGACCGTGGGAGGCAGGACCCCGCTGTGCCGCTGAGCACCTACTGTGCGCCACGGAGCCCGTCCGGACCGTGGGAGGCAGGACCCCGCTGTGCCGCTGAGCACCTACTGTGCGCCACGGAGCCCGTCCGGACCGTGGGAGGCAGGACCCCGCTGTGCCGCTGAGCACCCACTGTGCGCCACGGAGCCCGTCCGGACCGTGGGAGGCAGGACCCCGCTGTGCCGCTGAGCACCTACTGTGCGCCACGGAGCCCGTCCGGACCGTGGGAGGCAGGACCACGCAGCGCACTGGCCGGGGGAGACCGGCAGCCCCGCGGGCAGGAGCCTGGCTGACCGGGCACCGTTTCGGGCCTGGCCCTGGCGTGGGCCGCAGCGAGGGTGGGAGGGGGCGGAGGCAGGAGGGCTGCGGGTACCTGAGAATTTGTAGGCTTCGTAAAACCTGGAGAAGAGCAAGGGCCACTTGAAGCGGGCGTAATTGACCACATCCTCCTTGACCTTCTGGGAATCCGTTCGCCTCTGGGCATAAATCCCCTGGAGGGGCCGAAGGGACAGGGGACAAAGAGACACTACCTGTGCTCTGGCTGGAACTCAAATGTCCGTGTCCCAGGCCAGGCGTGGCCCCGGGCTGGGTGCCTCCAGGCTTCGTGGCCTCACCCATCCTGTCAGCCCAGCCGCCCGTCACCTGCCCTCCTCTTACTCCATCCACGGCAGCACTTGCCACGGAAACGTGGGTCCCGCCTGCAGGGGTTCCCAATGCACCAGAGTGACAGAAAAGCCCACAAGTGCAGCCAGGGTGGTGCAGGGAGTGGACGGGCTCCAGCGGCTGACGGGGGTGAGGGGCGAGGGGTGATGGAGGAGGTGACCAAGGAGAGAGATGGAGGGATGGAGGGAGGGACTCGGGGCTGAGCCCGCCTAGATGCAGAGGGGTGCAGCGGGCTTCATGGGGAGGCAGGTGGAAAGTGATGAGGGGCTGAGAGACCGCTGGTCTGTGAAGCCCTCTGTGCAAAGGTAATTCTGCTCTTACACAGCCAGGGCCTGAAGGTGGGGGGGAGGCCTAGGGTCCCCCACCCCCTATCCAGCAGGCCACCCGGCTCTACTTGGGCATCCCCTTTGCCTGAAAGGGAGCTACTCAGGGAGGTTATGGGCCTGGAGCCTCCGGCAAGGGGTTCGAGGAGTGGGGACCTAAAGCTCCCCAGGCAGGAAGGGGGGCCAGAGCTCTTACAGGCAGAACGGAGGATGCCCTTCCTGGAAGCTCCCAACACGCACCAGCACCGCCGAGCTGTGGCTCTAGTGAGCGCCTGTGCCAGGCCAGGACTGGGGCCCCCCACCACCAGCACCACAGCTTCCCTCATGGGGCCACAGAGCTGGACGTGAGCCAGGTCGTGTCCCTGGGACCCAGGCCAGAGCGGATGAGAGACAGGAGGGAACCATGTGCGTGGCGGAGGAGGCCGGCTGCCTGTGTGCGGACGTGTCGGTGAGAGCTGTGCCGCCTTCAATTCCCCAGGTGCTGCTTCCTGGCCTCGGTCACCAGGACCCCCTCTCCCAAGAGCCTCCTACCTTCTTGTGAGCAGCAATGGCCAGCTGGGCCCACTTCTCGAGCGTCTTCAGGGGCGTGATCTCGCGGTCGGGGATGTAGGTGGGCACGAGGTTCAGGAGGCGCTCCAGAATCATCTCGGAGCCGTAGTCCACAAAGTACTGCTGGGAGGCCAGCTCGGCCAGGTCGTCCTCCTGAGTAGGGGTTGGGGCCGGGCTGGGGAGACCTCATTCACACTCCTTCCGGGAAGCCCTTGCCCATGCCCGAAGCCCAGGCCCCCGCCTCCTGGGCCCTCAGCCCCTGGCCTGTGCACTCTGACCTCTCACCGATTCGCTCGGACCTCTTCTCTGGTTGGTGGAACCACGAGCTTCTTAAGGGCAGAGCCACACCCTGGCCTTCTCCTGGGTCCTCTCGGCACCAGAGGCACCAAGCTGACCCAGAGAGACCAGCCAGCCCGTTGGTCATGGGTCAGCCCCTACATCCTCAACCCAGTAAGACCAGGCAGCAGGGACCGCCCTGGCGGGTGGGGGACCTGATACCGCTGAAGACTGAGGGAGCGAAGGGCATGCATCACCGTTACTACCTCCATCACCATCACCACACCCCCGGGACAGTGAGAGCATTGAACAACCCATAGCTACAGTGTGGAGGCATCAGAGAGCCAGCTGGGCACTGGGAAATTGCCCCTTCTCTGCCTGTGGTTGGGACTCGGCAGCCTCTGTGATGCCTGCCTGGGGTTCCCCAGGCTCTGGCTGCAGGGGCGGTAAAGAAAGGCTCTTGGGTGCCTCAAAGGCAGTGGATGTTTTCCAAATGGTTCAAAGTATTTCGGGACTTTACCAATGGACCTGGCTGTACAGGTGCATTCCGCCTGAATATCAACTCACCACCCTCACATATCACCATCGCCAACACCATCGTCATCGTCACTCTTCTCACACCTACACCTTCACCATCACTACGTCTACCCTCGCCGCCACCGCCAACCATCCCCTTCGTTTCCACGATCTCCATCCTCCTTCCTCATCACAGTCACCAATGGAATCTCGGTGCCGTGGGAGCCATCATCAAAAACAAAACGGCCACGCCACTCCTGTCCGCAGGAGGAGGCAGGAGTTTACACGTGTGCGCACGCTGTTCTCATGAGTGGATCTCTCGATCCTCCAGAGAGCAGTTTTCTAGACAAACTCAGTGCCTACAGCAAGTCACCACAGCAGTGCAGGAACCGTCCCCTGGCGGAACCCGGGCTGTGCTCCAAAGCCCCGGCCCCTGCAGGCAGCGTTAACTCCGGGAGGAGCGAGGAGCACGCCCGCCTCCATCAGGCTCACCTCCGCCTTCGCTAGTGGCGGGTCCCAGACAGCAACACTCAGCCCGAATCCGAATTCAGAAACCGGGCGGCTGTGAGCCAAGCAAGCTCAGCCGGGACACTGGGAAGATCCGCTCGCACTCACCTTCTCACACCTGTACTCCCCAAACTTGACCCCTCGCACCACCTGCTGGTAGATGAGGTTGGTGGCCACGTTGTCTTCTGAGGGGTTGTGCCAGGGCGTGAAGACCTCTTTGCGGAAGAAGAGCCGCCACGGGGCATTGCGCTCCTGGGCGCCCTGCTCCTTGGCATACTGCTCGCACTGGGAGATGGCATCCATGACGTGGTCACTGCCACTGCCCAGGGAGGACACCTGTGGGCAGAGGGCTGGAGCTCACCCAGGGGGAAGGGGAGCAAGCAGGAAGGACTAGAAAGAGCCATCAGCTGTACCCAACTGCTCTTGGGTGCCAAACCCAGGCTCAGAGCGAGGCAAGGAGGTCTCCAGGTCACCCTGGAGGCAGGCCAGCATGGGCCCCGTGCCCCAGGCATGGGCTCTGAGCCAGGACAGCCGCGCCTCTGCTGTGTGTGATGTTGCTGGGTGTGCAGGTGCAATCAGCCGCCCCAGGCCCAGTGCCACAGAGAAGGCTCCTGGCCTAGATGTGACGGGTGGCCACTAAAAGTGAAAGGAAATGACCACAGAAACCTGATGAGTTACATCCGCATTTGCAGGTGAGAAAATGAATCCTGGAGAGCCACGTGGCTGCAGGCCCCTGCATCCTGTCTCCGGCACCAGAGGAGGCCTTGCTACATGTGACTGACGTGAGTTCTGGGTTTCAACACTGTGCTGTTGGACTTTTCTTTAGGGGCTTAAGAGGGCTCCACAATCCTAAAGAATTGGCAGGAGCGAGGGTTACCACCAGCTAACAGAAAACCAAGCAAGGCCCGGGAAGTAAGTAACTGTGCAAGGTGGCCAGTAGGTGGCAGCACTGAGCCGGGAACCTGTGGGCAGCCCAGGGCGGTGCACTGCAGGGCCGGCCATACCTTATCAAACAGGGCAATGTAGAGGGAGAACCCGAAGCGGTCCTTGAGAGAGATCTTGTCGGACAGCGCGTTGCAGAGCTCCTTGGCCGTGGTGGCCGAGTCCGTCAGCAGGGTCTTGGTGGTCCCATCCATGAAAGTCACAGGCAACATAATGGGCTTCTTGGACTTGGTGGCCTGAACGTGACCAAAGAGGGTTTGTGGGAATCCTTCCGCTCCAGACCACTTGACCCCTCTGGGCTCCTGGCTCCCTGCTGCCTAGGAGGCTGGAGTTTCCCCCACCGCCCCCAGATCCCAGCATCTCACCGAGACATTGTCTGTCCAGGTCACAGGTGCCCAGGGACCCTGCTGTGCTCCCCAACTTGATGGGAACATTAGGGTCCCTGAGCCAGGTCCCCAGGGCTGAGAGGTTAGGCACTGCCACACCAGGGGCTTCTGCCCTCATGTCCCACACCCTCACAGGGCCCTGAGAAATGAGTATCGGTACGGCCATGAAGCCACTGAGGCACAGTGGGAAGCCCTGCCTAAAGCACTTTGACCATAAAGCCAGTGGATGGGAGTCGATTCTCCGCCGGGGGTTCTGTTCCAACAGGCCTGGGACTCCAGAACTTAAGGGTGGAGAACCCAGAATCCCCAAGCAGGGGCTCTTCTGGGCACCAGACACATACACACACACACACACACACACACACACACACGAGACACGTACACATATATACATACACACACACATACAAACACACACACAGCAGAGACACGTACACACATACACACACACACACACACACCAGAGACACGTACACACACACAAACACACACACACACACCGGAGACAGACAGACAGACACACACACACACCAGACACACACACACACCGGAGACAGACAGACAGACACACACACCAGACATACACACACACCAGACACACACACCAGAGACACACACACATACACCAGAGATATGTACACACATATACACACACACACTTACACACACACACATACACACACACAGCAGAGACACGTACACACATATACATACACACACACACCAGACACACACACACACCAGACACACACACACACCAGAGACACACACACACACACCAGAGATATGTACACACATATATACACACACACACTTACACACACACACATACACACACTTACACACACACCAGACACACACGCGCACACACCAGAGACACGTACACACACATACACACACCAGACACATACACACACACACACCAGAGACACGTACACACATACACACACGTACACACATATACAAACACCAGACACACACATACATACACCAGAGACACACACACACACCAGAGACATGTACACACATACACACAGGTACACACACATACACACACACACACCAGAGACACACACACACCTGAGACACACACATGCACATGCGCACGCCTGGTGGGGCGGGAGGGGGCACCTGCAGCTCCAGCCAGCTGGGCGGCTGTGTCCGTGTCCCGTTGACGAAGGTCCTCCGGAGCCGCTCCTCACAGTACGGGGCGTAGCCAGGCGGTCCCCCGTGGATGAAGTTCCGCAGGAACTGCAGACGGAGGACCAGCTGAGGGGGCCCCACCCTGCTCCCGCCTGGGCCATCAGAGCAGCCTCGCTGGGTCTGTTGCCTCCAATCCCTCCACCCACACTCGGGACCTGCTTTCCCAGGCGCGTCTGCCCAAGCCCTCCGTGCCTTCCACGGCCCCCGCTGCCCGCAGAACGAGGTCCCCGTGCCTCGTGTGGGCAACAGGGCCACCACCATCCCACCATCCAGACCTGTCAAGTCTCAGCACGCCTCTTGCCTCACCCCACACACTGTGCCCTCTTCACCTAGCTTAGCTGCTCCTCCTCCTCCAGGGACCCTCCCTGACGAGTGCCTGCCTGTCCACAGCGCTGGCCGCCAGGCTGTCCCTGTTCTGTCTGTGTCCCCGGCACCCAGGGCCTGGCACCAAGGAGCAGGCACGAGAGAGGCCCGAGAGGAGCTAAAGTGCCTGCTCGAACACGGTATGGAGAGGGGCCAGGACGTGCTGTCGGACGCAGCCTCCTCACACGTAAAACCGGTTGAGGGGAGGACGGTGTGAAGTTCGGGGTGCCTGGGAGGAGGGGACAGGAAGAGGGGCTGGACGGCAGTTGTGAGGCCCAGGTGAGATGACGCCGGCAGGGCCTCATCCCCAAGCCCCTCCGCACTCCTTCCTCTGCTCTCTCCCAGCTCCCCTTCCCGCGGGGGGGGGGGGGGGGGCGGGGGGGGCAGGCGCCCGCCCTACCTTCACGAACTTCTCCGAGGGGGCGAAGCAGCCCACACAGAGCGACATGAGGATCCAGCCACGGGCGTAGCTGCTCTTGGAGGGGTTGTGGGTGAGCTGCTTGCTGATCTGGCAGTAGATTTCATCCCTGGCAGGCAGAGAGGCAGGAGGGAGACGGCTCAGAGGGAACACCCCACCACAGCGGGTGGGATGCCCAGGCCTTCCTCTGCTACTGACCAAGCCCACCCACAGAAAGGCAGAGTGGGGCCAGTGAGGACGGCCGGGCCGGGCCGGGCCCGGGGAAGAGGGTCTGCTTTGGAGACCGGCTCACCCCAGCCTTCCGACACGGAGCCCTTCCTAACTCCAATCAGACCCACAGATGGGCCCCGTGATTCTGAGGGGGGCGCATACCCTGCTCTGGGGCACAGCGGCCACGGCCACTGGTGACCACTCTGACGAGGTGCGCAGGCCCCGCCCCAGCCCCGTCCCTCACCAGCTGGGCGGCCCAGGCAGGAGCCCAGCCCACAGGTCACGAGAGCAAGTGCAGTTTCTACTAATGGCAACTGGCAGGACAGAAACAGCAAACACACCTGGGGACTCGCTCTGGGGGGCGGAACGAGCAACTCTGACCTTCTCTCGATACATCTCCATAAGTCAGAACATGTGAGTGGTCGTGCATTGCTTTGGTAATCAGGTTAAAGCAACGAAGGTAGGTTTTTGCTCTCACTTTAAAGGGAAACGATAGTACCTTCCTTACTGGATGCTGTGCAGGAAAATGAGCCAAGGCTTATCTGTCACCATCACCTGTCACTCAATGCACTCCATGCTAGTGGCAGGAGTGCCTGCTCAAGGCCAGGAGCAGGCCCGCCATGATGATGTGACCACCAGGGGGCACTCACGTCTCTTTTCCCTCTCAGAAAGGCAGGCCTACCCAGAAAGGGGAGACTATCTAATTCAGTGGCTCCCAGTTTTGAGAGTTAACAAACCAGTGCAACTTCAAAATAAATTCTGGAGGTTGCTAACTCTTCATCATGACAAATAAGGAGGTTTAAAACCCCCCCCCACACACACACACAACCTTGCCATTATCTAGATCACAGTTATTTCATAGAACAAAGGTAATTTTCATATTCAAAAAGCAGGAGAGCTGAAGTCTCAGAGCAAAGAACAGGCCTTCAAGTAAATCAAGTTTAGTTCTAGAAACACCCTTATCCTTTCCATCCTGTCAGGAACCCGTGAAAACCTCACCACCCGCAGCTGGGAGTCCGTGACCCCATCACTTTGTGGACCCATGGGTACACCTGGGCCGAGAAAAGGGAAGGGGAAGGGCCCGGGGAAGAGGGTCTGCTTTGGAGACCGGCTCACCCCAGCCTTCCGACTCTTGCCCAGGGCTCTTGCCACTGTGTTCTCTAGAAGTAACCACTGTAGGTCTACTCTTGAGACCAATTCTTGCCCCTTTTCCCTGGAGGCAGGTGCCCTGGGTCCTGTGACACCTCGAAGTGATGTCGCCTGGAGAGGAGGCCTGGAGGGAAGGCAGAAGGTCTGGGAGGCTAGTGACTCCTGGGGACGTCTGTCCTCTCTGGACCTCAGTTCTCCTTGGGGGGAAGTGGAGCTCACCCCGCCACACCCTGCTGTCCTCCCAGCCAGCATACAAGGCGCATGGGATCAGCCCTCCTGCCCAACTGGCCTGTGAGTTCTCAGAAAAGGCCGGCTTCCCTCCACTGACCCAGCTGAGCTGACTCCTTCATTGCCCCTGAGGACACCTCCATCATCCCTCTCCTCCCCCATCCCTCTCCTCCCCCAACCCCCCGGGACCCGGGGTGAGCCTCCCGAGCGGGGAGACAGGCCCCGCCAGGCCTGAGCTGGCAGGGCTGCGGGGAAAGCGGAAGAAGCTTGGCAGGGCATGGTAACAACAGCTACCACTCCTGAGAGCCTCCAGGGGACAACCTTCCTGAGACTGATCTGCGCCCACGCCTCTGGG
Organism: Antrozous pallidus; assembly: GCA_027563665.1. Taxonomy (NCBI): domain Eukaryota; kingdom Metazoa; phylum Chordata; class Mammalia; order Chiroptera; family Vespertilionidae; genus Antrozous; species Antrozous pallidus. The sequence goes on along the minus strand of CM050520.1, from coordinate 47,953,328 downwards.
GCAGGTCCTCTTACCCCTCACCCGCCTCCCTTTACAGAGGGAGAAATGGAGGCTCTCAGAGAGGAGCTAACTCTACCGAGGCCCCATGACCAGCAGGCTGCAGGCCATCCCCGGGCCTGCTGGCTAAGGTGACAGAGCCACCGCTCAGCCACACCCAGCGCTGCCGCCCCAGCAGCCGCCCTGCCCTGCACCCCCGCCCTCGGGCGCTGACCGGAGCGCTGGCCGCAGGATGCCGTTGCCGATGATGAAGTGCAGCTTCTCCAGGTTGGAGGTGGGCCGGTCCTCCAGCATGCTGTTGCCCTGCACCGTGGACTCCCCGTCGTGCAGCCTCTTGGTCACCTGGCCACAGGGAGGGGACAAGGCTTGACCTGGGCCGGGAGGAGTGAGGGACCCTGCCTCCTGCCGGAGTCTGCCCACTCCCCTTGCCCCCGCCCCCCAAGAGCAGAATCCTGGGAGTGGCCCAAAGAGCAGGCTCCACCGGTCATGCCCCCCTTCTGCCCCACCCCAGCCCATGCAGAACAGATGCTGAGTCCATGGAGGTGGGAGCACTGGCCTGCTGGCACCCACTTCTGGGGTTAAGGCTCCTCTGCAGCCTTCCTGACACCCCACCTGATCCCTTACCAGTCAGGACGGGGATCTGCTCCTCCAACTCTTGGCAGGACCCCTCTCTCTCCAGGGCTCCCACACTGACACCCAGAGCACCTCCCAGTTCCAAGTCCCAGTCACATCACCTGTCACCAACATCCTGGCCCCTCTGTGTGAGCCACACCCAGCCTGGGTTCTGCTCCCTGGTCTCACACAGCCCCCAGCACCAGCCCTGCCCTCTGCCCAGGTGAGGGGTGTGTGACAGGTGAGCAGTGAGAATGCATCCTCCAGATGGAAGGGGTATGGGGCGGGGGTCCTCACAGCCACTGAACACACACACTTGTCCTCTTGCACTAGCCCTCCCAGGGACCCACAGAGTGGGTGTCTCAGATGTCCAGGGGCAAAGGGGGGAGGTGGAGCTAGGGCTCCATGACTGTGAGGCTGGATTTGAGCCTCCGATGGGGAGCAGGACAGGGACAGAGGCAAAGGCAGCGTGGAAGCCCCGAGGCGGAACCTGATGGCTGCAGAGGGGTCCCATGAAGCTTCCTGGAGGAGGTCACCCCCAGGCAGAGAAGAGGAAGGGGGATTTTGGGAGAAGCACTGGTGTGTGCAGACTTGGGGGCGAGGGAGCCAGCCCTGCGCTGTAAACGCCTGGGTGTGTGTCCGTCTGCCCGCCCAGGCTGAACAACCTGCAGCACAGGGCAGCGAGGGTTCTCAGAAAAGGCAAGGTGACCACACCGATGAGCTCAGGTGAATCAATAGTGTTGGTGGCCTGTGGCACTCATCCCACAGCAAGGTCCTGGGAGCAAACGCTATGGCGGGCATGTCTCCCTCACCAGCTGCCTCGCCAGCCCTCCCCAGCCTTCAGGTCCCCTTGTCTGGGAAGCCCTCCCTGACCTGGCCCAGGCTGACCTCCCTGCCCTCTTCCCGTCTCCCCGATCACCCCTACGCTGTCCTGTCACCTGCCATCCCAGCCCCCTGAGGACAGGCAGCATGGACTCCTGCTCCCATCCCAGCGGCCCGCTAAGGCAGCCCGGGGCTGGCTAACCTCCTCTGTCAGCTTCGACTTCTTCTTCAGGGTCAAGTGCACCAGCTTGTGCCTCATGCTGCTCTTCTTCTGCCCCTCGGGGAGCTGGGCCTGCAGGACAACAGGGGCCAGGGTCAGGAGTCAGGGGTCAGGGTCAAGCGAGCGGTCCAAAGTAACGGCCAGCGCCGTTGACCCCGGGGCTGTGGCTGGAGGACTGTCTCGCCTCCACACGAACGCTCATGAGGCAAACCCCAGGCTGACACCTCCACCCTCACCCCACACGGCCCCCACCACTGCCAGATGGGAAACCGAGGCTGGGAAAGTAAGTGTGAGGACCAGCCCAGCGGCCATTGGTGAGTCTCCCTGGCGCCAGGCTCCGCCACGTGGCCTCACTCACTCTGTGAGGTCAACGCCTGAGCGTTTACAAAACACTCAGACACTTGTTCCCGGGGCAGACGGAGGAGAGCATGGGTCCAGGAGGTGCTGCAGAGGCGCATGTTCGGGCCCTCCCCCGGCTGGGGACCCTGAGGCTAGGGAGACCGCTCAGCCCTGCCCACCGGCCGGGAGAGCCCCGGCGTCACCTCGCCCTCGCCCTGCAGCGCTTGCAGCTCCCTCTTGTACGTCTTCTTGCCCAGGGTCTCGTAAATCTTGGTCATCACGGGGATCTTCTCGCTGCCGTCGCTCATGGCCGTGTGGTACTTGGGCTCGGGGAGGTCCCCCATGAACCGGAGGATGGTGATCCACACGGCCAGGGCCGCCTGGGGGAGAGCCACGGGAGTCAGAGAGCCCATGCGGGGCATCGCTACGGCCAGCAGCGTCCCCGGGAGCCGGGCAGGGGCTGGAGAAGCCCACAGGAGGCCACTGTGCCGAGGGCATGCGGATGTTCCTAGGGTCTTGCCCAGGAGGCCTGGCCCCAGGCTGGCGGCGGGTAAAGTCAGCCCAGGTCCCCGCCCCCTCTCTCCCCCCACTCACCCCCGCCCAGGGACCTGCTCGCGGCACCCACAGGGCCAGCCCTCACCAGCTGGTCACCCTCATCATCGTGGTACAGCAGCGGCTGCTTGAGTGGCCGCCGGGTGTAGGTGTGGGTGGTCGTGCCCTGGAAGTAGGTGGCGGAGAACTTGGCGAATTTGTACTCGGAGAGGTCCTCCTCGTCCTCGTCGGGCAGGGGCAGGGCCGCGTCCAGGTCCTCCTCCACCATCTCCCTCCGCCCGCGCTCCAGGTCCTGGGGAGACAAGAGGGCCCTGCTGTGGGGGCAGACTCAGCTGGCTGCAGCCCCCCGCCTGCCCTGTGGGGTGTGCTGTGCCATCCTGTTCACGACTTAGAACCTGGCGCAGGGGAGACCTCCATGCACGAATGAATACACGCTTGTGAGTGGCCCAGGAGAGGGACAGTGCCTGAGCCGACGTGGCAGGCTGGTGGCTGGACAGGGCCCGGGCCCCAGGGCTCCCAAGCCGTGTCATTACTGCTGCCCTCTGGTGCAGGAGGTGGTCTTCAACGCAGGGGGCGTAGTCACCCCACGGAGGCCTGTCGCCAGCCCCTGTCCCAGCCTCGTACCTCAAAGCCACTGGGGGCCTGGCCCTCCTGGCCTGGCAGGCCGCCCGAAGTCCCCAGGAAGCCGAACATCTTGTCCACCATGTCCGAGTGATTGACAGGCTCGTGGCGGGCCCTCTCCATCTGCTCCAGGAGCTCCTTCTTCCGCCGGGCCTCCTCCTTCTCCTTCAGCTCCCGCTCCGCGTCCTCGCGGGCCAGCTGGGCCAGGCGCTCCTGGGCGGGGGAGGGGGGGAGTGATGGAAAGGAGACAGTTTCTGAGAACAAGCCTTCCCTGGAGAGCCCCAGGTCCCCCGCAACACCCCAGCCACAGTCTGGTCCTCCTGACCGCTGGGAGGGACCGGCCTAGGGCTGCCCCACCCCAGGACTCGCCCCCATCAGCCCTCGGAGCCGTGTGGACAGATGCCCAGACAACAAGGCCACCTGCCTCCAGGCTCAGCTGGAACCCCTCCCCCAGGAAGCCTGATCAGGCCTCCCCAGCTGGGGGGGGGGGGGACCACACCACCCAAAACACCCTGGGGATGGCTCAAGGCTGCAGACCAGCGCTGTCCCACGCGAAGATCGTGGGAGCCATGCATGGAGCGGCTATACTTAAAACAGCCTCAGGAAATACGTGAAATCAATTTTAATCATATATCTTAACCCAATCTTTCCAAAATACCACCTCAGCATGTAATATGTTATAGCACCAAGATCGTTCATAGCCCCTTTCCCCTCACTGCCTTCAAAACCCTGTGTGTTTTATGCTCGGGGTGCTGTCAGTTCAAGCGCGCAGTCCCCACCTGCGGCCGGTGAGTGGCCCATGCTGGGTGCTCTGACCCGGCTGGGGCTTTTACGGAGGCGCTGTCTCCCCGCTAGAAACGGTGCTCCTGAGGGCACGGACCCGCGCTCCCGGCCACAGCCCTCCCGCCTCTGTCCTGGGCCCGGACGCGCCCAGAACGCCCACGAAGGAGGGAGCAGAGGACAGAGCTGGACCGCCAGCGTCCGGTGACGGCTGTCAGCGGAGGGACATGGAAGCTGGGACAGGCCCGCTCACCTGATGCTTGCGCTCGGCCTCCTCCTTGGCCTTCTTGGCGCTCATCTCCTTCCGCAGCTTCTCCTCCTCCGCCAGCCGCATCCTCTCCGCCTCCAGCCGCCGCCGGTACTGCGGGGAGGGGAGCCCTGTGCTGCTGGCCCCGTGCTCCCCCAGCTCTGCCCCAGCTCACCTGGCCGAGCTCCAGGCCTGGGAGGGACTTTGCCAAGTCATTTGGCAGATGGGGAAACTGAGGCATCTGGGAAATTCCCCAGGTCACACGCCTCGGGGGCTGGGCAGTAGGTTTGACACCGTTGATCCCCACACCAAACCAGGTTCCCCGGCACCTCCCAAAGATTTATCCTTGGCTGGGAGAATGCGCAGGAGGGGGTCTGGTCTCAGGGTTGTCATTCCTCAGAGGAGACCCAGCCCTAGGTCTCGGCCAACAAGTGGGGGTGATGCGTCCCCATGCGGTGGAGCAGGGCCGCTCACAGGCTGGGACTGCTCACCTCCGCCCGGAGGCGCCGGTGCAGCCGGCGGGCGATCATGCCCCGGGCGTAGGCCTGCACGGTGAGCACAGCCCAGAGGCGGTGGCGGAAGGCCTTGCGCACCAGGTAGGCCCGGCAGCGGGCCTGGAACTGGATGATGCGCCGGCGGGCCAGGCGGTACTGCTGGTGCAGCTTCCGGGAGCGGTGCAGGGCCTGCAGCCGCAGGAAGCCCAGCCGCATCTGCAAGGACAGCCCGGCTCAGAGCCCTGGTCCCAGGACGGCCCTGCCCTGGGTCCCTCTCCCACTGCTTGCCCCAAAGCAACACCCTGACCTCCCTGGACGAGGGCTCCCAGAGGCGGGAGTTTCCCAGGAGTGCCCCGACTCCCCATCCTCAGACCGGGAGCTGCTCTCCTTCCGGTCTGCCCCCCAGCCCAACCTCGGGCTGCAGCCCAGTTGCTCCCCTGAGGTCGGTGGGACACACCCGCTCGGCCCCCTCGGAGATCTCTAATGACTAGTGCTCACTCTCATGGAAACATTCCAGAAGAAAAGCCTAAGCATCGCTGACCAGATGGGAAAAGGCACCAGAACCAGACTTGGACTTGGGGCTGGAGAAAAGGTAGGGGCAGCTGGGGCAGTGGCAGGAAGCCATGTGTCTGGGCAAAGGTTCGTCCTGCAGCCAGCAGGTTCAAAGGCCTGCGGGGCCAGGAGCAGCCCCGTGGGGAGGCTCACCAGCCCGTAGTTCCTCCTGCAGTTGTGGCCCCGCCAGTGCCTCTGGATCAGGGTGGCAGCGTTCCTCAGTTTCAGGAAGTTGGACCTGGAACAGCAGGAGATCCTCAAAGCAGAGACGCGGTGGCCAGAGGAGCAGGGTGCAGGCGGGGTTTGGAATCAGGACAGCAGGGCTAGTCCCAGCTCTGTGTCTCCTGGATACATGACCTGGGCCAACAGGGTCCCCCCTCTCTGCCTCAACTTCCTCATCTGTGAAGTGGGTAGAAGGATACCTACTCTGCCTGCTCACAGGCTTGTCACCTGAGTCCAATAAGGAGATTTTCCAAATGTGTTTATTGAATAAATAAATGTGTGAATAATAAGTAAATAACGTTAAAGATTAGAATATTTGAACAGTGTCAACATCACTCACTACTATCAAACTTCCCCATTTTGTAGATGAGAAAACTGAGACTCAATGAGGTTGGACTAGAGTCCACATCGTCTGACTGAATGCAATGCTGTTCCCCTGCACATTCTACACCAGCGGCTCTCAACCTTCCTAACGCCGTGGCCCTTTAATACAGATCCTCACGTTGTGGTGACCCCCAACCATAAGATTATTTTCGTTGCTACTGCATAACTGTAAATTTGCTACCGTTATGATCGCTATGCAAATATCTGTGTTTCCCGATGGTCTTAGCCGACCTTGTGAAAGGGTCGTTCGAACCCCAAAGGGGCCGCGACCCACAGGTTGAGAACCGCTGCTCTAGGTGGCCTCCCCAGAATGACGGTCACCTATGACCTGATGGGGGACAGAGAGACCCTGCATCAAACAGCAGGTGTCTGCTGAATGTAGAAATAAACATAGGAGGAGTGGAAATTAATACGGCCATGTGTGAGCCAGCACGCCAATGTCTAGAGGCACACGTGAGCAACTGAGGAAGGAAACCGACAGACAGGTGGGCAGACAGTAGATGAACAGGCAGGGGGGTGGGTGGGTGGACGGATGGAGGAAGTGACCAGATGAACTGCAAAAGGGGCAGGCTGTGGGGTTTTTGTGAAGCCTGAATCGCGCTCCAGAGTCAGTCCTGCTGACTTGTGAACTGTCACAACTATTCATGTCCCTTATTTGGAATGAGGAACACACGTGGTAATTTATAACATTTGTAATGTATAAAATCTCAAATTTCCTCTTTGAGAAATTTCATCAGGCATTTGAGAGCACAGAGTGTCCAAATGTGTGTGTCCCCTGAATCCACATGTGTGTGCCGGTGTAAATCATGTGTCTGTGTGCTCACCCCTGTGCTATGCATGTGTGAACGCATTTATATGTGTGCACATGGGTGTGCATGCTTATTTTTAGTGCTCCAGTTAGAGGACAAGAGGTGAGCAGTGTGTGTGTGTTGCGGGGGGGAGGGGGGGCTGGGGGGGTGGGGACGGCGTGCTCTCATGCAGGAAGCTGGTCCCGGCACGCACCTGTCTTTGAATCCTCGGATGACCTTCTGCAGGAGGATGACTCTGTCGGTGATGGCCTTGTCCCGCTCCACCTCCAGCATCATGTCGTGGTGGTCCTGGGGGGCAGAGCTCCTGAGCAGCGCCCCCCATGAATCCAAGTGAAACCGCTCTCTCCCTTCTCTTGGATTCCAGACCCGGGCTTGGCTGGGCCACACAGGCTCCCAGCCCTGCTCTGTTACGTGGGGCAGCCTCTCACAGCACAGGACAGAGAGGGGTGCTTGTGGCTGCTTCCCAGAGCTCTGGGTGGCACAAATGGAGCAGGAGGAGCCCACTTTGGGTGGAGTCAGAGGGTGCAATGGGCACACACAGCGGCTTTATCCCTATGGCCTTTTCTGCCCAAGCTGTGCCTTCCCAGATGTCTCTGTCATATCAGCCACTGACTGGGGCCAAGCCACCCTTTAGGATCTTGGCAGCAGCCTCCTAACCGGTCTCTTGGCCTCTGTTGCTCCCCTTGGCCCTCCCTAGGGACCCTCCTAAAACAACTCACAGTGATGCCCATGACTCTCAGGGACAAGCCTGGTCTCCCCTGGCTCTCAGGCCCTGCATGATCCAGACCCTGCCAAGTTCTCCAGGCCTCACCCCCACACCCCCACACCCCCACACCCCCAACCTTCACTCTGATTAGACAAAATCTCACCATTCATTCAACGCCTTTAAAATGAATATCTCCATTGCCGGCACCGTGCCGGGTGCTGGAGTGGGTGCTCAGGGAGCCAGGCGGACAGGGCCCTGCGCTGGTCTCTGTGGGGGAGCCACATCCACCAGAAAGTCACAGGCCACAGCTCTTGTGAGGAGCGCTCAGCACAGAGGAGCTGCTCGGCCATGCTTTCCGAATGAGTGAATGAGTGAATGGATGAATGAATGAATGAGAAATGGACACGGAGACTGGAGACCACTGGTTTCGAAAGAGCCCAGAGAGGTGAGGCTGGGGACAGTGATGGTCCTCAGAGCTGCCCGGCTCGGCGCCACCGTGCTGCGTGCCCTCCCTCCCTTACCTACGTGGCCGGGCACCAGACCAAGCCTGGCTGGAAGCCCGGGCCTGACCTCGGGCATCTCACTCCTTCTCTCTGAGCCCCTGAAATGGGCATAATGATCCTACCTCCCTGGCCGCTGTGGCGACTAAATAAGATCATGGGCGAAAAGCCCCGCGGGAGTCTGGGCAGCTGTGGGACGCAGGGCACGGTGCACACATTTTCCCAACGAGGAAATGAAGGCTCAGGAGATGAAGGGACTGGCCGTGGCCCCGCAGCCAGGAAGGAATTGCACCGGATCCCGGGGCTCCCTCCAGCTCCAGGCTGGCTCCTTCCTTCCCTCCACCCAGATGTCCTGCCCCACCCGGTACCAGAGGAAGGAGCCCTGCCCCGTCACCCCGGACAGCCAGAAAGCGAACGCAACGGAAATGGAAATGAGGAAGCCTGGGCGCTGGGAGCTGGGAGCTCACACTGTCCCTGCGGCAGCGGCCCCGCCACCCCCAACACCCAGCAAATTCTGTTCCAAGGCCAGGACGCCCCACGACCTCGCTTCCTGCTCCCAGCCCTGCCCCCTCCCCAATGGCCGGGCTCTGGTGCCCTGCCCAGGCTGCGGTGGGGGCCAGAGAGCTCCAGGTTTGTGCTCAGGGAGGGTAGAAACTAGGGACACTAGAGAGTGAAGGGGTGGCACCCAGCAGAGCCTGCGGTGAGCCCAGCCTGGCAGGCAACCACAGGAGAGGACCTAACAATACACTCGAGAAATCCCCCCCAGGCACGTCCTATTTCATGGGGAAATGAGGCTCAGCAAGGGCCAGCGGCCGGCCCAGAGTCCCAGGAAGACAGCTGCCGGTCAGCATCGACCCCATGAGCCCACTCTGCTCTTCTGTTTTCCCAACCAGGGTCACTGCTCTGACCCCAACCCCAGGTCACAGCTGAGCTCAATATCAGTTGCTCCTCCCCTACCAAGAAGGCCTCATTTCCTGCCCACACGCCCACTCATCCTATCACAGAGTGCAGGATGGAAGGATGCACAGGCCCAGCCTGACCCCATCGGAGGCCAGCTTCTCCAAAGAGGCCCCCTCGCGCCCGTCCCCACCATGACAGGCGTCCACAGCCCCCAAGGCAGTCGGCTTGAAGCCTTTCTCACCTTCAGAAAGATCTTGGTTTTGCCGATCTGCCAGTCGTCGTGCGTGCCCAGCACAGCCTCAGCCATGCGCTGGCAGGTCCCCCGAAGGTCATCCTGGGGGCAGGGGCGCACCAGGGAATGCACAGCGGGAAAGGCCACTCTGTGCTCCTCCCAAGACTGGGAGGCAGGGCTCTTGCTCCAGCTCTGCCCCAGCTCACCGCGTGACCCAAGCAGGCCCTGCCTTCTCCGACCCTCACGGGTCTCCTCAGCTCAGCAGGCGCCTGCAGGACCCTCCCCACATCTGCCTGGCTGGAGTGGCTCAGTGGCTGAGCATCGCGATGCCCATGAACCAAGACATCGCTGGTTCCATTCCCGGTCAGGGACATGCCAGGGTTGTGGGGCATGCGGGAGGCAGTCGATCAGTGATTCTTTCTCATCACTGATGTTTCTATCCCTCACTCCCTCTCTCTTCAAAAAAATAAATGACATCAATAAAAAAACATATTTAAAACACAACACCACCCTCTCGCCCACTTGGCAGCCCTGGTCTCATCCATTACACCCACCGGTGAAGTCCACGCCTGCCAAGCACAGCCCTCGTGCACTCTGCGACCTGACCCCGTTTTCCCAGCCGTACCTCAGGGGCAAGCGGACGCCGCCCAGCACACTGTCTCAGGGGGAAAACGGGCCCCTTCCTCCCGCCACCTGCGCCCAGCTCCGCACCTGCTTGTAGGCCGGCTTCACGCCGGGCAGCAGCACGCGGTACCGCTCCACGAACTCCACGAAGCTGTAGCGGATGGGGTAGCCGGCGCGGCGGATGCGAATGGTCTCCATCATCCCGGAGTACCGCAGCTGGCGCACGCACAGGTGCCGGTCGAACAGCTGCCCAGAGCCAAGGGCGTCAGTGCTGGCGGCTCCTGGCGGGAGGCCGGCCCTGCTCTGCGTGTCGCCAGCCAGGACATGGGCCACACCGCAGATGAGGAGCAAACGTGGGCCTGAACCTGGGCCTGCCGTTCAAACCCACGTGGCAGCAGGAAATGAGATCCTCACGGAGGCGACCTGGTGGTGCTCAGGGGCATGGAGGAGCAATAGTTTAACCTCCCCCCCGCCCCCGGGACATCCAGAGGGGCTGCATGGAGGAGGCAGCCTTTGCTCCAACCCCGGAGAGCACCGGAGGGGCAGGGCGAGCGTGTGCAGAAGCCTGAAAGGGCAGGACATGGCTGGGTCTTCACACGGACTGTGGTTGTGTTGGTGTGAGGTGCCTGGCACAACCCCAGGGGCTGCCCTTCATATGAGGGCCATTGCAGATTGACCATTATTTAGATGACTTTCTGTCTGCTGACAGTACAGTGCCTTAAGAAAGACATACATGTGTCTAACTGGGGGCTCCTGGAGGGGCTGAGAAGGGCCTCAGGGGCCTGGCTAGGGGGCAGCAGCCGTGAGCGGGTAGGTGTGGGTGTGACACTCCTGTCTCTCACTGCAGCGGAGGGCCTGGGCAGGAAGATGGGGGCAGGAGGGCAGAGGGCAGTGAGAATGTCTTGCCGTCAAGGTCCAGGCCACAGATGCTGAGGTCGGGGCCCAGAGAAGGGTCCCTGGGCATCTGAGAGCAGGAGAAATGGTACCAGCTGCCTGGCAGGGCCCTGGCCTCATTCCTCCTGCTTTATGTGGGGAGCTCGCACTCCTGTAGACCTGGCCCTGAGCTCCGGGGACCGGTCAGCGCATTCGGGAAATGTGTCCGGCAGGGGGCAGGGCCAGCACGCGTGCGGACAGCTGGCTTCCTTCCGCCACCTGTTTCCTCTCCCTCCAGGCACTTTCCCTGGCCTGGTGATGGCCCCCCACCTTCTGTTCCACCCCTCCCACCCCAGCCGCTAGCAGGAGCATGTGGGGAACCACACATCCAGAGCCCTGGGGGGACAGGGGCGCCCTGTGAGGATTTGGGCTCTGCAGCCACAAGCCCCTTGGCCTCCCTGAGCCTCAGTCTCACATCACCCAGCCCCCACCCTGCCCCCCACAGCCCAGCCCCTCCTTTGCCCCCTCCCAGGCTGGTCCCAGGCTGGCCCCCGCCAGGGCCGCTCACCATGGGCTTCTTGAACTCGTTGGGCTTGATGCAGCGCACGAAGAAGGGCTGGCAGGCACCCAGCGTGCGCATCAGCAGCTCCAGCGACCGCTTGAACTGGCTGCTGAGCGTGGGCGAGCGCTTCCTGGTCTCCGCGCCCTGGGGGGACGGACCACAGCGATGGGAGGGGCTGACCTGAGTCCGCCAGCGCTCCGGGAAGGGAAGGGAAGGGACGGGATCACGGGAGGTCAGCGGGCTCAGGGCCCAAGGGAGGACAGCCCAGCGAAGCAGGCTGCCTGGGCACTTGGGGTTTCCCTGTAACCTGTCTGGTCTGAGCTGGAGCTCCTACCCACTCCAGGGAGCCTGCTGGGGCCTGAGCCAGGAAGAGCCCTGGTGTCCTGGAGAATTCTAGGCAGGGCACAGCCCCCCTCTGTCTCCAGTCTCCCTCTCCAGGAATAAATGAGTGGCCAAATGCACACCCGCAGAGAACAGTTAGAGGACCTACACTCAAACCCTGGCCCCACCACTTCCACCTCCAGTGTGACCTCGAGCAGGTCACACAACGCCTGAGCCTCCCTCTCTGTCAGGCTGACAGGCTGCGATGGGAGAGGGCGCAGTGATGTGAACAGCAACCTGGGAACCTGGGATGGGCGGAGTGGGGGGGCGGGTGCTGCGGGTGCCCTCCCCTTCCTGTGGGATTAGCGGTTTAGCAGCTGGCTGTCCGAGCAGGCCACAGCTGGCCTCCCACTGCATGGCCCGAGGCCCACAGCTCTGAGCTCCACCAGCCAGTCTCTCTGGGGAGCCCACCAGGGACCCCTGCACCTCCCTGCCCTGGTGGAACCCCTCTCAGAATACGGGGAAATGGTGGTGGCGGGGGTGGGGGGAGTTGGGGTGGGGGGAGGCCAGACAGCAAACAAAGAGGAAGCGGACCGTCTCAGACTGGTACCCAGACACTGGCCATAAAAACCAGATTCTATTCCAAAGCATTTTGATGTTATTGTTTTGCTGGCAACTTCTGTTGGGTGAGGATTTCTTATGAATGAATTTGATTATCATTGTAAGGTTTTATGCTACACATGAGATACAAATTTAGCTGGTCTCCTATAGCGCCCCAAATCAGGGGTGTAGATGCGGACATGTGAGGTGTGGGGGGGGGGGGGGCAGAGGCCTTGCACCTATTGACCGTGAGCTCCACACTGAAATGAACCTGCCAAGTAACAGCAAACACTTGCTGGTCGGAAATGTGCAGTGTTTTACATTTTTGTTTTATGTGGAGCATATCCTAAGGTTTGCCAAGGGAAGCTGGGAGTGTTTACAGTGTTCTCTAAGTTGTGTGTTCTGTATGCTGTGTGTTCTGTAAGCTGTGTATTGTGTATGCTGTGTGTGTTCCGTGAGCTGTGTGTTGTGTATGCTGTGTGTGTTCTGTGAGCTGTGTGTTCTGTATGCTGTGTGTGTTCTGTGAGCTGTGTGTTGTGTATGCTGTGTGTGTTCTGTGAGCTGTGTGTTGTGTATGCTGTGTGTGTTCTGTGAGCTGTGTGTTGTGTATGCTGTGTGTGTTGTGTGAGCTGTGTGTTGTGTATGCTGTGTGTGCTCTGTGAGCTGTGTGTTGTGTATGCTCTGTGTGTTCTGTGAGCTGTGTGTTGTGTATGCTCTGTGTGTTCTGTGAGCTGTGTGTTGTGTATGCTGTGTGTGTTCTGTGAGCTGTGTGTTGTGTATGCTGTGTGTGTTCTGTAAGCTGTGTGTTGTGTATGCTCTGTGTGTTCTGTGAGCTGTGTGTTGTGTATGCTGTGTGTTCTGTGAGCTGTGTGTTCTGTATGCTGTGTGTGTTCTGTGAGCTGTGTGTTGTGTATGCTGTGTGTGTTGTGTGAGCTGTGTGTTGTGTATGCTCTGTGTGTTCTGTGAGCTGTGTGTTGTGTATGCTGTGTGTGTTCTGTGAGCTGTGTGTTGTGTATGCTCTGTGTGTTCTGTGAGCTGTGTGTTGTGTATGCTCTGTGTGTTCTGTGAGCTGTGTGTTGTGTATGCTGTGTGTGTTCTGTGAGCTGTGTGTGTTGTGTATGCTGTGTGTTCTGTGAGCTGTGTGTTCTGTATGCTGTGTGTGTTGTGTGAGCTGTGTGTTGTGTATGCTGTGTGTGTTCTGTGAGCTGTGTGTTCTGTATGCTGTGTGTGTTCTGTGAGCTGTGTGTTGTGTATGCTGTGTGTGTTCTGTGAGCTGTGTGTTGTGTATGCTGTGTGTGTTCTGTGAGCTGTGTGTTGTGTATGCTGTGTGTGTTCTGTGAGCTGTGTGTTGTGTATGCTCTGTGTGTTCTGTGAGCTGTGTGTTGTGTATGCTCTGTGTGTTCTGTGAGCTGTGTGTTGTGTATGCTGTGTGTGTTCTGTGAGCTGTGTGTTGTGTATGCTGTGTGTTCTGTGAGCTGTGTGTTCTGTATGCTGTGTGTGTTCTGTGAGCTGTGTGTTGTGTATGCTGTGTGTGTGTTCTGTGAGCTGTGTGTTCTGTATGCTGTGTGTGTTCTGTGAGCTGTGTGTTGTGTATGCTGTGTGTGTTCTGTGAGCTGTGTGTTGTGTATGCTGTGTGTGTTCTGTGAGCTGTGTGTTGTGTATGCTGTGTGTGTTCTGTGAGCTGTGTGTTGTGTATGCTGTGTGTGTTCTGTGAGCTGTGTGTTGTGTATGCTGTGTGTGTTCTGTGAGCTGTGTGTTGTGTATGCTGTGTGTGTTCTGTGAGCTGTGTGTTCTGTATGCTGTGTGTGTTCTGTAAGCTGTGTTGTGTATGCTGTGTGTGTTCTGTGAGCTGTGTGTTGTGTATGCTGTGTGTGTTCTGTGAGCTGTGTGTTGTGTATGCTGTGTGTGTTCTGTGAGCTGTGTGTTGTGTATGCTGTGTGTGTTCTGTGAGCTGTGTGTTGTGTATGCTGTGTGTGTTCTGTGAGCTGTGTGTTGTGTATGCTGTGTGTTCTGTGAGCTGTGTGTTCTGTATGCTGTGTGTGTTCTGTGAGCTGTGTGTTGTGTATGCTGTGTGTGTTCTGTGAGCTGTGTGTTGTGTATGCTGTGTGTGTTCTGTGAGCTGTGTGTTGTGTATGCTGTGTGTGTTCTGTGAGCTGTGTGTTGTGTATGCTGTGTGTGTTCTGTGAGCTGTGTGTTGTGTATGCTGTGTGTGTTCTGTGAGCTGTGTGTTGTGTATGCTGTGTGTGTTCTGTGAGCTGTGTGTTGTGTATGCTGTGTGTGTTCTGTGAGCTGTGTGTTGTGTATGCTGTGTGTTCTGTGAGCTGTGTGTTCTGTATGCTGTGTGTGTTCTGTGAGCTGTGTGTTGTGTATGCTGTGTGTGTTCTGTGAGCTGTGTGTTGTGTATGCTGTGTGTGTTCTGTGAGCTGTGTGTTGTGTATGCTCTGTGTGTTCTGTGAGCTGGGTGTTGTGTATGCTGTGTGTGTTCTGTGAGCTGTGTGTTGTGTATGCTGTGTGTGTTATGTGAGCTGTGAGTTGTGTATGCTGTGTGTGTTGTGTGAGCTGTGTGTTGTGTATGCTGTGTGTGTGTTGTGTGAGCTGTGTGTTGTGTATGCTCTGTGTGTTCTGTGAGCTGTGTGTTGTGTATGCTGTGTGTGTTCTGTGAGCTGTGTGTTGTGTATGCTGTGTGTGTTCTGTGAGCTGTGTGTTGTGTATGCTCTGTGTGTTCTGTGAGCTGGGTGTTGTGTATGCTGTGTGTGTTCTGTGAGCTGTGTGTTGTGTATGCTGTGTGTGTTCTGTGAGCTGTGTGTTGTGTATGCTGTGTGTGTTCTGTGAGCTGTGTGTTGTGTATGCTGTGTGTGTTCTGTAAGCTGTGTTGTGTATGCTGTGTGTGTTCTGTGAGCTGTGTGTTGTGTATGCTGTGTGTGTTCTGTGAGCTGTGTGTTGTGTATGCTGTGTGTGTTCTGTGAGCTGTGTGTTGTGTATGCTGTGTGTGTTCTGTGAGCTGTGTGTTGTGTATGCTGTGTGTGTGTTGTGTGAGCTGTGTGTTGTGTATGCTCTGTGTGTTCTGTGAGCTGTGTGTTGTGTATGCTGTGTGTGTTCTGTGAGCTGTGTGTTGTGTATGCTGTGTGTGTTCTGTGAGCTGTGTGTTGTGTATGCTCTGTGTGTTCTGTGAGCTGGGTGTTGTGTATGCTGTGTGTGTTCTGTGAGCTGTGTGTTGTGTATGCTGTGTGTGTTCTGTGAGCTGTGTGTTGTGTATGCTGTGTGTGTGTTGTGTGAGCTGTGTGTTGTGTATGCTCTGTGTGTTCTGTGAGCTGTGTGTTGTGTATGCTGTGTGTGTTCTGTGAGCTGTGTGTTGTGTATGCTGTGTGTGTTCTGTGAGCTGTGTGTTGTGTATGCTGTGTGTGTTCTGTGAGCTGTACTGTGTATGCTGTGTGTGTTCTGTGAGCTGTGTGTTGTGTATGCTGTGTGTGTGTTGTGTGAGCTGTGTGTTGTGTATGCTCTGTGTGTTCTGTGAGCTGTGTGTTGTGTATGCTGTGTGTGTTCTGTGAGCTGTGTGTTGTGTATGCTGTGTGTGTTCTGTGAGCTGTGTGTTGTGTATGCTGTGTGTGTTCTGTGAGCTGTGTGTTGTGTATGCTGTGTGTGTTCTGTAAGCTGTGTGTTGTGTATGCTGTGTGTGTTCTGTGAGCTGTACTGTGTATGCTGTGTGTGTTCTGTGAGCTGTGTGTTGTGTATGCTGTGTGTGTTCTGTGAGCTGTGTGTTGTGTATGCTGTGTGTGTTCTGTGAGCTGTACTGTGTATGCTGTGTGTGTTCTGTGAGCTGTGTGTTGTGTATGCTGTGTGTGTTCTGTGAGCTGTGTGTTGTGTATGCTGTGTGTGTTCTGTGAGCTGTGTGTTGTGTATGCTGTGTGTGTTCTGTGAGCTGGGTGTTGTGTATGCTGTGTGTGTTCTGTGAGCTGTGTGTTGTGTATGCTGTGTGTGTTCTGTGAGCTGTGTGTTGTGTATGCTGTGTGTGTGTTGTGTGAGCTGTGTGTTGTGTATGCTCTGTGTGTTCTGTGAGCTGTGTGTTGTGTATGCTGTGTGTGTTCTGTGAGCTGTGTGTTGTGTATGCTGTGTGTGTTCTGTGAGCTGTGTGTTGTGTATGCTGTGTGTGTTCTGTGAGCTGTGTGTTGTGTATGCTGTGTGTGTTCTGTGAGCTGTGTGTTGTGTATGCTGTGTGTGTGTTGTGTGAGCTGTGTGTTGTGTATGCTCTGTGTGTTCTGTGAGCTGTGTGTTGTGTATGCTGTGTGTGTTCTGTGAGCTGTGTGTTGTGTATGCTGTGTGTGTTCTGTGAGCTGTGTGTTGTGTATGCTGTGTGTGTTGTGTGAGCTGTGTGTTGTGTATGCTCTGTGTGTTCTGTGAGCTGTGTGTTGTGTATGCTGTGTGTGTTCTGTGAGCTGTGTGTTGTGTATGCTGTGTGTGTTCTGTGAGCTGTGTGTTGTGTATGCTGTGTGTGTTCTGTGAGCTGTACTGTGTATGCTGTGTGTGTTCTGTGAGCTGTGTGTTGTGTATGCTGTGTGTGTGTTGTGTGAGCTGTGTGTTGTGTATGCTCTGTGTGTTCTGTGAGCTGTGTGTTGTGTATGCTGTGTGTGTTCTGTGAGCTGTGTGTTGTGTATGCTGTGTGTGTTCTGTGAGCTGTGTGTTGTGTATGCTGTGTGTGTTCTGTGAGCTGTGTGTTGTGTATGCTGTGTGTGTGTTGTGTGAGCTGTGTGTTGTGTATGCTCTGTGTGTTCTGTGAGCTGTGTGTTGTGTATGCTGTGTGTGTTCTGTGAGCTGTGTGTTGTGTATGCTCTGTGTGTTCTGTGAGCTGTGTGTTGTGTATGCTGTGTGTGTTCTGTGAGCTGTACTGTGTATGCTGTGTGTGTTCTGTGAGCTGTGTGTTGTGTATGCTGTGTGTGTGTTGTGTGAGCTGTGTGTTGTGTATGCTGTGTGTGTTCTGTGAGCTGTGTGTTGTGTATGCTGTGTGTGTTCTGTGAGCTGTGTGTTGTGTATGCTGTGTGTGTTCTGTGAGCTGTACTGTGTATGCTGTGTGTGTTCTGTGAGCTGTGTGTTGTGTATGCTGTGTGTGTGTTGTGTGAGCTGTGTGTTGTGTATGCTCTGTGTGTTCTGTGAGCTGTGTGTTGTGTATGCTGTGTGTGTTCTGTGAGCTGTGTGTTGTGTATGCTGTGTGTGTTCTGTGAGCTGTACTGTGTATGCTGTGTGTGTTCTGTGAGCTGTGTGTTGTGTATGCTGTGTGTGTGTTGTGTGAGCTGTGTGTTGTGTATGCTCTGTGTGTTCTGTGAGCTGTGTGTTGTGTATGCTGTGTGTGTTCTGTGAGCTGTGTGTTGTGTATGCTGTGTGTGTTCTGTGAGCTGTGTGTTGTGTATGCTGTGTGTGTGTTGTGTGAGCTGTGTGTTGTGTATGCTCTGTGTGTTCTGTGAGCTGTGTGTTGTGTATGCTGTGTGTGTTCTGTGAGCTGTGTGTTGTGTATGCTGTGTGTGTTCTGTGAGCTGTGTGTTGTGTATGCTGTGTGTGTTCTGTGAGCTGTGTGTTGTGTATGCTGTGTGTGTTCTGTGAGCTGTGTGTTGTGTATGCTGTGTGTGTTCTGTGAGCTGTGTGTTGTGTATGCTGTGTGTGTTGTGTGAGCTGTGTGTTGTGTATGCTCTGTGTGTTCTGTGAGCTGTGTGTTGTGTATGCTCTGTGTGTTCTGTGAGCTGGGTGTTGTGTATGCTGTGTGTGTTCTGTGAGCTGTGTGTTGTGTATGCTGTGTGTGTTCTGTGAGCTGTGTGTTGTGTATGCTGTGTGTGTTCTGTGAGCTGTGTGTTGTGTATGCTCTGTGTGTTCTGTGAGCTGTGTGTTGTGTATGCTGTGTGTGTTCTGTGAGCTGTGTGTTGTGTATGCTGTGTGTGTGTTGTGTGAGCTGTGTGTTGTGTATGCTCTGTGTGTTCTGTGAGCTGTGTGTTGTGTATGCTGTGTGTGTTCTGTGAGCTGTGTGTTGTGTATGCTGTGTGTGTTCTGTGAGCTGTGTGTTGTGTATGCTGTGTGTGTTGTGTGAGCTGTGTGTTGTGTATGCTCTGTGTGTTCTGTGAGCTGTGTGTTGTGTATGCTGTGTGTGTTCTGTGAGCTGTGTGTTGTGTATGCTGTGTGTGTTCTGTGAGCTGTGTGTTGTGTATGCTGTGTGTGTTCTGTGAGCTGTACTGTGTATGCTGTGTGTGTTCTGTGAGCTGTGTGTTGTGTATGCTGTGTGTGTGTTGTGTGAGCTGTGTGTTGTGTATGCTCTGTGTGTTCTGTGAGCTGTGTGTTGTGTATGCTGTGTGTGTTCTGTGAGCTGTGTGTTGTGTATGCTGTGTGTGTTCTGTGAGCTGTGTGTTGTGTATGCAGTGTGTGTGTTCTGTGAGCTGTGTGTTGTGTATGCTGTGTGTGTTCTGTGAGCTGTGTGTTGTGTATGCTGTGTGTGTTCTGTGAGCTGTGTGTTGTGTATGCTGTGTGTGTTCTGTGAGCTGTGTGTTGTGTATGCAGTGTGTGTGTTCTGTGAGCTGTGTGTTGTGTATGCTCTGTGTGTTCTGTGAGCTGTGTGTTGTGTATGCTGTGTGTGTTGTGTGAGCTGTGTGTTGTGTATGCTCTGTGTGTTCTGTGAGCTGTGTGTTGTGTATGCTCTGTGTGTTCTGTGAGCTGGGTGTTGTGTATGCTGTGTGTGTTCTGTGAGCTGTGTGTTGTGTATGCTGTGTGTGTTCTGTGAGCTGTGTGTTGTATATGCTGTGTGTGTTCTGTGAGCTGGGTGTTGTGTATGCTGTGTGTGTTCTGTAAGCTGTACTGTGTATGCTCTGTGTGTTCTGTGAGCTGGGTGTTGTGTATGCTGTGTGTGTTCTGTGAGCTGTGTGTTGTGTATGCTGTGTGTGTTCTGTGAGCTGTGTGTTGTGTATGCTCTGTGTGTTCTGTGAGCTGTGTGTTGTGTATGCTGTGTGTGTTCTGTGAGCTGTGTGTTGTGTATGCTGTGTGTGTTCTGTGAGCTGGGTGTTGTGTATGCTGTGTGTGTTCTGTGAGCTGGGTGTTGTGTATGCTGTGTGTGTTCTGTGAGCTGTGTGTTGTGTATGCTGTGTGTGTTGTGTGAGCTGTGTGTTGTGTATGCTCTGTGTGTTCTGTGAGCTGTGTGTTGTGTATGCTCTGTGTGTTCTGTGAGCTGTGTGTTGTGTATGCTGTGTGTGTTCTGTGAGCTGTGTGTTGTGTATGCTCTGTGTGTTCTGTGAGCTGTGTGTTGTGTATGCTGTGTGTGTTCTGTGAGCTGTGTGTTGTGTATGCTGTGTGTGTTCTGTGAGCTGGGTGTTGTGTATGCTCTGTGTGTTCTGTGAGCTGTGTGTTGTGTATGCTGTGTGTGTTCTGTGAGCTGTGTGTTGTGTATGCTGTGTGTGTTCTGTGAGCTGTGTGTTGTGTATGCTGTGTGTGTTCTGTGAGCTGTGTGTTGTGTATGCTCTGTGTGTTCTGTGAGCTGTGTGTTGTGTATGCTGTGTGTGTTCTGTGAGCTGTGTGTTGTGTATGCTGTGTGTGTGTTGTGTGAGCTGTGTGTTGTGTATGCTCTGTGTGTTCTGTGAGCTGTGTGTTGTGTATGCTGTGTGTGTTCTGTGAGCTGTGTGTTGTGTATGCTGTGTGTGTTCTGTGAGCTGTGTGTTGTGTATGCTGTGTGTGTTCTGTGAGCTGTACTGTGTATGCTGTGTGTGTTCTGTGAGCTGTGTGTTGTGTATGCTGTGTGTGTGTTGTGTGAGCTGTGTGTTGTGTATGCTCTGTGTGTTCTGTGAGCTGTGTGTTGTGTATGCTGTGTGTGTTCTGTGAGCTGTGTGTTGTGTATGCTGTGTGTGTTCTGTGAGCTGTGTGTTGTGTATGCAGTGTGTGTGTTCTGTGAGCTGTGTGTTGTGTATGCTGTGTGTGTTCTGTGAGCTGTGTGTTGTGTATGCTGTGTGTGTTCTGTGAGCTGTGTGTTGTGTATGCTGTGTGTGTTCTGTGAGCTGTGTGTTGTGTATGCTGTGTGTGTTCTGTGAGCTGTGTGTTGTGTATGCTCTGTGTGTTCTGTGAGCTGTGTGTTGTGTATGCTGTGTGTGTTCTGTGAGCTGTGTGTTGTGTATGCTGTGTGTGTTCTGTGAGCTGTGTGTTGTGTATGCTGTGTGTGTTCTGTGAGCTGTACTGTGTATGCTGTGTGTGTTCTGTGAGCTGTGTGTTGTGTATGCTGTGTGTGTGTTGTGTGAGCTGTGTGTTGTGTATGCTCTGTGTGTTCTGTGAGCTGTGTGTTGTGTATGCTGTGTGTGTTCTGTGAGCTGTGTGTTGTGTATGCTGTGTGTGTTCTGTGAGCTGTGTGTTGTGTATGCTGTGTGTGTTCTGTGAGCTGTGTGTTGTGTATGCTGTGTGTGTTCTGTGAGCTGGGTGTTGTGTATGCTGTGTGTGTTCTGTGAGCTGTGTGTTGTGTATGCTGTGTGTGTTCTGTAAGCTGTGTTGTGTATGCTGTGTGTGTTCTGTAAGCTGTGTGTTGTGTATGCTGTGTGTGTTCTGTGAGCTGTGTGTTGTGTATGCTGTGTGTGTTCTGTGAGCTGTGTGTTGTGTATGCTGTGTGTGTTCTGTAAGCTGTGTTGTGTATGCTGTGTGTGTTCTGTAAGCTGTGTTGTGTATGCTGTGTGTGTTCTGTGAGCTGTGTGTTGTGTATGCTGTGTGTGTTCTGTGAGCTGTACTGTGTATGCTGTGTGTGTTCTGTGAGCTGTGTGTTGTGTATGCTGTGTGTGTGTTGTGTGAGCTGTGTGTTGTGTATGCTCTGTGTGTTCTGTGAGCTGTGTGTTGTGTATGCTGTGTGTGTTCTGTGAGCTGTGTGTTGTGTATGCTGTGTGTGTTCTGTGAGCTGTGTGTTGTGTATGCTGTGTGTGTTCTGTGAGCTGTGTGTTGTGTATGCTGTGTGTGTTCTGTGAGCTGTGTGTGTGTATGCTGTGTGTGTTCTGTGAGCTGTGTGTTGTGTATGCTGTGTGTGTTCTGTGAGCTGGGTGTTGTGTATGCTGTGTGTGTTCTGTAAGCTGTGTTCTGTATGCTGTGTGTGTTCTGTGAGCTGTGTGTTGTGTATGCTGTGTGTGTGTTGTGTGAGCTGTGTGTTGCGTATGCTCTGTGTGTTCTGTGAGCTGTGTGTTGTGTATGCTGTGTGTGTTCTGTGAGCTGTGTGTTGTGTATGCTGTGTGTGTGTTGTGTGAGCTGTGTGTTGTGTATGCTCTGTGTGTTCTGTGAGCTGTGTGTTGTGTATGCTGTGTGTGTTCTGTGAGCTGTGTGTGTGTATGCTGTGTGTGTTCTGTGAGCTGTGTGTTGTGTATGCTGTGTGTGTTCTGTGAGCTGGGTGTTGTGTATGCTGTGTGTGTTCTGTAAGCTGTGTTCTGTATGCTGTGTGTGTTCTGTGAGCTGTGTGTTGTGTATGCTGTGTGTGTGTTCTGTGAGCTGTGTGTTGTGTATGCTGTGTGTGTGTTCTGTGAGCTGGGTGTTGTGTATGCTGTGTGTGTGTTGTGTGAGCTGTGTGTTGTGTATGCTCTGTGTGTTCTGTGAGCTGTGTGTTGTGTATGCTGTGTGTGTTCTGTGAGCTGTGTGTTGTGTATGCTGTGTGTGTTCTGTGAGCTGTGTGTTGTGTATGCTGTGTGTGTTCTGTGAGCTGTGTGTGTGTATGCTGTGTGTGTTCTATAAGCTGTGTGTTGTGTATGCTGTGTGTGTTCTGTGCTGTGTGTTGTGTATGCTGTGTGTGTTCTGTAAGCTGTGTTGTGTATGCTGTGTGTGTTCTGTGAGCTGTGTGTTGTGTATGCTGTGTGTGTTGTGTGAGCTGTGTGTTGTGTATGCTCTGTGTGTTCTGTGAGCTGTGTGTTGTGTATGCTGTGTGTGTGTTCTGTAAGCTGTGTTGTGTATGCTGTGTGTGTTCTGTGAGCTGTGTGTTGTGTATGCTGTGTGTGTTCTGTGAGCTGTGTGTTGTGTATGCTGTGTGTGTGTTCTGTGAGCTGTGTGTTGTGTATGCTGTGTGTGTGTTCTGTGAGCTGTGTGTTGTGTATGCTGTGTGTGTGTTCTGTGAGCTGTGTGTTGTGTATGCTGTGTGTGTGTTGTGTGAGCTGTGTGTTGTGTATGCTGTGTGTGTTCTGTGAGCTGTGTATTGTGTATGCTGTGTGTGTTCTGTGAGCTGTGTGTTGTGTATGCTGTGTGTGTTCTGTGAGCTGTGTGTGTTCTGTATGCAGTGTGTGTTCTGTGAGCTGTGTATTGTGTATGCTGTGTGTGTTCTGTGAGCTGTGTATTGTGTATGCTGTGTGTGTTCTGTGAGCTGTGTGTTGTGTATGCTGTGTGTGTTCTGTGAGCTGTGTGTTGTGTATGCTGTGTGTGTTCTGTGAGCTGTGTATTGTGTATGCTGTGTGTGTTCTGTGAGCTGTGTGTTGTGTATGCTGTGTGTGTTCTGTGAGCTGTGTGTTGTGTATGCTGTGTGTTCTGTGAGCTGTGTGTTGTGTATGCTCTGTGTGTTCTGTGAGCTGTGTGTTGTGTATGCTCTGTGTGTTCTGTGAGCTGTGTGTTGTGTATGCTGTGTGTGTGTTGCGTGAGCTGTGTGTTGTGTATGCTGTGTGTGTTCTGTGAGCTGTACTGTGTATGCTGTGTGTGTGTTGTGTGGGCTGTGTGTTGTGTATGCTGTGTGTGTTCTGTGAGCTGTACTGCGTATGCTGTGTGTGTGTTGTGTGAGCTGTGTGTTGTGTATGCTCTGTGTGTTCTGTGAGCTGTGTGTTGTGTATGCTGTGTGTGTTCTGTGAGCTGTGTGTTGTGTATGCTGTGTGTGTTCTGTGAGCTGTGTGTGTTCTGTATGCAGTGTGTGTGTTGTGTGAGCTGTGTGTTGTGTATGCTGTGTGTGTTCTGTGAGCTGTGTGTTGTGTATGCTGTGTGTGTTCTGTGAGCTGTGTGTTGTGTATGCTGTGTGTGTTCTGTGAGCTGTGTGCTGTGTATGCTGTGTGTGTTCTGTGGGCTGTGTGTGTTCTGTATGCTGTGTGTGTGTTGTGTGAGCTGTGTGTTGTGTATGCTGTGTGTGTTCTGTGAGCTGTGTGTTGTGTATGCTGTGTGTGTTCTGTGAGCTGTGTGTTGTGTATGCTGTGTGTGTTCTGTGAGCTGTGTGTGTTCTGTATGCTGTGTGTGTGTTGTGTGAGCTGTGTGTTGTGTATGCTGTGTGTGTTCTGTGAGCTGGGTGTTGTGTATGCTGTGTGTTCTGTGAGCTGTGTGTTGTGTATGCTGTGTGTGTTCTGTGAGCTGTGTGTTGTGTATGCTGTGTGTGTTCTGTGAGCTGTGTGTTGTGTATGCTGTGTGTGTTCTGTGAGCTGTGTGTTGTGTATGCTGTGTGTGTTCTGTGAGCTGTGTGTTGTGTATGCTGTGTGTGTTCTGTGAGCTGTGTGTTGTGTATGCTGTGTGTGTTCTGTGAACTGTGTGTTGTGTATGCTGTGTGTGTTCTGTGAGCTGTGTGTTGTGTATGCTGTGTGTGTTCTGTGAGCTGTGTGTTGTGTATGCTGTGTGTGTTCTGTGAGCTGGGTGTTGTGTATGCTGTGTGTGTTCTGTATGCAGTGTGTGTGTTCTGTGAGCTGTGTGTTGTGTATGCTGTGTGTGTGTTGTGTGAGCTGTGTGTTGTGTATGCTGTGTGTGTTCTGTGAGCTGTGTGTTGTGTATGCTGTGTGTGTTCTGTGAGCTGGGTGTTGTGTATGCTGTGTGTTCTGTGAGCTGTGTGTTGTGTATGCTGTGTGTGTTCTGTGAGCTGGGTGTTGTGTATGCTGTGTGTGTTCTGTATGCAGTGTGTGTGTTCTGTGAGCTGTGTGTTGTGTATGCTGTGTGTGTTCTGTGAGCTGGGTGTTGTGTATGCTGTGTGTGTTCTGTATGCAGTGTGTGTGTTCTGTGAGCTGTGTGTTGTGTATGCTGTGTGTGTTCTGTGAGCTGTGTGCTGTGTATGCTGTGTGTGTTCTGTGAGCTGTGTGTGTGTTCTGTGAGCTGTGTGTTGTGTATGCTGTGTGTGTTCTGTGAGCTGTGTGTTGTGTATGCTGTGTGTGTTCTGTGAGCTGGGTGTTGTGTATGCTGTGTGTGTGTTGTGTGAGCTGTGTGTTGTGTATGCTGTGTGTGTTCTGTGAGCTGGGTGTTGTGTATGCTGTGTGTGTTCTGTGAGCTGTGTGTTGTGTATGCTGTGTGTGTTCTGTGAGCTGGGTGTTGTGTATGCTGTGTGTGTTCTGTATGCAGTGTGTGTGTTCTGTGAGCTGTGTGTTGTGTATGCTGTGTGTGTGTTGTGTGAGCTGTGTGTTGTGTATGCTGTGTGTGTTCTGTGAGCTGGGTGTTGTGTATGCTGTGTGTGTTCTGTATGCAGTGTGTGTGTTCTGTGAGCTGTGTGTTGTGTATGCTGTGTGTGTGTTGTGTGAGCTGTGTGTTGTGTATGCTGTGTGTGTTCTGTGAGCTGGGTGTTGTGTATGCTGTGTGTGTGTTGTGTGAGCTGTGTGTTGTGTATGCTGTGTGTGTTCTGTGAGCTGTGTGCTGTGTATGCTGTGTGTGTTCTGTGAGCTGTGTGTGTTCTGTATGCAGTGTGTGTGTTGTGTGAGCTGTGTGTTGTGTATGCTGTGTGTGTTCTGTGAGCTGTGTGTTCTGTATGCTGTGTGTGTTCTGTGAGCTGTGTGTTGTGTATGCTGTGTGTGTTCTGTGAGCTGTGTGTGTTCTGTATGCTGTGTGTGTTCTGTGAGCTGTGTGTTGTGTATGCTGTGTGTGTTCTGTGAGCTGTGTGTTGTGTATGCTGTGTGTGTGTTGTGTGAGCTGTGTGTTGTGTATGCTGTGTGTGTTGTGTGAGCTGTGTGTTGTGTATGCTGTGTGTGTTCTGTGAGCTGTGTGTTGTGTATGCTGTGTGTGTTCTGTGAGCTGTGTGTTGTGTATGCTGTGTGTGTTCTGTGAGCTGTGTGTTGTGTATGCTGTGTGTGTTCTGTGAGCTGGGTGTTGTGTATGCTGTGTGTGTTCTGTGAGCTGTGTGTTGTGTATGCTGTGTGTGTTCTGTGAGCTGTGTGTTCTGTATGCTGTGTGTGTTCTGTGAGCTGTGTGTTGTGTATGCTGTGTGTGTTCTGTGAGCTGTGTGTTGTGTATGCTGTATGTGTTCTGTGAGCTGTGTGTTGTGTATGCTGTGTGTGTTCTGTGAGCTGGGTGTTGTGTATGCTGTGTGTGTTCTGTGAGCTGTGTGTTGTGTATGCTGTGTGTGTTCTGTGAGCTGGGTGTTGTGTATGCTGTGTGTGTTCTGTGAGCTGTGTGTTGTGTATGCTGTGTGTGTTCTGTGAGCTGTGTGTTGTGTATGCTGTATGTGTTCTGTGAGCTGTGTGTTCTGTATGCTGTGTGTGTTCTGTGAGCTGTGTGTTGTGTATGCTGTGTGTGTTCTGTGAGCTGTGTGTTGTGTATGCTGTATGTGTTCTGTGAGCTGTGTGTTGTGTATGCTGTGTGTGTTCTGTGAGCTGTGTGTTGTGTATGCTGTATGTGTTCTGTGAGCTGGGTGTTGTGTATGCTGTGTGTTCTATGAGCTGGGTGTTGTGTATGCTGTGTGTGTTCTGTGAGCTGGGTGTTGTGTATGCTGTGTGTGTTCTGTGAGCTGTGTGTTGTGTATGCTGTGTGTGTTCTGTGAGCTGTGTGTTGTGTATGCTGTGTGTGTTCTGTGAGCTGGGTGTTGTGTATGCTGTGTGTTCTGTGAGCTGTGTGTTGTGTATGCTGTGTGTGTTCTGTGAGCTGGGTGTTGTGTATGCTGTGTGTTCTGTAAGCTGTGTGTTGTGTATGCTGTGTGTGTTCTGTGAGCTGTGTGTGTTCTGTATGCTGTGTGTGTGTTGTGTGAGCTGTGTGTTGTGTATGCTATGTGTGTTCTGTGAGCTGTGTATTGTGTATGCTGTGTGTGTTCTGTGAGCTGTGTGTTGTGTATGCTGTGTGTGTTTCTGTGAGCTGTGTGTTGTGTATGCTGTGTGTGTTCTGTGAGCTGTGTGTTGTGTATGCTGTGTGTGTTCTGTGAGCTGTGTGTTGTGTATGCTGTGTGTGTTCTGTGAGCTGTGTGTTGTGTATGCTGTGTGTGTTCTGTGAGCTGTGTGTTGTGTATGCTGTGTGTGTGTTCTGTGAGCTGTGTATTGTGTATGCTGTGTGTGTTCTGTGAGCTGTGTGTTGTGTATGCTGTGTGTGTTCTGTAAGCTGTGTGTTGTGTATGCTGTGTGTGTTCTGTGAGCTGTGTGTTGTGTATGCTGTGTGTGTTCTGTGAGCTGTGTGTTGTGTATGCTGTGTGTGTTCTGTGAGCTGTGTGTTGTGTATGCTGTGTGTGTTCTGTGAGCTGTGTGTTGTGTATGCTGTGTGTGTTCTGTGAGCTGTGTGTTGTGTATGCTGTGTGTGTTCTGTGAGCTGTGTGTTGTGTATGCTGTGTGTGTTCTGTGAGCTGTGTGTTGTGTATGCTGTGTGTGTTCTGTGAGCTGTGTGTTGTGTATGCTGTGTGTGTTCTGTGAGCTGTGTGTTGTGTATGCTGTGTGTGTTCTGTGAGCTGTGTGTTGTGTATGCTGTGTGTGTTCTGTGAGCTGTGTGTTGTGTATGCTGTGTGTGTTCTGTGAGCTGTGTGTTGTGTATGCTGTGTGTGTTCTGTGAGCTGTGTGTTGTGTATGCTGTGTGTGTTCTGTGAGCTGTGAGTGTTCTGTATGCAGTGTGTGTGTTCTGTGAGCTGTGTGTTGTGTATGCTGTGTGTGTTCTGTGAGCTGTGTGTTGTGTATGCTGTGTGTGTTCTGTGAGCTGTGTGTTGTGTATGCTGTGTGTGTTCTGTGAGCTGTGTGTTGTGTATGCTGTGTGTGTTCTGTAAGCTGTGTGTTGTGTATGCTGTGTGTGTTCTGTGAGCTGTGTGTTGTGTATGCTGTGTGTGTTCTGTGAGCTGTGTGTTGTGTATGCTGTGTGTGTTCTGTGAACTGTGTGTTGTGTATGCTGTGTGTGTTCTGTGAGCTGTGTGCTGTGTATGCTGTGTGTGTTCTGTGAGCTGTGTGTTCTGTATGCTGTGTGTGTTCTGTGAGCTGTGTGTTGTGTATGCTGTGTGTGTTCTGTGAGCTGTGTGTTGTGTATGCTGTGTGTGTTCTGTGAGCTGTGTGTTGTGTATGCTGTGTGTGTTCTGTGAGCTGTGTGTGTTCTGTATGCAGTGTGTGTGTTCTGTGAGCTGTGTGTTGTGTATGCTGTGTGTGTTCTGTGAGCTGTGTGTTGTGTATGCTGTGTGTGTTCTGTGAGCTGTGTGTTGTGTATGCTGTGTGTGTTCTGTGAGCTGTGTGTTGTGTATGCTGTGTGTGTTCTGTGAGCTGTGAGTGTTCTGTATGCAGTGTGTGTGTTCTGTGAGCTGTGTGTTGTGTATGCTGTGTGTGTTCTGTGAGCTGTGTGTTGTGTATGCTGTGTGTGTTCTGTGAGCTGTGTGTTGTGTATGCTGTGTGTGTTCTGTGAGCTGTGTGTTGTGTATGCTGTGTGTGTTCTGTAAGCTGTGTGTTGTGTATGCTGTGTGTGTTCTGTGAGCTGTGTGTTGTGTATGCTGTGTGTGTTCTGTGAGCTGTGTGTTGTGTATGCTGTGTGTGTTCTGTGAACTGTGTGTTGTGTATGCTGTGTGTGTTCTGTGAGCTGTGTGCTGTGTATGCTGTGTGTGTTCTGTGAGCTGTGTGTTCTGTATGCTGTGTGTGTTCTGTGAGCTGTGTGTTGTGTATGCTGTGTGTGTTCTGTGAGCTGTGTGTTGTGTATGCTGTGTGTGTTCTGTGAGCTGTGTATTGTGTATGCTGTGTGTGTGTTGTGTGAGCTGTGTGTTGTGTATGCTGTGTGTGTTCTGTGAGCTGTGTGTTGTGTATGCTGTGTGTGTTCTGTGAGCTGTGTATTGTGTATGCTGTGTGTGTGTTGTGTGAGCTGTGTGTTGTGTATGCAGTGTGTGTGTTCTGTGAGCTGTGTGTTGTGTATGCTGTGTGTGTTCTGTGAGCTGTGTATTGTGTATGCTGTGTGTGTGTTGTGTGAGCTGTGTGTTGTGTATGCTCTGTGTGTTCTGTGAGCTGTGTATTGTGTATGCTGTGTGTGTTCTGTGAGCTGTGTGTTGTGTATGCTGTGTGTGTTTCTGTGAGCTGTGTGTTGTGTATGCTGTGTGTGTTCCGTGAGCTGTGTGTTGTGTATGCTGTGTGTGTTCTGTGAGCTGTGTGTTGTGTATGCTGTGTGTGTTCTGTGAGCTGTGTATTGTGTATGCTGTGTGTGTGTTGTGTGAGCTGTGTGTTGTGTATGCTATGTGTGTTCTGTGAGCTGTGTGTTGTGTATGCTGTGTGTGTTCTGTGAGCTGTGTGTTGTGTATGCTGTGTGTGTTTCTGTGAGCTGTGTGTTGTGTATGCTGTGTGTGTTCTGTGAGCTGTGTGTTGTGTATGCTGTGTGTGTTCTGTGAGCTGTGTGTTGTGTATGCTGTGTGTGTTCTGTGAGCTGTGTGTTGTGTATGCTGTGTGTGTTCTGTGAGCTGTGTGTTGTGTATGCTGTGTGTGTGTTCTGTGAGCTGTGTATTGTGTATGCTGTGTGTGTTCTGTGAGCTGTGTGTTGTGTATGCTGTGTGTGTTCTGTGAGCTGTGTGTTGTGTATGCTGTGTGTGTGTTCTGTGAGCTGTGTGTTGTGTATGCTGTATGTGTGTTCTGTGAGCTGTGTATTGTGTATGCTGTGTGTGTTCTGTGAGCTGTGTGTTGTGTATGCTGTGTGTGTTCTGTGAGCTGTGTGTTGTGTATGCTGTGTGTGTGTTCTGTGAGCTGTGTATTGTGTATGCTGTGTGTGTTCTGTGAGCTGTGTGTTGTGTATGCTGTGTGTGTTCTGTGAGCTGTGTGTTGTGTATGCTGTATGTGTGTTCTGTGAGCTGTGTATTGTGTATGCTGTGTGTGTTCTGTGAGCTGTGTGTTGTGTATGCTGTGTGTGTTCTGTGAGCTGTGTGTTGTGTATGCTGTGTGTGTTCTGTGAGCTGTGTGTTGTGTATGCTGTGTGTGTTCTGTGAGCTGTGTGTTGTGTATGCAGTGTGTGTGTTCTGTGAGCTGTGTGTTGTGTATGCTATGTGTGTTCTGTGAGCTGTGTGTTGTGTATGCTGTGTGTGTTCTGTGAGCTGTGTGTTGTGTATGCTGTGTGTGTTCTGTGAGCTGTGTGTTGTGTATGCTGTGTGTGTTCTGTGAGCTGTGTGTTGTGTATGCTGTGTGTGTGTTCTGTGAGCTGTGTATTGTGTATGCTGTGTGTGTTCTGTGAGCTGTGTATTGTGTATGCTGTGTGTGTTCTGTGAGCTGTGTGTTGTGTATGCTGTGTGTGTTCTGTGAGCTGTGTATTGTGTATGCTGTGTGTGTTCTGTGAGCTGTGTGTTGTGTATGCTGTGTGTGTTCTGTAAGCTGTGTGTTGTGTATGCTGTGTGTGTTCTGTGAGCTGTGTGTTGTGTATGCTGTGTGTGTTCTGTGAGCTGTGTGTTGTGTATGCTGTATGTGTGTTCTGTGAGCTGTGTATTGTGTATGCTGTGTGTGTTCTGTGAGCTGTGTGTTGTGTATGCTGTGTGTGTTCTGTGAGCTGTGTGTTGTGTATGCTGTGTGTGTGTTGTGTGAGCTGTGTGTTGTGTATGCTGTGTGTGTTCTGTGAGCTGTGTGTTGTGTATGCTGTGTGTGTGTTGTGTGAGCTGTGTGTTGTGTATGCTGTGTGTGTTCTGTAAGCTGTGTGTTGTGTATGCAGTGTGTGTGTTCTGTGAGCTGTGTGTTGTGTATGCTGTGTGTGTTCTGTGAGCTGTGTTGTGTATGCTGTGTGTGTTCTGTGAGCTGTGTGTTGTGTATGCTGTGTGTGTTCTGTGAGCTGTGTGTTGTGTATGCTGTGTGTGTTCTGTGAGCTGTGTTGTGTATGCTGTGTGTGTTCTGTGAGCTGTGTGTTGTGTATGCAGTGTGTGTGTTCTGTGAGCTGTGTGTTGTGTATGCTGTGTGTGTTCTGTGAGCTGTGTTGTGTATGCTGTGTGTGTTCTGTGAGCTGTGTGTTGTGTATGCAGTGTGTGTGTTGTGTGAGCTGTGTATTGTGTATGCTGTGTGTGTTCTGTGAGCTGTGTGTTGTGTATGCTGTGTGTGTTCTGTGAGCTGTGTGTTGTGTATGCTGTGTGTGTTCTGTAAGCTGTGTGTTGTGTATGCTGTGTGTGTTCTGTGAGCTGTGTATTGTGTATGCTGTGTGTGTTCTGTAAGCTGGGTGTTGTGTATGCTGTGTGTTCTGTGAGCTGTGTGTTGTGTATGCTGTGTGTGTTCTGTGAGCTGTGTGTTGTGTATGCTGTGTGTGTGTTGTGTGAGCTGTGTATTGTGTATGCTGTGTGTGTTCTGTGAGCTGTGTGTTGTGTATGCTGTGTGTGTGTTGTGTGAGCTGTGTATTGTGTATGCTGTGTGTGTTCTGTGAGCTGTGTGTTGTGTATGCTGTGTGTGTTCTGTGAGCTGTGTGTTGTGTATGCTGTGTGTGTTCTGTAAGCTGTGTGTTGTGTATGCTGTGTGTGTTCTGTGAGCTGTGTGTTGTGTATGCTGTGTGTGTTCTGTGAGCTGTGTGTTGTGTATGCTGTGTGTGTTCTGTGAGCTGTGTGCTGTGTATGCTGTGTGTGTTCTGTGAGCTGTGTGTTGTGTATGCTGTGTGTGTTCTGTGAGCTGTGTGTTGTGTATGCTGTGTGTGTTCTGTGAGCTGTGTGTTGTGTATGCTGTGTGTGTTCTGTGAGCTGTGTGTTGTGTATGCTCTGTGTGTTCTGTGAGCTGTGTGTTGTGTATGCTGTGTGTGTTCTGTGAGCTGTGTGTTGTGTATGCTGTGTGTGTTCTGTGAGCTGTGTGTTGTGTATGCTGTGTGTGTGTTGTGTGAGCTGTGTATTGTGTATGCTGTGTGTGTTCTGTGAGCTGTGTGTTGTGTATGCTGTGTGTGTGTTGTGTGAGCTGTGTATTGTGTATGCTGTGTGTGTTCTGTGAGCTGTGTGTTGTGTATGCTGTGTGTGTTCTGTGAGCTGTGTGTTGTGTATGCTGTGTGTGTTCTGTAAGCTGTGTGTTGTGTATGCTGTGTGTGTTCTGTGAGCTGTGTGTTGTGTATGCTGTGTGTGTTCTGTGAGCTGTGTGTTGTGTATGCTGTGTGTGTTCTGTGAGCTGTGTGCTGTGTATGCTGTGTGTGTTCTGTGAGCTGTGTGTTGTGTATGCTGTGTGTGTTCTGTGAGCTGTGTGTTGTGTATGCTGTGTGTGTTCTGTGAGCTGTGTGTTGTGTATGCTGTGTGTGTTCTGTGAGCTGTGTGTTGTGTATGCTCTGTGTGTTCTGTGAGCTGTGTGTTGTGTATGCTCTGTGTGTTCTGTGAGCTGTGTGTTGTGTATGCTGTGTGTGTTCTGTGAGCTGTGTGTTGTGTATGCTGTGTGTGTTCTGTGAGCTGTGTGTTGTGTATGCTGTGTGTGTTCTGTGAGCTGTGTGTTGTGTATGCTGTGTGTGTTCTGTGAGCTGTGTGTTGTGTATGCTGTGTGTGTTCTGTAAGCTGGGTGTTGTGTATGCTGTGTGTTCTGTGAGCTGTGTGTTGTGTATGCTGTGTGTGTTCTGTGAGCTGTGTGTTGTGTATGCTGTGTGTGTGTTGTGTGAGCTGTGTATTGTGTATGCTGTGTGTGTTCTGTGAGCTGTGTGTTGTGTATGCTGTGTGTGTTCTGTGAGCTGTGTGTTGTGTATGCTGTGTGTGTTCTGTGAGCTGTGTATTGTGTATGCTGTGTGTGTGT
This sequence comes from Antrozous pallidus, assembly GCA_027563665.1. Lineage (NCBI taxonomy): Eukaryota > Metazoa > Chordata > Mammalia > Chiroptera > Vespertilionidae > Antrozous > Antrozous pallidus. Next base: position 47,921,590 of record CM050520.1, on the reverse strand, counting down.
TGTGTGAGCTGTGTGTTGTGTATGCTGTGTGTGTTCTGTGAGCTGTGTGTGTTCTGTATGCAGTGTGTGTTCTGTGAGCTGTGTGTTCTGTATGCTGTGTGTGTTCTGTGAGCTGTGTGTTGTGTATGTTGTGTGTGTTCTGTGAGCTGTGTGTGTTCTGTATGCAGTGTGTGTGTTGTGTGAGCTGTGTGTTGTGTATGCTCTGTGTGTTCTGTGAGCTGTGTGTTGTGTATGCTGTGTGTGTTCTGTGAGCTGTGTGTTGTGTATGCTGTGTGTGTTCTGTGAGCTGTGTGTTGTGTATGCTGTGTGTGTTCTGTGAGCTGTGTGTTGTGTATGCTGTGTGTGTTCTGTGAGCTGTGTGTTGTGTATGCTGTATGTGTGTTCTGTGAGCTGTGTATTGTGTATGCTGTGTGTGTTCTGTGAGCTGTGTGTTGTGTATGCTGTATGTGTGTTCTGTGAGCTGTGTATTGTGTATGCTGTGTGTGTTCTGTGAGCTGTGTGTTGTGTATGCTGTGTGTGTTCTGTGAGCTGTGTGTTGTGTATCCTGTGTGTGTGTTGTGTGAGCTGTGTGTTGTGTATGCTGTGTGTGTTCTGTGAGCTGTGTGTTGTGTATGCTGTGTGTGTGTTGTGTGAGCTGTGTGTTGTGTATGCTGTGTGTGTTCTGTAAGCTGTGTGTTGTGTATGCAGTGTGTGTGTTCTGTGAGCTGTGTGTTGTGTATGCTGTGTGTGTTCTGTGAGCTGTGTGTTGTGTATGCTGTGTGTGTTCTGTGAGCTGTGTGTTGTGTATGCAGTGTGTGTGTTCTGTGAGCTGTGTGTTGTGTATGCTGTGTGTGTTCTGTAAGCTGGGTGTTGTGTATGCTGTGTGTTCTGTGAGCTGTGTGTTGTGTATGCTGTGTGTGTTCTGTGAGCTGTGTGTTGTGTATGCTGTGTGTGTGTTGTGTGAGCTGTGTGTTGTGTATGCTGTGTGTGTTCTGTGAGCTGTGTGTTGTGTATGCTGTGTGTGTGTTGTGTGAGCTGTGTATTGTGTATGCTGTGTGTGTTCTGTGAGCTGTGTGTTGTGTATGCTGTGTGTGTTCTGTGAGCTGTGTGTTGTGTATGCTGTGTGTGTTCTGTAAGCTGTGTGTTGTGTATGCTGTGTGTGTTCTGTGAGCTGTGTGTTGTGTATGCTGTGTGTGTTCTGTGAGCTGTGTGTTGTGTATGCTGTGTGTGTTCTGTAAGCTGTGTGTTGTGTATGCTGTGTGTGTTCTGTGAGCTGTGTGTTGTGTATGCTGTGTGTGTGTTGTGTGAGCTGTGTGTTGTGTATGCTGTGTGTGTTGTGTGAGCTGTGTGTTGTGTATGCTGTGTGTGTGTTCTGTGAGCTGTGTGTTGTGTATGCTGTGTGTGTTCTGTGAGCTGTGTGTTGTGTATGCTGTATGTGTGTTCTGTGAGCTGTGTATTGTGTATGCTGTGTGTGTGTTGTGTGAGCTGTGTGTTGTGTATGCTGTGTGTGTTCTGTGAGCTGTGTGTGTTCTGTATGCAGTGTGTGTTCTGTGAGCTGTGTGTTGTGTATGCTGTGTGTGTTCTGTGAGCTGTGTGTTGTGTATGTTGTGTGTGTTCTGTGAGCTGTGTGTGTTCTGTATGCAGTGTGTGTGTTGTGTGAGCTGTGTGTTGTGTATGCTCTGTGTGTTCTGTGAGCTGTGTGTTGTGTATGCTGTGTGTGTTCTGTGAGCTGTGTGTGTTCTGTATGCAGTGTGTGTTCTGTGAGCTGTGTGTTGTGTATGCTGTGTGTGTTCTGTGAGCTGTGTGTTGTGTATGTTGTGTGTGTTCTGTGAGCTGTGTGTGTTCTGTATGCAGTGTGTGTGTTGTGTGAGCTGTGTGTTGTGTATGCTCTGTGTGTTCTGTGAGCTGTGTGTTGTGTATGCTGTGTGTGTTCTGTGAGCTGTGTGTTGTGTATGCTGTATGTGTTCTGTGAGCTGTGTGTTGTGTATGCTGTGTGTGTTCTGTGAGCTGTGTGTTGTGTATGCTGTGTGTGTTGTGTGAGCTGTGTGTTGTGTATGCTGTGTGTGTTCTGTGAGCTGTGTGTTGTGTATGCTATGTGTGTTCTGTGAGCTGTGTGTTCTGTATGTTGTGTGTGTTCTGTGAGCTGTGTGTTGTGTATGCTGTGTGTGTTCTGTGAGCTGTGTGTTGTGTATGTTGTGTGTGTTCTGTGAGCTGTGTGTTGTGTATGCTGTGTGTGTTCTGTGAGCTGTGTGTTGTGTATGTTGTGTGTGTTGTGTGAGCTGTGTGTTGTGTATGCTCTGTGTGTTCTGTGAGCTGTGTGTTGTGTATGCTGTGTGTGTTCTGTGAGCTGTGTGTTCTGTATGCTGTATGTGTTCTGTGAGCTGTGTGTTGTGTATGCTGTGTGTGTTCTGTAAGCTGTACTGTGTATGCTCTGTGTGTTGTGTGAGCTGTGTGTTGTGTATGCTCTGTGTGTTCTGTGAGCTGTGTGTTCTGTATGCTGTGTGTGTTCTGTGAGCTGTGTGTTGTGTATGCTGTGTGTGTTGTGTGAGCTGTGTGTTGTGTATGCTCTGTGTGTTCTGTGAGCTGTGTGTTGTGTATGTTGTGTGTGTTGTGTGAGCTGTGTGTTGTGTATGCTCTGTGTGTTCTGTGAGCTGTGTGTTGTGTATGCTGTGTGTGTTCTGTGAGCTGTGTGTTCTGTATGCTGTATGTGTTCTGTGAGCTGTGTGTTGTGTATGCTGTGTGTGTTCTGTAAGCTGTACTGTGTATGCTCTGTGTGTTGTGTGAGCTGTGTGTTGTGTATGCTCTGTGTGTTCTGTGAGCTGTGTGTTCTGTATGCTGTGTGTGTTCTGTGAGCTGTGTGTTGTGTATGCTGTGTGTGTTCTGTGAGCTGTGTGTTCTGTATGCTGTGTGTGTTCTGTGAGCTGTGTGTTGTGTATGCTGTGTGTGTTGTGTGAGCTGTGTGTTGTGTATGCTCTGTGTGTTCTGTGAGCTGTGTGTTGTGTATGCTGTGTGTGTTCTGTGAGCTGTGTGTTGTGTATGCTGTGTGTGTTCTGTGAGCTGTGTGTTGTGTATGCAGTGTGTGTGTTCTGTGAGCTGTGTGTTGTGTATGCTATGTGTGTTCTGTGAGCTGTGTGTTGTGTATGCTGTGTGTGTTCTGTGAGCTGTGTGTTGTGTATGCTGTGTGTGTTCTGTGAGCTGTGTGTTGTGTATGCTGTGTGTGTTCTGTGAGCTGTGTGTTGTGTATGCTGTGTGTGTGTTCTGTGAGCTGTGTATTGTGTATGCTGTGTGTGTTCTGTGAGCTGTGTATTGTGTATGCTGTGTGTGTTCTGTGAGCTGTGTGTTGTGTATGCTGTGTGTGTTCTGTGAGCTGTGTATTGTGTATGCTGTGTGTGTTCTGTGAGCTGTGTGTTGTGTATGCTGTGTGTGTTCTGTAAGCTGTGTGTTGTGTATGCTGTGTGTGTTCTGTGAGCTGTGTGTTGTGTATGCTGTGTGTGTTCTGTGAGCTGTGTGTTGTGTATGCTGTATGTGTGTTCTGTGAGCTGTGTATTGTGTATGCTGTGTGTGTTCTGTGAGCTGTGTGTTGTGTATGCTGTGTGTGTTCTGTGAGCTGTGTGTTGTGTATGCTGTGTGTGTGTTGTGTGAGCTGTGTGTTGTGTATGCTGTGTGTGTTCTGTGAGCTGTGTGTTGTGTATGCTGTGTGTGTGTTGTGTGAGCTGTGTGTTGTGTATGCTGTGTGTGTTCTGTAAGCTGTGTGTTGTGTATGCAGTGTGTGTGTTCTGTGAGCTGTGTGTTGTGTATGCTGTGTGTGTTCTGTGAGCTGTGTTGTGTATGCTGTGTGTGTTCTGTGAGCTGTGTGTTGTGTATGCTGTGTGTGTTCTGTGAGCTGTGTGTTGTGTATGCTGTGTGTGTTCTGTGAGCTGTGTTGTGTATGCTGTGTGTGTTCTGTGAGCTGTGTGTTGTGTATGCAGTGTGTGTGTTCTGTGAGCTGTGTGTTGTGTATGCTGTGTGTGTTCTGTGAGCTGTGTTGTGTATGCTGTGTGTGTTCTGTGAGCTGTGTGTTGTGTATGCAGTGTGTGTGTTGTGTGAGCTGTGTATTGTGTATGCTGTGTGTGTTCTGTGAGCTGTGTGTTGTGTATGCTGTGTGTGTTCTGTGAGCTGTGTGTTGTGTATGCTGTGTGTGTTCTGTAAGCTGTGTGTTGTGTATGCTGTGTGTGTTCTGTGAGCTGTGTATTGTGTATGCTGTGTGTGTTCTGTAAGCTGGGTGTTGTGTATGCTGTGTGTTCTGTGAGCTGTGTGTTGTGTATGCTGTGTGTGTTCTGTGAGCTGTGTGTTGTGTATGCTGTGTGTGTGTTGTGTGAGCTGTGTATTGTGTATGCTGTGTGTGTTCTGTGAGCTGTGTGTTGTGTATGCTGTGTGTGTGTTGTGTGAGCTGTGTGTTGTGTATGCTGTGTGTGTTCTGTGAGCTGTGTGTTGTGTATGCTGTGTGTGTTCTGTGAGCTGTGTGTTGTGTATGCTGTGTGTGTTCTGTAAGCTGTGTGTTGTGTATGCTGTGTGTGTTCTGTGAGCTGTGTGTTGTGTATGCTGTGTGTGTTCTGTGAGCTGTGTGTTGTGTATGCTGTGTGTGTTCTGTGAGCTGTGTGCTGTGTATGCTGTGTGTGTTCTGTGAGCTGTGTGTTGTGTATGCTGTGTGTGTTCTGTGAGCTGTGTGTTGTGTATGCTGTGTGTGTTCTGTGAGCTGTGTGTTGTGTATGCTGTGTGTGTTCTGTGAGCTGTGTGTTGTGTATGCTCTGTGTGTTCTGTGAGCTGTGTGTTGTGTATGCTGTGTGTGTTCTGTGAGCTGTGTGTTGTGTATGCTGTGTGTGTTCTGTGAGCTGTGTGTTGTGTATGCTGTGTGTGTGTTGTGTGAGCTGTGTATTGTGTATGCTGTGTGTGTTCTGTGAGCTGTGTGTTGTGTATGCTGTGTGTGTGTTGTGTGAGCTGTGTATTGTGTATGCTGTGTGTGTTCTGTGAGCTGTGTGTTGTGTATGCTGTGTGTGTTCTGTGAGCTGTGTGTTGTGTATGCTGTGTGTGTTCTGTAAGCTGTGTGTTGTGTATGCTGTGTGTGTTCTGTGAGCTGTGTGTTGTGTATGCTGTGTGTGTTCTGTGAGCTGTGTGTTGTGTATGCTGTGTGTGTTCTGTGAGCTGTGTGCTGTGTATGCTGTGTGTGTTCTGTGAGCTGTGTGTTGTGTATGCTGTGTGTGTTCTGTGAGCTGTGTGTTGTGTATGCTGTGTGTGTTCTGTGAGCTGTGTGTTGTGTATGCTGTGTGTGTTCTGTGAGCTGTGTGTTGTGTATGCTCTGTGTGTTCTGTGAGCTGTGTGTTGTGTATGCTCTGTGTGTTCTGTGAGCTGTGTGTTGTGTATGCTGTGTGTGTTCTGTGAGCTGTGTGTTGTGTATGCTGTGTGTGTTCTGTGAGCTGTGTGTTGTGTATGCTGTGTGTGTTCTGTGAGCTGTGTGTTGTGTATGCTGTGTGTGTTCTGTGAGCTGTGTGTTGTGTATGCTGTGTGTGTTCTGTAAGCTGGGTGTTGTGTATGCTGTGTGTTCTGTGAGCTGTGTGTTGTGTATGCTGTGTGTGTTCTGTGAGCTGTGTGTTGTGTATGCTGTGTGTGTGTTGTGTGAGCTGTGTATTGTGTATGCTGTGTGTGTTCTGTGAGCTGTGTGTTGTGTATGCTGTGTGTGTTCTGTGAGCTGTGTGTTGTGTATGCTGTGTGTGTTCTGTGAGCTGTGTATTGTGTATGCTCTGTGTGTTCTGTGAGCTGTGTGTTGTGTATGCTGTGTGTGTTGTGTGAGCTGTGTGTTGTGTATGCTGTGTGTGTTGTGTGAGCTGTGTGTTGTGTATGCTGTGTGTGTTCTGTGAGCTGTGTGTGTTCTGTATGCAGTGTGTGTTCTGTGAGCTGTGTGTTCTGTATGCTGTGTGTGTTCTGTGAGCTGTGTGTTGTGTATGTTGTGTGTGTTCTGTGAGCTGTGTGTGTTCTGTATGCAGTGTGTGTGTTGTGTGAGCTGTGTGTTGTGTATGCTCTGTGTGTTCTGTGAGCTGTGTGTTGTGTATGCTGTGTGTGTTCTGTGAGCTGTGTGTTGTGTATGCTGTGTGTGTTCTGTGAGCTGTGTGTTGTGTATGCTGTGTGTGTTCTGTGAGCTGTGTGTTGTGTATGCTGTGTGTGTTCTGTGAGCTGTGTGTTGTGTATGCTGTATGTGTGTTCTGTGAGCTGTGTATTGTGTATGCTGTGTGTGTTCTGTGAGCTGTGTGTTGTGTATGCTGTATGTGTGTTCTGTGAGCTGTGTATTGTGTATGCTGTGTGTGTTCTGTGAGCTGTGTGTTGTGTATGCTGTGTGTGTTCTGTGAGCTGTGTGTTGTGTATCCTGTGTGTGTGTTGTGTGAGCTGTGTGTTGTGTATGCTGTGTGTGTTCTGTGAGCTGTGTGTTGTGTATGCTGTGTGTGTGTTGTGTGAGCTGTGTGTTGTGTATGCTGTGTGTGTTCTGTAAGCTGTGTGTTGTGTATGCAGTGTGTGTGTTCTGTGAGCTGTGTGTTGTGTATGCTGTGTGTGTTCTGTGAGCTGTGTGTTGTGTATGCTGTGTGTGTTCTGTGAGCTGTGTGTTGTGTATGCAGTGTGTGTGTTCTGTGAGCTGTGTGTTGTGTATGCTGTGTGTGTTCTGTAAGCTGGGTGTTGTGTATGCTGTGTGTTCTGTGAGCTGTGTGTTGTGTATGCTGTGTGTGTTCTGTGAGCTGTGTGTTGTGTATGCTGTGTGTGTGTTGTGTGAGCTGTGTATTGTGTATGCTGTGTGTGTTCTGTGAGCTGTGTGTTGTGTATGCTGTGTGTGTGTTGTGTGAGCTGTGTATTGTGTATGCTGTGTGTGTTCTGTGAGCTGTGTGTTGTGTATGCTGTGTGTGTTCTGTGAGCTGTGTGTTGTGTATGCTGTGTGTGTTCTGTAAGCTGTGTGTTGTGTATGCTGTGTGTGTTCTGTGAGCTGTGTGTTGTGTATGCTGTGTGTGTTCTGTGAGCTGTGTGTTGTGTATGCTGTGTGTGTTCTGTAAGCTGTGTGTTGTGTATGCTGTGTGTGTTCTGTGAGCTGTGTGTTGTGTATGCTGTGTGTGTGTTGTGTGAGCTGTGTGTTGTGTATGCTGTGTGTGTTGTGTGAGCTGTGTGTTGTGTATGCTGTGTGTGTGTTCTGTGAGCTGTGTGTTGTGTATGCTGTGTGTGTTCTGTGAGCTGTGTGTTGTGTATGCTGTATGTGTGTTCTGTGAGCTGTGTATTGTGTATGCTGTGTGTGTGTTGTGTGAGCTGTGTGTTGTGTATGCTGTGTGTGTTCTGTGAGCTGTGTGTGTTCTGTATGCAGTGTGTGTTCTGTGAGCTGTGTGTTGTGTATGCTGTGTGTGTTCTGTGAGCTGTGTGTTGTGTATGTTGTGTGTGTTCTGTGAGCTGTGTGTGTTCTGTATGCAGTGTGTGTGTTGTGTGAGCTGTGTGTTGTGTATGCTCTGTGTGTTCTGTGAGCTGTGTGTTGTGTATGCTGTGTGTGTTCTGTGAGCTGTGTGTGTTCTGTATGCAGTGTGTGTTCTGTGAGCTGTGTGTTGTGTATGCTGTGTGTGTTCTGTGAGCTGTGTGTTGTGTATGTTGTGTGTGTTCTGTGAGCTGTGTGTGTTCTGTATGCAGTGTGTGTGTTGTGTGAGCTGTGTGTTGTGTATGCTCTGTGTGTTCTGTGAGCTGTGTGTTGTGTATGCTGTGTGTGTTCTGTGAGCTGTGTGTTGTGTATGCTGTGTGTGTTCTGTGAGCTGTGTGTTGTGTATGCTGTGTGTGTTCTGTGAGCTGTGTGTTGTGTATGCTGTGTGTGTTGTGTGAGCTGTGTGTTGTGTATGCTGTGTGTGTTCTGTGAGCTGTGTGTTGTGTATGCTATGTGTGTTCTGTGAGCTGTGTGTTCTGTATGTTGTGTGTGTTCTGTGAGCTGTGTGTTGTGTATGCTGTGTGTGTTCTGTGAGCTGTGTGTTGTGTATGTTGTGTGTGTTCTGTGAGCTGTGTGTTGTGTATGCTGTGTGTGTTCTGTGAGCTGTGTGTTGTGTATGTTGTGTGTGTTGTGTGAGCTGTGTGTTGTGTATGCTCTGTGTGTTCTGTGAGCTGTGTGTTGTGTATGCTGTGTGTGTTCTGTGAGCTGTGTGTTCTGTATGCTGTATGTGTTCTGTGAGCTGTGTGTTGTGTATGCTGTGTGTGTTCTGTAAGCTGTACTGTGTATGCTCTGTGTGTTGTGTGAGCTGTGTGTTGTGTATGCTGTGTGTGTTCTGTGAGCTGTGTGTTCTGTATGCTGTGTGTGTTCTGTGAGCTGTGTGTTGTGTATGCTGTGTGTGTTGTGTGAGCTGTGTGTTGTGTATGCTGTGTGTTCTGTGAGCTGTGTGTTGTGTATGCTGTGTGTGTTGTGTGAGCTGTGTGTTGTGTATGCTGTGTGTGTTCTGTGAGCTGGGTGTTGTGTATGCTGTGTGTTCTGTGAGCTGTGTGTTGTGTATGCTGTGTGTGTTGTGTGAGCTGGGTGTTGTGTATGCTGTGTGTTCTGTGAGCTGTGTGTTGTGTATGCTGTGTGTGTTCTGTGAGCTGTGTGTTGTGTATGCTGTGTGTTCTGTGAGCTGTGTGTTGTGTATGCTGTGTGTGTTGTGTGAGCTGGGTGTTGTGTATGCTGTGTGTTCTGTGAGCTGTGTGTTGTGTATGCTGTGTGTGTTCTGTGAGCTGTGTGTTGTGTATGCTGTGTGTGTTGTGTGAGCTGTGTGTTGTGTATGCTGTGTGTGTTCTGTGAGCTGTGTGTTGTGTATGCTGTGTGTGTGTTCTGTGAGCTGTGTTTTGTGTATGCTGTGTGTGTTCTGTGAGCTGTGTGTTGTGTATGCTGTATGTGTGTTCTGTGAGCTGTGTGTTGTGTATGCTGTGTGTTTTCTGTGAGCTGTGTGTTCTGTATGCTGTGTGTGTTCTGTGAGCTGTGTGTTCTGTATGCTGTGTGTGTTCTGTGAGCTGGGTGTTGTATATGCTGTGTGTGTGTTGTGTGAGCTGTGTGTTGTGTATGCTGTGTGTTCTGTGAGCTGTGTGTTGTGTATGCTGTGTGTGTTCTGTGAGCTGTGTGTTGTGTATGCTGTGTGTGTTGTGTGAGCTGTGTGTTGTGTATGCTGTGTGTGTTCTGTGAACTGTGTGTTGTGTATGCTGTGTGTGTTCTGTGAGCTGTGTGTTGTATATGCTGTGTGTGTTCTGTGAGCTGTGTGTTGTGTATGCTGTGTGTGTTGTGTGAGCTGTGTGTTGTGTATGCTGTGTGTGTTCTGTGAGCTGTGTGTTGTGTATGCTGTGTGTGTTGTGTGAGCTGTGTGTTGTGTATGCTGTGTGTGTTCTGTGAGCTGTGTGTTCTGTATGCTGTGTGTGTTCTGTGAGCTGTGTGTTCTGTATGCTGTGTGTGTTCTGTGAGCTGTGTATTGTGTATGCTGTGTGTGTTCTGTGAGCTGGGTGTTGTATATGCTGTGTGTGTGTTGTGTGAGCTGTGTGTTGTGTATGCTGTGTGTTCTGTGAGCTGTGTGTTGTGTATGCTGTGTGTGTTCTGTGAGCTGTGTGTTGTGTATGCTGTGTGTGTTGTGTGAGCTGTGTGTTGTGTATGCTGTGTGTGTTCTGTGAACTGTGTGTTGTGTATGCTGTGTGTGTTCTGTGAGCTGTGTGTTGTGTATGCTGTGTGTGTTCTGTGAGCTGTGTGTTGTGTATGCAGTGTGTGTGTTCTGTGAGCTGTGTGTTGTGTATGCTGTGTGTGTTGTGTGAGCTGTGTGTTGTGTATGCTGTGTGTGTTCTGTGAGCTGTGTGTTGTGTATGCTGTGTGTGTTGTGTGAGCTGTGTGTTGTGTATGCTGTGTGTGTTCTGTGAGCTGTGTGTTGTGTATGCAGTGTGTGTGTTCTGTGAGCTGTGTGTTCTGTATGCTGTGTGTGTTCTGTGAGCTGTGTGTTGTGTATGCTGTGTGTGTTCTGTGAGCTGGGTGTTGTGTATGCTGTGTGTTCTGTGAGCTGTGTGTTGTGTATGCTGTGTGTGTTCTGTGAGCTGTGTGTTGTGTATGCTGTGTGTGTTCTGTGAGCTGGGTGTTGTGTATGCTGTGTGTTCTGTGAGCTGTGTGTTGTGTATGCTGTGTGTGTTCTGTGAGCTGTGTGTTGTGTATGCTGTGTGTGTTCTGTGAGCTGTGTGTGTTGTGTATGCTGTGTGTGTGTTGTGTGAGCTGTGTGTTGTGTATGCTATGTGTGTTCTGTGAGCTGTGTATTGTGTATGCTGTGTGTGTTCTGTGAGCTGTGTGTTGTGTATGCTGTGTGTGTGTTGTGTGAGCTGTGTGTTGTGTATGCTATGTGTGTTCTGTGAGCTGTGTATTGTGTATGCTGTGTGTGTTCTGTGAGCTGTGTGTTGTGTATGCTATGTGTGTTCTGTGAGCTGTGTATTGTGTATGCTGTGTGTGTTCTGTGAGCTGTGTGTTGTGTATGCTGTGTGTGTGTTGTGTGAGCTGTGTGTTGTGTATGCTATGTGTGTTCTGTGAGCTGTGTATTGTGTATGCTGTGTGTGTTCTGTGAGCTGTGTGTTGTGTATGCTGTGTGTGTGTTCTGTGAGCTGTGTGTTGTGTATGCTCTGTGTGTTCTGTGAGCTGTGTGTTGTGTATGCTGTGTGTGTTCTGTGAGCTGTGTGTTGTGTATTCTGTGTGTGTTCTGTGAGCTGTGTGTTGTGTATGCTGTGTGTGTTCTGTGAGCTGTGTGTTGTGTATGCTGTGTGTGTTCTGTGAGCTGTGTGTTGTGTATGCTGTGTGTGTTCTGTGAGCTGTGTGTGTTCTGTATGCAGTGTGTGTGTTGTGTGAGCTGTGTGTTGTGTATGCTCTGTGTGTTCTGTGAGCTGTGTGTTGTGTATGTTGTGTGTGTGTTGTGTGAGCTGTGTGTTGTTTATTCTGAGTGTGTTATGTAAGCTGTGTGTTGTGTGTGTTTTCTGTGAGCTATGTGTTGTATGCTGTGTGTGTTCTGTATGCTGTGTGTGTGTTGTGTGAGCTCTGTCTTGTGTATGCTCTGTGTGTTCTGTGAGCTGTGTGTTGTGTATGCTGTGTGTGTTCTGTAAGCTGTGCTGTGTATGCTGTGTGTGTTCTGTGAGCTGTGTGTTGTGTATGCTGTGTGTTCTGTAAGCTGTGTTGTGTATGCTGTGTGTGTGTTCTGTGAGCTGGGTGTTGTGTATGCTGTGTGTTGTGTATGCTGTGTGTGTTGTGTGAGCTGTGTGTTATTTATTCTGAGTGTGTTATGTAAGCTGTGTGTTTCTGTGAGCTATGTGTTGTGTGCTGTGTGTGTTCTGTAAGCTGTGTGTGTGAATGCTGTATGTGTGTTCTGTAAGCTGTGTGTTGTATATGCTGTATGTGTTGTATGTCCACACACATACAACACACAGAGTGCACAACTTACAGAACACACACCACAGACATGCAACACAGAGAGCACACATATACACAGGCACACACATAACACACAGCTTTCTTTGCCTTTGACCACACTGGAACTACGTTAGCCTGTGTTTTCTGCTGAGCTGTGAGCCGTGTGAGGACAGGCGGGCCTGCCTTTCTTACTGCTGTGCCCAGGGCCTGGCACGGTACCCACCCACAGCACAGTTCATCTGAAGTGGTGCTGACCTGGTCCCAGGGCTCCCAGAAATTGCCCACCTCCAATTTCTCAGGCCAAAAACCTAGTAGCCATCCCCAACTCCTCTCACATCCAGCAGGTCAGCATCTTCTTGGCCCCCCCCTCAAAAAGAGGCCTAGGACCTGCGTCCTTCCCACCTCCTCACTGTCAGCCCAGTCCAAGCCACCAGTGTGGCTCCCTCAGATCAATGCAAGAGCCTCCAAGCCGCTCTGTCCCCCACCCCCACCTCCACTCTGCTAGTGGCACAACAGCCTGACAGCCCACAAGACCTGGCCCCTATAACTGCTTGCCCTCCACCGCCCACTGGCTCCCTCCAGCCAACGCTCTTCCTACAAGGCACCCGGGGGCTTAGGCGTGAGGAGCACTTGAGGGTGTTGCACTTGCTGTTCCCTCTCCCTGCCTGCTTTTCCTCCACGATGCACGTGGCAGGATCCTCCCCTCCACCCCCACCCCTGTTATCGACGTCTCCATAGGCCTTTCCTGATGCCCCCTATTCAACATTGCAATGCCCCACCACTGGCATTCCCCACTCCTTCGTCTTTCTCCATATCATATAGCCCCACCTGACATGCTATATACTTTACTTATTGTGAACTGACTAGAGGCCCGGTGCACTAAATTCATGCACAGTGGGGGGCAGGAGCGGAGTGTCCCTCAGCCCAGCTTGCACCCACTCCAATCTGGGACTCTTTGAGGGATGTCCAACCATCCATTTAGGCCTGATCCCACTGGGCAGTTGGACATCCCTCTCACAATCCAGGACTGCTGGCTCCCAACTGCCCTCCCTTACAGGTGTGGTCTCCTCAACTGGCCTCCTCTGCAGGCATGGTCCCCCCAAACTGCCCTCCCCTACAGACCTGTTCCCCCCAACTGTCCTCCCCTGCAGGCCTGGTCCCCTCAACTGGCCTCTTCTGCAGGCCTGGTCCCGCCCCCAACTGCCCTCCTCTGCAGGCCTGGTCGCCCAAACTGCTCTCCCTTGCAGGCCTAGTCCCACCGCCAGCTGCCCTCCTCTGCAGGCCTGGTCATCCCTAACTTCCCACAACTGCCCTCCTCTGCTGGACATCTTGTGGTGACCATCTTGTGTCCACATGGGGGCAGCCTCTTGTATCTTGGTGTGACAGTCCATTTGCATATTACTCTTTTATTAGATAGGATTAACTATTTCCGCTTCTGCTAGAATGTGTTTCATGCAGACAGGGCATTTCCCCCCTGATATTCCTTGTCTCGGGATAACCTAAAGATATTTGGGAATGGCATCTGGGTGGGTGCGGGGAGGCAGGGAAGGGTAAAGGCCAGAGTAAAAAGTCCAAAAGTCGATGTTCAGTGATTGCACAGAAGGGGTCTAAGGGGCAGGTGTCTGAGTGCGAGGGGAACCGGGCTGGGAAGTTGCCGGCAGGAGAAGCCGCCAGCACGGAGTGAACAAAGCGTCCTGTGGACTCCAGGCCCCGGGACAGGTCACTGGGGTTAGACATTAATCTGGGCGCTCAGCTGATCTCCCCAGCAGCAATGGCTGGGGTGGGGCCACCGGGTCCTCCTGGGGAGGAGACACAAGAAGCAGGGCTGGGAGTTCGGGGCTGGGGCCGGCACAGGACATGTGTTCAGGTCGCTGGACAAAGCATCTGAGCTTCCGCTCCAGGGAAAGCACTGCAGCCAGTAAACCGACTCTTCACGTCACCCAGCTGGTTTCCGTGTGCTGTAACGGAGCCCTGGCATTTCCAGCAGGTACAGAGCACTTTTATTCTCTAGGGGTGACGCTCACAGGGTCAGCATCGTGTGGTGAAAAGAGTGGGGACTGGAGAAGCCCCACTAGCCCTCACTCAGATGTGACCTCGGACAAGTCGCTGTCCCAGACCTGGATCAAACCCCTGTGTGTGTCACAAGCTGTGTGGGCGCATGCAAGCAGCCAGGCCTCTCGGGGCCCCAGCTTCTTTCGCTGTCACATGGGGGCAATCGAAATGTGGGGTGAGAGGAGAAGGGGTGGGAGAAAAAGATGGGGTTCAGTGGTATTCCAAGACTATGCAAGACCGGAAGGAGTGTGTGGACCCGGCAGGGGTGGGCCGAGACGAAAGAATGGAAAGGACGAGGGGAAAGAATTCAGGAGAGCCTGCAGGCCCACCTGTCTCACCAGTGTGACCCCGTGACCGTGATTCGGGGTGGGAGGGCTGGGAGCTGGTGATTCAGGAGTATGGGGCTCCCTCCTGGTGATGGCCCTGCATTCACCCTGTTACCGGACTGAGCACAACGGGGGTGGGGTCAGGGCCCTGCCCCTGCCCCACTCTCTGCAGCGGTGGCTTTCACCAATTGTTTCAGAGCTCTGTGAGGCACTGGGCAGCAGGAGGCGCCAGATCTCCAGAAAGGAAGAGCTACTCCGCATTTGAGACAAGTGTAGGAAGATGTCAGGATTAGACAGAGAGGAGATTGAGGGTCAGAAGAGAAAGGGAGGCAAAGGGGATGGCAGCATTCTGCCACTGCTGAGGGGACCCAGCACCTTGGGCATCTAATGGGCCCTGGGAGCCAAGACCTGAAGGCTGTGGTCAGGACACAGCAAGGGGTGCTGTTCCAGAGCCTAGCAGGTCAGGGGTGAGTCCTTCTAGGGCCAGCTCCCCAGGATGCTGACTTGGGGTGGGTCAAACCCCATCTCTGAGCTTGCTATCTGCAAAATGCCGAAAACACCACCTGCCACACAGGTCACCGAGGACCTGACCGATGCAGGGCCTGTGGGAGGAGCTGCCTTGATGCCTCGAAGAGGCTGGCGGGGGGATAGGGGTGGGGGAGGAGGGAGACAGAGGACTTGGGAGACTCAGTTTGGTCTCTGCTCTGCCCTGGCTCTCGGGGTAGCTGGGCAAGTCTTGCCTCTTTTTCTAGGACTCAGTTTCCTTCTTTAAGAAACTGAGATGTCTAGTACACACACTCAAAAACCAAAACCAAAAACCACTCCACAAACCATTCCACAAAAAACACACTCAAAAAAGAAAGAGAGAAAAAGAAAAGCCAGGCCTTTCCCCAAACCTTGGTGCCATGGGGACCAAGGACACAGCCTAGTGCCAGGGGCCGCGGCGGCCTCGGGGGCGTTTACCTTGGCGGAGGCTGCTGACTGGCGGAGAGTGCCCGATGAGTAACCACAGAGAAACTATAGCAGGAACCACAGTGCGTGCGGGGCGAGAGGGGGAGGGGCAAGGAGAACGGGGTGGGTCAGAGAACCGAGGGCAAACCCACCAGGGAGAGAGGAGGACCCTCAGGCACAGGTCTGGGCTCCTTGGGGCTGGGGACGTCTGAGGCACCTGGACAGGCACCGAGGGGGCAGCGGCTCTGCCCACCCTGTGAGCCTCTCTGTGCGCTCCCCGCCCAAGAAGCCAGGGGACAGGAAGAAATATGAAACCAAAGGCCTATGATCCTGCAGGGAGAAGTCCACCAGCCCCCCACTCTAGAGACTAAGGGGAGATGGAGGCGGGACATTCTCCAGGGCTGGTACAGATCTATCCTTTGTGCCATTTCTCTGAACGCCCAACCTACCTATGACCTTGAGGCTGACCTGCTCCCTTTGCCTGCTCCCTGTTAGCAGTAGGAGGTCCAGAGGGGAGGGGGGGCCCCCCATGGTAAACCGAGTCCTGATTAGGCTCTGCTCTGTGACTTCTCATGTGACCCATCTCTGGGCCATGCAGCCCCTCCCATATCTCCCCCACCCCTAGTCAGTACAGGAGGACAGATGGGAGGGTCTTGGAGAGCCCCCAACCCCTCCTAGAAGCATAGGACGCTCTGCAGCTGGGGTGCTCTGAAGCTGTTGGACAAGGAGGCCTAGACACCGGCCTGGCACCTGGGGACTCTTCCCGCCCCCTGGAAGCCCTGCCCCGACGTTACCATGGCGACGTCGGCCTGGAAGATCTGCTTGATGAACTTGTTCCTGGAGGAGTGGACCAGCTGGATGATGTCTCCGTGCAGGGTGTCCCGGTTCTTCTCCAGGAAGCCTGGGCAGCGGCAAAGAGCGGTCACGCCCCACCGGCTCCGGCTGCCTCCGCCTGACAAGCCTCAGCCCCACCCCAAATGCAAGGCCAGAGGAGCCTCAAAATTCACCCAGTCCACCCACAGCATGGGGACACTGAGGCCTGGAGAGGGAGCTGCTGGCCCAAGGTCACAGAGAAAGTGAGGGCAGAGCCTGAGCCAGAGCGTCATCTCCTCAACCACACAGCCCCCCTTCAGGCTGGTCAGAGAGAGGGGAGAGGCCTGTCCCCGGGAAGGAGTGGGCCCCTTCCTGAGTGAACCCCAAGGCCTAAAATGCCAGCCTTAGGCTTTTAAGGTGTCAAAAGCACTTGGTGTCACGTGGGAGAGACTTACTGTCGATCTGGTACCAGCTAATAGTACAGAAATTAACTCGGAATCGCTTGCCTTATGATTCCAAAGTCCCCTCACAGCTCCGATGCTCACAGCCACCCCCACACCCAGGAGGTGTGGGACAGGCAGGAATGACCATCTCATCCCACAAGGGAGTGAATCGATGTTCAGGGAAGCTAAGCAAGGTGCCTAACATCACACAGCAAGTCAGGGGCAGAGTGAAGACTCAAACTCAGACCACTGGTGCGGGCCAAGGAGGCTTCCCTGCACCACACAGCCCCCCACTGCCGTACCCCGTTACTGGGGAGTTCGGAGCTGGTTAACGGGGTGGCGTGCTGGGGAGGGGCAGGAGACGGGTGCCCGGGGCTGAGGAGGGACACTGCAGAGAGGCAGCACCCTCTCCCCGCAGGACTCGGGCTGCGCAAGCCAGTAGATTGTACAGAGACCAGTGCTGAGCTGCCCTCTTGGGCCTCTGAGGAGGGGTGAGCTGCAGGAGCACTCAGCAGTGAGAGGGTGGGCTCTGGGGGTGGCATGGATTATAGGGCCCTAAAGTGCTGTGACCCTGGGAAGGTCCCCCCTGGGCCAAAGCTTCCTCATCTGTCAGATGGGAAAGACAGGACTCAAAGGCTGTTGCTTCTCTTTGGATCACCTGTCACCATCCATGTCCTGAATGAAACACCGGATTAAAACAGGACTTTGAGAACCAGGAAATGCTGGCCGAATTGCTTCAAGCAGCTCAAATCTGGTTAGTGATCTCAGGCAAGTCGTTTCACTCTCTGGACCTCAGCTTGCAACTCCCCAAAAGTAGATGACCCTCGTGGCAAGCTGAGGTCCAGATCTAACATTCTATAACCCTATAACTTTCTGTGACATTCCCTCCGCCTTCACTCCTGCATCCTCAGCAACAGCAGGAAGCCTGGCACGGAGCAGATGCTCAGTGAACGTGGGTGGCACTGAACTGGAAAATACAGTCCTCTGTTACTCCAAACAACAGCCCCGCCGGTTTGCCCCAGAGTCCCTCACACATGGCGTGGGCTTCCTTCTCCTAACACCGGTGAGATCTCACATTTCATATTCTGAGGAGGGCTGAGCAGCCTTCGGATTTCACCCCTGCAGCCTGGCTCATGATACACTCTGCTGCCTGTGGGCCGCCTCCACAGGGGCGTGCTGACCCCACGACTACACTCATTTGTTTTGAACGTCAATGGCTTGGGCGGTGGCGGGACCCTTTGGGGCTGAATGGCCGGAACTCCATGTACACACATCCCACAACTGAGACCCATTCAAGGCTGGCCCTTCACAACAGGGCGGGCAAGGGCTCTCTGCAGGCTTCTTCTGGCAGACCCTATGAGAACTCCAAGGGGAGCAACGGGGCTGTGTTCTGACCCTCTTCTTGACGTCTAGCTTGAAAATGAACCCAACTGCATGTCCCAGGAGGGAAGAAGAACATCCCCTTCCAAGCTCACACATGGTCTTTCTTCTGAAAGAGTCTAGGTGGGTACGTGGGCTGGTGCTAGGCCTGGCTTTGCATCCAGTGGGCTATGTCTTGTAAGGACTGTGAACCCCCCTTACAAGCCTCAGTTTCCCATGTGTACAGACAGCATTGAGCCCACCCCAAAAAACTGAAAGCAGGGACTCGAATACTAGTACACCACGTTCCCAGCAGCATCATTTGCAACAGCCACAGCATGGAGACGACGCAAATGTCCACCAACAGGTGAAACGAGAAGTAAAAAGGACATGCTCTCCCAGCCATGAACCCTGACTGATGCTAAGTGAAACGAGCCACACACAAAAGGACAAATATTGTACGATTCCACTTCCACGAAGGACTTCAAATAGTCAAATATGTGAGACAGAAAGTAGGATCGAGGCTATCAGGGGCTGGAGGGAGGGGTGAGGAGTTATTGTCAGCAGGTACAGAGCTCCTGTTTGGGGTGATGAATAGGTTCCGCAAACAGATAGTGATGATGGTTGCACTATATTGTGAACAACTTACTGCCCCTGAATCATAGGCTAAACGTTGTTAGCATAGTAAATTTTATATTATATGTTTTACTATAACACTTTAAAATCTCTAAAACAGCCGAGACCGGTTTGGCTCAGTGGATAGAGCGTCGGACTGCGGACTAAAAAGGTCCCGGGTTCGATTCCGGCAAGGGCATGTACCTTGGCTGCGGGCACATCCCCAGTGGGGGGCGTGCAAGAGGCAGCTGATCGATGTCTCTCTCTCATCGATGTTTCTGACTTTCTATCCCTCTCCCTTCCGCTCTGTAAAAAATCAATAAAAATATATAAAATAAATAAATAAATAAATAAAATCTCTAAAACAAACAAACAAAAAAAAACCCCCACTGACCCCACCGTTCCCACTCTGCATTCCAGGCCCTGGTGTCTCTGTGCTGGGCTGGAGCAGGGTGAGGGAGGGAGGGGCACAGACAACGGGCCAGCCCGCCCAGCCCGCCTGTACCTTGAGTCTCATAGTAGACGACCCCAGCAAAGTGGTTGATGCCGAACTGGGTCTCGTGGTTGTTCTTAGGAGGAATGTAGTTGGCATTGAGCTTGTGCTGCGAGTTCAACTTATGCAACATGGTGGTGTCCGTGCCCTGTGGGAACCGAGGGCACTGTCGGGCCTCCTCTCCCATCGCCCCACCGTCCACGCCCCCTCTCTCCGCCAGGCCCCACCGCCTGTCCTGCCTGTCTTTGCACCCCCTCTTCTTTCTCAAGAGCTTTCCTCCTTTATGTACCGCCCACAGGGGAGCTCTCTGAGCCTCCACTTCCCCATCGGTTAAGTGGGTGAAGTGGGTCAACACAACCGTAATAGCACATTCCCATTTAGAACATCTACTCCCAGGAGTAAAACCCTGGGCACAGCCCCAACCCACTCCAAGGCCTAGGCCATGTCTGCGGCACCGATTCTGTGCCCGCCGCATGGTTCGATCTTCAGCGTTTGGTGCGGGACCCAGTGGAGTGTCCCGATTTCCAAATGCCAGGTGAATGCACTGGAATTGGACCAGAGCTGCCCCGAAAGCGGGCGACATTAGCCCCATCTTGCAGGCGAAGAAAGCGGAGGTTGGGCGTGGAGGACGCACCCCTCCCCGCCCCCGCCCGCAGGCCCACCTTGGGGAACTTGCTCTCCTCGTCAATGAGGGAGATGATGTTCATGGGCCTGTTGGCAATCATGTCCAGAGCCTCCTGGTTGTCGGTGAACTCGATGTGCAGCCAGTCGATGCTCTCCAGGTCGTACTCCTCCTGCTCCAGCTTGAACACGTGCCGCACGAAGAACTGCTGCAGGTGCTCGTTGGCGAAGTTGATGCAGAGCTGCTCGAAGCTGGGGAGGGGTGTGCACCGTGGGCACAGGGACAAGGGGGTGTCTCTCGGGCCCTGCTCCACCACTTGGGGGCCCAGGTCTGCCTCCACATCTGCAGGGGCCGGGACTGTCCTGTCCACCCCCCTCATGGGCAGGAGAGGACACCAAGGCCCAGCGAGAGCAAAGCATCCCCGCCCCCACCCAGGTCACTCTGTGAGTCAAAGGGAGAGTTAAAGCCGGGGCCCGGGGCTCAGGACCTTCCCCTGCATGGCCAGGCCCTGGGGAGGGCGGGCAGGTGGGCTTCGGCCCCAGGCAGAGCGCCCGGGGGGGAAGAGCCAAGGCAGGGAGGTGGCCCAGGAGGAGCAGTCCAAAGTGTCAGCAGACTGGGGAGGGGGCTGGTGAGATGTGGAAGCAGAGCCTTGATGGCTGACATCTCTGAGCCACCAACTCAGCGCCCTCCAGGGTCACCCTCCGTGAATTCAATGTGGGCATTTCAGCAGGTGTGGGAAGGGCTCCGGGTCATCCAAACATCACAGGAATTGAAGTGACTTGCCAGGGGTCATGCAGCTAGGAAGTAGGGCAGGGCCGGCTTCCTGCGGACGGGGATCCACCTGGGCCTGTTCCATCCGTCTGCCCACACGGCCCCCCAAGACTGTGGGCCTCCGAGTGTGGCCAAAACCCCCTCTCAACCTTGGCTCAGGCCCAGCCTCACTTGCTTCCAGGCACCCTGCAGCTGGGCACAGGCTGATGGGCAGCGGGGCCTGGAGTGCCCTTGACAATATAAGAGCCTCCCCCCTCCACCACCACCCCCTCACTGGCCTCAGCTGGCCTGGAGACTGGAGGGGATGGGGAGGAAGGGGAAACTGGAGTCAAATTCCCCAGCAGCCTGGCGGGGTGTGTGTGGGGCCGACGAATGCAGCCTAAAGGGAGAGAGGTGACCTTCCTGTCCGTGTGGTGGGAGAAAAGTCCCTCAGGGCAGAGCCCGCCGTTACCTGTTCACAGCAAAGTTCTCGAACCCAAAGATGTCCAGGAGGCCGATGGACCGGCGAGAGTTCTTCACATCCTGGGAGGGCGGCTTGTAAATGGCGGCATTGATCTTGTCCACGATCCACACGAAGAGCCGCCCGTAGATCCCCTGAGAGGCAGGGCGCCGCGTCAGCCCGGCCCAGCCACCGCCTCCACTGGAGCCCGCTCGCTCCAGCCCCTTCCACAGGGTAGCGAGCTCTGAAAGTCCCACCCTGCCCCAGCACCCCTTTCTGCTTGAACAATTCCCACTCGTTTTTCATAGCTCCCCAGGAAACCCTCCCTGACCTCAGGGTTTGGGGACCCCTCCCTTGACTCCCATTTCTCCGCCAATCTCTGTCTCCCCATCAGCTCTGGATGCCTGGAGGGTCCGAGAGCCCAGCACAGGGCCTGGAGCAGGGGCAGCAAGTGTGACTGTGGAGACAGGCAGGACTCGGCACCCTGCCCGCCCTGCCCACCCAGCCCAGCCTTTCTTCCTTGTCTTCTTTGAAGAGACCAGAGAGGGTGCCCCTGGCAGAGAGCAGCACAGCAGAGAGAATGTCCAAAGAATATGCCCCAGCATGAGGGCCAAGGGGCTGGAGATCAAAGCAGGCCAGGGCGGAGGGCCTGAGGGGACCAGAGCTGGCAGGGCCTCTGGGGGACACAACTCCCAGCCCCTGGTGGGATTCAGCCCAAGGCAGCCAGTGGCTGGAGCCTGGGTCCAAGGGTAGGTCAGGGTCATGGCCTAGAGGCCCACCAGCTCTGAGGACCCCTCAGCTCCGGCCCATCAACACCCCATCCTCCGGGCAGGCGGGGAGAGCAGGGGCCACTCCACAAGCCCACCTTGACAAAGGCATCGCGGACATCCAGCGCCTGCTCCCTGCTGAGCGGGGTGGACACCGTCTCACCGCGGGTGATGAGGGTGCGGCTGGTCAGGCAGTTCATCAGGTCTGGGGGGTTCACCTGGTGAGGCGACATCGGGAGCTCACCCAGCCGCCTGCCAGCCTGTCCCTCCCTAGAGCTCTCATCGCACCCAGAACCCTTCCCTCTTCACATCCAGGCCTCACTCAGACTTCCGGCCACTGAGAATGCCCTACAGCCAATCCTCCCCAACCGCCAACCCACCCCAATGCTGCCAGAGGATCCTGCTATCTGCCTGCCCCTGCCTGTCTACCCCCTCCCCCGCCTAGCATGTTACCTGCCCTTCCCAGGACTGGCTCTGACTCTGGCTTTATTCATCGCCGTCTTCTAACCCAGGGCCGAGCCTAGCATTTGCTAAAAGACTGACAGGCTGATTCACTAGGGGCCCCCAACCCTGGTCCCCGAAGTCCCTGCTTCTCCCAGGACCAGCTGGGCTAAGACAAGCTCTGGGCTCTACTCCTCCGAGGGATCGTGCCCAGCACAGATCCTGTGCACCGTGGGTTCTCTGTGATGAATTCCTAGAACTTCCCCAAGCAGAGGTCCCAGCCCCTGGGCCCCACATGCTCAGCCCCAGGGCCTGAGGTCAAAACTGTCCCTCTGAGAGAAACCGAAACCACCGAGGGGACAGAAGACCAGGCACTGACCTCGAGCAAGGATGCAGCTGTGGCCAGAGACGGGGAGAAGAGGACCTCGCACGCATCCAGGTTTTCAAATGTCCTGGCTGTCGGCAGCAAGAGGGCACAGCGTCAGGCAGGGGAGGGTGGGCACGGGGTCGAGGGGGCAGTCTAAGGCAGTGAAGGCAACCTTTTGAGCGTGGTGTGTCAAAATTCACCAAAAAACTGAGCATAACTCGGGTGGTATGTCACTTCAAGAAAAAAAATCATAATTTCGCGATATTTATAGTTTAAATAAAAATGTATAATGGTAATATATAACTGTATTTAATAAACCAAAATCTAATTATTTAACTTACCTGCTTAGTGACTTCTTTGTTCATCTGTCAGTCGGTTTCTTTTGTTGGTCTTGATATTATTTAACTTGTGTGAGGTGCCCTGAACTAAGGTAAGTGAGGAGGAGGGGGAATTCTTTAACTAACCTGCCTATTAGTGACTTTTTTGTTGCTGAATTTCATTGGCTAAACCTTCAATTGAAGGTTGGTATTTTGTACACTTCAAGCCCAAGCAAGCGCTACTAACTTCATCTGTCAATCTGTTTCTTTTGTTGGTTTTGATATTATTTAACACTGAGAATAAGGTCTCACAAAAGTACGCCGAGGGAAAAATTCTGAGTAAAGCCACTGCTGTATTTTTCAGGGTGCTAAAAGTGTCTGGTAATCGGTTCCAGGCACTCCAAATTTCCTGTTCATAGTGGCACTCCTCTTGATTCTCCAAGCGGCACCTTTCCAGATTCTCAAGTTTTGACCTCAGGTCCACAAACACCTGAGCCCAGATGCTGTCTTGAAATTCTCCAAGTTACATCTCCAAATCATTAATTTGCATCCATTGGAAACCATTTAATTCCAAACTACTGTAAACTTCTACATCAGGATACTTAATTATTTTTATGGTCTGTTCTAGGCTTCTAAATTGATTAAATCTATCACTGAACTGGTCAAGTAACGAGTCTAAAACATGCTGGTACTTTATACACAGGGGTTCCATTTCATTTTGTACAGCCGCACTGGCCTTCTCAAAATACTCTGTTACTCGAGGAAAATACTTATAAGTTTTAGTTTCTACATCTTGCTTGAAAATTTTAAGTTTACTTTCAAAAACTTTTATGTATCCAAACATAACATGAATACTTTTGCCAAAACCTTATAATTTAAGTTCAGTTCACTAATATGAACAGAGAGATCTGTAAAAAATATCAGGGTGTTGACCCACTTATCATCATTGAGCTGAGAAAAGTTTCCCAGATCCTTATCCTCAAGAAATACCTTAATTTCTTTAAAGCACTCCACAAAGCGCTCAAGAACTTTGCCTCAGCTCAGCCGTCTTACATTATTGTACATCAGCAGTCCACTGTAGGTGGAATCAACCTCCGGTAAAAGTGCAGAAAATTCTCACTTGTGAAAGCGGTGAGCAGCTGTTAAATTAACTGTTTTTGTAACAACTGACATTAAGTCGTTTAAGTCGGTGAATTCTGCCTTGGTACATAAAACCTCCTGATGGATAATACAATGAAAAGGCACAATTGGATGTCCAATAGCTTCCGTAAACAATTTGACAAATCCGACTTTTCCCCACCATGTTTGGTGCCCCATCTGTCATCACAGACACAACTTTAGAGATATCAATTGCAGTAGCTGAGGATGAAATGTCCTTCTCGGCATGCAGCCCCACACTTCTCTGTATGCGACCACATGCGGCCACGTGTCATCAAAAATGGCTACGCGTGTCAGTGCTGACACACGTGTCATAGGTTCGCCATCACGGCACTAGACTGTGAGCTTCTTAGAGCTGGAATTCTTCATTCATTCACCAAACTCTTTCCAAGAGGGTCCGTTTCAACTTAAGCTCAAGCTCTTACTCAGGTGAGGGAACATGTTGGGTATCAAGGGCAAGAGCAAAATGGAACTCAGCGCCCACCTCAGAGGACCATCTCCCAGCCTGGCACATAGTAGGTGCCCAGGGAGTGTTAGATGAGTGAACATATTCTCTTCTCTAGCTTTCCCTTTTTCTGAAGATGGCTATTTAATCACTCAGACCTTAGTATGAGTTAATTCAAAAATTTACTCCCTCTCTAAGACACCTGACCTTAAAAAAGAAACCAAATTTGTGAGTGGTTTTCAAAGGCCAATAGTGCCCTAGCCCAGTGGTCAGCAAACTCATTGATCAAGAGAGCCAAATATCAACAGTACAACGATTAAAATTTCCTTGGAGAACCCATTTTTTTAAAACTTAAACTTCTTCTAACGCCACTTCTTCAAAATAGACTTGCCCAGGTCATGGTATTTTGTGGAAGAGCCATACCCAAGGGGTCAAAGAGCCGCATGTGGCTGGTGAGCCAGTTTGCCAACCAGGACCCTAGCTGGTTTGGCTCAGTGGATAGAACGTTGGCCTGCAGACTGCAGAATCCCAGATTCAATTCCAGGCAAGGGCACATGCCTGGGTTTCAGGCTCCATCCCCAGTAGGGGGTGTGCAGGAGGCAGCTGATCAATGATTCTCTCTTTCTCTCTCTCTCTCTCTCTCTCTCTCTCTCTCTCTCTCTCTCTCTCTCTCTCTGAAATCTATATATAATTTTAAATGAAGGACCAATAGTCATCCCCTATTACACTTTATCTGTACATCTCTACAGGGGAATTTCAGCACAGTTAAGCTACATCTGAGGCTGCAGCAGTGGTCAGCAAACTCATTAGTCCACAGAGCCAAATATCAACAGTACGACGATTGAAATTTCTTTTGAGAGCCAAATTTTTTAAACTTAAACTCCTTCTAACACCACTTCAAAATAGACTCGCCCAGGTTGTGGTATTTTGTGGGAAAGCCCCACTCAAGGGGCCAAAGAGCCGCATGTGGCTCACGAGCCGCAGTTTGCCGATCACTGGGCTAGGGGACCTGTTCAAATCGCCCACAGGTGAATTCTCCCGAAGAAGGTACATGCTGAGACAGAATCGGAGCCACCAGCACTCCCTGCACGGCTGGGTGTCATGCTGCTCTGGGACCCAGCACAGGGTTGGGGGAGCGGGGTGCCGTGGAGGCCCCTCACCCTCGTACTGCAGGTTGCCGAGGTGCAGGATGGAGGCCAGGAGCTTCGAGATCTCCCAGTTCTCTGTGTCCGTGAACATGAGCACCTTCATGGCGGAGCGGATGTTGGCGTACTCCTGGCTGTCCTCACGGCCCTCACAGGTTATGCAGTTACCCTGGTGGGCAGGAAGGGGAGAGTGGGTGAGGGGGGCATCAGAGGGCCCTCGCTGCCCAGCCACGCAGCCTGGCTCCGGCACCAACCTCACCTAATGGGCACTGTGACTCCCAGGAAGGCTAGGAAGCTCCCACATGGGTGGCTCAGGAACACATCTCCTTCGCCTGGAACCCTGGATGCCCTTTCGCATGAGTAAGAGGGGCGGGGTCACTGACCCCAGGCCTGGCCCATCACCCTGCCTGGCAGGCATCAAGGCCCCGCCATGCTCCCCTCCAGCCATGGACACCCACACTCAGGGACTTGAACCCCTCACGGGGTGCAGCCTGGGGTGGAAGGAGCATTGGCAGGGCCTGCCCCATGGTGTGTGCCTATAAAGCGTGTGTGTGTGTCTGTGTGTGTGTGCATATGTTACACCTACAGCACACACACATGCACCTTCATTGTCCCACATCCCTCAGGTGCCATTGCCCACACTTGTGCCCACACGGCTCAGCCCATCTCCAGGCAACCAGCCCTAGGGTCTCCCCGGGACTAAGGAAGCTGGTGCCCCCAAGCTGTGGTAGCAATTGCTGTGTGGTAGCAATGGCCTGGCCCACTTCTTCTTGGTGGCCTGCCAGCAGCAAGAGGCTGGCACCAGAGCCCTGTAATCAGTGAGCCCTCAGGTATGAAGCACAGTGTCCTGCATCCTGCACTCCCGGTCACCTGGCAGAGGCCCAGCCTTCAAGCCTCTAAAACCACACTGATACAGTGTGTGTGTGCAGGCGGGTTCGTGTGCATGCACACATGGGCGTGTGTGTGTGTGTGTGTGTGTACCCCTGGGTCTGGCACGTCTACACACATTGCGTGTGTCGGTGGGGAGAATTTGTCTAGATGTGTGTGCAAGCGGGTGTGTACCCAAGTGGGGAACACACACAAGCCCAGGGTGGGCTGCGGCTGGGGCAGGCGAGAGGACGGGAGAAAGCCCATGTGGACATCCCCACCCGCCCGGCTGCCCCACAGGCCTCACCATAGCCAAGTAGTTGTAGTCGGTGGCCTGGCCCAGGCCCAGCTTCCTCTTCTGGTCCTCGCTCATGCCCTCCAGCATGCAGTAGAACACGTGGTAGTTCCTCTCGTCAGGCGCCTGAAAACGGGGCACAGGTGTTGTTGGGGCAGGAGCGCAGGAGGCCGCCGGGAACCAATCGGGAGGCCTGGCCACAGGGCTTGCTGTGCGAACCAGCGGCTTCTCGGGAAAGCGCCGGTGGTGGCTCCCGGGCGGATTCCGGGCACGCCGGCCGGCAGGCAGCCGCCGAGGACAGCTGAGGCTGTTCGGGCCTGTGGACCCCAGCAGCACCGTGGCCAGGGTTCCGAGGACAGCCCTGCCCCGGGGCCGGGCCCACCTGGCGACAGACGCGCGACTTCTCCAGCAGGTACTGCTCGATCTTGGCGCCCTCGATGGCGCCCCGCTTGTTGAAGTGGATGTCGATGTACTTCCCGAAGCGGCTGGAGTTGTCGTTGCGAATGGTCTTGGCATTCCCGAACGCTTCGGGGTGGGTAGAGGGTCACGGGCCAGGTCAGCCCCCAGCCAGCCAGCCAGCCCTCCCCCGGGGCCCCTGGCCCTACCTTCCAGGATGGGGGTGGCCTCCAGCACCTGCTGCTCGATCCACGAATGCTGCCCACTGATGGCTGCCAGGAACTGCAGGATCAGCTTCGTGCTCTCGGTCTTCCCCGCCCCGGACTCCCCACTGCGGAGGACACCCGGAGAGAGGCACCGTCACAGCCTGCGTTGTCCCCCTCCTCATCGCGCCTCCGCCCACGCTGCCTCCCCCTCCAGCCTCCCCGGTCTGTGTAAGGGGCTGACAACATAGACCTTCCGGCGCTGCGAAGGCTAGAGGGGTTCATTGCTCTGCCACAACCAGAGGTTACTTTCCTTCCCCTTCATTGAGACATGCACACCCCTCCCTCCCTCCCTGCCACAGAGCATGGCACCTATTAGAGGCTGGATCGCGCTTTGGCCTTTTACCCTCTGCCCAAGAAAGAATAAGATCCTGAGCTTTCAATTTAACAGGAGCCAGCAGTAAGGAAGGTTGGCCTCAAACGCTAACACGAGCTGTGGCTGCATTAACAGAGATCTAAGACCTGGGAAAGGGCAGGCGATGCTCTATACTGAGACATTAGCAGGCGCACACCGCTAGTGCTCTAGGGGTTAAGCCTCGACCTCCACACTGGTGCTGGGCGCCCACCTGATGATGCAGCACTGGTCACGGCTGTTGCGTTTCATGTTGAAGTAGCAGTTGTCGGCAATGGCAAAGATGTGGGGGGGCATCTCCCCAATCTTCTTGTTGGTGTACTGGCGGATGTGCTCTGGCGAGTAGATGGAGAGCAGCTGGTAGGGGTTCACAGCCACCAGGATGGAGCCCGTGTACGTCTGTGGACAACAAAGACCATGTGGGGGGCTCTGACTCCCGAGGCCCTCGGGTCTGTCTGCTCCATCCCTCCCGAAGGGACAGCTCTGGCTTTGGAGCCACCTGGCTCCTGTAGAATCCTGCCTCCCTGTGATCGGGGGCGGGTCTTCAGAGCAGCCCCGGGCTGGCTCGGAGGAAGTGTCAGGGACATTTGATGAAAGGAGGAAAGAAGCGAGGAGAGAGGGAGAAAGGGTCTCTGAGCCTTGATGTCTTTATCTTCATCTATAAAATGGGCATAAATCAACAGTTTATGAAAACGAGAGAACATTCATAGCACACTCTGGGGATTCCTCAAATGCTGGCTCCCACCTTTGACCCCCAGCCCTTCAGCCCACACTTTTAGAGTGGAATTTTAAATTGGACTTTCTTAGAATAGAGGGAGGGGAACCAGGCCACGGGAGCTGAAGGGGCCAGGGGGTGTGGTTGGGCAGCACTGCCCCTGAGCTCGGGGTCAGGGCACCTCCAGACATCCTGGGCAGTGTGGGCTCAGGGGCCAGGGGCCCCTCAGAGGGTCTTCCAGGGCCCTCTCTGTGGGCTCCCCACTCAGTGCACAGAATGGTCACCTGTGCAGCATGTCCTGCTGTGGGCCTGGCCCTGCCACTCAGGGGACAACAAGCCACCAGGACACAGTGAAGCACCCAGGGTTACTTCTCCCTCCTCCACCCCTCCCACCCAACCCCGACTTTAAAGGGGGTGGTAAACATCTACCTCCCAGGCTGTTGTAAAGACCAACGGGCATAACCTGGTGCAGAGCGGCTGCCCATAAGTGCCACCTTCCTTTCTCCTCACACCCCCTTAAAACACTGTGTCCCCCTGCCTGGCCCCTGATCGCCAAGAGGCACGCCGCTGGCACCGTGCAGGCATTCAAGAGCCCTTCTCTGGGGCACCCAGGAGGCTGATACCCCCACCCCGGGGGCCGGGGAGGGAAAGCCTGGGGCTCTGGGAGCTCGAGGACCCCCGTGAACTCCTCGAGGGAGGAGGTGAGCGGGGAGCAGGTCTCTCCGTGAGAATCGGGCAGGGAAGCATGAAGGGGCGTGACATTTGGGAGAAAGGCCGCCCTGCAGCTGTGGGGAGAGGGGTGGCTGCGGCAGAGGCCACAGGCAGAGACGGTATTTCAGACCTAATGTCAGTCGACGGGGAGCCAGAGGTGATCCGAAAGCCAGGGCCGTGACCGGGTGGGGCCGGGGCAATGGCAGAGGCCCCGGGCTTGCTGAGACCCGGGCGCACCTTCCTGGGGCCCGGCCCATGGCCTCTCCGCTGGGCCCTCCGGAGCACTGGGCCCTCAGCCCCCTGCCTCCTGGGTGTCCCCCTGATGTCCCCTGGCCTGTCCAGACCAGACCTCTTCTCCCTTCCAAGGAGCTCCTCCTCAGCCTCCCCGCTCTGCCAACATGCCACCACCTCCCTTCGCCAGGCAGAGCAGGGCCCGGGAGCTCCCTCCCCACCCCTCGCTCCGGCATACAGCCCACCTCTCTCCCCCCCCGCATGGCCACCCCCTGCTGGCCAAGCACCTCCCCACTGGGCTCCCGGGTTCCACACTGTCCACTGCAAGCAGGGTCAGCTTTCAAACAATCTGAGCGTGTCATCCCCTCCTGACAACCCTCAGGCAGCTTCCCACAGCCTCGGGACTAAGTCCATCTCCTGCCTCTGCCCACGGGACCCCGAGCCCGGCCCTCACCAGCCCCGTCCCACAGCCAGAGGCATGCTCCGTATCAAACACCTCCGTTGGAAACCCCAACGCCATCCCTTGCCCCTTCGCCCAGCTAACTGCTGCTCATCCTTCCGGTCCACGCTGAGAGCTCTCGCCGGGACTTCACTGGGCCCAGCTGACTCCTCTCTAGTTCTGGTTCCCTCTCCTCTACACCCCGCACAGCACGCAGGACACTCAGCAAAGGCTCCTGACTAACTGAAAGAGTGACTACATTAATGGGTGATGCCAGTCCCTGCTGCCCAGGACAAAGCAGGGAAGGGAGCTCAGGGGACAGGCCTGTCAGCAACACTGAGGCAGCCCTACCTACGCTGACAGGAAGGATGGCCCAGACAGGTGGTCAGTGGGAAAGCACAGAACAGTATGGGGGCAATATTACCATCATAGACAAACATTTTTAATTGCACATACACATTATTTGATATCATATATATATACATACACACACACACACACACACACACACACACACATATATATATATATATATACACACACACACTAGAGGCCTGGTGCATGAAATTTGTGAGGGGGGGCCGTCAGCCTGACCTGCACCCTCTCTAATCTGGGGCCCTCAGGGGAGCCCTCTCCAATCCAGGAGCCCTGATGGTTTACGCCCACTCCCCATGGTTCTCTGCTCTCTGTGGAGCGTGGCCGCTTCACGCCCGCTGCCCAGAGGCTCTCTGCAGCTGAAGCGGGACACTCGCTTCAACAAAGCAAGCATTCCGCCAGGCCACTCACTCTGCCCACCCTCAGTGGCCGCTCCTCCCAGGACTGGGGGATTCCAGCGGGGCTGAGGGGACTGGGCGCTGCCATTTTGTGGCTACGGGTGCCACCACATTTGTGACAGAGTAATGGTTCATTTGCATACTAGCCTTTGATTGGTGCACAAAATTTGTGCACTGTGGGAGAGATCCCTCAGCCTGGCCTGCACCCTCTCCCGTTCCGGGATACCTCCGGAGTGTCTGCCTAAGCCGGCAGTCAGACATCCCTCTCACAGTCTGCAGGATCCTCTGGGATCCCCTTGCTCCTCCTGCCCACCTGCAGCGGAGGTGGGAGAGGCTTCCACCACTGCCACTGTATTCACCAGCTGTGAGCCCGGCTTCAGGAGGAGCAGATGCTCCTGCATTGAGCATCTGCCCCCTGGTGGTCAGTGCATGTCACAGCGACCGGTCATTCCGCTGGTGGTTTCTCTGCTCAGTCAATTGGCATATTAGGGTTTTATTAAATAGAATACACATACACAGTCAGCCCTGTATATCCGCAGATCCCCCATCTATGGAGTCAACCAACCATGAGTCAAAAATGTTCAGAAAAAGTTATGTTGTTGCTAACATACTATGCAGTTGGCCAATGACGGTTGGGTCTGAGCTGAACACCTATGGACTTTTTTCCTTGTCATTATTCCCTAAGCAATAACAACTATTTACACTGTATGAGGTATATCAGAGATGATTTAAAGCAGCGGTCGCCACTGAGGTCCGAATGGTTGGCGACGGCTGATTTAAAGTATACAGGAGGGGGTGCCTGGGTTATATGCAAACAGGACCTTGTGTGCTGTGTTGGGGCTTGGGAATAGCCCCTTTTTATATGATTTGGGTATGACTGCTGTGCTGGCACCAGTCCCCTATGTATACTGGAGGGTAGATTGGAAATTAATGGCAGTGGCTCTCTGTGTGGCAGAAGGAAAACGTTCTAATCTGTAGCACATATACCCATTTCAAAATAAATAGTAAAAACAAGGCTTCTTCCTTCCAGAAGAGGACCCTCCCCCGCAGAAGGGCAAGGACACCCCACCCGACGGGAAGGGCCCCGTTGGGCGCAGGACCCCACAGCTTCCACGTTATCTCCCCTTCTCCGCAGAAGGCCGTGAGAAGTGCGGCCACGTTCCCTCTCAGAAGGGAGAACTGAGCCTCCAGGAAGGAGAGGGACTTGGAGCTCACACAGCAGATAAGCAGGGAGTGGGATGAACAAGGGACCTGGGACTTGAGCCAGAGCCCCAGCTCTCGCTTTCCCACCTGGACCTCCCCAAATCTCAGGATGCACCGGCGGCCTGTGGAGCTGCGGTGGGGCGAGTAGAAGAAGCAGGAGGCTCGCCACTGCTAGCTTGAGACCAGGCCCACCTGCCCCTCTCTGGGCCTCAGTGCCCATCCATCCCCCAAGACCCTCAGCACTGCTTCCCGAGTCCCCTGGCCCTCTCTCTCCAAGAGTCCACATCAGCAGACAGTGAATGCCCACTTGCCCAAAGCTGGCCTCTTGCTCAAAGTCTCCAGCAATAAAACCTGCCCTGTGGGGCCAAGGGCTGGGCTGGAGGACAGATAAGGGCTATTCCCAAGCCCCAACACAGCACACAAGGTCCCTAGGGCCTCCAGGGCCCCAGGGGAAGATCAGGGGGCCTCCCTGGGGCCAGAGATACCCCCCAGGAGATGTGGCAGAAATCCATTTTACCTCAAGCTCCACCTCCTCCAGGAAGCCCTCAGGCCTGCCAGCCTGCAGCCCCTACCTTAGCAGACCATGAATACCAAAACACATCCCGGGGCACACACAGCTCCCCAGAGTCACAGCGGTGCCCACCCTGAGTCTCCTTGCATCAGAGAGAAGGCTGTGGCCGGGGTGGCAGAGACTCTGCAAAGACCGCTTGCCAAGCCCTGGGGCCAGGCCCCCCAGACCTCTGTGCAACTTCAGGACATCCTGGGTCCCTGTCAGCCCTGCCACCTGTTCCCTGCAGGACCCAGGGACAGCCCGGCCTCTGGGCCACCCAGTGAGAGACCGCTGGGTGTCCTCGGAGGGCCCTCTGCTATTGGGGTGCCTGGGCTGACGTGTGGCCCTGGGACTATCGTCCCTGGGCTCCTGGGGGCAGGCCAGCTGGAGCAGGCAAGCCCAGGGCAGACGGTCAGGGACAGGGTGTCCCCCGCCCACGGCTGTGAGCGGTGCGGTAATCTGAGGAAATCCTGGGTGTGCGGGCCTGTGCCCAGGGTAACCCAAGCCACGAAGGGACGAGGGGTTGCCATGGTGAGGGACAGGTACGGTTTCTGAGTGGGACAAGGGCCCAGCTGCTTCTTCGGAGCCCGGCTCTCCTCCTCCATCACCCACCCCGTCTCAGAGCCGTGGAGCCACCAAGTCCAGGAAACCCCCTTGAGCCCGACAGTTCTTGAGCACGACTTCCCGAACACCCAGGATCTGGGGCCTGCGACTAGAAGGCTGGGGCCTTCCAGGGGCCTGGTGTTCTGACCAGACCTCTGAAGGCAGGCGGCTCACCCCCTGCCCCTCCCTGCCCACTCTGCTCCCCGGAAAAGGGATCGGAGAGGTCACTAGCGACTCTTCCCATGAGGCAAACGGTGCCAGTCCCAGGATTTTCCGGAGACCCTGCAGCCTCCGGGATTGTTTGCTTTGACCCCTGGGCAGCGTCCCGCAGGGCACAGTGTCTGGCTGCTTCCTCTGCCAGCTGCAGCCAATCGCAAACAGGACTCACCGATGTGGGACTCTGACGGTTCCCACCCACCGCAGCCCTTAGGAATCCCGTTTACTCCCTCCCACGGGAGCAACCAGTGTGTCGGCAAAATCACCCAACGGAGTGTAAAAATGACCAGCTGTGTGCAAAATGACGTGCCTCAGAGTGGTCTGCGGGGTCCAGGGTGGAGCCCCCCGCCTTCCTCAGCTCCTCCCTGGGAGGGGCCCTGCCTCGGGGCAGGAGGTGGGTCAAGAACCGGCTCTGGCAGTGACCTGGGCGGGTGGCCGCCTCCCTGCTGCCTCCACATCCAGCGCCAGCCTCCACTCCGCCTGAGGGCGCGGCCACGGAGAACCCTGGACCCCGAGGTGTCCCCTGCCTTCCATGGAGAGGAGCAAGGGGGACTGCCAACCACTGGGGTGCAGGCACCGGTGGGCCTTGACTCGAATGCTATCCCCGCGCCCGGCCAGGGCAAAGGGCGCCCCGTGACGGCCGCTTGCTGTGCCTGCGCAAGGGGTGGACGCAGAGGGCCCCGACACAGCCGCCCCTCGGGAGCCTGAAGCCCCAGGGGCACCCGAGAGGGGAGGGTGGCAGAGGCCTCCCAGCAGCTCCGGGCCACAGCGCCAGGGCTTCTGAGGGGGCGGGCCCTCGCCCGGAGAGCTCCTTGCTGTGATTCCTCAGGCACAGCCCCTGGCTCCCCTTCAGGTTCCTGACAACCTGAGCGACTCCCGCAGCTCACTCCCCGGGCGTGGTCCTGCCTCCGCCTTGTAGGCGTGCAGTGCCCTCCCCAACGCCGTCTCAGCCAGCCAGCCTCACGCCCTCCGGGAGCCGCCACTCTCCCGAGCTGGAGGGGACATCTGCCTCCTGCAAACCCCTGGGACCCTCCTCTGGCTCCTCCCAGGCACCGGTCACCCCACTCCCTGCGCACGCCCTCCAAGGCAGGCTGCCCAGGGCCTGGGGACGGGCCTGGGGACGGGCCTGGGGGCTCCCTCTTTGCGCTCCAGGTGGCTGCACACCCACAGTTACCTTCACCCCTGAGCCGCCTGAGGGAGGGGCTGGGCCAGAGCCAGGCTGCGGGCCTGGCTGAACCTCGTGGTGTGTCAGTTTTCCTGTCTGTAAAACGGGACGATGGGAGTAGATCCGAAGTTGTAAGTGTGGCCCAAAGACCTCCGAGGGTCCCCAGACACGGTGAGAAAGTCCACAAGGTCTTTTTTTTCCACCTGAGAATCAGTGAGGCCAGCTTTCCTGTAATACTTCAAAACGTCAGCCCGGATGCAGGGCGGATATGAGAATTCAGCCGTCTTCTATGGAGGCCAGACATTAAGGACATTTGAAAATATTGTAAAGCAATGTCACTTATCTCATTATCTGTTTTTGCAAATATAGTTCTTTTTCATAAAAATACGTAATGGATTTTGTGGTTATTTTAAAATGAATTAATAAAATGTTCGAAGTTTCCCAGGTTTAATTTCTAATTCGGTAAATATCAATAGACATTACATAAACATATTTTTTTAGGGAGGCAAAGAAAGAAGGGAAGACAGGGCGAAACATTGATTGTCTGCCTCCTGCACGAGGCCTGACCAGGGCCCGGGCTGGGGAGGAGCCCACAGCCACGGTACGTGCCCTTGGCCGGAATTGAACCTGGGACCCTTCGGTCCACAGGCCAACGCTCTATCCACTGAGCCACACCAGCTATGTCTCATCAATGATTTTTAAAAGCATAAAGGGTTCCTGGGTCAAAAAGTGTGAGAACCTCTAATTAAATGATCTCCGTGGGCCCTTCTTGTTCTGGTACTGCCCACCCTCAGCACCCACGGCCTCTCCTCCTCTTGGGATCAGCTCAGTCCCGAATGGGGGAGACTGTCTTCATCTGTCCTGAGTTTCCAGGTGGAGTGTGGGGTGTGTATGACTGGGTGTGATATGGCGGTCTGGGGGAGGGGGGTCACGGAGCACGCTCCCTCCTCCATCCCCTGCCTGAGGATGTGGACTCCCAGCCCCTCCTCTTTTGACCTTGGGGACCCAATAGGGCCTGACCCCTCAGCAAACCCGGGTGGGCAGGGCAGCCGCTCCCTGTCTCTGGGCAAAGCTCTGAGCCTCTCACCAACTCTGCCCTGGCTTCCCGGTGGTTTCAAGACCTGCGGAGGCACAGAAACTGTGGTGCCAACAGCCTCCTTCCCCAGCCACAGACCACACGGCCCCCAAAGAGAGGCTGAGCCAGCCCCAGAGACTGGTCAACCCACAGCCCCCTGAGCACACCCTCCCCAGGCAGAGGGGTCCCCGGCCCGTGGCCAGCAGCAGGCCTGGCAGTCTCAGGAGGCTGGGTTAGGGTTAGGGGCGGCACTCACATAGATGAGGTGGTCCCGGTAGCGGATGAGCAGGTTGCGCAGGATGCCAGCCTCATTGAGGTCCCCCAGGCGGATCATGTCCTCCACGCCGTGGACCGATGTGGGGTGCATGGGCTTGATGTGTGTGGCCTTCTGCGGGGTGATCCAATGTTCCTGCGGGAGGCACAGGGGCTTAGTCAGGGTGCACTCCTGAATTCCAGGCTGCACTCAGCTGGGGGAAGGGCCCTGGACGGAAGGGAACCCCCAGTCCCTGCGACCCTGCTAAGGGTTTTGTTCTCTTCCGCAGCCAAACACCATCGGTACTAACAGGTTTGGGTCTATGAGGATGGTACTGCTCGCCCCCAACCCCCAGGGGCCTCTCCTCCTCCTCTTAGGGGTTCTCTCGACAGACCTGAGAGGAAGGCAGGCCAGGGACTGTGGCCCCATAAGGTTGTCATAAAGGGGATGAGGGTCCCCCAGTCACTTTGTGGGGTGGAATGAAAAGTGTAATACGTGGAGTTAGCCTTGGCTTCCAATCTAGACTCCAGTAAACAAATGCACAAAAAGTATTTTCAGAGAGTTCCAGAGATAAAGCTACAGGCGCAGAGCATGAAGAGCCACGGGGCGAGCGACTTAGACAGTGTGGTCAGGGGCCACCTCTCAGAGGAGGTGATAGCGAAGCTCAGACCTGAGTGATCAGAAACGGACCCTGTAAGATGTGGGAGTCCCCACGAGAGGAAATCCCAGGTCCAGGGAACGGCAAAAGCACAGGCTCTGAGGGTGGAGGAGGGAGGCAGCCGTGGAGACGGGGAGAAGTGGGCCCATTGGGGGTGCATTTCACGGGCTTGATGCACCTGGAGCGAGCAGGGGTGCTTTCACTCCCGAGCTGAACAGAAACTAGGGCAGAGGCTGCCCTCTAGCTCCCCCTCCTCTCCCCTGCAATACTCCCTGCTGCCACCCGGTGGCAGACCGTGGAGCATCTGGCCAACAGCATTGACTCCCAACAAACCTGCAAAGCCCAGGTTTCCTCCCAGCGCTGGAAGCCTCCCCCCTCCTCTCTCCGCCCCCACCCCCGCTACCCCTCCCCTACTTCCGGTCCCCCCAGTCTCCAGCACCTTCTCACAGTCCCAGCCCTCCAGGGAAGTGAGCCTGACCTGTGCTCTGGGGTGTGGGCACAGCCTGAGTTAAGCTCCCACAGACTTCTGGGGCCCCCTCCCTCCTCCCAAATGCCAGAACCCTGGGAGCCTCAGGCCCTGGCAGGAACCTGACGTTGGGGACAGGGTGGAGAGGACCCTCCACCACCTTCCAGCTCAAGCCTCCGATGAGCTGAGCAGGTGTGTGGCCATGTCCCGGTTCTCCTCCAGGTCCCCTGCGGGAGAGCCAGCAGCCCCGGCGGCTAGATGCCAGCAGGAATCTGGGCACCACCACCCCCCATCCGATCTCACCCCAATCCAACCGGTCACCACTGCTACCCATCCAATCCTCCAAAGCGCCCTCCTCGCCAGCCTCAAGCCCCTACGCTGATCCGGATCTGGACACCAGCTCTCCCTGGCCCCGCCCCTGCTGTCCCCCACCTCCCCTCCAGCCTCCCCGCCCACGCCCACCTCTGGCGATTCCTCAGGCTCCAGTCCGATCCCACCACTCTGGGGCTTTCGGTGCTTCTCCAGCTCCCCACACACATGCTCCTCAGCCTGGCCTTCAAGGGAAGCGTGAGCTCCAGCTCCCTCTGTGCTTCCAGGCCAGGGGAGCCTGGTGTCCGCGTCCCCAAACACCTCTGTGACCGGCTCGTGCTCTCCCCATCAGCCTTTGAGGTTCCGCTCAGATGTTCCCCAGTTCCCAAAGCCCCCATGACACGCTGCCCACCCTCACATGCTCCACCTGTGCCCCCCCCCCCATCCTCCTCTCGGTTCCCGCGTGGCCTGGGCCTCCCACTGCAAGGCAGTGGTCACCTGAGTCACCACTGTCTGAGAGTAGCTCTGTCCCGGACCCCCCAACTTGCCCCAAGGTTGGGCGCTCCTGGGGGCCAGGCTCCCTGTCAGGGTGTCCCTTCCTCGGTGCCTCCTACAGGGACCGTGGCAGGGACTCTCCCCTGGGCCAGGTGCCAGCTGGTGGCCACAGCAGACCAGGTCTGGATTAGAAGCAGAAGTCCTGGTCACAGGGAGACCCCAGAGGTCTCCTATCCCAACCCCCTCACTTCACAGGGGAGACCAGGACCAGAGCAGGGTGGTGGCCTGCACAAGGCCCTCAGGGGGCGCAGAGCGGGGCCAGCCATTGCCCACCACTCCAGTTCCCCTGGCGTTTCGAGGCACCTCCTGGGCCAGGAGCAATTCAGTCCGGGTCAGGCCCTCCCAGCAGCTCTCCCAGAGGCATGAATGGGCCGGGCGGTGAGATCGAAGAATGTGCCTGGACTTTCCAGGCCCAAGTGGAACATTCCTCTCGCCCAGGCACCCTGCTCCTCATCAAAGCTGATCCAGGTGGAAAATTCCCTCCGCCTGGTCCCCTTTCACTGACCGGGCCAGACAGAGAGGGCTCCCGGGCGAGCTGTCTGCCTTCCCCACTCGACCCCAACTCTGGGCCCAAAATCCCCCCCGCCCCAGCCATTCAGCACAGAGAAGAGATGACTCAGCCCCTGAGTGACCCTGTAACCCTGGGCACGTCACTGCTTCCCTGAGCCTCCGGGACCTCACCTACAAAGTGGGGATTAGAGTGACAGTCCCTTCTTCTTGGGGATGTTGGGAGGATTCACTGATACAATGAAGGCCGGCCTTTGTTTTACTCCTGCGAGATCTGCACAGGGGCCGGGCATTCCTGAGCCAGCGCTGGGTATTGTAATTCCCCAGGACAGAACGGCCTCTGGTTGACAGCGAGGGGTCAGGCTCCAGAGGTTCGGCGGCCTGTCCAGTCCAACGGCAGAGCTGAG
This sequence comes from Antrozous pallidus, assembly GCA_027563665.1. Classification (NCBI taxonomy): domain Eukaryota; kingdom Metazoa; phylum Chordata; class Mammalia; order Chiroptera; family Vespertilionidae; genus Antrozous; species Antrozous pallidus. The sequence continues at coordinate 47,883,653 of CM050520.1, read as the reverse complement.
TCTCTCCCCACCCCTTTCCAGCTCAGGCAGCACCCTCAGATCAACGTCCACCCACAACCCGGACCAAGGTGTAACCAGGGCAGGAACCAAGGCCTGGCCCTGAAGAGAAAGGGGGAGGGGGGGGAGGGGGAGGGAGAGATCATGGCCAAGTGCAGGGACTGTGGCACATTTGGAAAAGAGCTGGCCTGGCACTGAACTCGGAGAGAGGGGGGGCCACAAGCTCTGAGAGGAAGGGAGGAGGCGCATCTGCCATGGGAAGGGCTTGGGCAAAGGCTGGGTGTTAGGATTCCAGTGAGGACTGGAACCAGGGCCTTCCACTCGTCACTTAATCATGCATTCAGCGAGTCTCTGGAGAGCATGTTCTGGGCCGACTCTTTGCTGATCTCTGGAGAACTGGCTGCGAGTCGCCTGGACCCTACCCTCAAGTTGAAGAAGTCTGTGGGATGACAGAGAAATAAAAGGGGGGCCTGGTAGGGTGAGGAGAACATGAGAGTGAGAAAGGCTGGTGAACGAGGAGGCCAGAGCCCAGGCACCCAACTCCACAGAGGCAAACCCATCCTCCCCATCCTGCTCCACGTCAGCCAGCCATGCAGCCCCCACCCTCAGGGCCTCAGTGAGGGCGGGTGGGGGGGACCTCTGAGATCTGGTGACACAGTTACGGGACACCATCTGACATGCAACATGACCCGGCTGAAACTCAAGCTGTAGGCAGAGTCCCTGGGCCCCACCCCGAAGGCTGCAGGCAGGTCCGTGGGCCTGTCTGTGCCGCCAGCCCCCCTTCTGTGGCTTCCCGGGGAGTCTGAGAGCCGGAGCCTCCAGAACGACACTGCAGGCACCCCCAACCCCGGGGGACAAAAGGTGGTCAAGGGGACCCGAGCCCCAAGTTGCCGCTGAGATGTTGGGAGGGGATGGAGTGCATGGAGGCCAGGGGCCTGGGTCCTCACCCCAGCACCATCACCTGCAGCTGCGTGACTAGTTCCGTGGCCCCTCTCTGTGCCACGGTGTCTCTGTGCCACTTTGCCTGTCACAGATGCCGTGAGGAACCACAGAGAGACAGGGTCAAAGGGCTGTGCAGACCCTGATGGGATGTCGAGGGAGCTGCAGGGGTAACAGTGACGCCCCTCTCCCTCCATGTCCACTACAAGGCCTCCAGCGTCCTGAGCCCTCCCCTCTCCCCAGCAGAGCTACAAGTCACTGTCCCCTTCTTCTCCCCATCAGACTAGGAGGCTAAAACAAGCACTCAGTCCCATCTCTATGTGCCCAGCGCTGGGCACAGTACTGAGGGCCACCCACATTACGGCGGAACTGAATCTGAGTCCCTCATGTCCCTGCTAAGCAGCCACCCTGTCTCTGCACCACATCTGCATGTTCCCATGCACATACACACGTGCTCTACACATACACACGTGTTCTACCCATGCACACGTGTTCAGAGGCTTCCCCTCAGGGGCCTCATCCAGACCATGCAGCTTCCTTCCTCAAAGCCCCAGTCTCACTACCTACCAACGCACACTTCCCGTGTCCCTTCCCTTCAGGAGATAGAGGAGACACGGGCGATAAAGGGTTAACCTGTTAGGCTGATTCCCAGGGGAAGTCGGGTGGACAATAAACTCACAGGATGCTGTAACCCAATAGAGCAAGACCAAGGGCGTTCTCAAGCTCTCACTTTACTGGGGTGTTCTCCATGTGTGATCTCATTTGTGGGTCAATAGCCTGCGACATAGTTCCTATTATCCCCATTTTACAGAAGGAAACAGTGAGGCTCAGAAGGAAAAAAAAGCCTTGGCAAAGCTTGCAGAGCTATAAGTGGGCAGGATGGAATGTGAACCTAGTCTGTCTGGCCCTGAAGCACACTGGTGTCTGGAGAGCTCCCGGCCCGGTGCACCTGCTGCCTCGCCGTACATGTGCACATGCCACGCAGACGCCAATCCCTCAGAGCAGGAAGAATGCACTGAGCTTGTGGACATAGAACAGGTAGCCTGAGCCAGAAGAGAACTCCACGGGGGCAGGGGCCAGTGAGAGGCGACAGTGAGGGCACAGGCACCACCTCTACCCCTTTGAGGGGGGTCACTGCTTGGTGCCTACCTCATGTCACCTGTCAGCCTGTGTCCTCCCCAAGGCATGGGGCTGGCGGGGAGAGGGGACTACTCACGTTGCCCTCATCGTCCACCACCTGGATCTGCCCAGAGTCGCAGAGCTTCACCACCGCCCCGATGGGCACATCGAACTCCTGCCCGGATCTCAGGTCCATCCAGACATAGTCCCCCTGTGGGCGAGAGACGGACCCAGGCCAGGTGAGCAGGGATGAGGCTCGGGCACCCCTGCCAAGCAACCCTGTGCCCCATCCCTACCACCACCAGGGGCTTTTGTGCCAACCACAGGAGAGGGAAAGAAAGGGTACTTGCACTTGCTGAAAGCCATTTGGTGCCAGCCCTGTCCTGGGCATATATATGCCATGTCCTCACCCCCTCCTCTGGAGCAGCCAGGACTGCCCTGATTTTACAGAGGAGTAAGCAGAGGCTCGGAGAGAGGAGCCGAGATTACACAGCTGGGCAGCTTGGCGCCAGGCCTGTTCCAAGCGCGGCTCTCGAGGCTCTCCACCTCACACATTAGAGAGGACTCACTGAGGTTTGGGCAGAAACGCCACGGCACCCAAACCACGTCTCCTCTGTCCTAAAGGAGCCCCACCGGACACCCGAACCAGGTCGCTTCACATAGTTGTAGTTAAGGGTTCCTCACGGGAGCCACGCTCTGGGCCGGGCCCTGGGATGGGAGTTCAGTTCACTGTCTCCTGGCTTGTGGGCAGACCCCTGATCCAAAGGGGATGGGGTGAAGGGAGTGTCATGTTTGTGTTCTCTGAAGCATCTGCCATAGGGCCTGGCTCTCCATAGGGCACATGGAAGCCAAATGCAAAACCCAGAGTCAGAGAAATGGACTTCGAGCAACCACTTTCGGCCACGATGTATACAACAAGCATGAATGAAGCACCTGCTGAATACAAGGCACTGACTGAGCGAAATGCTGGGACGGAGCAGCCCCGTGGGGCCCACACTCTGGTTGGGAGGACACAGAAAACAGAGCCGAGCAAGTACGTCAACACGACCCCGGGGAATGGTGGGGAGGGTGAGGTGGTGGTGACCACCCGTGGAGAACGGCTGAGTGGCCAGCCCTAGATGCGGCCGCCAAGGAAGCCACTCTGTGCAGGAAACTTCCGAGCTGAGACCCGAAGGGCAAGAAGCAACCGGACAAGGAAAGAACAAGGACAGAAATCCGGGCTGAGGAAATGCCACTGGCAAAGGGCCCGGGGCAGGAAGGAACTGCAAGGAGGCCGTTGTGTCAGGACCTGAGGAGAGAGAGGTCAGTCACAGAAGGGGGCACGCTCCAGGGAAGAGGGGCTCTCATGGGCCTGCAAGTAAAAGTTTGGATTTTAATCAAAACGACAATGCGGTACTACCTCACACCTGTCAGAATGGCAATCATCAACAAATCAACAAACGTCAAGTGCTGGCGAGGATGTGGAGAAAAAGGAACCCACTGCTGGTGGGAATGCAGACTGGAGCAGCCACTGTGGAGAACAGTCTGGAGTTTCCTCGAAAAACTAAAAATGGAGCTCCCATTTGACCCAGTGATCCCACTTCTAGGAATATATCCCAAGAAACTAGAAACACCCATCAGAAAGGATATGTGCATCCCTATGTTCATAGCAGCACAAGTTACCATAGCTACAATTTGGAAACAGCCTAAGTGCCCATCAGCAGATAAGTGGATTAAAAAACTATGGTATATCTACATAACGCAATACTATACTGCTATAATAAAGAAGGAACTTTTACCATTTGCAGCAGCATGGATTAAACTGGAGAGCATTATGCTGAGCAAAATAGGCAGTCAGAGAAAAATAAATATCACATGACCTCGCTCATTTGTGGGATATAATGATCAACATAATTTGATGAACAAGAATAGATCCAGAGACAAATGGTGGGGGGAGGGGGAGTTAGAGAGCAACCCAAGGACTTGTATGCATGCATATTAGCATAACCAATGGGCACAGACACTGCGGGGGTGGGGGCTTACCCAGGGTGGGAATAGCTGGGCGGGGGGGGGGGGGGGGCGGCGGGTGTCAATTGGGGGAAAAGGAGACATGTAAAGCTTTGGACAATAAGAAAATAAATAAATTAAATTAAAGTTTGGATTTTATTCTAATGCTAACAATATTCTTTTTGGTGATTCCCAAATTCTCCAGGAGGTAGACAGCCTAATAAAAACATACAAAACTTACTATCAAACAGCAGGTAGAAACCTAACCGCTAATACAAACTGAATCGCAATGAAATTAGCCCATGGGAAGTGGCCCGGGAAAGAGCTCTGGGCTCTGAGTCAGGAGACTGGGTGGCAGGACCTGCTTGGCCTTGGACCAGGCACTGACCCCTCGGAGCCTCCGTTTCCACACACCTCAATGAGAGGTGGGCTCAGCGAGTGCCAAGGTCAACTCAGCACTGTTCCAACCCCTTCCTGTTCCCACTGGAAACCACTATTTTCAGCCACAGCGGCCACTGGGGGGTCTTTGCTTTGTGGGAGGTTAGTGCGTGTTAGAGACAGGCTTAGTCCAAACCCAAGCTTTTTCCCAGAGAAAAAGCCAACATAATTGGAGAGCTTGTGGGAGGGGAGAACTTCTGTGTTTACCGAGCATCTACTGTGTGCCCAGCCTGCACGGCTGCTTCCACAAACTGCCCCATGCAACCCTCATGTCTGCTTTAGTCCCAAGCTCAAGCTGTGCTTCCTGAGTGCTAGCCCTGGGGCCACTTGACACACACACCCTCCCCCCCACCCCCGCTCAGGCTGTTCTTCTTCGCCCACCCACCACCCACCATCTGTCCAAGTCCAGAACAAATAGCAACTCTCCTTGGCCCCTCCGCACCTCCCTACTTTCCTCCTCCTCCTCCTCTCCCCCAACTCCTAAAGAGTGCATTCATTAATTCAGCACATATTTGTGGAGAGCCAGCTGTGGGCCAGCCCCGGGGATAGAGCGGTGCCGTGGCAGCCCTGAGCCAGAGCCATGGGAGGGGACCTGAGCAGGCGCAGGTCCTGTGGGCCCTGAAAGCCACAGACGGGAGCTGGGCTTTTCGTGTGCCAAGAAGCCAGGGGGAGGTTTGAAGCAGGAGAAAGGAGTGATTTCCAGAGCTTCACCAGCTGCTCTGTGGAGAATGGAGGCATCGCTTGGACGGCCAGCACGGCGCTGGGTCATCACCACCTGCATCCATTCCCCACTGGGTGCGGGGCTGGGGCTGAGTCTTCATCTGTGACTTCCCAGGTCAAACACAGGAAAGCAAACTTTGTCTCTCTGAGAGACAGAGAGAGAAATAGAGGGAGAGGCACATATACGTGAGAGGGGTGTGAGTATGTAAGAGAGAGCATGTGTGAGAGAGGAGGGTGTGTAGTGTGTGTGTGTGAGAGAGAGAGAGAGAGAGAGAGAGAGAGGGAGACAGAGACAGAGAGAGAGAGAGACTCTCCTGGAGTCCAGCTAAGGCACCGGGACACTGCTCTGTCCTGACTCACAATGACCCCCACATGGTCCAGGGAGTAAGTCAGATGTTTCCCTGAACCTGTGTCATGGAACCCATGATAACCTTTAAGCAGAAGATTCTATCTCCACGTATCTCCTCAAGGACGTCAAGAAAGGTGCTCAAGTTCACACGGCCGTTTCGTGGCAGAGCCAGAAATGAAGCCTAGCCTGACCAACTCCAAACCCCGCGCTCTTTCCCAACATGCCCCAGGCCCAGCCTGGAACCAGCCCCTAGAGCGGAATGCAGAGGACTGATAGGGCCTCTGCCCGCAGACTACTCACGGGCCAAGTCATCTGAAAGCTTGGGTGGGAGGTAGCTAGAGGGCGAGGCGAACTGAGTCGCCTGTACCCCCAGCCCAGCTCAGAGTCTGGCATCCAGAAAATGCATCCCACTCAGGGAACAAAAAACCAAAATGAAAGATCTGGTGTGAGCAGGAGATGGAGGCTCTGAGAGGCTGAGCAGGCGCTTGGGGGCACCCAGCAAAGACAAGGGACTAGAGTCTCCAAACCAAGCCTGATCCAGGAGGACAGTGACTGAGTGTCTCTGCTTAGGTTTGAACTGGGGGAAAGAGGCTAACATGGCAGTTAAGAGGCTTCAGGGAGAATTCTGCGGCCTGAGAACCCTGAGGGGGAAAGGCCCCTGGTCCCAGGGAAAGTCCTTGGAGGTCAGAATAGAAGGGACACTGAGCTCCAGGTTAGCCCCACCAGACGCTCCCAGCCCCATGGCCAGGCTCCAGGCGGCCCCGCTCCTGCCACCCCTCCAGGAGGCACCCCACTGGGGACCTCACCTTGAACCGAAAACCCCACTTGTGGTGTGGCACACCTCAGTGTATCTGTGTGACTCAGGACACGTCCCAGCTTCTCTGCTATGAATAAGGGGCTGGAGCAGAGGGTCTCCCAGCCCCAGAGTGGGTACCCCAAAACCCTGGTGGGGCCCCTCAGGGAACCAGGGGCGTCCACACTGCACACGTAGATAAAAGAGTGGGTTCAGGTCCCAGTTCTGCCACTAACACTATGCGACTTTGTCTTTCAGACTCTCTGGGCTTCAGTGTTCACCAGCCTCAGAGTGGGAGGAGGGCAGTGCCTGTGGAGGTGAGAGAGCCACGCCAATGCCAGCCCCCACCTTCCCGCCCAGGCAGGAGCCCCATTCTCCTCAAGGGCCTCAGTCCCTTATGCCTCTTCCCTCCTCTGGGGCAGGGCCTGGGGCTCAGTCCCCGTTGTGGAGTGAAAAGAAGTCTGTTTCAGGACCCCCCCTCTCCCCCCCCCTCACCCTATCCTCATAATGGCTCTAGGACACTGGTGTCATTAGCCCCAGTTTTCACAGGTGGGACAGGCGAGCCATCCCACGTGTCCAGACGCCTGTGCGTAAGGAAGTGATAGAGACTCCGCGGGCCAGCCAGTCCACCAACTGTCTTCCAAGGCCCTGGGGCACCTGCTGGGGACCCTCCTCCCGCAGCTCCCTGCTCCCCGATGTAAATGCAAAAGCTTCCGCCCAGGGAGGGGCCGCTCGCTGTGAGTTGGGGACCAAACCCAGCACCGCAAGCCCCCTACCCCCTCTACACCCTCCCCATCTGCGTGCCCCCAGGGCTTCGCGACCCTATGGTCCTCCCTGGCGCCTGGCAGACAGGGAGACGGAGGCCAGGAGCGGTCCGGGGCCACCCTCCCGCTCCCGCCCGGCCTCACCGGCATCACCGCGTAGGTCTTCAGCGCCTGGTTCAGGCTGCGCACCAGCGCCCACTTGCCGGGCTGCTGGGCGCGCGCCTCGGCAGGGGCGGAGGGGTCGGCAGGGTCCGCGGGGTCCGCGGGTCGGCAGGGTCCGCGGGGTGGGCGGGGGGCTCCATGGCGCGAGGGTCTGGCGGCGGCGGCGGCGGCTGCAGCACGGCTCCGGCTCCCTAATTCACCTAATCCGGTGCGCGCCGCCCTCGGGGAACCCTAAACCGGGCCATCTGCCGCGGGCCCATGGCAACGGCGGCTTAGGTGACGCCTGTGGGCAAGGAGCGGGGAGGGGGCGCCCGCGCCGACCCGGCCCCCTCCCCTCTCGGCGGGACCCCGAACACCCCCAAATGGTCGGAGATTCGCAGCCGGCTTCACGGGGGCCGCAGCAGGTGGCCTCCGAGCTGTCCAGGCCTCGGCGTCAAAGAGACATCGGGAACCTCACCTCGCCTGCCGCTTTGGAGAAAATCGGTATGTTTGCTACGACAAGCAACGTGGGGCTGTTATGGAATAGAGTCCAATAAACTTCGAGAACTTTTGAGACGAAAGGGCCCCTGCAGTGGTGTGGCTCCGTGGTTGAGCTTTGACCTCTGAACCAGGAGGTCACGGTTGGATTCCCCGTCAGGCACATGCCCAGGTGGCAGGCTCCATCCCCGTTGGATGGTGCGCAGGAGGCAGCTGTTCGATGATTCTCTCTCACTGCTGATGTTTCTATCTCTCTCTCCCTCTCCCTTCCTTTCTGATAGCAGTAAAAATATTTTTTCAGAAGGCTAGAGGGAAAATGCATCAAAGCTCTTTCTAGCTCACTGGCTGCCTCTGGGAAGTGAGGGCAGATAGAAATCCGGGCTGTTGGGAGGCAGGGCCTGTGGGGGACATTGGAGAAAGTCCGGGAAGAGTCTGTCTCTGGTCCTCACCCAGCCTCTGCGGCCACCAGCCCGTGATCTCCAGCCTGCAGAGGAGCCCCAAGACCTGGGGCAGGGGCTCCCCTGGTTCCTGAGTGCACCAGGCAACCCCGAGCGGCTCAGAGCTCACCCACAGTGGGTACCAAGCCAGGCTCCTGTGTCTTAGCAACAACACAGGCCTGAGTGCCTGGCTGGGTCTCTGCTGGGCTGTTAGGCAGTGGTCCTGGTGCCACCCAGAGGGCGTGGAATGCCCAGGCCCTGTGACTCCCCCTCCACCCCCACCTCCTCCCCTCTCCCTACTTATCTGCAGCTTCCTCCCTTCTCTTCTCTCTTCAAAGCCTCTTGTTCCCATTTTTGTCCCTGGACCTTGTTTGGAATTCTGGAAGCCCACCTGCTCCCACCACAGACAAGCAAACTATGGAGGGTGTGTGTGTGGGGGGGGGGGTGTGACTGGCCAGGAAGGAGACTGTGATGTCCCACACAGAACTCAGAGCTGCCCCGCTGGACGCAGGCTCCCTTCCACCCCAAATCCCTGTCCCAGCCCCGGGAACACGGCGCTTTGCCTCCTGGCACAAGTCGGACTGACCACCGTGATCCCCACCCACTTCCTGAGCCTCTCAGGGCCCCCGCTCTTGGGCAGGCTCCTTCTCACCGTCAAGCCCACACGTGCCCACCGGGGGTCTCCATGGAACCAGACCCTCAGACACAGGGGCTGCTGGTGGTGGGCTTTGGGGCATCCTTCCATCTGTCCCTTTAACCAGCTAGGCTCAGACTAAAGCTTAGGGGCCACTGTCCTCAGAGCTCCCAGCCCAGGGGTGAGGGGGTAGGCAGCGCCAGACACGGATAAGAATGGTACCACCAGATAAGAGACGGATTAGCCTGGAGAGAGAGGATGGCACGGCCACTGAGAGGTCGGACTCTAGGGACAAACGGCTTAGGTTCAGTCCAGGCTGGGCGACTGTAAGCTGTGTGACCTTGAGCAAGTTCCTCATCCTCCATGTGCCTTTGTTTTCTCGTCTGTGGAATGGCAGGATGAAACAGGTGAATGTGCTTAGCTCACTCAGATTGTGCCTGTGAGCATAAATGTGCTGTGTAAATGTTGATTATTAACTGAGCAAGTCATGTTATGGGGAGGCAACTGGGTGTTGTGATTTTTTTAAGCAGACATGAGGAACAGGGAGCTCAGAAGAGGGAAACAGCAAAGCACAGAGAAGCAGAGGGAAGAAGGAAGAGAGGGTATAAACAGATCTGGGGGTGGAGAGAGGCCCCCTGGACAAGAAACCCAGCAAAGTGCTGAAAGCCTGGCACCTGCCAGACCAGACCCCCTGCTCAGTCCCTCAGTCCTCGGCACCCAGGCCACCCTGAGCTGAAGCCTGGAATAGCCCCCTTGCCTACAGGTGGCCTGTGTACCAGGTCTGGGAAGTAAGTCTAATGCCCCCATAATCCACGATGAAGGAAGAATGCAAAGGGCCTGCCTTTCTTTTTCTAACTTGGAACTCCCCCAGGGCAGACAAAAAGATACAGAGGGCATTAGTCAAAATTATCCAAAGGCAAATGAACTACCCACTGCTGCTTGGGGACAGAAATAATCAGTTAAAACAAACAGGAGACACTCTAGAAAGCCTGGAGGAAAAGCAGGGAGTGAGTTGCTTCAGGGAATAGAGGATTTGAAAAACTCCTGCATACATTGGGGAATCTAAAAGACCACATACATGCCCAGGGTTGGACAAATGTTCAGAAAAAGATCAAGATCGTGAGCGCTCACCTCCAACTGACCTTCAAATTCTATGCAGACAGAAAGGGAAGGCTAAGGCGAGATGGCTGAGCATTGAAGGCCTGCCCCACCCACACAGAGACCAGGGGGTTTGGTCTGGTTTGTCTTGGCTCCAGGGTGTTAGAGACTAGTGACCACACACAACAAAGAATACGTTCTTCACAAAAATGGTTTAGAAAAACCACTAAACAAAACTACAACTCACAACAGGCAGCAACAATAAACCCTGGGGGAGATTCTAACCTCCAGAGTTGTCACGTTATGATACTCAAAACGTCCAGTTTACAACAAAAAACATTTAGAGGAATGCAAGAATGATACCTCATTCACAGGGAAAAAAGGAACTTAATAAAACTTGCACTGAGGACACCCAGACTTAGGATTTAATAGGCAAAAACTTTAACTGTCTTAAATATGCTCAAAACAACATCTCACCGTAAAGAGGATGTCAATAAAGAGACAGAAATTATAAAAAGGAACCAAGTAGAAATTCTGGAAATGAAAAGTACAATAACTAGAGGGGTTCAATAGCAAAGTGAAGAATCAGCAAACTTAAAGATAGGTTAATTGAGATTGTCCAGAATGGGATGCAGAAAGAAGAAAAAAAAATAAGAAAAATGAGCAGAGACTAAGAAACCTGTGGGACACCATTAAATGGACCAACTCATGCATAATGGGAGACCAAAAGGAGAGGGGAGGGGGAAGGCAGAAAGAATATTTGAAGAAATACCGACACAAAACTGTCCAACTTGATGAAAGATGTGAATCTATACATACAAAAAGCTCAATAAATTCCAAGTAGGATAAACTTTAAAAGATCCACACTGAAACCCATTACAATTAATAATTTGTGAAGACAAAGCAAGAATCTTAAAAGCAGTGAGAGACAAGTGGCTTGTCTACACAAAGGATTTTCAATATGATTAATAACCAATTTCTCATCAGAAACCATAAAGCCAGAAGGCAGTAGGGTGACATATTTAAAGTAGTGAAAGGAAAATAAGTTCTCAAACAATAATTCTCTATCTGGCAAAATCATTCTTCAAAAATGAAAGACAAACTAAGACATTTCCAGACAAACAATAGCTGAGTTTGTCATTTGTTGACTTACAAAATATGCTAAAAGTAGTCAACTAACATTAAACAGCACTAGCCAGTAATTCAAAGCCACAAAACATAAAGAAGCTTGACAAAGTAACCACATAAGTAATAATAAGCCAGATCATTGTTATTTTTGGTTTGTAACTCCTCTTTTTCCCAATAGGATTTGAAAGACAAATACATGAAACAACAATTACAAATCTATGTTATTGGGCACACAGTGCACAGAGATGTAATGTCGGATAACAATACAAAGAGAGGGATGGAGCTGACTAGGAGCAAAGTTTTTATATACCATTGAAGCTAAGTTGGTATTAAGTACAACTAGATTGTTATAACTGTAAGACATTATTTGCAAAGCCTAAGCTAGCCACTAAAAAGTGAATATATACTGAAGAAGAAATGATAAGAGAATCAAAACAGTACACTTGTGTGAGGGAGATCAATTAAACACAAAAGAAGACAGTAATAGATTAACTGAGGGGGAAAATATATGACTTACTAAAAATAGAAAAATGGCAGAAATAGATGGAAATGAATGAAAGTCTCAAAAGGTTGAGGTTAGCAGAATAGGTTTAACAATAAGATCCATTTATATGCTACCTACAAGAGACTCACTTTCGATCCTAAGATACAAATGTATTGAAAGTGAAAGGGTAGAAAAATACATTCCATGCAAAAAATAATCAAAGCAGACCTGAGATGGCTATGTTAATATCAGGCCAAATGTATTTTAAGTCAAAAGTGTTACAAGAGACAAAGGTCCTTATCCTATCTAATAAAAGAGTAATATGTAAATTGACTGTACCTCCAATCAAGCCACGCCCACAAGCCAATAAGGAGCAAATAAACCCCAACCAAGATGGCTGCCACCACTGAGAGCAGGAGGGAGGCTTGGGTTTCCCCAGCAATGGAGGAAGCCAAACTTTCCTCCTGCCATTGCCAGCCTAGGCCTCCACTCAATGCTACAAAGTTTCAATTATAGAAGATACATAAATCCCAACAGAAATGGCAGCAGCCAAGGAGCTGGAGAGAGCAGAGGCTAGGGCTGCCCAGGTGATGAAGGAAGCCAAACTTCTGCAGCCATGGAGCCTTAGCCTCCACTCTAGGCTACAAAGTTTCAATTATAGAATTTAAACAGAAATGGCTGTCACCACAGAGCAAGCAGAAGGCTTGGTTCTGCTCCAGGCTACAAAGTTTCAGTTGTAGAACATAAATTAATCCTAGATCCCAGGGCCTTCACTTGGGTCACTGGGGGGTGTGGCCGGTCTGCAAACCACCACAGGCCCCTCGCCCAGGCCATCCCACACCCCAAGGGAACCCCCACCCTGATTTGGGACACTCTTCAGGGCAAACCAGCTGGCCCCCATCCATACACCAGGCCTCTATCCTATCTAATAAAAGAGTAATTTGCAGATTGACCATCACTCCAACACACAAGAGGGCTGCCTCCATGTGGTCAAAGATCCTGCCCCCATGTGGACACAAGATGGACACCACAAGATGGCCAGCAGGAGAGGGCCGTTGGGAGGTTCCAGGCCAGCAGAGAAGGGCAATTGAGAGGGACCAGGTCAGCAGAGGAGGGAAGTTTGGAGCAAACAGACTGGCAGGGGAGCAGTTAGACAGCAATTAGGCTGGCAGGATAGTGGTTAGGGGGTGATCAGGCTGGCAGGCAGAAGCAGTTAGAGGCAATCAGGGAGGCAGGCAGGTGAGCAGTTTGGAGCCAGCAGTCCTGGATTGTGAGAAGGATTTCCTATCTGGATCGAGCCTACACAAGCAGTCGCACATCCCTTGAGGGACCCCAGATTGGAGAGGGTGCAGGCTGGGCTGAGGGACATCCCCGCCTCCTGTGCACGAATTTTGTGCACTGGGCCTCTAGTATTTTCATAAATGGGTCAATCCAACTGTTATCAACAGCCCACAAATTTATCTTCAAAAATCCCCTTTGCCCAGGATGCTGAGCAAAGTACATCCAGCCCCTATGCTGGCCCCACCATGGAGCCAGAAAGCACATTCCACTGAGGCACAGCCCTCACTGAGGTCTCTGAAGAAGGGGGTGATGTGCACCACGGATCTCTGGGTTCTTGCAAGCACCAGCTGACCTTGCTACAAGCCCCTCCTCCAGACCTCAGTCCCCTCTCTGTATGTGCGGGGCTATCACCAAAGGCTCAGAGCCTTCCCGGACGTCCCATTACCTCCGCAGGCAGGAAGAAGCCCCCCCCCCCCCCCATGCCCAGGCTCCCTCCCAGCCCACTCCGCCCTCTGGGACTCCTGCTATCACAGTTCCACTCAGAGGCATCCTTCCTGTGCTTCTCCCACTTTGGTCTGGTAACTCCTCAAGGGCTGGGAGCAGTTTATCTCTGCATCCTTTGTGCCCAGCCTGGTGCAGAGAAGAGGCTCAGTGCCACTTTGCTGGGTGGGTGAGTGAGAACTTGGCTGGAGGAGGCAGCTTTTGGCACAATAGGAATCTCCAGGCACTCCCACCCCACGCCGGAAGCTGTCAACACAACAGGCATGCCCAGCCTGCCCCCAGGGCCCCTAGGATAACCCTGCTCTGCAGATGCCACCTGTCAGGGGGCAGTCTGTCCTCCTTCCTGCGCCTGCTCCTAGGTCACCTCCCTGTGCCCTGCACAGCTGCCCCCTCACCATCATGGCTGCCTGGCCTGTGTGGACCTGCACAGCCTATGTCTAAATTGCTTGCTCTGGGCATCAGTTTCTTCGCCTGGGATGAGCATGCAGATCCCTACCTCACAGCCCTATGGCACTAAAACAGGTCGTGTGTGGAGAGTGCCCATGGACCACTTTGGATGCTACTTTTGAAGAATTAGAACCCCCAACACATGAAAAGACTCACTCATGTTTTGGATTATGGCAGTGTTCCCCGCCTGGGACCCCCGTGGGGTTTGGGCAGGTGTGTGGATCTCTGCAACTGAGTGTCTCCACCGGGGGTCACTCTGCACCGGGAAGAGAAGCAGCATGTCCTTTGAGTTTCCTGAGATTTTTATCCTAAATGAAGTGAGAGAACGGATGGGGAATTCTCGCACAGGAAGACTACCAGTGTGGCTTTATTGGCGGTCGTCGGCACACGGGTAACTTTTACGCGCTGCCCAGCGCTGGGTTGAGCAGTGTGTGTGCACTATGCCACGTCACTCTCAGCCTCCCTTTGAAGCAGGTCCCACTGTCTGCCCTAGCCCCTCGGACCAAGTGAGGGTGTAGCGACATTCATTCCCTCAGCACAGAGCTCCACCTGTGAGTGGGCTGGGCCGGCCTGAGGAGACAGTGGGGAGCAGGAACCCCACCCCCCATCTCGCCCCCAACTCATGAGGAAGGGAAGAAGATGGAGTGACAGGACTCTACCTGGAGCAGAGCAGGGAAGGCTCCCAAGGGAGTCATGGCCATAGGGAGGCCTGAGGGGAAGTCAGCCAGGAAAAGGGGCCAGGGAGGCAGGAGAAAGAAGCAGGCTTTGATTGGATCCCTCAGGGCATGTCACCTTCCCAACAACCATCCCAGGAGAGGAGGGTTTTGTTTTTTGTTTTGCAGATGGGGAAACTGAGGCTCGGAAGGCTGAAGACGGAGCCCGGGTGGGTGGGCTCTGCCTGGTGGCACTGTGTGTGTAGCTGGCTGACTCCCCAGAGTTGGGACCCTTTCTAGGACCAAATACGTATCAGGAATGTACTTTCTGTCTTGCTGTGTGAGGGGTGAGCAAAGCCCATGATCACCTGCAGACACCTGCTCCCAGCAGAGGCTGCAGCGGGGTGAGGTGGGCCATTGCTCAGAGGGGACAGTCAGCCAGAGGTCTGTCTGAGGCCCCTGAGGGCAAACACCCTTGGAGGGCTGTGGGTGGCCCAGGCTCTCCCTCTGGGGGCTGTGCGTGCCCCCACCCACCCAGCCCCAGCTGTAGCACAGGCCCTGGCACACAGCCAACCCTCAGAGACAGTGACTTCTCCTCTTTATCGGTCCTGGCTGTCCCTGAAGGGCCTTTGAACAGACTCTTGAGCCAGGGGACCAAGGGGCTTCAGAGAGGGTCTTCAGTCCTAGGATACAAGACTGCCTGTCCTGATTCTGCCCTGATGCCTGCTTCTCACACACCCAGCCCACAAGCGCACACGAAAGCACACAGCCTCAGCACAGGCCGCCCGCTGGCCTCTGATGGTCCCAGAGGACACCTCGCCACCAGTCTGAAGGCCTGGGGCCAGGCCCATCTGGCTCAGAGCCCACATTCCTGGCTCCAGAGACCAGGAGCTCATTAGAGCCTCAGGCCGATCACGGGGAAGAGCTAGGGGTCAAGGGCCACGGTAGCCCTGGGAAGAAAGCAGAGCTGAAGGACTCAGCCAGAGACACCCCTCTGCTCCTTCCCCATGTGACCACCGGGGGCTCCAGCTCGGGCCACAGCGTCCTCCACTCACCACTCCCAGTCAGGGTCAAGGTCCTTCCTAGTCTGGCATCTGTAAACTTGCTAAGTTCCTCCCCACTTCCCATTAAAGGGTTTCCCATATTGGACCTTTGCACATGCTGTTCCACTGCCTGGAATGTCTGGCGATTCAGAGATGCATGTAAATAAATAACTCCTACCCAGTGAGAAAGGGAAGTCCCAGAAGACAAATCGGAGGGAGTAATTCTAGACTGGGCCTGACAGTCAGGGAAAGTTTCACAGCTGGATTTGGAAGCATAGATAGGAGCTTTCTGAAAGCAAGGATTGGAAGGGTGTGCCACCGTGAAGCATATGCACAAGAGAATATGGGGTAGAGTAAGATGAGCCCCCTCAACAGGGTGATTCCTGGCACAGAAGGATGAAGGCCAAGGGGGTGCAGAGGGCACTCACCTGCTGGAGAATCACCATCGTCCTTTGTCAGACGCTCCTGCTGCCCACCTGGCCAGACACAGTTCTGCAGGGAGAGATCATGTCAGACCTCTGAGCAGGCCAGCCATGCCAGCCGTGTCAGCCTTGCATCTGGCAGGGGTCCCCAGGGCTCCTCCCAACGCCACAGCCCCCTTCTGCCTCTGGGGAACCCTCCTGGCTCTCCCCCTCCGGTTGCAGCCCAGGCGGTGTGACCTGAGCCTCGGCCACCATCACAGCTCTACTGTCCCGAGCAGCTGAGCTCCGCTCTGCGTCAGTTACTCAGAGATTCCAAAAGGCTCCTAGGAAGTAGCAAGTCTGCACCTCGTACCTGGGCTGGGCAAGTTCGGATGCGGACTTGGTCTCAGGCCTCCCAGCTGAGGGCTGCCCTGGGTGTGTGAGTGACAGGGACAGTCTGGCCCAAGGGGAGGGTCATGGGCTGACCGGCCTAAATCCCTCCAGAGCACCCACTGCCATCAGGATGGAGACTCCAAGCCCCCAGCCTGGCTTTTAAGGCCCAGCACCATGCGGCTTCTGCTGATGTCTGTCATCTGTTTTCTTCCTTCCCCGGCCCTGCACTGGGACTGTCCTGAGCACTCACTACTCCTGAAATGCACCAGCCCTTTTCTTACCTCCAGCCTTGGCATATACTGGCTCCTCCACCTGGACTTATGACTAATAAATTCCTGCACCTCTTCTGGGAAGCCTTCCCTGACCACCCCCAGGCTGGGGAGAGTCCTGATGTTTCCCTCTATCCATCCCTGATTACACGTATTATGCTATCTGGTTGGGGTCTGTCCCCACCTATGGCCCCAAAGTCAGAGAGTTGACCCAGAGCAGGGCGTGAGTTCAGCCATCTCCTCACACAGCACAGGGCCGGCCCCGGAGATGGCTCGGGAAGGACTCGTGGGACCGCGTGTGGTGGTTAAGGCAGCCCAGCCGCCGGCCGGCCCTGGCACGCGGCCCTCCAGCCCCCACCTGCCCCCAGGATGAGCATTAATTTTTCACGAGGCCCATTCAGAGGCACTGGGGCATTTGATCCTCTGCCCATGACACTCCTGACACCCGAGCCCTGACCCCTGCCCCGGAGCTCTGGGACACAGCGGGCACCAGGCCTGGGAGGCTGGCAGGGGAGGGATCCAGCAGGGCCAGCAGGCAGCCAGCCCGGGGGTTAGTCTGAGGAGGAAGCCTGGCTGTGTGCGAGCACCCTGAGCCAGCGTGAGCCCGAGAGCCAGGGGCCAGAACTGGGG
This sequence comes from Antrozous pallidus, assembly GCA_027563665.1. Classification (NCBI taxonomy): domain Eukaryota; kingdom Metazoa; phylum Chordata; class Mammalia; order Chiroptera; family Vespertilionidae; genus Antrozous; species Antrozous pallidus. The sequence continues at coordinate 47,866,510 of CM050520.1, read as the reverse complement.
TTTTCACTAAGACGTGGGGCCTTGGATGAGGGTTAGACGTTAAGGACCACCCATAAAGAAAAAACTATAAGATCAACTTTTTTTCTTCTAAAAAAAAAGAAAGAACTAGCCCGTGTTCAAGCTAAGTGCTTTGCAAATTGAGAGCAGGAAGCACAAGAGCTGCTTTCTATTTCTGTGCTGTCCCTGGTTTACTTCATCCTCACAGCAACCCTGGCTGGTGGCTTCACAGTCCCATTTCACAGATGGGAACTCAGAGGACGGAAGTGACTTATTTGAGGAGAGAGATAAAGAAAGAGATAAAATGTAGGAGAAAGGCCAAAGGCGACAGGGACAGGGATAGAGCCCTCTCTCTCTCTCTCTCTCTCTCTCTCTCTCTCTCTCTCTCTCCCCTCACCCCCAGCATGGCTGCTCCCTGCACCAGGCCTGGTCAGAGACAATTCAATGAGTGCCATGCCCTTGGCTCTTCCCATTTCCAGGCTCTAAGCCTCCATCTCACGAGGCTCGGGGCACGTTCATGTGATGCCTGCTGTGGCTGAACCCCCAGAGATGGCAGGAGGCCCACACCAGGAGCAAATGACTGTGGTCACAGGGGCTCCAGGGTGGCCCAAGCCCAGGACACCCTCCCAAGTCCAGCAAACCCTCCTCCCCATGCCCAGGACAGGGGCAGCCCACGCTTACCAGGCTCCCAGCTGCCACCTGCACGGAGGGCTGGGGACGCTGGGGTCAAAGGTCTGTGGCGATCTGTGGGCACGTCCCCTCTTCCTCTGTCTTGCTCCAAAACTTGCTCGGGGGGCTCTCTGGGTCTTTCGGTTTTCCGCTATGTGACCCTCTCTCCCTCGCCGTCTCTCCCTCTTTCCTGCCCAGGTCGGCTGTCCAGCCGCACTGCTGCCCTCTCCTCCTCCCTCCAGCGCCTTCCCCCGGGAGGCGGAGTCCGAGGGGCCTCTGAGGCCGGGGTGCCATGACATCAGCGTGGGGGGCGGGCTGTGCTGCCCAGGGCCCGTGCAGAGCTGGCTGCCCAGAGGGAGGCAGGGCCAGGGGTCTCTCTCGGCTGTGCTGGCACCAGCTTGGACCCGGGCTATGACCACTCCTCCGGCCTCAGGTGCCTCCTGTCATCAGCAGTACCACCCCTGCCCTTGGCACGGGGCAGGATTTGTGGAGTCCTGGCCCCTGCCTCCCTCCGCCAAGCCTGTTTTGTCCTCCGTAATGGCTGTCTGAGACTGAGAGGAAATAAATGCAAACCCCACGTTCTAGCCCTTTCTCCCTCATCCTGTGCACAGTCTCGCCCCTGGCTCCTCCCTGGGGCTCCCCTCAGATGTGTCCCCCTGCAGCTCCTCACCTCACCACGCCCTGCAGCTGCTGGGGTGGAGGGGCAGATGTTGTCTGTGATCATTCAGGAATCTTTCTCAGCCCAGCACGCAGCCGGGACACATGTAGAGCAAGATGAACTGTGTGATTTTAAAGTGGGGGAGAGGGGACAGAAGGGCAGGTAAACAAGGAGGAGCCCACGGATGTCAGTTAGCACTGGACAGTGACAGGGGACTGGGCTGAGTCCTGCACTCCTCACCACCACCCTTTGCCTGCAGCCACTCTGTTGCCCCGTCAGTGCGGGCCTCTTCAGGGGCAGCTCTCGGCCTGGGCGGAGGGAGGCGCTCTTTGGATCCCCAGCCTCTGCAACTGGGGCGAGGCTGGCCGGCCGGCCGGGACCACTCCAAAGCCCGGGTGCCCACCCACCAGGATCCAGTGGTCCAAGGGCGCCACCTGCTGGACACAGGCATGGCTGCCAATGGTGCCCCCTCGGGAGCCAGGCTGAGCATCCAGCTCTGAAGGGATGTGGGGGACCCAGGACTTCCTCTGACCCAACAGTCCTGACCCCCAAAGACCCCTGAGTGCCGGAGTGTGCTTGGCCAGGTGGCCCTCGCAGGAGCTGCTCTGGAACATGGTCCCCACTCCCAGACTCAGTACCTACCCCTCCTCCATCACCTCTCCTGAGCCAGGCTGGGCCGGCAAGGGGTCAGCCCTGCACAGATGGGAAAACTGGGCCCCCTAAGGCATATGGTGTGAGCGGGGAGGGGTGGGCGAGGAGTGGTGGGGAGCTGGGAGGGGTGATCTCCAGATGCCCTAACAGCCACGATGCATTTAGCACCTGCTAAGGGTCAGCCTCTGTGCTGAGATGGGCACAGAACTCGTAATGTCTTTCTCTCCATGGTCCATTGGGGAAATCTAGGGATTGGCCTTAATGCATTTGTGTTTCTCACTCTTCGCCCCAACCCCAGCACCGAGTTCTGTCCACTCTACCTCCACAATCTGTCGTTTCTCCCATCACCCCTGACTTCCTGGCTCAAGCTGCTCGCTCTGGCCTGCCCACATCCACCTGCACCCTCATGCGCCCGTCTCCTCTGTCTGAAGCCCTTTATGCGGCTGCTCCCTCCCTCTCGCAACTGGATCAGGGCTAACCTTCCTGCCCCAACTCCCACACCCTAACCAGGAACTCTGCAGGACGCTGGTCCAGATCAGAGCATCTCCGTGGGTCTTCCCACTGGCATAGGGACTGTGGCTGGTCCCCTGCATCCTTGGTGCCTTGGGACAGAGCCAGCTGGGGAAACAGCTGCATGAGTCCAGTGATCTCCGCTCAGAGCTGCAACAGGCAGGCAGCGGGGTTCAGCGTCGGCTAGAACGCCCAGGCCTCCCTCACGTTGTCGCTGACCAGAGGACAGGCACCAGGGCCTGAGAAATAGTCCTCCATGACCCTAACCCCCAGAGGGACACACTGACACAGATAGTCTTTCTGAGATTGTGGTCATGTTTATTCTGAGGACAGAGCAGGTCTCCCTGGCCCCATGGTGGGCCCTGAGGGGAATAAAGTCCAGACTGGGTGGTGTGGACCGGAAGCCCAGCCCATCTGCAAACGGAGATAGGCCTCTGTGGACTGAGGGTGCATCTGGCACCCGGAGCAACTGTTCTCCCCACCCACCCTCCAGTCCCAGCCCAGAACTCCAGCCTCACCTGCCCCGTCCCCAAGACTTCCGGGAACCAGGGTCCTCCAACACATCCAGGATCCAGCCTGGCCCACCCCGAGGAGCAGAGAGCAAGGGCAGGGCTACCGAACAGGTCCTGTAGGGGGGCAGGGCCGGAGCCCCCAGGCCTGCCAGTTGGTCCTGGTTTGACCCAAGGCCCAGGGGGACACAGCTGAGAACAGACCCACGTGTCAGTCCCAGAGGCCCCACGCTGGCTTCTCCAGCCCTTGCTTCTCCACCCCCACTCAGCAGTGTTCGTTTGAAATAGACATTGAAAAGTGATTACATGAGTGTACAGTGTGCACGCATACAGAAACAGAGAGAGGGTGTGGTTTTGCCCTTATTCAGCACGTGTCAGGGCGAGTGCTGGCAAACAGGAATCACTGGCCCGCGTTGCAGGAGGGGCCGAGGCACAGGAGGTTGAATGACTTGCTCCTGGTCATCGGCAGGGTGCTGGCCCCAGGCCCAGGTTCTCGAGAGGAAGTTGCAGCTTGCCCGGGAGTCCTCTTGTCCTCCCTGTTGTGCAGTTCCTGGCCCTCACGTGGCCCAGAGCCCCAACACAGGAGCAGAGCTGGCCACAGGGTGAGGAGGCAAGGTCAAGAACGCAGCGCCTCCAGCCAGGGAATTCAGGTTTCCGAGGGACTTCCGGGCAAGCCCGCAGGCAGGCCTGTTCTGGAGCCAGCTGAACGTGTGTCTTTACATTGCCTGGTCTGGAGCCCGGGAAGGGTTGAGAGACCCTAAGCGGGTACAGTGCAAAACATCAAAGTACAACACACCCTCTTGAGAAGGTCTGGCTTCTCCTTATCCCTCCCTCCCCAAGTAGAATCAAAATAAATTCAGCCCAGCCGGGGTGACTAGGCGGTTGAGCCTGGACCCAGGAACCAGAGGTCACTGGTTCAATTCCTAGTCTGGACACATGCTCAGGTGGGCTTGATCCCCAGGAGGGGGCGTGCAGGAAGCAGCCGATCGATGATGTTTCTCTCTCATCAACGTTTCTATCCCTCTATCTTCCTCTTTCTCTAAAAAAAAAAAAAAAAAAATCAATAAAAACATAAAAATAAAATCAGAGGACCACAAGAACTGGAATTCACCAGCTTTCAGTTTTCCCATTAAAACCCCTGGTTAAAACAGAGTTTTAGAACAGAAAGAATATAAAATGTTGAGGACTGAAAGGAACATTTTGGTCTGGGCAGCAAGAAGAGGGCTGTGGCTGCATTTTGGGGGGAATGTTGGCGAAGAGCCTCTGGTCTGGTGATGGGGTTCCCCATCTCCTGCCAAGCGCTGTCGACAAGAACCTGGAGCCCCTTCTCCCAGGAAATTCCAGTGCTTGCAGGAAAGGGGGTCCTGAGAACTTGTCCCTCCCCCTTGCGTCCACATGTCCTCCCTACCCGCCTGGCCCCTGGCCACCAAAGTGGGCACACGCCTCTGGGACCAGGGCCGTGGGGACAGGAAGACGCCCTTCCTTTCCATCGCTGACAAAACTTCTCGGGGAGCCTTAAGCCAGGGGCCGGGGATGAGGTCAACACGGGTGAGGCGGTGGCTGCAGCTCTCCGGGCATCCAGCCACTTGCCAGAGGGGGCCTGGGGGCAGAGCTGCGCCCGGCATTGACAACAGGTCACCCGGGGCCGGGGGCAGGGCCCAGCTCCCCCTGGGGTCTCACTTGGCAAATCTCTGTTGAAGAAATGAATGGCTGGGCAGGGGGATGGAATTCGAGAATGAACAGATGTCACCTGCATGTTTCCCAAATTCCAGCCGGGGCAGGAACCCAGCGAGGGCCAAGAGCCCTTTCAAGGTGGCCAGAAAGTCAAGTTTAGTGACAGAGAGAGGGACGTCCGGGAGGCTGGGGCGGGAAAGGAGGGGCGAGTGGGGCTTGGGGGTGTGGCAGTTTGTGTGTAAACAAGTGACATCTTGGCACTCCGTGGGCTGACAGCAGGACCTGGGGGAAACATTTTCAACCGACCGAGTCCCTCGGCAGGGGGACAGCTGGGGAAGGGAGGGCTACTTAAATCTCAGGCAAGAAGACGTCTCCGTGAGAAAGGAACGCTGTGGGGTCCTCGGGACACCGAGGCCCCGAGAGGGGCGCAGACCTCCCAGGGTCACACGGCGAGTCGGGGGGAAAGTTGGGAAGAGGACCCCAGTGTCCCAGCTCCCAGGCTAAGCCCTGGCCGGGGGCATGCGGGTGGCGGTGAGAAGCGGGGGGCAGGGAGGCGGAGAGGCGTCAGACAGCCGTGAGCGCGGCGCTGCTGAGGATGCGCACGGCGACGGTGCCGGGCAGGTCGCTGGGCTGCCGGCTGTCCCGGTCCCGGAGGTGGAGGGTGTGCAGGGCCTGCAGGTCAGCGGGGTCCGCCTTCAGCTGCACCTGGCCCAGGAACTCATCCTTCAGGACTCGGTGGTTCCAGATCTGGAGGAGACAGAGGAGCGTGGGGGCCGTCTCCGAGGACAGGGCTGTGAGGGCTGCTGGCGGTTTGGGCCGGGCCTCGATCCCATCCTTCACTGCCTCCGCCTCCCCAAAAAGCCCTTTCCTCCGGCTTCCCCTCCTCTGTCCAGGCCCCTTCCACAGATAAGGTTAAGTGTGTTACTATTGGCTCTGGGTGACCTTGAAGTCTGGGTGACCTTAAAGAAGGATATACTCACCCCCTGCCTGTCGTCCCCATCTTTAATATGAGTGGCCCCTACGGTCTCTCTTGCCCCAACATCTACAGGTCTGTGTTGGATGTGGGGTTCGGAAAACCTGCAGTGCCTCCCCTGCAGGGGTGACTCCCCTGTGGGGGTGCCTAAGTGTTCGTTTTCTCAGATGGTTTCTCACCACAGAGATGCTGGAATGGTCATGCACTGGCCAGCTTGGCCCGGGAGGACAAGAAAGCCCAGGCACAGGGATCTGGCTTTCTGACCCCTGCCCTCTGACCTGCCACATGCCGCTTCAGTGCCACGTTTCCAGGTAAGCCCCCCTGCAGGGGAGTTTGAGGAACCAATCCCGCTTTGGGGGAAGTCGGCAGAGAAGACCGCTGTCCCTGGCCAGGCCCTGCTGGGGCTCAGAATCACAGCAGCAGACCTAGCTCCCCACCCGGCCCAGGGAACGCTGGAGCACCAGGAGGGGCAGGCGAGGGGATTCCCAAGGCCACACTGTGGCGGGGACAGAGAGGGACCCAGAACCGGGCATTCCTGGGTCCCGTCAAAGGCTCTGCCACCCCGGGCTCAGCCCCTCTGAACAGGGAAGTGTCACGGGAGGGACCCCAGGACCCATGGGCTCACCTGGACAGTGATGGGCTGGCCCGGCTTTTTGCGGTAGAAGATGCCTTTCACGTCGTACTCAGGCGTCGAGGTAGCCTTCTGTATGGCCGAGTGGACCTTGTATCCCTCACACTTGATGATCACATAAGAGTTAGCCCCTAGAGAGGTGGAGAGGGGGATGGGGTGATGGGGGACTGGGGCAGGGCTTGGGGGGAACAGATATCTGGGGGGTGAAGTCCTCTCCCCAGAGCAGAAGCCTGGGCTCATGTATTCAAGAGGAGGCAGACCAGGAGGGGACACAGCGGGCATCTCGGGCCTCCAGGCCTTTGCCCATGTGGTTCTGTCCAGAGCGTCCTTCGCCCTAGTCCATGTCCCCGGGCTTCGCACCGTCACGCCTCCTCAGCTGGAGAAAGGCCACTCCCTTCAGGAAGCTCTCCCTCCCAGCTGCCTGTCCCCGAGCCCTCGGGCCCCACCTCACTGGAGGCCCCCAAGAGTAGGAGGCAGGGAGTCTCTGTCTGTGCACCCAGCTTCCTCCCAGGGCAGGGCCTGAGTGGACGTCAGGAAAGGTTTGCTCATTCAGTGATGGAGGGGAGGGAGCTCTGGAGCCTGAGCGTCTTCCGTGGGGGAGGGGAAGAGACACGGGGCAACTCCCAGGAGAGGAGGATGGGGGCTTTCCTCGAGCCGAGCGCACCTGTCGGGGAGTCCTTGAGGCCGGCAGCCCCCAGGACGTGCACCTGGGTCACCAGCTTCGGGTAGCCGAACAGGGAGGTCCAGCAGGAGTGGGCCGGCTCGTCCAGGTACAGCTCCCTGGGACGGGGCAGAGGAAAGAGGCCGAGGTCACGAGGGGGGTCAGGAAGATGGAAGACATGGGGGTTCGAGAAGAGGGGAGGGAAGACTCATCCTGGGCAAACTCTCCAGGCTTTCTGCTGCTCCATCCCCACCCAAGGGTGCCCGCCCCGTCCTTCCCCAAGGGAAAGACAATTTACTGAGCACCTACTGTGCGCCAAGCTCTCTGCTGGGATGTTATAGGGATTATTTCTAACCCCCACAAAGCCCCGGGAGGTAGGTGAGTATTATGCCCATTTTACAGATCGGGACGCATCAGGCTCCACGGGGAGGGGGCCTGCCCACCGGCTGGGGGAGCCCAGGCTGGCAGGATCGAGGCCCACTGGGCCCACCACACGAGCTGTGCCCCCGGGCGTGGGGTGTGGGCAGGCAGCACCGAATCTGTGGAGGGCAGTGTGGGCCACAGGTCTGCACCCCCACAGGGATGGGATGATGTTAGCAGTCTACCTAGCCCAACACGGGATCTTGGGAAACATCCCCAACCTCAATCCCCGATTCAATCCACAACAGGAAGGGGCCAGGCCTCCTACTCGGGGTTGGGGGAAAGCAGGTGGGACGCGTGAGAGCTTCTGCGTAAACTGTGACCAGCTCTGCTCAGGTGAGGAGCTGCGCCATTAGGTGGCTGAGAGGCTGGAACAAGGGAGCAGGGGAAGGGGGAGGAGACAGGGGTGGGGTGGCTGGAGGCCTGGGCTCTGTGGCCGGGCAGACACGGAGCCTCTGTGAGTCAGACCCTGGGCCAGCCCGGTGCGGGCCCCCGCCCCCGCGCACCGGCAGTTGGAGGGCACGTCGGTGAAGACCCGGAGCAGGAACTCCCCGGTGTGGCCTGGCTCGAAGGTGGTGGGGATGATGATGTAGCGTCCCGCCCGCTGGTCCGTGCGCAGGAAGACGCTGCGTGAGTTGATGTAGATGGAGCTGGCGGCTCGGTGCTGCAGGCTGTGCATGCGGTACTGGCGGTTCTCCTCCACCTGTGGGCAGCGGCGGTCAGCGGAGCCCCCGCTCCACATCTCATGGCCCCCCCTCACCACCGTGCAAAGGAGGAACAGAACCACTGACAGGGAATGCCCAGGACAGGCAAAGCCACAGAGACAGAGCAGACGAGTGTCCGTCTGGGGCTGGGGAGGGGGGTGCATGGGATTGGGGGATGGTGACTAAAGGGTGTGGGTGATGAAATGTTCTAAAATTAGCTGAAACCGGTTTGGCTCAGTGGGTAGAGCTTCGGCCCGTGGACTGAGAGGTCCCGGGTTCGATTCCGGTCAGAGGCATGTACCTTGGCCTCGGCACATCCCCAGTAAGAGATGTGCAGGAGGCAGCTGATGGATGTTTCTCTCTCATCGATGTTTCTGACTTTCTCTCCCTCTCCCTTCCTCTCTGTAAAAAAGTCAATAAAAATATGTTTAAAATAATGTCCTACTATTAAATATGTTATATTGTAAATAAAAAAATAAAAATAAAAACGTAAAAAACATATGTCTAAAATAAAATAAAATCGATGTGGGGATGGTTGCAGAGCTCCACGGACACACCAAAACCTCTGCACACTTTAAATGGCGGACGGCACGGGGTGTGAGTTCCGGTAACAACGTCTGCGGGGACTCATCCCTCCGCCCAGGTCACAGCCGGTGCCCACGAAGGGACATCGCCAGCCGGTGGGACAAGCTGGACGATCGCTGGACTACAGGCCAGGATACGCTCCAGTCACGTCAGCCGCCGCGCGTCAGCCCACAGTGAACGGGCCGGCAGGACGACGCGGACAAGCGGGCAGGGCCAGCCTGTCCGACGCCGGGACTCGCTCGCCCAGGCCACGCGCCCACGTATCCACGTGCCGTCGCTAGGTTCTCGGCGTCTGGCCCTACGTGGGTGTCATCACGCACTGAGCGTCACGCTGTGTGGAAGGTACCCGGGTCCCGGCCCTGGAGAGCCAGCCCGGCTCTGCTCAGGACGCCTCCTCCCTGTGCCCAGCAAAGCCTCCAAATCAGCGGGACCCAGAGCCCTGAGGGGGAGGGGGCGGCAGGGAGCTCCTAGAGCCTAGCCCAGCCCACCCAAATCCTCCCCTTCCCCACACCGAGCAGCCCAGGCCTAGGGGTCTCGGGCAGGAGGAGGAAATCAGGCTGAGTGCTCCCCTGGGAGCCAATCCCAGGCAGGCCGGGCCTCGGTGGGTCTTGCAACCAGGGCCGATGCCACAGCATGCCCCTGGCGTCAGCCAGCGAGGTCAGGGCGGCAGGGACGATGTCGGGGAGCGAGGGTTCCTCTCCCCCGGACACCACGCCCTCGCTCCTCTCACTCTGAGCTAAGCCCACCTTGTAGATGTCAAAGCCGATGGCCAGGTTCTCGCCCTTGCCGTCCCGACGGGTGGACTGCTTAGGCCGCTGCTGGATGGAGATGAGCACCTCATCTTCTGCCTTCTTGACATCGAAGACGTACTGCGGGCATGGCCGAGGAGGGGGGACACGGGTGAGGCCGGGCTGGCAATGGGCTCGCTGGCTCCCGGAAGCTCAGCCCACATCACCTCTCTGAGCCTCAGTCCCTCGCCTGCAAGATGGGCCTACAACGCCTACAGTGGGTGAGGGGTGGAGGACTCGATGAGGTCACGCATGCTCAGCTCAGAGACGCGTGCAGCTGGCGCTCAATAAAGACACACCTTTGATCCCAGGTTTCGGCACCAAAAAATAAAAATAGAAAGGACACACCAAGCATGAGGACTAAGCAGTTGGAGGGGCACGACAGAGGAGGCTGCAGGGGAGAGGTGCCTGTGGAGGGGCAGCCTGGCCAAGCTCCCCCAGAAGGCCGGTACTGTGTGTGTGGAAATAAGGGGTTTGAGTCCCGGTTCCGCCTCTAAATGTCCCTGTAACTCTGGACAAGACCCTCAGCCCTCAGAGCTTTTCCCCCAGTCCTGCCAGCTGCGGGGACGACACGACCACCCAGACGTGCCATCCAGCCCCCCTGTATGGGCAACGGGTACGATGAGGCCCAGAGGGACGGGGACGTCCCTGGCAGGAGGGGTCGAGGGCCCCGCCGCTGCTCACCTGCGGGTTCTGGAAGAAGGTGTCCTTGTGGTTGATGCAGCCCCCGCTGCGGTTCTGCCGGGGGTCCTCGTGCCGCGTCCAGGCCCCGCGCAGCCGGGCCTCCTCCCAGGTCTTGTGGATGCTCAGGTAGGACGTGTTGAGCAGGCGGCACTTGATGATGTCGGTGAAGTACTGGCACACGTCCTGGAAGGTCATCCTGGCGCGGCAGGGGCTGAGTCAGGCAGGCCCCCCGTTCGGCCCACCATCCGCTCACCCTGCATGCTCTGAACCTCGACTCACACCACAGCGAGCACGGACACGCGTCACACAGACCCTTCACGTCTCTTTTGGCCTCAGTTTCCCGATTTGTAACTTGGGACCGGACCGAACAGCAGCCGCCCTCTCACGGCGAGTGCAGGGATTAACTAGTGCAATAAAAGCATGCTGTACGACTCCCGGCAGACAGAGGCAATTGCAGAGGCTGGCCGTTACAATTATTAATAGCATCATGAACGAATATGGGCAGCACTCTACAGCTTATAATGCACGTTTCCATCCATTATCTTCCACAGCTGTTGTGGGGCCGGAATAAACTGGTGGCGGGAACCCCTTGGCAAGTGTGCGGCAGAGGCCAGGATGTTGCCATGGTCACTGCGTGCTGCACACACTCCAGAGCCTGGGTGGGGGAGGGGAAGTGCCCATCCTCTTCAAGTAGGCATATATAAGAACATGCACATACACTGAGTGGGCAGATTATGATGATCTCTGAATGCATAATCTGGCCACTCAGAGTGTGTGTGTGTGTGTGTGTGTGTGTGTGTGTGTATTAAGGGCCCAGTGCATGAGTGGGGGTCAGGGGAAGGGGACATGGGTTTGAACTCCTAGTAGAGGGGACAATTTGCATATTAGGCTTTTATTATATAGGATATACACTGAGTGGCCTGATTATTATGCGTTCAGAGATCATAATAATCTGGCCACTCAGTGTATAAGCACATTGTGTGAACAAATATGAGAAAGGCCTTAAGAAGAAGCCCCTTACACTAATGAGGAGTTTCTATTACTATATTTTATCTCAGCGGAGCCCTGAGCCAGACTGGGCACAGTGGATCTCATCCACAGGAGCTCAGACCAGGGAACCTGGGGGGCCTCCTGTAGGGGCTCCCCCGACACCAGCAGGAGGGCTTCTCACTGGGGTACTATGGTCACTCCATCTGCTCTGGGCCTGCCTAGGGCCCTCACAGCATCCACTACACACAAGGTGCCCAGCACCCCTCCAGGAAATGGCTGAGTCTCTGAGTCAAATGTCCTGTGGAAGAGTGACACTGAGTCTGGCACACAGTCAGGACTAAATACAGGCTGAAGGAGGCAGAGGTGAGTGAGTGCAGAATGAGTGGAAGCAGAATGGGTGGATGCAGGGTGGGTGAGTGCAGGATGGGTGGATGCAGGATGAATGGATGCAGGATAGGTGAGTGCAGGATAAATGAATGCAGGATGAGTGAGTGCAGGTTGAGTGGATGCAGGAATGAATGAATGCAGGTTGGGTGGATGCAGGAATGAATGAATGCAGGATGGGTGGATGCAGTATGAGAGAGTGCAGGTTGAGTGGATGAAGGATGAGTGGATGCAGGAATGAATGAATGCAGGATGGGTGGATGCAGTATGAGAGAGTGCAGGTTGAGTGGATGAAGGATGAGTGGATGCAGGAATGAATGAATGCAGGATGGATGGATGCAGTATGAGAAGAGTGCAGGTTGAGTGGATGAAGGATGAGTGGATGCAGGAATGAATGAATGCAGGATGGATGGATGCAGTATGAGAAGAGTGCAGGTTGAGTGGATGAAGGATGAGTGGATGCAGGAATGAATGAATGCAGGATGAGTGGATGCAGTATGAGAAGAGTGCAGGTTGAGTGGATGAAGGATGAGTGGATACAGGAATGAATGAATGCAGGATGAGTGGATGCAGTATGAGAGAGTGCAGGTTGAGTGGATGAAGGATGAGTGGGTGCAGGAATGAATGAATGCAGGATGGGTGGATGCAGTATGAGAGAGTGCAGGTTGAATGGATGCAGGATGAGGGGATGCAGGAATGAATGAATGCAAGGTGGGTGGATGCAGGTTAAATGAATGCAGGATGAGTGGATGCAGTATGAGAGAGTGCAGGTTGAGTGGATGCAGGATGAAAGAGTGCAGGTTGAGTGGATGCAGGATGAATGGATGCAGGTGTGAATGAATGCAGAATGGGTGGATGCAGGATAAGTGGATGGAGGGTGAGTGAATGCAGGATGAGTGAGTGCAGGTTGCGTGGATGCAGGAATGAATGAATGCAGGATGAGTGGATGCAGGATTAAGGAGTGCAGGAATGAATGAATGCAGGATGGGTGAGTGCAGAAATGAATGAATGCAGAATAGGTGGATGCAGGAAGGAATGAATGCAGGATGAGTACATGCAAGATGAGTGGATGCAGGATGGGTGAGTGCAGGAAAAGTGGATGTAGGATGAATGAGTGCAGGAATCATTGTACTCTAAGCACTGCTGCAGCCATCTTCCCAGCCCACACCCCTCACATGCCTTCCTAAACTTACTCTTCCAAAAATCTCAGTGTGCACTCTTGCCTCTGAGGTGGGTCTCTTTCCCTGACCAACAACGGCTCCTCTGCACACCGAGTGTCAGCTTAGGAGGCAGCCCCCTCCCTGTGAGGCCTTTCTTCTTCCCTCTCTGCTCTGGGCAAGCAGGCTGCCTGCATGGGCCCTGCCCTCTGGCGACCCCCCACCTACTGGCCTCCTGGTGGAGGTGCTGAGGGCCTCAGCCTGGTGCCCCAGCAGCCTCGGGGCCCTGAGGTGGGCGGAGGGCGCTGTGGAGATGACAGGGCTGCCCCACTCCTCTTGCAGAGCGGGAAAGAGGCCCGGAGGGATGGCGAGACTTGTCCAAGGCCGCCCGGCAGGAGGAGGGTGTGGCATTTGCTGGAGCCCTGGTTCCTGCCTCTCCTCGGCGACCCTGCCCAGCACACGGGAGGTCCTCCCTCAGCCCCGGACGTCCACCTGGGGCAAGAGCACACTCACCAGAACTCGCCATCATCCTGCACAGTGACACCCATCTTCTCCCGCTCGCTCTTGCTCACCTTCCGCCACTCCTCTGAGCTGGGGGCGAGCACAGGGGGAGGGAACAGGAGAGAGTAAGGGGAGGGACCTCACCAGGCCCCCTGGCAAGGGTGAGGAGGACGAGGGATGTGTGCACCAGGCCTCCCTCAGGTGGGTGTGGGTGGGCACCGGGGCTATGCCCAGCCCCTCTCTTGGACGCCTGTCTGCCCACTTCCTCAGCTAACGTGGGCAGGGCCTGGAGGTCAGGGAGCAGAGCTGCAGACTGCGGGTACGGGGGGACAAGTCCCCCCATGGAGGGATCCTTTACTGGGCCCCTGGTCTCTGTTCACCAAGCACAGAGCGGCCTCCCTCCTGCTTCCTCCCCCCTCATTGGCCAGATTGGTCGCTATGTCCCCAGCTCCGGGCCTCTTTGCACATGCCGAATCCACCCCCAGGTGCCCACGCTGAAGCTGCCTCCTCCTAATGCCATCTAACTCCCGAATCCTCAAGACCCAGCCCTGGACCAACCTCCTGCAGGAAGCCCACCCGTCCTCGCCCCAGGCCTCAAACCAAGCCACCCCCCGAAACTGCCCCGGTCCGCTCTGTGCCCGCACTCCCGCCCCAGGCCTCACGTGTCGCTCCACGGCCCGTTCCACTCTCGCTCGCCCCAGGGGTTGCGCAGGCGGATCATGTCCAGCTTCTCGGACTTGAAAAAGGCCAGCAGGCCGTGGCCCAGGCGCACCTTGCGCACGTCGGTGATGGCATAGGCGTGGCCTTTCACCAGGCCACATGCCAGGCGGACCTCCATGTCTGCCGCGGTCACCGCCTGCGGAGGAGGGCGAGGCGGCTCAGAGAGGCGGGGGCCCAGCGCCCCCTACAGGTCGGGGAGAGAACGGCAGCCCCACACCACGGGGTCAGCCAAACCTGGATTCAAATTCTGCCTTCCCCGGGTCCCGGCTTTCCCAGCGAAGCATGCGCAGTCGAACGAGACGGAGCGGCCAGGCCTGTGCCAGCAGACAGCCCTGACTGCCCCTCCCCTCCCCCAGTTACCTCACAGATTGTGATGCCCCAAATTGTGGCTGAGGGACCTCAGATGTAGACACCATTCGTTCCAATAGGAGGGGGCCAGGATAGAGGGTGCTGGTCAAACAGTGTGGGCGAGGCATTTCCTAGCGCAGGGGGCGGGGGCCGGGGCTTGCGCTGCCCCGCACTGGGGAGGGGCTTGCACCCTCCCACTGCTCCCTCCCCCATGAGGCTGAGGGTCCGGATTTAGGATCCAGCCCGGGCAGGGGCTCTGCCTGGGACACCACCGCCACCTCCCGCCCCTATTCGGTTGTAAAGGGGCGGGGCCCCCTCTGGGCTCTGGTTCCGGCTCTTACCTTGATGGAGGCGCTGATGAGGCCTCCCCGGCTGTGCACCTTCAGCATGCGCTCGAAGAGCGCGCTCCTCTTGGCTTCGTCGCTGGCGAAGTCGCCCTCCGTCAGGTCGATGGGCTCAGAAACGCCTCCCGTGAAGTCTACCAGCGCATCCGCCGTGTTGCCTCCATCCAGGGCCTGGTAACAGCCCGCCAGCCTGGGGAGCCGCGGGGAAAGAATTCCCAGCTCATGCTCCCCAACCACCCTAAATCCTTCCCCTTACAGGGGAGATTCTGAGACTCAGAGAAGGCAAACTGCTCCGGTCACACAGCGGGCCACTGCAGAGCCGGCATCTGTCCCACAGAGACACACCACCTTGTCACTCAAACTCCCTAACGGAGACTTAGCAGCCCATCTCCAGAAATTTACCACGCCCCCAACAAGGCCTCCGGGGAGGACTCAGCAACCTGGACCTCAATCTTCTCAGGTGTAAGTGGGAGTAACTATTGCTCCCGATGTGGGTTGGCTGTGGGGACTTGACAACCAGGTACCCAGAGGGCCTTCAGCCCAGGCCTCCGCCTCACCCAGCCCGGGCCCTGCCCTGGGAGCCTGGGCTCTGAGCATGCTGTGTGACTGCACCAGCCCCTGCCCTCTCTGTGCCGGGAGCCCTGGCTAAAGGAACCCATGTGGAGCCCAGCAGCAGTGCTCCCCCACCCCCAGCCTGGCCACCTGGCCCCCTGCTCCCTGCCCCCTGCCGGCACCTACTTGGCATAGGCCTTCTCCACCAGGGCACACCAGAACTCATTTGGGGAGTTGGAGTGGCAGTAGATGAGCTGGTTGTTCACCGTGGGCAGCCGGTCGTCGATGACTACATCCACCCACTCCCCAAAGCGCCAGAAATGGAAGTGGAAGATGCCTGCGTAGGCATCGGGCTTCTCGGGGTCCCACTCCTGCTCCTTCCAGTCTGGGATGACCTGGAGGTGGGCGACATGATGGGGACACATTGAGGTCACATTGAGGAAATTGGGGGGGGGGGCATGCTTCCAGGCAATCCAATGGGAAGGAATACTGGGTTCGATGCCCACCTCTGCCATGAACAGCGTGGGACTTGGGCACATCCCTCCCTATCTCTGCAGTGGCTGCAGGCTCCCTTCATCTCCTTCAGCTCTGTCATTCTAAGATCCTATGAGCTTCCCCTCCCTTCCTCGTGCCTCCATCTGCTTCCTCCTCCTGCCCCTCCACCCTGCAGAAACTATCATATCCACCCAGTTCCTACCTGGTGAATGGTGCCACAACCCCCCTCCCCCCCCCAACACACACACACACACACACACCCCTCCCCAGCTGGCGACAGGAGTTGGCAACCATGCTGGCTCCTCCCCCTGTCCATCCAATCAGGCCAATCCTAGCTCCTACATTCTGCTAAAATCCATCCCTCCTGTCCTACCCCCAGCACCCCCCCGTTTCCAGTCTCCCATCTCCTCGCCCGGGAGACTAACAGCACCAGCAGCCACCTCTGCCTCCACCGCACACAGCAGCAGCGTGAGCCTTCTGATCATCAGGTCCCTGGAAAGACACCTAAGGGGCTCCGCCCCCTCCACCACCTCCCAGGCTGGTTTCTCTACCCGACCCCGACCCCCACCCGCTCCCTGCTCCAGGACCATCTCCGTTCTTCCTCCAGCTGACTCTCGCCCTCCTCCTCCAGGAAGCCCTCCTCAGCTCTTCAGACGAGGCAGGACCCCTGACCATCAGTCTCATGGCTTCCGGTACTTCTCCTCTGAGGCACTTATTCCGGTTATAACTGAACAAGTCTGTGACGGCATGAACGGTTCCGATCCTGTCCCTGGAATGCCAGCTCTCTGGAGGCAGGGACGCTTCCGTCTCTGGTCACTGCTGTCCCCCAGCACCTAGCCCAGGGTCTGGCCCAGAGAGGGAGCGTGATAAACATGCGTTGACTGAATGAATACATTCATGGGCATTACATGGGACTCTAATAACAATTATTATTGGAAACGCCAGGTAGCAAGCCCGTGAGTGCCTTGAGTTACGTCCGTTTCATCCCCACCATAACCCCGTGAGTAGATTACAATTACTCGTCCCTACTTTACAGATGAAACAGATCGAGCCTCAGAGAGGGCAAGTAACTCCTTCCGGGTCACACAGCTAGAAAATAGACGTGTTCTTCATCAGGGAGGAATGCGCTTTGCCGGGCCCCACGCTGCCACCCAGGGCCGGGATGAGCCAGACATGGTCCCTGCCCTCAGGAAGCCCCCAGTCCTGTGAGAGAGGCAGGCACACAGGTGCTTTCAGGCCTTGGACAGAAGGGGTGCAGGGCCCGGCCTGGGGGCAGCAGCAGCTTCTGAGAACGTGTCCACACCGACAAGGACCAACAGTGGCGACGGGCACCAGGAGGGGGGCGGGAAAGGGAAAACCCTTTCTCCTCGGAGTCAGGGGACCCGCCGGCCCTGCCAAACAGGGGACTGGAGGGCCGAGCGTCCAGGGGACCACGTGCAGCTCCTTCCAGAAGAAAACCAGCCCCAGGCTCGGGGCGGACACGCAGGCATCCAGGCTGGGGAGCCAGACGCGCATCAGGAGGCTGTAACCCCCAGGGCCCGGGCGGGCCGGAGCACAGAGGCTCCAGCCAAAAGCCACTCCCCAGCCCCACACTCGTTAACGATGTTTTTGTTGATATGCCTCATGCCATCAGCAGGGATGTTGGGAAAGAGAAATGCTCCCTGTGGGACGTTCAAGACCAAGAAAATGAAAACGCTAAGCGCAGTGACGGAACCCGGGAGGCGCCAGGGCTGCCGGGCCAGGCGCAGGGCCTGCCGTTCACTCCGTCACCCCGCCCCTCGCCGTCCCCCCCCCCCCCCGCCACTCGCCACTCTGTTCTGGGACTACGTGCGGAAACGCTGGCAGAGGCCAGGGGCACAGGGAGGGAGGCGGGATTCACACTCAGGCCCTCAGAGCCGGGGCAGCGTCTGGAACCCCTCGGGGGCCTGATACTCGCCGGGCCAACCCCTCCTGCCTGCCT
This sequence comes from Antrozous pallidus, assembly GCA_027563665.1. Classification (NCBI taxonomy): domain Eukaryota; kingdom Metazoa; phylum Chordata; class Mammalia; order Chiroptera; family Vespertilionidae; genus Antrozous; species Antrozous pallidus. Next base: position 47,848,945 of record CM050520.1, on the reverse strand, counting down.
CCTTCCTCCCCTCCAAGCCCCTCTGGGTCCTTTCTAACTAACCCCAGGAGCTCTCCCCTGCTTTACTCTCAGGACAGAAAGTTGTGCACAAAATAGGGCACACGCAGGGTGGGGTGTCATCCCCACGACACAGGCGGGAAGACTGAGGCCCACGGAGGAGCAAGGGGCATGGGGCGATGGGGAGACCGAAGCTGAGAACACCGGCCTGGCCACTACACGCTGCTCAGCTGCTCTCCGCTGCAAGAGCCCTGAACTGTGTGGGAATGGGGGAGGGGACATGGAGGGGAGCGACGGGGAGGGCGGCTGAGGAGGGAGGAAGAAGAGCCCTCACAGGGCACCGGGAGGGCCTGCTGGGGCAGCGGGAGGATCATTAGCCAAAGTCAGGGCTTGGCTCTGAGCCCTCTGCGGCTCAAGCAGCATCTAATAAGGCTCCAGGGCCTAGAGGCCTGGAGTCAGGGATCCCTTGGGCCTCCTTCCCCCTTCTGCCTCACAGCCAGTGGATCAGGCAGAGAGTGGGCCCTGCCTCCCCCGCTCCCCCGCTCTGTTGTCTTCTGGGGTGCCACGCCAGGGGGATAAGACTGTCCGAGAAGGGCACTTCACAGGCACATAAACTCAACTCCCTCCCTGACAGCATCAGATGGAGCCCAAAATCAAGGGAGAAAAAAAAAAACAAAGCCCCTGGAGCCACATCAAAGGATTCCGGACCCACGTGAAGAGGCTCCAACCCCGGGCCAATCTGAGCAGCAATAAGGGTAACAACCTCGATGGATGAAAGCCGTCAGATACATTCACATCCATGAGCTCAGGGTGGAACACAAACAATTAGTCACTCCCGGAGGATGGCAGGGAATCAACTCATGTTTCTCAGCCTGGAAAATTAAGGGAAAGAAAGAATGGGAGATTTGTCCTGCCTTTTGCCCACAGACTGTACCACAGGGGGAACCAAGAGCACATGAAGGGAGATTTATATCTGGAGATGAATGCCAGCTAGGAGATGAGAAAGCCGTGAGCGTATCAGACGCCCACTGTGGTGCAACCACTGGCTGTACGAACTCACGGCTTTCTCATCACACAGCAGAGCGACCAGCCTGTGGAGCAGGGTGCCTGGCGGAATCGGAGTCTGAACCTTGTCCAGCCTCTGGAGCCAAGTCCTGGGCACCGAGAACGAGTTAGACGCCACCACGAAAACAAGGCCTCTGAGCAGGGTTCGTTCCAAGACCCCAGTGGCTGTCTGAAGCCGCAGCTGGTGCCAAACCCTATCGATTCTGTCTTTTCCTGTACACACACACCTACGATAAAGCTCAAGTTACAAATCAGGCGGAGCAAGATATTAATTTGGAAAAGTTTAGACTTAGTAACTGTGAACTCTATTTTCCCTGTGTCGTTTTTTCCTACACAAGCACACCTACGATAACAGCTCGCTTTATCCATTAGCACCGTGTAGACACAAGCACTTTGACGCTGGGACAGGTGACCGGATAACCGAGACGCCGCTTACCCCGCGAGGACACACGGGGCAGAGGGATGACTCAGGTCCAGGCGGGAGGGAAGGGACAGAGCTCATCACGCTACCCAGAACAACGTACAATTTAAAACTTGTGAGCTGTTTATTTCTGGAATTTTCCATTTAATATTTTCGGGCCACGGTTGACCGTGGGCAACTGAAACGGCAGAAAGCAAAACTGCAGGCAAGGGGGCCCTGCTGCCGCTGGAGACACGGCAAGGGACGGCGGCTCTTCAGCAAACAGACTGCAAGGAAGACACAGAGAGGTGACGTGGGAGCAGCCAGGGGCAGCGGCGGACCTTGGGTCTCACCGAACAAACTGTAACACACACGCGTTTATGGCACAGATTGCACATCAGAAGACTTCCTGGATACTTGATGATACTTAAAAAATAGTGTAAAACTGAGTTGTGTCATTACTGTGAGGGTTCTTTGTTTTATTTGAAACAAGTCGTTATCATTCAGAAATGCATCCAGAAATAGAATGATACTAGAGGCCCGGTGCATGAATTCGTGCATGGGTGGGTCCCTCGGCCTGGCTCGCAATTAAGGCCGATCGGGGTGGCTGGGGTTAGGGACCACAGGAGGTTGGCTGTGGGAGCACACCGACCACCAGCGGGCAGCTCCTGTGTTGAGCATCTGCCCCTGGTGGTCAGTGCACATCATAGCTACCGGCTGGTCATCTGGGCCTAATGGTTGCTTAGGCTTTTATATATAGAGATGTTGCCTGGGGGGAAGGGTGGAGAGGAAAAGGGATGGGCCTTGAGTTGACAATTGTTGAAGCAGAGGGATGGGTACAGGCAGCTCATTAGGCTGCCTCTCTCTTGTTGGCTGACGAAGTTTGAAATGCCCCCTCACCAGGGACATGGGCTCCCTGGCTGGGCATGCAAAGCCTTTGAGGGGAGGCTATGCTGACTCTCTCAACCTCACCCCTGAACACTGCCTCCCTAGGGCCCCTCAGAGTCCCCACCCTGTGAGGCACAGCCACCTCAACTTTGCACGTGTGGCTCCCTGCAGGCACCGCCCTGTTCCCTGTCCCTCGGGGGTCACTGAGCCCCACCCGGTGGGGCCTCCTGACCTCACACTCCCCTTGGGCACCAATGGGCAGCTCCTCCTCTCCCTGCTCCCTGAGGGGAGCTCCGGGAGGGCAGGGCGTGCCCTACAGCGGCGGTGCCTGCAGGGACTTGAGTTTGGACTAGACCATCTTTCTGGTGTCTGGACCTATCTTCCTCCGAGGCTGTTGTGGGGACTGGGGTGGATCATGGCCTGGAAGGTGCTGCATAAACTGTGGAGGGCTGCACACGCGGTCACCTGTTGGTGTAGGGAGTGTGTGGTGCACGCACACAATTTACAGACCTTGGGGTGGGAGGGAGCCAAGTGACCAGTTGATCTCCCCCCAAAGGAGAAAGGCAACCCTCCCAACAGCCCCCTGTGCGGATGGGAAAAGGGAGGCCTGCGGGGTTGAGGCACTCATTTGGCCTGACCAGGCAGCGAGGTAAAAACTGTGTGGGACCTGGAGACACCCTCACACCCAGGGGACCCCATTAACCAGCACTCATTGCAGAATCCCTCAGAAACTTCTGGACCCCACGAATGGGTGCACCACAGTGCCCCCTGGTGTCCCCAGCCCTTGGATGCTCCCGGGATTTTCTCTGTGGACCCAAGTGGCTGGGCTCAAATCCCGCTGGGCAGGACTGACCTGGACTCGCACAGGTGTGAGCGGAGCTCTGCGGAGGGCTCTGGGGGTACAGCAGGGATGTGAGACCTGGCCAGGGGAAACTTTTGAAGCAGGGGGTTGTTTGCAGCAAAACCCCAAGTGTGGACTCTGGAGCAGGGACTGACCTTGGCCTCTGGGAAGGAACTAGCCTCGCCCGAGACTGGGCTCTCGGTAGGTGAAGGCATCGCCTCTGCTCATCCCGGGGGGCCAGTGTCATGGAGGCAAAGGCTACAGACCCGGAGCCTGGCCCCAGCCCTCTATGCTTCAGGGCGGCTGCTTCCTCCTTTGGGCCTGTCTCTGCCCCAGAACGAAGTGAGCTAGAGACGGCAAGGGACAGAGCTCTGAGGACGGATCGGATGGGACACTGGGGAGGTGAAATACCAGTCTTACCTGGTCACAGGCAGGGCAGAAGGGATTTCACAGAAGCAGCTTGCCCCCTCCAGATAGGCTGAGGCTGGGAGCCGCCCGAGGACAGACAGCAAACTGGTGACGAGGTCGAGTGAAACCTGGGCACAGGCCTAACCCACCCCCTAGCTACTCCCCTGTTCCATCTGCATCCACCTAGCCCACCTGCCAGGTTGAACACAGCTTGGCGCACCCCACCCACCCCCTCTGGGCCCCTGAAGACCAGGTGGTGTCTCCTCGTGGCCTCAGCATGGCCTGCGTACCCCACACAGAGGCTGGTCGGGGGCCACTGGGGAAAATGCCGTCAGGGGCATGGATTCCTGGGTGAGAATGAGGAGACCTGGTTCTAAATTCCTTCCTGCTGCCTGACCATAGACCAGTCACCTGATCACTCTAGTCCTCAAGCAGCAGGAGGGGAGTGGGGAGGGTAGGAGAGGCCTGGGGAGGGGTGCTCTGGGCTGAGGGGATGGGGCTAAGGCAGAGTTCCTGAGGGGAGGGCGGCTCACGGCGAGAGACTGCACACCACGGAGGCAGGGCTCACAGGCTTTATTGGGGCCACACACAGGGCAGGTGGGGGTACAAGCAGTCAGTCTGCAAAAGAGGGTCCCCAGAGCTGCAGAAGAGGGCAAGCAAAGAGGCAGGGGACAGGGCCAGCTCCAGGGGCCTGGCCTCCCCCAATAGTCAGTGGAGAAGCAAAGCAGGCAATGCCAGGACTTTAAGCACATCCCAAACAGCCCAGAGTTGAGTGAGGAAGGACCTAGCCCACACCACAGCCAGTCTCCCACCTGGAGAATTCAGACTTCCACCCACACCTCCAGAGTGGGGGCCCGCCTGCCAGCAGCCCCAGCTTCCACCCACACCTCCAAAGTGGGGGCCCGCCTGCCAGCAGCCCCAGCTTCCACCCACACCTCCAGAGTGGGGGCCCGCCTGCCAGCAGCCCCAGCTTCCACCCACACCTCCAGAGTGGGGGCCCGCCTGCCAGCAGCCCCAGCTTCACCCACACCTCCAGAGTGGGGGCCCGCCTGCCAGCAGCCCCAGCTTCACCCACACCTCCAGAGTGGGGGCCCGCCTGCCAGCAGCCCCAGCTTCCACCCACACCTCCAGAGTGGGGGCCCGCCTGCCAGCAGCCCCAGCTTCACCCACACCTCCAGAGTGGGGGCCCGCCTGCCAGCAGAACCAGCCAGTGGGGATGGCTCTGACCTCCATCTCTCAGTGCATCTGTTCCCAGGACTGCGACCCCCGATGGCTCCGCTTTGTGAGGGAAATGTCACGGCACGTCCCTGACAAAAGCCAGGGCTGGCCTGCGGCAGGGTGTTGGGGGCACTTCCCGAGGTGCCCCCAGCTGACGCCAGGCGGGTCAGGCCCCTCCTTCACAGGGGCTCCCTGGGCCTGTGCCAGGGTGTGAGGCTAGTGGAGCAGAACTGAGTCTGCTGGTGTCTCGGGTTCCCCGTTTGGTGGGCGGATTGCGCCCAGTGACCCCTGAGGCCGGTGTCCTCCCACCACAGCACGTGGCCCCCCGCGGCCTGGTTCTGACCATCGGCCATCACAACCGCCCCCGCAGCCTGCCCTCTCCCTCAGCTCATTAAGATGCCAGAGATGGCACACGGGCGGCACACTCCCCTCCTCTGGCCAGGGAGCTGGGAACACCCAAGGCCCCAGAACCTACCATCCCAGCTCCAGGGCTCTGAACCCCTCCACCCAGCTCCCCGGGGCAGAGGGAAACTCCTATCCTACACTGTTGCCCCTTCCCTGTATGAGCCGCAGAGCTCCCGGCTCAGGAAGCCCCTGCCCTGTGGTTGTGCGGACCGAGCCCCTGCTTCGGGCCGGGTGCGCACCGGCCGGGCAATTCCGTCATAGAGCATCTCAAGTCAGGTTTGAGCACAGGCAGGCGTGGACTCAGGACAAACCGCATGAAGGTGGCATGCTCTCTCTCCCTGTACGCGTGTACATGTAGATAGACGGGTACATCTCCGCATGACTCTTGAGCGCCTTCACTCGTCCCTCCTGAAACACTCTCAGAGGAGCGTGCCGGCCGGTGCTCACTGCCCAGACGTCCTGAGGCCCCCGAGGTGCTCGCACGGGCCCATGCTGGGCAGCGCCTCCCTGGATGTAGCTGGACGGGCAGCAAATGCCTGTTTGCTGGGATCCCCAAGGAGCCTCTGCCGTCTCCGTCTCCCCACCCGCAGGGGAAGCCGATGGCTGGTTCTTCGGATCCCTGTCTGTGTCTGTCTCTCTCTGGGTCTCCCTCAGTTTCTCTCCCGACAGTGCGGCACGGAGAAGGCGGGTGCCCTCGGACGCTCCGTCTTCCCGCTCCGGCCCGGCCGGGCCTCTAGGTCTACAGCACAAGCAGCGGCGGCCGGTTCAGCCTCTAGACTAGAGAGCCTTCGCATCCTCCTCCCCGGGCAGGAGCGCCGGCAGCAGGCAAGGAGAGGAGGGAGGACACAGGCCTGGGGGTCCGGGCCACGCTGAGCACAGCGACTGGAAACAGGTCCCCGAATACACATCCGGGGGTGGGCGCAGGGGGCAGGGGGGCGGGGGGCCGGAGGAGGGGGCAGCCGAGCAGCTGGCTCAGAGCTGGTTAAAGACCACAGAGGCCTTGAGGTTGGCCGGCTCCATGCCCTCGCCGAAGGTGATGAGGAAGTACATGACCTTGCGGATCTTGGCCAGTTCCGACAGGCGCTCCCCGAACTCCTGGGCCTCGGCCTCGTTCCAATCCACGGCGTCCGAGCTCTCCATGCGCCAGAAGACGGCGGCGGGTTCCAGCAGCTGGCGCGTCATGAGGTTGGTGAGGTCGGGCGTCCAGTTCTGGGAGGTGCCCGTGATGGTGACCTTGCCCGGCTTGTCCAGCTGGACGTCCCAGCGCTCGAACTGCAGCTTCTGCTGCTGGATGAAGTCGAGGCGGTACACGAACTCCGCCGGCCGCAGCAGCTTCTCCCCGTCCTGGCGCTTCTCCCCGCGCTGCTTCAGGCTCTCCACGCGCAGCCGCATCTGCTTGGTCAGGGCCTCGTCGGGGGCCAGCGGCATGCTGATCTGCGGCTGCTTCGGCCCGTCCTCTGCCATGGCCCAGGTGCTGCTGCTGCTGCTGCTGCTGGTTCTGCCTCGGTCCAGGAGCCGAGTGCGCTGGGGCCTCCCTGCCCGGCAAGAGGTCACCAAGGAGGGGCCCGCCTACCCTTCCTCCCCGCCCTCCTCCTCTCCCCTCTCGGCCACTGGGCCTTCCCAGCTCCACCCAGTCCTCAAAAAGGGGGGTGAATGAAGGCGGCAGTCCCCAAATGCCTCCTCTCCACTCCTCCAAGAAGCAGTAATGGAGGCGCTGCGGGCGGCGGGAGGGTGACAGGCTCCTTGGGGACCAGCTCGCTGATGTCAATTGCTGTGGCAACCTCCCTGACTACACGATGGGCCGGGAGCCGCTTGTTTGTGAAGAGGGAGCGCGGACTCAGGGCAGCCAGGCGGGGGGAGGGGCGCAGGTCCTCCGGAGGCATGCATGGCAAGCACGAAAGACCCCTGGCAGGAGGGAGAGGGCAACAGGACCATAGGGCCCAGGAATCTGGGATCTGAAGCCACCCAAGCCAAACCTAGGAGCCATCCTTGACTCAGCATACCCCTCAGCTTCCACACCCCGTCACCGAAACCTCGAGATTCTGCCTCCCAGATGCCCGAGAGCCTCCCGCACCACACCCTCTGCCAGGGCCCTGGTCCAGGCACGCTCTCTCACCGAGACCCGTGCCCTCGAGCTTTACTGAGTATCAGGACTCGAGAGCCAGAGTTTCTGATGTAACAGACGTCTGCTGGGCCTGGGCGATGGCATGTCTCCAGGCCGCTGCCGCTGGCCGGGGCTTATGCTCGGGGAATCACTGGTCTGGACGATTCCTGGGCTCAGGCCCCGCGTCAGCCCTGCACCTGGCAGCCACAAGCCCAGGTTTCCCTCCTACTAGAATCTCACCTCCGGTTCCGCCCGTACCGACCCTCTGTTCCCCCAGGAAGCCTGAGGCAGGGGAAGAATCTGACAAACACCTCTGCGCCCTGTGCCTGAGGTGGAGCCGGGAGCTTAGCCTTGAGGCGTGGGCAAGAGGAAGAACTGGAGTGTGAGTGCAGCTGGGGGTGGGGCGGGCGAGCTGCTGCCCTGACGTGCCACGCAGAAGGGAGGACAGAGGCCCGGGCCCTCGCGGCACCCTTGGAAACAATCCGAGGGTCTAGGGCAGTGGTCGGCAAACTCACTAGTCAACAGAGCCAAATATCAACAGTGCAACGATTGAAATGTCTTTTGAGAGCCGAAAACCGACTTCTGCGCCTGGGCCACGAAGTTTCAATACACTGTACGTGCGCGCCCGCACGTGGCATTTCGTGGAAGAGCCACACACTCAAGGGGCCAAAGAGCCGCATGTGGCTCGCGAGCCGCAGCTTGCCGACCACTGCTCTAGGGGACCACAAGCACAGTCACTGGCTAGATGGAGGCGGAGGCGGTCAGTGGGATCGCGGGCCGCCTGACAGCAGAGGGCAGAGCGCCGGATCCCGTCAGCCTGGGGTCCGCTCTGGAAGGTGCTGGCAGCCGTTCCCCAGGCGTGTCTGAGAGAACCGCACGAGGGAGACTGAGGCTGCAGCTGGCGGAGCAGAGCAGGGACAACGTGGCTGAGGGGTTACCACGGGGGAGGGGCTCCCGTTTCTCTCCTCCCCAGCGCTAAGCTTGGCTTTTCGGGACATTGGTTTGGTTTGTCTGTCTCTCCGCCGGACCATCAGCCCTGAGAGGGCAGGGGCCCCGTCTGTCTGATCCATCCCTCTAGGCCAGCACCTCGCAGGGCCCACCACAGAGGAGGCCCTCGGCAAGTGCTTGCTGAATGAATGAATGAATGAATGAATGAACGAATGAACGAACGGATGGACGGACGGATGGTGAGGAAACAAGTGATGTGATGGACCACAGGGCCCCAAACCAAGGACAACAAGAAGGAGAGGGACAGACGGGAAGAGAGTACATGGTCAAAAACGTGGTTTAGGGACAGGAGTGCTTGTTAGGGTGGAGGAGTGAGGGGGACGCCTGGAAAGGGAGGCCAGAGAGATGGCTCCTTCCTTCAAGTCCTGCAGGGAGAACAGGTCCTGGCACAGGCTGTGGCTGCCATGGCAACGGGAGGTCAAGGGCGCTGATGGACAGGTTATCAAAAACGGAGGCTGGGGTGACGAGGGTAAGGTGTCCGCACAGGGGCACAGTAATCCCAGGGGCACGGCAGGACTGGATGGATGGCATGGGAAAGGCTGGGAAATCGGAGGGGATGGTGATAGGGTGGGGTGGGCTGGGGGCCGGGAATGGCATGAGCCTGTAGGGGTTTTCATGGGGAGGGTCTGGGCTGGAGGCAGTGCGAGAGCAGAGAATGCCCACCCTCTCTGAGCCTGCAGGGCATGGGGGCAGGTGTTCAGCTTCCACCGATGGGGATCCAGGGGCCACAGGACCCGGGGAGAGCCTGGCCTGGCCTGGGCAGGGGTTACAGACTTGCAGGAGGAGGATGAGTTGGAAGCAGGACTTGGACCACACAGACAGACAGGGAAAGAGGGAGGGCCCGTGAGAGCCTGGGAAGTCAGGAAGGGAAGGCCAGAGGAAGGAAGGGGAGGCTGGAGAGTGCAGGTGGGACGGGCACTGCCGCCCACAGACCTCTGCTCAGCCACCAGACGCCTTGAGAGGCCCCCGCGGGGCTGAAAGTAGCAATGGCAAAGAGGAGAAAAGCTCCCAACCTGCATTTGTGATTGCAAAAATGTGTATTTAAGAACCAAACACATTAATACCTCTTTAACCCCAAATAGAAAAAGACTAGAAGGAAATATAGACAACCTTAACCCTGGTTGTTTTTAGGTAAAGAAAACCTTCAGTAACTTTATATATATATATTTTTTAATCTTCTGTTTCTGGTGCTGGGGCATACTTGGTGCTCAATTAACATGTGGTGGGTGAACTGCTCATACAGCAGGGGCAGGGGCGGGAAGGAGACCATTTAAATGGAACCAAAGACAGCCGGTCCTGCACCCTCTCTCAGCCATCAGGGACTGCTCTTACTGGGACGCCCTTACTGCGGCTTCCTATGGCCGGGCACAGCTAGCACCCGGGCTCTGCCCGGGCACCCAATGCTCAGATCAGGGACTAGGCCTGCCCTCACGCCCGGGGCTTTGCCAGGCTCTGAGGGAAGGGATGGTGCATGCTGCACCCCACTTCACATCCTGACTTGTGGTCTCCCAAAGTCAAGGAATGTACAGTCAAGGTTGGGAGGACATAATGCCCCCACAAAGGATCCCATAGTGGGTGAGGCTCGCTGCCAAGAACTGTCCCACAGAACAGAGAAATAGGTGAGAGCGCAGAGGAGGGACAGGGAGAGGGCTCAACACGTGCGAATCACCCCTTATGCCATGGACTTGACCTCCCCACACCTCTCCCCCCCGCACACAGGCTCCTTTAATTATCTCACAACCCTGAGGACTGAAAGGTCAGATTTACACTGAGGCCAAAAGAAGGAACTTGAGCTGCCCAAGGTCACATGACTAGCAAGGGACCCGGTCAGATTGAACCCGAGGCCTGGCTGGCTTCCAATCACTGTGCCTCAGGCTTCGTCAAGAACTGGGGTGACGGCCTGGCATCCCGGAGAAGGGGGCATGTGCGTCGAGAGCGTGGTCAGCCCGCATCGGAGGCTCAGCATCCCCAGAATGAGGTGGGTCGGGGAAGCATGGGTGCAGGTCAGGCTGAGCAGCTGCCCCCACCCATTCCGTGGAGAAAACGGGGTGGGGCAGGGGAGGCCCGCAGGGCCACCGGCTCAGGGGTGAGGGGTGACAACAAACAGGGCCTGTCAGCAGGGACCGGAGGGATGGAAGGCACCGTAATGAGCTCCCCCAGGGCCTCATCTCTCCTCCCGGACCCAGGGCTCCAGGAGGCAGAGAGCAATTAGTCCCCAACACCCCACCAGCCACAGCCCTGGGACACGAGGTCCAGGACATCAGCCACCCGGCCCTCGGAGCCTCCAGCCAGGCCAGGTGCCCCAACCTCTGCAGGAGGAACCTCTGGCCGGAGACAAACGCAGGTCTGCACGGCCACCCAACATCAACCACAGGCCGCCCCAGCAGGTTCTGGGCCCCTCTCCCACTCGGAGGAGCAGCTGCATCAGGGCCCAGGACAGGGGCGAGCCAGGGCTCCTCCCTGCAGATGACCAGAGCCCACTCCCCGGGGGGTGCACAGCAGGCCAGCTCCGTCCCCACGGAGGGCCCCACGATGCCCATGGCAGCAAGGACGGCTGTGGGGCTGCAGCCAGGAGCTGGCCCCGGCAATGACCGGGCAGGGTGGGAAGGGCGAGGCCAGCGCTATAGGAATCCCGTGGGCCACCTCTGTCCCCAGACTAGTCCTGACCAAGCAGAGGGTGGGGCTCAGAGGCAGGGGGACCAGAAAAGGTGGTTGGAGCCCTGAGGACAGCACTACCCACGAGAACAGTGCAGGGCCCAACCCTCTCGAGGCCTTGAGGCCCATACGTGCAACGATCGTGCCTGTGGCTCTCCGGCACCCCAAGAGCACCCATGTTCGTGGGCTGAACCAGTGGCCTTTGCAAGGGCCCTACAGCCCGAAGCCACCCTAACCCCACAGGACCATCAGGGGCCAGGTTCCAGGGATGCCACAGGCTGTGGGGAGTCACACTCCATTCAGAAGACAGGACAGCAGGGCCCCACCCGTCACAGCCTCAGCGGAAGGCACAGCTCCCTCTGATGGCTGAGGGTCACCCCAGGGGATGAGAACAGACTCACTCTGCTCTGACTGTAGGGGTAACAATTCCCATATAAGCTATGGGTATTAACTGTCCTAACGCTGGTAGTCTTTCACCACCGTTCACGGAACACTGCACAAGGCCCCTTCTCACCCTCACAGCTCCCAGAGAGGGAGCTGCCCGATGACTGACTTTTCAGAAAGCCAAATGGTGAGCCTGGGGCTGGCACCTGAGCTTGTCAGACTGAGATGCCCGGTGTTCTGATGCCTTGCCGCTCGCCCCTCCAGGAAGAGCAGAAAGGGCAGGGATGAGAAAGAGGCAATAACTTGTATTTGCTGGCACGGGGCCCCAGGATGCAATCCCTGTGGTTAGATAATTCTTTTGGGAGCACAAGCCCCGCCTCTACTCCAGCGTCCAGCCCCGCCCTCCCCCCCAGAGGAGGCGGAATTAAGGGCTGCACTGCCGACTGCTGCATCAAGAGGGCGTCGTGTGAGGACCAGCGCCCATGTTTTCCCGCCTAAACCCTCTGACACCGGTCCAGAGCATCGGCAGCTTGGAACATGAATGTGGATCACTCCCCCCACCGACAAGTGAGAAGACTGAGGCCCAGAGGACACGCTGGACCTATCTCACAGCCGGTGCTGGCAGGTCTGCTGAGCCCCGGGAGCGGGCTCTCCCCACAGCACATGGCTCAGGCCGCTGCCACAGTTTCCAAGTGCATGTTCTGCCAAACGGCCCAGGGACACTGTGGGCCCACAGTGGGGAGGAAACACATCAGAATCCCTGTGGGAGCTGATTCCCAGCGGCTGCCCGGGGATCGGAGGCTGGCAGGTGAGGAGGGGAAGGCCGTCCAACACTCAGCCGGTGGTCTAACACTCAGAGAGCCCAGCGCCACCTCCCGCCCAGCCCCAGGAACACACCCCCTTAAAGCCTCACCCTCCTGTCCCGGCTGCACCTCCCACTGCAGATCAGCGAGGACCCAGGCTGCGCTCCCTTTCCCCAGCTCCCCTCGCCCCACCCCAGGCCTCACCTTTTGCCACAGCGACTCTCGGGAGGCGAGCGAGGAGCAGGCTGCCACAAACCAGCAGTTGCCCACCTGGCCCTGGTGCAGGTCGTGGGAGCTGATGCCGTCCACAAAGAGACGGGGGTCCTCGCAGATGTCCTGCGGGGGAGCCGAGAGGAGGCCTCAGCGTTAGTGTAAGATTCGCCTGTCTCCCCCTGCAGGCTGCCCCCCCCAACCCCCACCCCTGCATGGCCAGTGCTGGTTTCCCCAAACCAGCTTCCCCTGGTTGAAGAACTCTGTTCGCTGCCAAAGGCTCCACGTGAATGAATGCTGTGGAAGGACTTCGGGGGGCTGGGCCACCACCTCTCGCCTGCCCTGTGTCTTCCCTGACCAGCACCGGAGCCCTCACATGCCACGGTCATGAAGCCGGGTGAGGGCACAGGGGGGAACACAGCAAGAATACACGTGAGGAGTGCAGAGGGCGGGAGAAGCAGGAGCTGTATTGGGGCAACAGGCCCCCTGTGGGCACAGCCTCAGGCTGTTTGTCTGACCCTCACTCTGCCTCGGAAGTGTGACATCGTCATTCCACTTCACAGATGAGGAATAAAGGCTCAGAGAGGGGCAGAGACTTGTCCAGGGCACACAGCAAGCAAAGGCCAATCAGAGCTGAGCAGACGCCAGAGCTCCCAGAGCCCACCTCAGGCCCACCCTCCGCACCCTCAGCATCTTCCCCCCCACAGGGCTCACAGGGAGTGCGTGCTCCCCAAGGAGGGCGGGCCAAGTGGGTGGCGGTGGGAGGTAAACACTAAGGCAGATGTTCCCTGTGCCAGGCACCCTGCTGGCACTGTCATCAATCCTCCCATGATCCTCAGAGGCAGGGACTGTGCTCATTTTACAGACACCGTGGTCCAGGGAAGTGGAGCAATGCCCACCGTTCAGCATGGGCCTGCCTCCACTTCAGCAGAGGAACTCGGGAGCTAGCTCAGCCACAACAGAGCGGCTGAAGTCCTACCGAAATCAGCCAGCAGAGGGCTCCAGAGTCAGGAAGTCAGAATTCAAATTCTTGCTCTCCACTTATTTACCACTAGGGGCCGGGTGCACGAACTTCGTGCACTGGGGGAAGGGATCCCCTCAGCCCAGCCTGCCCCCTCTCACATACTGGGAGCCCTCAGGGGATGTCCTACTGATGGCTTAGGCCCGTTCCCCACCGGGAGCAGGCCTAAGCCATAGTCTGGTCTCCCTTTGTGGGAGGCAACTGGTCTGATCAGGGAAAGGCAGCAGCCCCATCACCCCACTGCTGCAGCCACTGCCAGTCACCGCAGCCACCAAGGTGTTTTCATCAACCCAGACTCCGGTCCCTTCACCATGAAGAAATGACAACTTTCTTTAGGCATTTTCAAGATGTGTCTTTCATAGAATATAACATTTCTTTATTTTTCTTTTTTTTACCCTCACCTGAGGATATGTTTCCATTGATTTTTAGAGAGTGTGGAAGAGAAAGGAAAAGACAGAGAGAAACATCAAAGTGGGAGGAACACTTTGATTGGTTACCTCAGCATGAGCCCTGACCTGGGTCCTAGCCAGGGAGGAGCCTGCAACCTAGGTACATGCCCTTGATCAGAATATAACCCGGACCTTGCGGTTGGCAAACCTAGGCATTATCCACTGCAAACTGCCTAGGGAAAGGATATGATATTTCTTAGCCCTCCAGCAGCAGACCTGTGTTTTTTTCTCCAGGAGTGTGGTGGGAGAACCCTAGATTACTTTTTTGGATTCTTATACCCAAGTTACTAAGAATATTACCAGTGGTGTACAGGGAGCTTAGCCAATGAGCAGTCAGAAAAGGTGTTGCCTCTACAGTTCACATCTGTCTCCTCTGATCTCCAGCTCCACCCCTGCCAAGGCCTAAAGCCTCTGGCCCTGGGCAGGGGACCCCCAGTTAGCTGTGATTGCCCTGCTCCACCCTGGCCAAGGCCCCAAGCCTCTGGCCAAGAATCTGAGGCTCAGGTCTAGGGCAGGAGACCCCCAGCACACTTGATCACTTTGCTCCAAGGCTTGGACCCTGGGTGGGGGACCCCCAGCTTGTAGAATCGCCCTACTCTGCCCCCGCCAAAGCGCAAGCCTCTGGCTGATGCTCCGAGGCTGGGGCCCTGGGCAGTTGACCCCCAGCAGGTGTGATCACCCTGCTCCCCCTGTTTGAGGCTCAGGCCCTGGGCGGTTGACCTCCAGTGCGGGCACACGCCCCCCCCCCCCCGCCCCCCGCTCCTGATTGGCTGGTAGCATAGCAAAGGTACGGTAATTTGCATGTTTCTCTTTTATTAGATGGGATTGGCTGTGCAACTCTGGGTCAGTGGCTCAACCTCTCCAAGCCCGTTTCCTGCGCTATGCAAAGGAGGTAGGGGGAAATGGGGCAAGGAGCTATCCCTTCCCACTAAGGTGTTGGGGCGCCCCGTTGCCACCTGTGCCTGGGAAGAGGGCTGCTTTGCAGGGCCAGATAGAGGGCCATCACTCCTCTGAGGACTGAGTGGCTCCAGATGGGGCATCAGAGTGACCAGTTCAGGGACCAGCTGCAGACGGCTTTCCCAGAGCACAGGCGCAGGAACGTCGCCCCGGGCGGTAGGAACCCAGTGAGGCAGCATCCGGGAGTCTCACCTCCCTTCCCGCTACCTCCTTCTCTTCTCTCCCGGCAGCACCATGGGGCCTGCTCCCTGGGGCCCAGAAGGGCCAGCAGGAAAGAGGGGAGGGGGACTTCCTATCCGGATGACGGCAGCCACAGCCCACAGCCCACAGCCCACAGCCCACTGGAGAAGAGACAGCTGCAGCCTGGCGTCTCCAGGGCCTGCAGCAGAGGCGGCTTCGCAGGCGCTCCTCCCCGTCAGACGCTCCCGGCTCCCGGCCAGGGCCCAGCACAGACACGACTGCCCGCTCCACAGAGGAGGACACTGAGGCCCAGGAGGAGGCGCCGATGCTCAAGTCCCGAACCAAGTAAGTGGACCCATGGGACAGAACCCAGGTCTGCTGGGCTCCCCACCCAGAACTCTCCTCCCCACAGAGCAACAAACGGTCTCAGCCTGGCCTCCCCCCCCCCCCCCGCCCCCGCCTCCCAGAACAGGGCTCTGGCTCCAGACTCTTCGTGGGGGGGCGGGGAGGGGCACACGCTCAGGAGGCAGGAGGCAGGAGGCCTGGGTTCCAGGCCCAGCGTTGCCCCGACTCGCTGTAGCAGAAAGGAGGTCTGGGGCAAATCCACAAGCCTGGGCGGGAGCAGAGAGGAGGCGGAGGGCCGGGAGCACTCCCCCAGCCGGAGAGTTCGCTTCGCCAGTGTCACCTAGAGAAACCACTCGAGGGTGGACACCTGGGTCCCAGAGCCATCGCAGGCACCCTGAACGGACAACCACAGGAAGTGCCCACAACGACTGGGAACCTGCTCAAAACAACCCGGCGAGAGGGGGACTGAGCATCTCCACTTTACAGATGGGGAAACCAAGGCACAGAGAGGTTAAGTCATGGCTCGGAGCCACACAGGAAGAGGTGAGCTGAGAGTCCAACTCCAGAGCCTGCAGGAGGGCTAGGATTTATGAGTGACAACGCCACCCTTCCGTCACTGGTCTCCTGAAGCCTGGGGGGGGGCCTCACTGCATAACAATGAGACCAAGGGGTCAGGGGCAGCCCAGACCCCCCCTCACCACCACAGGGCCAGGCTGCCCAAGGACATGTTTGTCCTTCCACCTGCCCTGAGCCATCAGCTAGGCACCGACAGAGCGGGACAGGGAGGCCCCCAGCCCACACGCAGGGTCCTTGACGAGGACTGTCACCCTTGACTGTCACCCTCCACGTGAGCACAGCTGTGGCAGCCGAAGCCAGAGAGATCACAGGAGGCTGCAGAGCAGGCGTGGAAAGCACTGAGGGCAGGGAGGCTCCGGAGGGGACTGAGGATTGCAAATGCCCCCAAACACGATGCGCGACAGCCCCCACTTTTGCCACCATCCTCCCCCCGGCTCCCCGCCAGCTGTGTGTCCTTCCATCGCTGGGGCTCAGGCAGGAGCCGGAGGGAAGGCGTGCAGGGACCCGACAGGCACCTGCCCTGAGCCCTGGGCTGGCCGGGCTCCCTGAGGCACCGCCTTCTGCACCTGCGGTTACCTCTCAGCCCCTCCCAGCGGTTAGACCAGTTCCTCCGGCTCAGTCACTGCCCACAGCCACCTCCCTCAGCCGCACAACAAGAACTTCGGGTTCCCAGGCCCGGTGTACACACAGGAATGCAGCAGACAGCGGACCCAGGGCCCTCCACCGCTCCTCCTTTCCCCTCCACATGCATTCCTCCACCCCCACCCCCGTCCCCTCCCCCTCGAATCTAAGAACACAGCAGGAACCAACCTGACAGGTGGGCAACCGGCTGGGGAAGGCTCTGCCTGGGGCAGGAAACCAGGGCAGTGTTCTCAGGGTTATAGCCTGTCTCTCTCCCCTCCCCCCCCCCGCCCCCCATCCCTGCAGCAGACTTGCCTGTCCACACCGGGCTCCCACAGCAATCCCATGCCCGTATGCCGCCAAGGGGACCATCCCCGGGCAGGGCAGAGGCCCAGGGGGCTGGCCTTGGTGGCTGGCCTACTTTATGGCATAAAGGGACTGCTGTTCAGGACAGCCAGGGAATGGGGTTCTCCAGGTGCTGATATGATGGGCAGGAGCCAGGCCACCTGGGAGAACTCTGGGAGGTTCCAAAACAAACCTGTTTGTAGAATCTCTACCAGTGCCCTTCTTGGTCCCACCAGGGTGCCTGCAGGCTTCCCTGCAGAGATGGGGGAGGCAGTGTTGGCTAGAGAGTGGGGGAGGGGGGCACTCTCTAGCCTCCTCAGGGATGAGAAGGAGCCTCTACTAAAGGCTCTGGGCCTGAGAGGGAAAGAAGCACACCCCCCTTTACATGGGGATTCACAAGCTGACCTCCCCTTCTCCTCTCATCTCCCCAGCCTGTCCCCTGGGAGAGGCCAGCAGGTGTTTGCTGGAAGGAACAAAGAAACAATGAATGTGGGAAGAGGAGGAGAAGCAGGAAGAGGAGAGAGGAGGAGGAGGGCACCCAAGGCAGGTGCCCTGGGTGGGGACACCCTGGATGGGGACTGAAAGGACCAGGCCTTTTCAGGCAGGGCCAGCCCTGGGTCCCCAGCACAGGGCTGGCAGGTGGGGGAGGGAGGGGAGCCAGTTTGTCATCTGCCCCCCCAGGTATCTGACCCCCACAGACGCTGCGAGTCATGTCAACTTCCACGATCCGTGAGAATTACTCTCCCCGTTTACAATGAGGCAACTGAGGCCCGGGGAAGGGAAGTGACCTGCTCAAGGGGACACCTCTCGTAAGGGTGTCCATCTGGCTGAAAACCAGCCACTTCACTCCGATCTGGGAGAAAGGCAGAGGGGGGCCGGCAGGCAGGGGGCTGGCTGAGGAGCTCCTTCAGGAGCACGGTGCCCGCGACCGGCAGAGGAGGCGCTGGAGGGGCGTGAGAGGAAGAAGGGCCTCCCCTGGGCTGGTGGGAAAGTTGGCTTTTGCTCTGTGTGTAAACAGTCAGGTCACAGGACCAGGAAGTGGAATTCCACAGCAGCTGCAATCTTCTCTCTGGCCCAGGGCCAAGCAGCAGGAAGTTAATGGTCACCCTGCTGGGCCCTCTCACCCCACCTGCCCGAGGCAAGTCTGGCCCAGCTTCCCGCCCCACCAACCCCCTCCTGTCAGTGGGCAAGAGCCTGCCCGGAACACAGGCATTGCGGACACACGGATGGCCCACCACACCCTGGTCCCCATGGTCTCACTCCTCCAACACCACTCAGCCAGGCCTGGCCTGGAGCTGATCCCACCGAGGCCGGCCCGCTGAGACACGCCCCACTCCAGGGACCTCCCCATGCCTGCACCAGCCCGCATGCCCCAGTGGCTCTGCTCCTTCTCTCTCAGGTCTGGAAAGGACCGGGCACCAAGCCCAGTGAGGAAGGGGGTGAATGGGAGGCGGTGTGGCCGGGAGAGGGCAGATATTCCGCTGAGGTCACACAGCAGAGGGATGCTGAGCCCACCGCCTGGCATTTCCTCCTCTCGGGGCACCAAGCCAACACTTCCCCAGCCAGGCCTCACCAGCCTCTTTCACAGCCATGGACCAAAATGTCCGGGTGAGGGCTGGAGGGCAGGAGGGGGGCAGGACGGGGCAGCAGAGGGTGGAGTGAGCGGAGGGCACAGAGCTCAAGTGTCTCCCCCTCCTCCTCTCACCCAAGGCCTCACAAAGGCCCTTTGAGGCCGGCCTCCTTCCCCACCAGCAGACAAAGGCGAGAAAGGCGTGGGAGCGGTGGCCTCAGAGGCAGGCATCTTGTGGCCGAGCCAGGAGGCTGCTGGGAGTTCTGGAGATCCAAGGCGGGGGCCAGAGGTTCTAATGTGGCTCATGGGGCTGAGACTAAAGGCAGCACAGACCCTTTGTCTGTTGTCAGGGGGCGGGGTGGGGGCTAGGACTCCTGGGTCCCCGCCCAGCTCTGCTGATGGCTCGCTGGACACTCCGGGCACCCACCTTCCCCTCTCAGCCTCAGTTTCCCTTCCTTACTCCGTCTAAGGAAATACACAGGACTGTTTGAGTTAGCGTGGACTGGAGATCACATTCTAGAAGAGAAATGTGAAAACTAGACTTCATTTCCCCAAACGTGCAGGTGCTCAGAGGGAACTTTTGTTAGAGTAGAAATTTTTTAGTTGACTTCGCCTTGAATCCCAGTTCACCTCACAAAATAGCCTTGCTTCAGCTTTCTGAAGGACAGGATGACCCTGTAAATAACATGGTTCATCAATAACATGACCCTGACGTTACTTAAAGAAAATCTGTTTTGTCTTAAATTGCTTGCTCTGCAAAAACAAGATGTGGTAAATGTGCTTAAAAGCGGTTCGGCACAAAGGGTGGGGCTGCTCTCTGGACTCCCTGCGTGGAGAAAGGCAGAGCAGTCGCCGGCCAGCTAATAAAGGCCCCCTGAATTTTAATTTGGTCTGGACTCCAGCGGTCGTCCACTCGCGCTCACTCCACAACACTTTCTAGTACGGATCTGACCGGCACACCCGCAGAGCTTCTCCCCCTCGATGGCCCCCCGCCTCAGCATCCCCCGCACCCCTCCCCCCCAGGACCAGGACCCGACCCTCCACCTCCCTCACTGCCCTCCACAAGTCGGGCCGAGGCACTGCCACGTCCCAGGTGCACGGAGGGTTCCAAGCCCATGTCTTCACACTGGGCCTTCCGCCTTAGGCCTACACAGCTCTTCCTGGCAAACGCCTTCTCTGATTACTGGGCAGCGGGAGTTTCCCTCCGGCCCCAAGCCCCAAGGCCGGGCTCAGTCTCCCGCACTAGTCCCTCCTGCGGGTCCCACTCTCACACTCAGGAATCGAGGTTAAGAGGACGAAATCAAACCAGGAGGCCAAACACGTCCACTAACCGCGGTCTAGCCTCAGCTGGAGGCCGGCCCCGAAGCAGCCGGCCAGACGCCACGTCACTCGCCATCCCCAAGAGTGAGGGTCAGGGCCGGCTGGACTGGGCGCCAGGCTCCGAGCCAGGCTCCCAGGCTCCGTCTCTTTTACTGCTCACAACAACCCTAGGAGGGGCTCTTAGTTTTTACTACTGTTATTATTATTGATTAATCATCATCATAAGTACTTGCCATTTACAGCAAATGACCACTTCAAAGTCATTATGAATATAATCAGCTAAGTTTATGCCCTGCTCTCGAATGTCACTGAAAGATGAAACAGAAGGACCGGAGAGAGAGACCAGGGTACCAGGACACAGACTTTATTGAGGAGACCCTTCCCAAGGGAGAAAGAGCTCACGTGCGGGGTGAGGGCAGAGAAACCAGGGGAGGGGGAGAAGAAGGGACCCAGCCGGACCACCTCCTGGACTGCCTTGGAGAACAGTCCGGGAGAAGAGGTGCCACGTGGTGCACTAAGACACCCTTTAAGGGCCGGAACAGGCAGGGGTTGGGCCCAGGGCGGAACAGGAAGGAGTGGGACACAGGGCACTCTGGTATGAGCTTGATTGGTGGCTCAATGTCTCTGTGGCAGATGTCAATTACATCATAACTCCACCCACCAGTTGGAGGGGGTACCTATCAGTCACTAAATGGGACTTACGCGTCACTTACGCTTGAATTTCACTAAGAAAGGTTACATCACCTCATTTTTACCCCAACAATGACCCTGGGAGGGTGACAGGGCAGAGAAACCTGAGGCCCAGAGAGGGGGTGAGTCCTGGCAGGGCAGTGGGGATTAGGGCCCCTTCTCCTGGCACCCCTTCCTCACCCCCATGCCCATTAAACCCCGCTGCAGGAGGGCCCAGCATCAGCCCCTCCACTTTCTCAGCCACCTGGAAGACCCCTCCCCACCCCCCTGTGCCTTGCCCCTGGGTGGGGCCCAGCCTGCCGGCCTCGGCTCCAGGGCAGACCAGACACTGACCTTGGGCCGCTTCCACCTGACGCCAGGCCTCGGGGTGCCCTTGTAGTACAGCGAGTCGTCGGTGGCTGGGAAATTGGGGTCTTCAAAGAGCACCTTCCTGCGCCGACAGGCCCGCTTCAGCACGGAGTAGTTCTGCTCTTCGTAGGGCTTCATGCAGGAGAACATGGTGGCCGCTGCCCGGGGAGGGGAGGCCAAACAAGGCAGCAGAGGGCCGTGGGGGCGGCCCCTGGGGTACCTGGGAGGAGAGAGGGGAGAAGATCATTAGTTTCTGAGGACTGGAGGCCCTGAGTCAGTGATCCTCATCTGCCCCTCCCTGCAGCCCTGTGAGGTGGACATCCTCACTCCCATTGGCCAGGAATGGAGGCTCAGAGAGGGAGTGAAACCTGCCCAGGGTCACACAGCAAGTACACGCAGAGCTGGAATAGGAGCCGACGGGCCTGACTCCGTAGCCTGACGTCTCTCATTTCTGATGCCTAGAGGTAACACCAGGCAGGCAGGCCAACAGGCCAAGGGCAAAACCGCGTGGTGCTCGGGCTGCCAGCAGCACCCACCCCCACTTCCTCCGTGTCAACAGCCTTCCCTAGACCTCCCTGGCTGGCGCACACCCCCAGAAAACAGCAGCATTGTCTCAAGTCCCTCCTCCGGACCCTCTCGACCCTCAGTCTAGAGTGGCACAATCTGCCCTAAGGGGAAAAACCTTGACCCAGGCCCCTCCAGCCATCATTCATCATTCACATTCATTCCCTCTGGCCCCTCCCTCCAGCTCTTCTGGAATAAATGTCTTCAGTTCTCACTGCTCCTTCATCCCACGGCCTAATTCCCCTGATGGCCCCCCACCCCATCCCGTGATCTCCCAGTGCCCAAAGTCTGACTCTCCCAGGACAGCCTCTCAGACCTCAGTGTCTCACACTCCTCAGCAGCCCCTCCTCCTGGGCTTCGGGGCCCCTCCCCATCTCTGACCTTTCCTCCCCTACTAGGGACCCCAGT
This sequence comes from Antrozous pallidus, assembly GCA_027563665.1. Lineage (NCBI taxonomy): Eukaryota > Metazoa > Chordata > Mammalia > Chiroptera > Vespertilionidae > Antrozous > Antrozous pallidus. The sequence continues at coordinate 47,827,165 of CM050520.1, read as the reverse complement.
GGTCTGCCTGCTCACTCCTGCCTCCCGAGCTCGTGACCCCTGTGTTCAGTCTGAATGCCTTTTCTGGGCCCCTGGCTGGCCTACCCCCTATAAGAGCCAAAGGCTTCTTACTGGTACCAATCCCAAACCCAACTCCTCATCTCCCCAAGACTCCCCAGCCAGGGAACAGGACCACAAGCACCAAGAGACCGGATGCCCCAGCAGGCAAGTGCGCTTGGTCTGGTCCCCCTGCACGCACAGCCGCTGGCACAGAGCCTGGCACAGGAGTGGCTGCCCACGTCATCCTCCCTTCAGGCCCCTCAAGTCCAAATGGACCCAGCTCAGTGCCCTGAACCTCGTAGCCATGTCCCAACCAAACATGAGGGACACGGACTGGACAGGCAGGCACGGCCTCTGGAGGGGAGGGCAGGGTGAGGCGCGACAGCCAGCAGGTGAGCCCCGACACATCAGACACCCTGACAGATGCTCAGAGAGCCAGACATGCAGCTGACAGCGCAGGTCCGTGCCGGTATCTCAGACTCCATCTGGGCTGCAGGCACAGCTCCATACTCCCCTGGCCTGCTCATCCTGGACCTGCCCAGGGCAACACTGCACCCCCACGGAGGCACAGCTTCCTACTTCCAGGGCAGCTGAGGGAAACTGAGGCAAGGAAGGCTGGCTTCTGGGGCAAACACAAGTTTGAGAGCAAGACTGATGTGGGGGCCAGCCCCAATTGTGCTGCGTGGCTTTACACAAGTCACTCCACCTCTCTGAGTCCCCATTTTATTATTTCACAATGGGAACAATAACTGCTTCGATAATTGGAGGATATAATTAACCAGAGGCCGAGGAAACTGCTCAGTGGGCTGGAGGGGGTGAGGGGAGGAAAGAAGAGGGAAGTGGGCAGGCCACCTCTCATTTCCGAGCCCCGTTCCCCTGGCACCTCCCGCGTGCAAACTGCCTGGCCGGAGGCGTGTGTATGGCATTTGCAAACAGTGCTGGGCAGGCCTTTTATGGTTTCCATTTTTCAGACAAGAGAGCGAGGCTCATGAGGGAGATGACTTGCCCGTGTCCCATGGCAGAGTCTGACTCAAAGCCATAGCCTCTGACTTGGGTGCCTCCACCTTGCCTGGCGACGCCACAAGGCAGGAGGAAGGGCTGAGTCCCGGGCAGGGCAGGGCTCACCCCACACATACCCTGGCTGTGCCAGCCTCCCAGGAAGGGCAAAGGGGATCCACAGGGAAGGGAGAAGCAGGAAGGAAAGGAGGTGAGAATGGGCAAGGAGTGTGGAGCATGATGGACAACACGGAGAGTAGGGGGGCCTATGGTCCCTGCCTCCCTGCTTAGGGCTGAGAACTGGTTTGGCCTCTGCACTGGACCCACAGCCACTTCATCTTCTGCCCCCACATCCTCCTGGGACGGCTTGCTCCACTGCTGTGTGACCTCAGGCTGGCCACTGAACCTCTCTGGCCATTCCTCCGCCCAGGAAGGCCAATAACTCCCCCGGCTCTCACCGGCCTCCCAGCCTTGGAGGCCTGAAGGAAAGAGAGGGGCGCCTGGCACACAGCCACCCGGGAGAGTCATTAGCAACGTGGCTTCCAGTTTCTGCAGGGCCTCTCAGGAAGCAATTTAAGCTGCAAGAACCAGATCAAAGCAGCTGAAAGCAGGAGCCCAGAAATCAGCTCTAGCAGTTCCGGTGCTCAGGGAGCGGGAGCCGGAGCGGGAGCGGGCGCGGGAGCGGGCTGGCCGGGGTCGCAGAGCCAGGCTGCTGGAGGATGAGGGTTCTGGCGGCCCTCCAGGCTGCACGGCAGCCAGCACTGCTGGGAAGGTTTGCTCCTGGGGGGGACAGAGGGAAGGGGGAGGTGGGGGAGGGTAGGAAGGGGGAAAGCTCAGCTGGGCCGGAGCTGGCTGCTGAGTCTGACCTAGTGTAGCCTCCTCTCCTGCCTCACCCCTGCCAGCCAGGCTGACCCTGGCTTACTTATGCAGGCTCGTCTGGCCCGGCCTCTGCACAGGCTGCACCTCACGCTGACTACCCTCCCGCACCCTGCATTTGCCCCAGGGTCATTTCCCACTCCATCCATTGAGTCAATACCCCTGGGGTCACAGAGCCACCAGCCCCTGAACTTTGTCCTCTCTCTCCCTGCAGTTCCAGGCATAAGCACAGAAGGCCGCGGACAACCCAGAGGCAGGAAAGCCAGGCCTCCCCTTGCCCGCGGACCGCCTGCCTTCTGTGTGAGCCAGACACTAGCAGGGCAGCCCCGGCTTCCCCACGGCCCTTCCTCCTGCCTGCCCTCCTCCCTCCGCCCCTGCCAATCTCACCCACCCTCTGCCATGCCCTACCTAAGTCCAGTGGTGAGCGCTCCTTCCAGCACCCCCGTGCTGTTCACTCCGGGCCTCTGCGCACACTGCTCCTGCTGCACAGCCATGCCTGGAGGACCCGTCACCTGGAAGACTCAGCCATGTACCCCCCACCTGCCTCCAACACTGCTCCCCCCTCCGCCATCCCGGAACCCCTGAGACAGGCTCCTTATGTGGTATGGTACCCCCTCTTCTATGGCTTGTGCATCTCTCCAGCCCAGCCTGTGTGCCTGCAGGGCAGGGGCCCTCTCTAGCTCCTGCCTGTATCCCAGGCCCCACCATCTCGGGGCACATTTGCACTGAATGAACTTTGCACTGAATGAATCAACACAGGTGACACAGGAGGAATGAATTCCTTCTCTGATGGGAAAGCAGGCTCACAGGGCGGAGGGACTCCCGGGGGATCAGCTTTCCATGGCAGAGCAGCACCAGCTCTCAGGTCTCCTGAAGACACCCCCCCCCCCCCACCACCTCCAGGCCTCTCTCTCTTCTTCCCTCTCCTCCTGATGGCTGGGTGCTCAGCGGCGGCCCAGCCTCTCTCCAGCTCCTGATGGAGACTGGGCTTTAGTTCCCCCGTGTCCCTGTGAGCTGTGGGATGCAGGGCAGGCCACGGGCCTCGCTGGCCTGCGGGGTCCCAGTCCAGACGGAGAGAGGATGTGCCAGGGCCTCTCGGAGGACCAGATGCGACGCCGCAGCTCGGAACAGCGTCTTGTGGTGCTCCAGTCCACGCTACTGCTCTGTGCCCCGGGAACCCGTGTCAGCGTCTGCGGACAGCTCCGTTTCCAGACCCCGGGCAGGAGGGTTACGTTCAGGGTTCCGGTCGCCGACGACCTCCGCGAACATAAGCAGAATGAAAAATGTGTCATTTCAGAGGTTCCAGCAAGAGGGACACAAAGGCCCGGCCCAGGAGTCAGCGGTTCTTCAGGAGAGAAAGCTCAAGAGAAGGCTCACGGCCCGGCAGGCGAGGCTCCGTGGTTGAACATCGGCTTGTGAACCAGGAGGTCACAGTTCAATTCCAGGTCGGGGCACATGCCCAGGTTGCAGGCTCCATCCCCAGTGTGGGGCCTGCAGGAGGCAGCCAATCAATGGTTCTCTCTCATTACTGGTGTTTCCATCTCTTTACCCCTCTCCCTCTCTGAAGTCAATAAATATATATATGTGTGTATATATATATATATATATGAGAGAGAGAGAGAGAGAGAGAGAAGGCTCTCACAGGAAAGCGCAACGCCATTCATTCAGACCCAGCTAGCACAGTGAGGCTCTGTGGACCAAGCACGGGGGAACTGAGCTGGGTCAGAACGAGGGCTTGCCAGGCAGCTCAGAGAACCCAGTCTTCCAGCAGGTCAGTCAGACCTGAGTTCAAGTCCTGCCTACACCTCTTAGAGCTGTGTGTCCTGGGGCAAGTCACTAAGCCCTCTGAGCAGCCGTCAGCCCCACCTGATTCCAGCCTCTAATGTGGCGTCTGCCACAGGCCAGCCCCACGGGGGTCTCTGTCCTCGCCTTGGAACCGTGGAGCACCCCCTCCCCGGGGGCTGTAGCCTGTCTGCTACCCCCGGATCTGTGGAAGAGGTTCGGACGGACGGGGCACAGAGAGGGCTCCTCTTGCAGCAGGCCACGCGGAGCAACTGCAGGAGGGAGCTGACTCCAAGGAGCCTCCTCTGGACGGTGCAGCGCCGAAGCCAGGAGGAAACGGGAGAGAGAACATCCAGAAACGTGTCCAAAATCCGAGGCTCGTCGGCGCTCCCTGTCCAGGCCAGCTCCACCTCGTCGAAGGGTTCCTTCAAGATCGCGCTGACGTCCGACCCGAGGTTGTGTACAAAGTCCTTGTGTTCCTGCAAGCACGCCTTTCCCAGCCGTCTTAAGCGTCGGCAGCAGAAGGCTTTAAAGCTTCTGCAGCCCCGGCTGCAGTGACGGAAAAGGAACAATCCTGCAGGCCGCTGGCAGGGTTCTAAAGCGTGGCTCAGAGGCGCCTAGTTCCTAAAGATCCTCTGGAAGTTGTTGTTGGCCACTGGGAAGATCGGGTGGCCTTTCGATCAATGTCGAAGATCGGGTGGCCTTTCGATCAATGTCGGTAGTGGTGTCATAACCCGGAAATCAGGCGATTAAAGCTAGGAAAACACCAATACTTGATGAAACAATGAAAGGTGGCTGCCGGCCCCTTCTCGTTCTTCCCACATCTCACGTGAAGAGGGGACGCTTAGGGGTGGAAGGCACGCACCACGTCCCCCGGGATGCCGTCTTTCCTGGCTGCCTTCGGGCACGTGCGGCACCAGCTCATCTGCAGGAAACGGGTCGCCCAACTGTTTCGTTACTGGAGGGTGCTTCTTTCCGGTCAGCCTTTCTGAGAACATCTGGGAAATGTATTGAATCTCCCTATAGTCCTGTAAGTTAAAACTGTGAAAGGATTGTGGATTATTCACGGCAGTTTGCTTGACAGCATCTGACTGGCAGACTCGGAAACAGTTGAATTCTTAATTATATTTCATTGATGGTCAAGGATATAGACGTATCAATGCATACTTAACTGCCTTAACTTTTTATCACACAGGTGTGTGTGTTTTTGAGTTCCAGGTATCACGTGTTCATATAAGATTTGATTTAGTATCCAGGAGCCCCAAATTAAATTTTTAGATTTAGCACTTACGTGTAAAATTGATATCCTACTATACCCAAGCGTTTTAACGACGACCTTGCAGAATCCGACGCTTGCGATGGTAAGAACTGGAGGTGAAGTAGACGTGCCCCCTGCTGCGTTACGCATCCCTTTACCGGTCTCTTTTCCAGACAGCCTTTAAAACGGGAATTCTCCAGAAACATTACTTTTTTGAGAATAACAGTTCTAAATCGCATTTAGGAAGAGAGTATTGTAAAGAAGAAGATGGGAAATTCACGCCAGCGCTCAAGGAAATGCTGACTAACTGCACTCACCGAAGGCCGGACATTTAAGAAAGTGTTAAGATTCGTAAGTGAATGAAGCCAGTGATGGGAAGATGGGGAAGCCCAGGCGACCAGGCTTCTCGTAGGAAGCAAAGAAACAAAAAACAACAGCGAGGGGGAGCAGCGAGCTGCAGCAAAGTGCCTCGGGAAGGCCAGGCAGACAGGCGCAGCTGGAGGCTGCGCTGGGGGAACAGAGGGGGTGCTCGTCGGAAGGAGCACAAGGCAATAGGAGCAAAGTTCCCCCTCAACATGCAGATTTCAAAATCCCCTTCCTGAGAACCTGAAGAACGATGTGCGTAAGGGACGGTTTCTTTGCCCTCACGGCGGACTTCAGTGTCCAGGCAGACCTCGACAAATGCAATGCAGCACGCAGTGACTGGGACCAGTGCTCCGCCTGCGGGTTCGGATGGTGGGCGCTGGGCCAGGCCTCGCGTCCGTCCCGCTCTTCCTAGTCCTGGAAGTGTCGTAGGCTTTCAATAAACACTTGCTTAATTATTTATGAATAAAGTGCCTCTGAGATCAATTTTTATCTAAGCATGTTTCAGTAATTTTCCTATCACAGGCCCTACATTCATTACAAGGGGATTGAGGGGCTGGCGGGGGGAAGGGGTGTATACGGGAATGCAACAAAACCATAATCTGAAGGGTGATACTGGTAGTTCAAGAAATTAACCAGGAATTGTTCATATATTTGATAAATGAACAGCGGAATTCTAAATTGTAAAAAGGGGGGAAAATCTTTGCTGAGGTAGGAAGGCATACTTCTGGTGCTTGGGGAAGCTTTTATTATTTTTTATTTATTTTAAAATATATTTTTATTGATTTCAGAGAGGAAGGGAGAGGGAGAGATAGAAACAAACATCAAAGATGAGAGAGAATGGATTGGCTGCCTCCTGCACGCCCCCTACTGGGGGTCGAGCCCAGGCATGTGCCCTTGACTGGAATTGAATGAACCCAGGGCCTTTCAGTCCACAGGCCAACGCCCTATCCACTGAGCCAAATTGGCTAGAGCGAAGTTTTTATTTTTATAAACAAAATTTGATGTTCAAAGACCCCCCCCCCTCACCCTTTAACAATATTAACCCTCAGCTAACCAGAAATGGAGGACTACCCACTCCCTGGATTTTTTTGATTGATTTAGCTCCCCCTTTTCTGTTTCTAGCACACAACCTGACTGCTGGGTTACAGAAACAAGTTTATGGTGTCCTGTCCCATAAAGTCATTTGTTTAATATTTTAATGAATAAAAAATATTATTTTAATTATTGGTTTTGAAAATTTTATTGTAGCTGTGTTCTTAAAAGCATGTTCTTAAAGGACTAGACATTTCGTTATTAAAGAAATAAATAGGGTCTGTAAGTTCTTTGTGCAGAATGTCTTTAGGTATTTAAATGCAGGATTGCTGAAACCGGTTTGGCTCAGTGGGTAGAGTGTCAGACTGCAGACTGAAAGGTCCCGAGTTCGATTCCAGTCAAGGGCATGTACCTTGGCTGCGGGCACATCCCCAGTAGGGGGCGTGCAAGAGGCAGCTGATAGATGTTTCTCTCTCATCGATGTTTCTGACTTTCTATCCCTCTCCCTTCCGCTCTGTAAAAAATCAATATATTTAAAATATATTTAAAAAAATAAAAATAAATGCAGGATTGGGGGAGAACCAAGATGGCGGCATAGGTAAACACCTATTGTTCTGCCCCGCGCAACAATTCAAAAACTACAACATAACAACAAAACAAACATCATCCAGAATCACCGGACAGCTGGCTGGGTGAAAACTCCACAAATAAAAGTAAAGGTGGGACACTGAGACTCAGAGGAGCGGCAGGAGCGCAGCCTTGAGGATACGCGTGGAAACAGAGGTTAGGAGACGTGGCTGGGCGCGGGCTGTAAGGCTGGAGCAGCAATCCCGGCTGGATTTCTCCAACGGGGAGCGCGGAGACGTCCCACTGCACGGATTCCCCAGCGCCAGATGAAGTCCCAGGTCCGGGGGACGCACCCTGGAAGCCGGGCGCGGCAGAGGTCTCCTAGTCTGAGGAGAAACCGGGTTCCTTGGAAAAGCAGTTTGCACTCGAAAAGTGTGCGACAGCACAGACGGGTGACTTGCTCCCTGGCAACTTGCCCCCTGGTTCAGGAGACCACCGGACTGCTTTGTTTTACAACCCTGGGTGAGGCTTAGGGTGTGCAGACTCATTTGGGGAGAGGCAGAGTTGTCTGGCAAGGGATAGAGACTAGCGGCTTTCTCCTGGAGGTGTCTGCAACCATCCCCATCCAACAAAGACCCGCGCGCGCACAGCATAGGACTTAGCTGATGCTGAGGCTGCCTGCTCAGCTCAGAGACTCCACCCATCCAACCTGAACACAGTCTCCCTTCACAGCCAATTGGCCTGGAGGTCAAACCATCCTAGGGCTAACAACAAGCTGGGCTTAAATTCAAAAATACTGTACAACCCATAAAGGACTGCAGTAAGAGTACCCACCTCAGGTAACTGGGGAGGCTGAGCCACTGACCCTTAGAGGACATCTACCACACAAAGCAGCCACCATACAGAGATATGGAAAGAAATCAGGTGTGAAAGAAATGGAGGAAAAAAGACGACTAGATATAGAGTTCAAAACCACGGTTATAAGGCTTTTCAAGAGGCTTCTAGAAAAGGCCGATGAACTTAATGAGAACTACAAGGAAATAAACCAGACCAACAAGGAAATAAACAAGACCAACGAGGAAATAAAGAATGAGACCTACAAGGAAATGAATGAGACCAACAAGGAAATTAACAAGACCTCTGAGGATATGGACGAGACCCTCACGGATATGAAAAAGGACCAACTAGAAATCAAGCATACACTGACTGAAATAAAAAATATTACACAAAGTCCTAAAAGCAGTCCAGAGGGCCACAAGATCCAAGTTAAAGATTTGAAATACAAAGAAGCAAAATCCACTTGGCTGGAAAAGCAAGAAACAAAAAGAATCCAGATAATTGGAGATAGTGTAAGGGGCCTCCTGGACAACCTCAAGCATGCCAACATCCAAATTATTGGGGTGCCAGAAAAAGAGAGAGAGCAAGGTAATGAAAACCTACTTGAAGAAATAGTGACTGAAAACTTCCCTCACCTGGTGAAAGAAACTGACTTAAAAGCCCAAGAAGTACACAGAACCCCAAAATATAGGAATCTAAAGAGGACCACACCAAGACACATCATAATTAAAATGCCAAGAGCAAAAGATAAAGAGAGAATATTAAAAGCAGCGAGAGAAAAACAGTCGGTTACCTACAGGGGAGCACCCAAACGATTGTCAGCGGATTTCTCAACAGAAACGATGCAGGCCAGACGGGAGTGGCAAGAGATATTCAAAATAATGAATAGCAAGAATCTACAACCAAGATTACTCTATCCAGCAAAGCTATCATTCAGAATTGAAGATTAGATAAAGTGCATCACAGATAAGAAAAAGCTAAAGGAATTCATCACCACCAAACCAATATTATATGAAATGCTGAAGGATATTCTTTAAGAAGAGGAAGAAAAAGGTAAAAATATAAATTATGAACAACAAATACACATCTATCAACAAATGAATCTAAAACTCAAGTGAATTAATAAGGTGATGAACAGGACAAACTGGTGAATATAACAGAATTATGGACATAGAGAGGGAATGGACTGACAATTCTTGGGGAGAAAAGGGGTGTGGGAAGTACAGCAAGAGATTGGACAAAAATCTTGCAACAATGGGAGAGGACAGTGGGGAGGGGGAGGTGAGGGTGGAGGGTGGGATGGGTACAGGGTGGAGGGTAGCTATAGGGGGATAAAAAAGGGGAAATAATGTAATTAATAAACTGAACAATAAAGATTTAAAAAATAAAAAAATAAATGCAGGATTGGCCCAGAATATCTTGTGAAAACACATTTTTATTATGCCATACACCATATTTCCTACTCTTATTTTATGATTCAAGCATTTAACCAGCACACATTAAAAAAAAAAAAAAATCTGTAGTTTGTTAGCTGAATCCCAACCTCCAGGCTCCGCCTCACACCAGGCTCCTCGAAGCAGGGCCCTGGTTCACATTGTCACCATTTAGGGCGAACATGGCAATAAAGCATCAGAAAGTGGCTCCTCTGCCCTCTCTCTCTCCAGGAGAGCTCAGTGAGGTCCAGCAGGTCTTCACCGCGCACACCCCTGTCACCTCCTCTCACAGGGAGAAGCCGGCCTCAGGCGCGGGGCCACAGTACCTGCCTGGGAAGGGATGGATTTCTCTATTGTTTTTCCTTGATTTTTAAGATTCTCCCAGTTACCCAGTAGTCCTGGAGGGCAACGCTGACTTTCCATTTACAGTAGACACCGTTTCCTTTAAGACATAAGGAAAAGGAAATTGATTGAAAACACTATTGAGTTCCTAGTGGTGTAGGCAGGAACCTTAGCATTACAGCGAGGGTCAGAGGGCAGGGTGCTGCGGAGTAAGGGCTGGGTGGCAGGGGCAGTCGCCTACCTCTCTGAGCCTTGGGGATCTCCTCTCAGAGGGGGGATGATGGGGCCAGCACACAGAGCGCTATGAGTCGACCATTTGCAGAACAGCTGGAGGACTCCCACTCACAGCTGACCAGCCCTGCCACAAAGCTCTGGCAATGGACACAGTGTGAAACTGGTGAAGGGTAGGGGACAGAACAGAAAGCCCAGAGGAGGCCATTAGGACACAGACACCTGGTGTATGACAAAGGTGACACTACAGGGCACTGGGAGAAGGTGGTCTTTCCCATGAAAGGTGCTGGGCCAATGGCTCTCCACATGGGAAAAGCTTCCCCTTGGCCCCACCTCACACCACACACAAAGGCAATTCCACATACAGTGTGAACCCAACTGAAAAGACAGACGATGAAGCTTTCGGAAGGAAGAAAATGAGCGTGTTCAGAGGGCCCATAAATGAAAAGAAAGCGTGCTTGGTTTCACTAATCAACAAGAAAATGAGTACGCGTGAAAAACGAGGGGAGAGACAGGGCTTACAACCAGGGGCGGAGTGAGCAGCAGCAGCAGACACCCCCTGAACCTGTCCCCCAGGCCCTCTGTTCTGGCTTCTCCGTGAACCGCAGCCGAGCCGGGGCTCCTTTCCCCAGCCCTTCCTTGTTTCGTTGTCCTCAACGTTAATAAAAGTCCTCTAAAAGAAAAGTAGCCAAAACCGGTTTGGCTCAGTGGGTAGAGCGTCGGCCTGCGGACTGAAAGGTCCCGGGTTCGATTCCGGTCAAGGGCATGTACCTTGGCTGTGGGCACATCCCCAGTAGGGGGTGTGCAAGAGGCAGCTGATCGATGTTTCTCTCTCATCGATGTTTCTGACTTTCTGTCCCTCTCCCTTCCTCTCTGTAAAAAAAATCAATAAAATATGTTTAAAAAGATAAAAGAAAAATAAGTTAAAAAATGCGACGAGATACCACTACATCCCCCACCTAGAATGGCTAAAATGAAAGACGCTCCCCGCACCCCCACAAATAGATCCACATTGGTGGTGAGAGCGTACGGTGGTGCACCACTGTGCAGAAGTGTTTGACGGATCTACCGGAGTGAACAAACACACCCCCCCGCCACTGAGTGCGTCCGCTCCCACGCGCACACTGAGCAGAAATGCACGCACGGGTCCACCAGAACACAAGTACACAAATCATCGCAGCAGCATTTGTCATTTTCCCAGGGGAAAATGGGAAACAGCCCAAAAGTGCAAGAGAAGAACGGGTAAATATGCTGTTATCACCGACTGTTACACAGTGACAAAAACGAGTGAACGGTTGTATGAAACTCCATGGACGGACCTCAGGAGCGCAATGTTAAAGAAGACGCGCTAATCTGCTTCTCCGTTTGGAAAGCAGGCAGAACCCGCCTCCATGAAGAGAAGGAGGCAGGGGAAGAGCCACCTCTGGGGGCAGCAACTAAAAGGGGAGGGGAGGGCTCCTGGATCCTGGGTCCTGGGCACAGGGCTCCTAGATCTGAGAGGCGGCGACAGGGGCGTGTCACTGAGCGGTGCCAACTGCTCTCTATGCGTCAATGAGACGCTTTTGAAAAGTCCGTGCGGGCCCCTGGACAGAAAGATTGGCTGAATCTGGAGACCCGACTTGCCCCGTTCTGGCTTGCCCCGTTCTGGCCGGACATCGCCCACCCGGAGGGAAGGAGCCCGGCCTGGCCGGGGCACACAGCGGTGGGGCTCTGCACGGCACCTCATCTCTCCAACACAGCAGCTTTCTCTCACCCTCGGGGCGCTCTAGTCCGAGAGAGGGTCCCCCTCACCTCACCCGTCACGTGCCTCCGTCCAAGGTTTCCTCTGCCTCTGAGAGGGGGTGCCAGCCACCCAGGGACCGTCCCCAGGAGACACTCTCAGCCCTGAGAGGAGCGGAGCTGACAGAGTGGAGGGGGCGGTGGGGAGGTGCACAGGGTCCCAGTCAGAGATCCTGGGGTTTGGGTTCAAGAATTGGGCCTGGTCCCGAGGTGACGGAGAGCCGGGGAAGGGTGCTGAGTAGGGGAGGGTCCTGGGATCCCCCCGCTGCCACACGGCGAAGGCACTAGAAAAGGAAAGACGAGCGGAAAGGCGGGTGGAAGCGGCAGAGCTGGGCCTGGGAGGCTTACGGGAGTGGTGAGCAGACGCGGCTCAGAGCTCTGCGGGCGGGAGGCTCACCCCCGCTTGTGGTTAGCCCTTGTGGGGATGAAAGGGAGAAGGAAGCAAGGCCTCCTCTGGACCGCAATTCCCCATCCCTACAGCAGTGCCCGCTGTCCAGCACGGGACCAGCAGAGTGGGTGCCATCCAGCAACAGTGGGGGAGCCAGGGATGCCCACACCAATGCCTGGCCACCCACTCCACGCCACTGCACCCCACTCCAGGGCACAGGACCCCCTCTCTTTGCCACATGGTAAGGGAAGGGCTGAGAGGTTGTGTCTTATAATCCAGGGGGCAGGTCTTCACTGACCCCCATTCCAGGCCGGCCCGAGCGCGCAGGGGTCAGGTCTTTAAGGCAGTCAGGACAGGAGGAGCCCAGCCCGACGGACGGACGGACAGATGGACGGACGCGGACCGGGAGCTAAGCCAGAGGCCAGCGCTCCGAGGAGGGAGGCGTGCGGCAGGCAGAGTCGGGGCGGCGGGGAGGGGGCTGGTCTTGACGACGGGGCCTGAGCGGGCTTGAAGGGGGCGCCAGGGTCCCAGGGAGAGCAGGCCGGGGCAGGATGGACACAGGGGAGGGGGCAGAGCCCTGAGGAACAGCCGGGAGGCCGGAAGCCAGGGGCGGGGGCCTGGAAAGGGCAGAGCCCCAGCGTGCGGTCACTTCCTGGTTATTTGGGTGTTTGTGTTTTTGTCAATGTATTCATTCCCTTTTACCCCATCCTCCTCTCGTCCCACAAGCCACCATTACCATAACAAAGCTTAACGTGTACCTCTCTTCTAGGGTGTGTACATTGTGGCCTCCCAGGACCCCACTCACTGTGTACTGAGGGAGGGATGGCAGGGCTGGGGGAGAAGGTGGAGGGAGAGCAGGGCTGGCCACCGGGTTCCGGGTTCCGTGTTCTGGGCTCCGGGCTCCGCCGGCAGAGCCACAGCCAGAGCCAGAGGCCAGGCCCAGTGAGTCAGTCCAGCCAACGCAGGGCAGGCTGGCACCAGGGCTGGGAAAGCCTGTCTTTCTTCTACCCTGCCCCCCCCCCTTCTCCTTATCGCTTCTGTCTGCGTCCTATCCGGTCTCCACCCAGCTGCAGTAATCTTTCCAGCTCCTACAGGGCAGCAGCTCCCCGGCTGGGAGACGCAAAGGGCCTGGGGGCAGGCCAGGGGCTTGGGGGGCAGGGTCCCTCGCTGGTCCTGGGGGCAGTGGTCCTGAGGCACTGGTGTTCCTCTGGCAGCTCTTGGAGGGAAAACCCAGCCTTCAGCTCAGCTTGCTGTGTGGCCAGGCTGAGTCCCGAGGCTTCGGGCCCACAGCTGTTCTTCGTTGGGATTTGGGTCCCACCCCAGCGTGTTGGGGAGGCAGGGTGAGCTGGGGGGGGGGCGAGGGGGGTGAGGGGTGGGGGAGTACCTGAGAGACAAACCTCCACAAGCACGCTCCAGTGAAGGCAGGAGAAAGCGGGGAGCCTGGCCGTGTTCCCGGAGGCTGGGGCTCCCCTGCGCGGGGGGGCGGGGGGGCCGCTGAGGCTCAGCCGCGTGGGGTGGGTGAGCAGCCCATTGGCTGGTGTGGGCACTGAAAGTCCCGCTCACAGAAACCCGGGGCAGCGACGGCCCTGCCGCAGGGCCCAGCCCAGCACCACATCCTGCGGAGAGTGCCGAGGGAGGGCCAGGGGCCGCCGAGCACATCCCTCCGTCCCTCCAGCGGGGGCTTTTCTCAGGCTCCCGGGCAGTGGGGGGGCCCTTGGAGCTTCAGGTGGCAGGTGCTGCTGCTCCCACAGGGAAAACAATCCCACACCGTGGGACCCAATCAGGTCACAGAAGCCATCTCCGCTCCATGGTGCGGGGACTCCAGGCAACCTCCTACCCTCTCTGGCCTGTGGTTCTCACCATGGGCCTGTAAGGAGGGGAACACTTCCAGCTCTTTCCCCTCTGCAGCATTTGTCACCAGGACAGCCCCTTTTCCTGCTCCCCACATGGGCAGTCTCTGCCCCCGCCCGGCACCCCCTGCCACTAAGTCTCAGAGTTGGAAATCTAGAGAAAGGGGGGCCCATTTCTCAGGCTGGGAAACTGAGGCTTGATTCCTAGGCCAAGCCCCTGCCCAACCTCAAAAAGGAGCTGTGCTGTTCCCACTGCACAGATGAGACCCGGCGGCTCCGAGAGGGAAAAGGTGCGCGAAGGGCAGAGCCAGGAGCCAATCTCATGTCAAACCTCTGCTCTGCCTGGCCCGCCTCAGGCGGACAGCTGGGCGTCAGCCAGCCCCTGGGAGGCCTGCTCCTTCATCCTGCCTGCTCCGGGCAGCGAGGAGTCAGGCAGGGCTCTGCCCTGGAGGCCTGGGCAGAGGAGAGAGAGCCGTCCCCATACCATTCAAATGGGGCCGGGGAGGCTACTTGGAGAAGATGGCCTCTAAGCGGGATCTCAAAGGATGGACTGCAATTTCAGGAGATGGACGGAACATTCCGGGAGGGAGAAACCACTTCCTAAAGGCTGGGGGCCAGGGTGCAGGGGAGAGAGAAGGAAGGGGGGCTACCCCAGAGACACTGCCACAGCCGGGTTGCGGCAGCCGGAGAGCCAGGCTAAGGACAGGGCAGGACTGTGTGGGAGTGGGAGCTGCGCCACTGGACGGCCCACTGGAAGGTGGGATGGAGAGGAGGCCGGGACACAGGCAGAGAGACCGGCTGTAAAGATGGCCCGAGAGAGAGGCGGGGCTCCGTACCGCACGGCCTTGGTCGTGGGGAGGTAACGCAGACCCACACGGCAGGATCTGCTGGGTGCGTGCCGGGGGCTCTCTGCAAGCTGGGCTGGGGGTGGAGGGTCTTCCTCGGAAGCCCCGGGCGGCTCGTCACCCACTGGGACGGCCGCCACGTCTCCGTGCACCAGTGTGCTGGCAGCGTCCAGGCTCTGGCCCCGCTCGGAGTCACGTCCTCCTCTCGCCCGAGGTGGCCTTCATGCCCACGCCGCCTCGTCCCCGTGCCCAGGCAGCCTCAGAGCTTCCGAAGGGCCCATGCACACCCTCACCCCCAGAGGGGGACACAGGCCCAGGGTGAGGCGGAACAGGAATCGTGTGCCTCAGACTTCTCATCTGTAAAATGAAGGTCTTCCGCTTGACTTGCCCAGCCTGTCTCCTCTCCTCCCCCTGCCCTCTGCCTCTCCCTCACACACCTCTGCCCAGGCACACCTTAGCTTCCATCAGCCTCTGATCTACAAAATGGGGCTCCCGGCCGGCTGGCCAGCCAACCCTCAGAGGGTGACCTCCCCTGTCCTCCCCATAGAATGAATGGGTGAAATGAGCTGCGTCATTAAAGGCCATTGAAGGCTGGGTCTGGTCACTGGGGCAGCCCATGGAGACATTCCTCTCTTCCAACTCTCCCTGAGCTCTGGCTACCACAGTCCTAGCTGGGCTCTGGGGCCGGAGGTGCAGCAGGCCCAGGCCCTGCCCACAGTAGCTCCCAGGCTGGAGGGAGGCAGACACGGAGAGTGACCGCATGGGGAAGAAGCCAGCAGCTGTGGGTCCCTGGGGAAGGAGCCTGCAGTGACAATGTGGTTGATTCCTGTGGGAGGTACAATAAGGGTCCCCAAATTATTAACATGCTAATCCCGGAACAGTGAATGCTACTTTATATGGCAAAAGGGACCTTGCAGATGTCATTAAGGATTTTGAGATGGGCAGCTAATCCTGGCTATCCGGGGCCCTCAATGTAGTCACAAGTGTTCTTATAAGCAGGAGGCACAGGGAGATTTGACACCACAAGAGGGAAGTAGAGGAGCTGGGAATGAGGTCGGGGCTGCCAGGGGGAAGTAGAGGAGCTGGGAATGAGGTAGAGGAGGATGAGGTAGATGAGGCTGAGGGAAGTAGAGGAGCTGGGGATGAGGTAGAGGAGGCTGAGGGAAGTAGAGGAGCTGGGGATGAGGTCGGGGCTGCCAGCAGCTACCAGAGGCCGGGAGAGTCAAAGTATAGCTCTCCCCGAGCCTCCAGGAGGAACAGCTGCCGACACCTTGATTTTAGCCCCGTAAGACCCATTCCAGATGTCTGGCCTCCAGGACTGGAGGAGGATGCATGTGCATTGTTCTAAAACCATGGAGTCTGGGTAGATGTGTCAGAGCAGCAACGGAGAACTCCAATGTCTGCAGAACTCCAGTGTCCCTGAGGAAAGTTGGGTGGGAATGGCCTCACTCTTCCCTCCTGCTCAAGGAAGTGGGTGAGCGAGTGAGGACGGAGTTATTACACCTTGAACTGCTCCAGTGTAAAACAAAGTCACCCCAAAGTTCAGTGTCTTAGTTGCTATTATTAGTAAGGAACTGGTTGGGTCCCACTCACCTGACTGGCAGAAGTTCCACAGTGGGTGGGGCGTGGGGGTGGTGACCAGGGCAGGGGCAGGCAGAGCAGGCCTCTGCCTTTTGTCCCCCAGGCCTCAAGATCCTGTGGCCGAGACTGGGCACACCCTGACGCCGGACAGAAGTGGTCACCAGGTACCAATGGTGGGATTTGTCTGCTCTGGCCACCAGCCCGTCTTCCCACAACTGACCATGTGCCAGGCCCACAGGCCACCACAGCCTCAGCCACGGCACCCTCACACCCCTTACCACGGGGAAAGCTAACCCTAGAAACACCCCTGAGCAATTAGAATGGGAAGCAGTAACTCGGTCACTGCAAATGCTCCCATTCTACAGCTTCCCCAGCCAAGCCTGAGGCTGGCTCCTTAACACCTCCGGGATTATCCGGGGAAAGAAAGGCCAGGCCTGAGGCGAAGGGAAGTTCAGATGATCACATCAAGCCAGAGAGGAGAAGTGGGGGGGGGGGGGGGGGGAGGCTGGAGGGACCACTGGCAGCCAAGGCATGTTTTGAGCGGGAAAGGTGAGGCATGGAGAAAGGAGGGGGGGGGGGCATGCCTAAAGGTGCTCACAACACTTGAGGAAATGGGAGCATGAAAGGCAGGGGCCAGGTGAGAAGGCCAGCTATAGACAGACAGACAGACAGACAGGCCCCAGATGGCAGGGGAGCAGAATGAGGCTGAGAGGTTTGCCTCTGCAGCTGGGGCAGGGCGGGGGTTGGGGGGTAGGGAGAGAGCCGGCTGCTGAGCTTTACGCTATGACATTTAGGGGGGCGCAGAGAGAGCCCACCCACTCAAGGGGTCTGAGGGGGTCACACCCACTGACACCAAGAGGGGCTTCCATTTCAATGGGGAACCCCATTTCCTTTCACCCTTCTTCTCCCAAATGCGGCCCCTCCTTCCTCTGCACCACCCCACCTCCCGGGACGAAGAGACTGATGCTGATTGTTACTTACTGGTACGATTAATTATAATGGCCACCAAACACCATATACTAGTAAAGCACTTCAGGGACACTTTTTTTCTAGAATATTTTTTCCATTGATTTTTCGGAGTGGCAGGTGGGGGTGAGAGAGAGACACATCGATTGGCTGCCTCCTACACTCAGCCCAACCAGGGCCAGGGGTCAGATCCGCAACTGAGATACGTGCCTTTGACCAAAAATCGAACCCACGACCCTTTAATCCATGAGCTGATGCTCTAACCACTGAGCGAATCAGCCAGGGCTTCAGTGACACTTTTTTAAGTACATGTTTTTATTGACTTTCAGAGGGGAAGGGAGAAGGAGAGGGAGAGAGAGAGGGAGAGGGGGAGAGGGGGAGGGAGGGAGGGAGGGAGGGAGAAAAGCATCAATGAGGAGATAGAATCACTGACCAGCTGCCTTCTGCACACCCCACACTGGAGATCAAGCCCCAAACGGGGCACCTGCCCTGACTGGAAATTGAACTGTTGACGCTCAACAACTGAGCCATGCAGGCTGGGCCCTGATGACGCTTTTAAACTTCCTCGTCGTCCCCTGACCCCTGCCTCTGTTCCCATTTCCCACAGGAAGAAACTGAGACTCACAGGGAAGCCCCTGCCTCAAGGTCATGCACAGAGCCAGTTTCGGCAGCAGTAATGTAGACCTGGGGGGGGGGGGGGGGGCGGCGTCACGCAGAGGTTCCCCGTGCCCTCTGGGCCAGAGCGTCTGGGCTGTCCTGAAAGCCCACGGGGAAAGCAGAGGCCGAAGCAGCCAGAGCAGCATTGGTCGGGGAGCAGAGTCTGGATGTCACCCCCAAAAGCCCACAGGCCTCTCAACCACAGTGTCCAACATCTCCCAGGCCCACTCCATCTCAGAGAGGGCTCTCCCCCCTTCCTTCCCCAAGCTGGGGACAGGTGCAGTCCCTGAGCAACCCCCATGTACCCCACCCCTGTCCTGGGAACCCGTGGCAGATGCCCACCAGTGGGGGAGGTGGGGTGGGGCGTTAGGGAGCTCTGGCCTCCACCTCACTGCCCTCCTTAGCGACCCGCCCACCACAGCGGCCAGAGGTGACCTTTCTCACACACATCTGACCACTCAATGCCCTGCCCAGACTCTCACTCAGTTTCACACCTCCAGGCCTGGACCCATCTGCCCCCGGCCCGCAGTGTCCTCCCGCAGGGTCCTGCCCTCTCTTCTGCTCGGCGAACTTTTCCTTCCTGGAGACCCAACACCCAACGATCTAGAGAGAAAGTTCCCCCAGCCCCCAGGCAGGGGCTGGCCTCCCACCTCGGCTCCCAGCAAGGATGTAACTCTGGGCAAGGGCTTATCCGTGGACCCACCTGCCTCACTCCTCAGCAGAGCTGCTCCTCAGGGCATAACCCCGCCTGAGCACCTTTGCCCTGGCACCCAGCTCTGGCCTGAAGCAGCAGCAGCTGGGTCCACCCTCCTCTGCCCACACCCTCTGCCAGAGAAAGCAGTCAGGCCTCCCACCCCCACCCCAGACTTTGGGGACTGCAGCAAGTACCAGGCCCAAAGACCCTGAGGGTCAGGGGGGTGTTCATCTTTGCAGCTGAACACAGTGGTTCCCATTCCAAGCCAGGGTGAACTCCACCCTCCAATCCCTCTCTTCCAGGAAGTGCACTCAGCCGTCTCCATCCCTGGTATCCCAAGAGCAGTTGCCCCTGGCACTCCTCTCTCCTCCACGGCAGGTGCAGGAAGATTTTGGCTTGAGAGCCAGGCGACCCAGGTTCAAATTCTGGCTCAGCGCCCCCTGAGAGCAGCTCACTTCACCCCTCAGGTGCCCTCTCTCCTCATTCCTGTGGGGTGAGGTGTGTGTGGAGGGGGAGGGGAAACCCCTCCACATGGAAGGAAGCCGGGAGAGAACTTGGCACCTGCTAACGACCTATCCTTCTTCACCTATGGACCCCAGGCGGGTCTCCTCAGACCCCCAAATCTGAAGGGCCCGGGAAGGATGGGAGAAGCCCAAGATCCACTCTCTCCCGGCTCTCCCCGCCCCTCCCCCGCCCCTCACACCACACCCAAACCCAGCAGCAGGGGGAGGGGGAGAAGGCCCAGTTCCAAAAACGAAGGGGGGTCCAGAAGAGAGTCTATTCCGCCTCCTTTCCCAAGCCGCCCAGGACGGGGGATGGGCGGGAGGGAGGACACCCAGGAGGGGTGTTGGAATTGATGGGCGGGGGGCTGAAAGGAAAATTGTGAGGAACAGATAGATGGTCAAGCCCCCGGGTTCAACCCCAGAGCGTCGGAACTAGGAAACTTGCTCCGGAACTCGGTGGGGGGGGGGGGGGGGGGGGCACCTGCGGGATGGATGATTGGGCGGGGACGAACCCTCGGGGCCCCCGTCGGGGCCTCCGAGCTGCAGTCCTCGGGGCTGAAAGCAGCGATCAGTCCCTTTACCCCGCCCCCCCGCCCCGGCGTGCGGACTGTGCACACCCCCGCCGATCGGTGCTCGCAGGGCACGCGCCGGCCAGCACTGCGCCCGCACACACACCCGACACACACACGGGAGCACGCGCGCGCTCGCACACGCCTCCCTCTGCGCGGCGCCTCCTACCTGCAGCGCCGCCGCCGGCCGAGCCGGACTCGGGATGCAGCACCGCGCGGGCCCCGGAGCGGAGGCTCGACGGGCCGGGGCGGCAGCCTCCGGTTCGGCTCCGGCCGGGGATCCGGTGGGGCTGGCGAGCGCAGGGGCTGGGGCTGGGACTCCCTCCTGCAACCCGCCCCTCCCCGCCCCCGACCCCGCCCATTTGGGGACAGGGGCGTGGTCTCCAAAGGGCGGGAGGACCCGATCGCCGCGCATGCGGACTGGCGCCGCGCCGTAGGGCGAACCCGTTGGGAGGCGGCTGCGGAGTTCCCGCTGGGAGGTCGCAAGGGGTGCGGGGGGGGGGGGGGGGGGGCGTGCGGCTCAGCCTAACTAACCCCTCTGGCTCGATCGGGCCCGTTCTCTCGTCCCCCCTTCCAGTCCCCCCTGTCCGCTGTGGAACACCTTCAGGAGCCTCCCAGCGCCCAGCCAGGGCGGCAGGTGGCCAAGGATGCCGTGCAGGCCCCGCAGAGGCCGCCGAGCTCTGGGCACGATCTGTCCAGGGAGCCCGGCCAGGACCACGGCAGGGGCTGGGAAAGAGGGACTTGAAGAAGAGGCGAGCGCCCATTTCCTTGCCCATCTCCATCCCCAAAGCTTGGGATGGAGGAGGGGTTACCCAGACCCCTGGAGGCGCCGAGAGGCACTTGCCTGATGGGGAAACCTGGACCCGGGCCCGCACGGGAGTGTGGTAGGACGGCGGTAGGAGGGTCTTGTCTCAGGAACAAGGCTGGAAAGGTTTCTGGATAACCCATACGGGCACACAGTGGGGGCTCAGAGCTTCCTCCTCACTGCTCTGGGACCACAGGACAGACACGCCGGGATCTGCTCCTCCGAGGCCTGTAGCAGCCCCTCTTGCTGATGGGGATACTCAGGCCCATTCATCTCCCCCGCAGTGCTCCCAGTCTGGGTTCGTGATTTCACCCACCTCCCAGTCACTCCAGTCACTCAGAGCAGGTGGCCGCTTCCACCACCTCGCAGCCTCTGTCCAGGCTTCCCGGTGTGGCTCCAGCCCCTCGGGAGCCTCCAGTTCAGCCAGGGGAGCCTCAGACACGCAGCCATGGCCCAGCACCCTCGGCAGTGCTCCGAGTCTTCGCCCTGTCTGCCTCTCCACCAGATTCCCCCGCCTGTGCCCTGGGCTGCCGCCTCCCCAGGCCCTCCGTGCTGCTCTCCCGCGCCGGGCTCTGCCACTCTCAGACCTGGCGGACAGGCCTGCCCCTGTCTGAAAGGCTGTTCTTCCCCGCTGCACACGCACGTCCTGTATCAGGCCTCAGCGCTCATGCCAGGTCTCCCGCTCCAGCCTACCACGCCTTCCGCATTCGCACCTGGCGGCTGAGTCTCTTCCAGGGCCCTGCCCTCACGCTGCCTTGGGAGTTGGCGGTGAGGTTCCTACTGGGGGAGACAGTGCTTGGAGACGCCAGGCAGCTCTGGGCTCCAGCTCGCTCTGCCAGTGACGGGCTGCGTAACCCTCTGTCCTTCCCAAGCCTTGCTTTCTTGGCTGTAAAATGGGATTCCAGCTGAAGTGTGTAATGAGCGGTCTAGGCAGGTCCTGGGGCCCCAGAAAGCCCCATTGAGCAGCGTTACCTCTGGGCTGGGCAACTCCCATGTGTTCAAAATGAAGCAGGGGGCATGTCCGAGAAAACGTGTGCCTCCGCCCACAACATGGTAATGTTCAGAGCATGCGCAGGCCCCTTCCGTATTTCAGTGTGGGAGCCTCAGGAGGGGTGACCTGTGCTGGTTGCAAGCACAGACTCCGGACTCACTGCCTGGGCTCATTTTAGCTGTGCAACCTTGGGCAAGTGACCCAACCTGTCTGTGCCCGTCACCTCACCTGTAAACTCAGTGTTGTAGCATTGCACCACGGGGGTGTGGACGAAAGCGGCCACATGCTGACCTGACAAGCTCAGGGGAGGTCTACAGGGCTGTCTGGCAAACTCAGAGACCTAAAGTCACCACAAAGGATCATCTGAAATTAAACTCTAAACACAGTTATGGTGGTAGTCACCTCCTAGGCCATGTCTTCACTGACAAGATCAACCTTGACCTTAACTGAGCCTGTCAGTCTCTCTGCATCTATAACAACAGACCCTTGAAGTGTCTGGGTAACTTGTAACTTCCCTTTTTCTGGACTCTTTGGGACACAGCCTAAAGTGCTGGGCGTCAGGACAGATACCACAAATTTCTTCATTATCATGTTAATTGTTCGTGCACCCACCTAAGTATGTGTCCATCATTTCACTTTTTATCCAATCCCAGGTGTCTCCCTATTCCCGCCCCGCCCCCTCTGGCTTTGCTTTCTCCCGCCTCTCTAGTCTATCACCAGTGGATTTCATGTAACCCACCCATGTCCGTTCCTTTGATTATGATGTATAAATACAGATGTAACACCCATTCTCCAGAGCATTATCTCAATCTGCTGAGGTTCTGCTTCCCGGCAATTGTCAACAGATTGGCTCAAATAAACTCACAGAAATTCCTCACGGGTTTGAATGTTTTTATGTTAACAGGATCCTTGTGGCGTCATGGAAAGCCCTGGAGTGCTCCCTGGTTCTGACTAGGTGTTCAGCATCCCTTAGCCAATGTTACTTTGATGTAACCCAACCCCCTCATTTTGTGAAGACACTGGTCCCCAGCAGCAGAGACGTGCACATGTGGCTAGTGGGCGCCCAGCCATCCCAGCACGTTAGAACTGGAGGTTCGACCCAGAGCACAGCCCCGGCAGATGAAGGGGCCTAGAGAGGGACATGACCTGTCCAGGGCACCCAGCCTGGTGGGCAGAAGCAGCATGGCTCTGCTCTAGTTTAAAGGGATGGGGAGGTTTCCAGGAAGAGCCTGACCTCCTGACGAGTTTGGAGAAGGGAGGGCTCCCTTGAAGCTCTGGCCCCAGGACCCTGCAGCTGGTCTCATAAACGGAGTCATCATCACGTGCAGCTGCTTTCCCGCCTCTGCAGGAGCCTCATTGGCCCCACGGTGTTGATAACAGCACTGAGGCTGGGGTGATGCCCTGGGGCACACAATAAGGAAGTCACAGAACTGGGATCTGTGCTGTCCTGTGTGACTCCATCCTTGTACCTTTGCCCTCCCTCCTCCTCTTCCTCTCCTCTCCCCCAGGGAAGACACCTCTGAGAGCTCCTTGACTGGCTGTCCAACCTGCACCCCACTGTGACAGGGAGCTCATTCTCTCCCAGGGCAGCCCTTTCTGCTCCATGGGGGAGGGGAGGCCTTTTGTCACTAGAGCTGGCCTACCCCCTCTTCCAGGTTCTGCAGGAGACAGATTCTTCTCTACTCCAGCCGGAAACCCCTGTCTCCGACGCTCTGTAGGTAACCCGGCTGCCCCTGTGAAACTCTTAAAATAATAATAATTTCCTTAAAGACCCAGCAGATCTCATTGTCAACCTCCTGTCTGAGAACTCTAAGAACACCCAAGGTCTGGGTGGAATATTTAAGTGACCAGTCCCCCCACTCCCATCTAGACCATCTAGAGGAGGGCAGTCAGACACACAGAGCTTTCAGGTTGGAGGGGTTGCTATGGTATTCTCCTGAGAGTTCACAAATGGGAGGGTCACATGGGACTCCAGAGGTTTCTCTTATTTGTCTACTAGAGGCCCGGTGCGTGAAATTCATGCAGGGGGGTGGTGTGTCCCACAGCCCAGCCTGCACCCTCTCCAATCTGGGACCCCTTGAGGGATGTCCGACTGCCATCCCTCTCACAATCCAGGACTACTGGCTCCCAACCGATTGCCTGCCTGCCTGCCTGATCACCCCTAACCACTCCCCTGCCAGCCTGATTGACACCTAATTGCTCCCCTGCTGATCTGGTCACCCCTAACTGCCCTCCCCTGCCAGCCGTCTTGTGGTGGCCATCTTTGATCACATGGGAGTGGCCATCTTGTGTGTTGGAGTGATGGTCAATTTGCATATTACCTCTTTATTTTATAGGATAAGTGTAGCTATCTCTTTTTTTAAAAAATGGATTGATTTTAGAGACAGAAGAATGACAAGAGAGAGAGAGAGAGAGAGAGAGAGAGAGAGAGAGAGAGAGAGAGAGAGAAACTGATTTGTTGTTCTACCTATCCATTTACTCACCGGTTGGTTGATTCTTGTATGTGCCCTGACCAAGGATCAAGCCTACAACCTTGGTGTATAAGGACAACTGCTCTAACCAACTGATGTACCCAGCCAGAAGCTATCTCCTTGTTTTAATTTGTTTTTCTGTTGCGATCATAGAAGACCTCATCATGTGCTATTAAATTTCAGAGTTTCCTCTTCTGGACTTGGATGCTCCTCTTTTGCCCACTTTCCTACTGGGTTTTGTTGTTGTTATTAATCCTCACCCGATATTTTTTCCATTAACTTTTAGAGAGAGAGGAAGAAAGGGAGGAGAGAGGGAGGAAGGGGGAGGGAGGGAGGAAGAGAGAGAGAGAGAGAGAGAGAGAGAGAGAGAGACTGATGGGGCCTTGACTGGAATCAAACCCAAGGACCCTAATGCTCTAATCACTGAGTCAAAATGGCTAGGTCTCTCATGTTATTTTTATAGTTGTACATATCAAATTTAGGATTCTAACCCAGAGAGAGTTCATTCTTAAGTGCAGCATTTAGTAAAGACCCAGTTGACTGAGGCATAGAGTGAGACGCACCACCAGCTACCTATCTACATCTGTCCTCCATGTCAGTCCCCACCTGCAGGGCTGCCTCTGAGCTGTCTCCTCTTTATCAGTCTGTTCCAGCACCATGCTGTTTGTATCACCATGGCTTTGTGGTCATACGCAGTAAGGCAAATGCCATCTCTCTTAATTTTTAAGCGACTTGTTTGTTTACACTTTAGCTTATTGAGTTCCTTAAAAAAATCCAGATAGAATTTTGATGAGGGCTGCATTGAGGTTAAAGATTAATTTGGAAAGAAATGACACTTTCTAAAACTATGTGGTTCCATACAAGAACATCTTTCTATTCAGGTCATTATTTATGTTCTTTATTAGAGTTTATTTTTTTTCCCATGGAGGCCTTGTACTTAATTTCTATATACTTTATAATTTTATTGCTATTGTTAGTGGTATTTTATCCCAACTTTTTTTTAAATGTCAAACTGAGAGAAAAGTAGAAAGAATGAACACACTTATACCTTTTATTTGATTTTTTTACAGAGAGGAAGAGAGAGGGATAGAGAGTTAGAAACATCGATCAGCTGTCTCCTGCATACCTCCTATTGGGGATGTACCTGCAACTAAGGTACATGCCCTTGACCAGAATTGAACCTGGGACCTTTCAGTCTGCAGGGCTCACCAGTTTTTAATATTGGTGAATTCCCTCTTTCACATACATTCACACATACACTTCTTCTCCCCCTGAACTGCTGGGAAATAAGTTCTAGCCATCACATAAAACATTCCGCCTTCTATGAAAATGACATTTTCCAGCTGGCTATGCCTGATGTAGAGAAATGTTGTTGGTTTTTGTATGTTGATTTTGAATCTGGCAACCTTGTTGTTAAGGGCTGCTGCCATTTTTTAAAAACCACAACCACAATTAGAATCACATTTTATATCAGCCCTCTATCTTTACTATGTATGATTCACTCCATATTTCTATTTTGTTCTCTTTAAATTTTTCAAATGTGGGTTTTAGACTTGGAGTTGATCTCATGATGCTCTTGTGAGTCTCAGTCACGGTCTGAACAGCCGCCCCAGACCAGGCGGGCCTCTTCCACGGCCCACAGCATGGCTCTCGTCAGACGGCCGCATCATCCCTGGTGCAGGTGAGTGCAGGCCCGTCTGGCTGAACTCAGGGGTCCAGGGCCAGACCAACACTTTCCCCCAGGCCTGGATGCTGAGTTGGCTTCAGGCCTGGCCGCCTCACTCTGCCACAGGCCTGCTGTGATGCTGGGCTGGCCTCTTTTCCTCTCTGAGCCCACTTCCCCCATCACTGAGGGGGGGGGGGGGCGCATCATCTCTCAGGGCTCTTCAGGCTCCGACTTCCTGTCTCCCACAGGCACTATTTACTCTCCTCTGGGTTTGAGGGAGAGGGTAGGTAGGGCATTGAGGTGGAAATATTGAGGTGGGGCCTTACCTTTATCTTCACCCTTATCTCCTGCCTCAAGTGCCACTGATATGGACGGGGTTGAATGTGTGTGTGCATGTGTGTGTGTGAGTGTGTGTGTGTGTGTGTGTGTGTGTTTGGCTACATCCAAATTGCTATCTGCCTCCTTCTCTCAGGAGCCCAGAGACTGACCTCTGGCCTTGCTCAGCTGCATCCCTCAGACTCCAGATGTGTGGACATCAGGCCTGGTGGAAGGGCAGGGGTCAGGGCCGAGGCAGAACTCTCACTCACCTGAGCCTCAGTCTCCACATTTGGCCAATGGTTGTGATCATAATCCCTGTTCCCTGGTTGGGGTGAGGATCTAAGGAAGTCAGGGGCTTACAGGTACCTTATTAACACAATATCACT
The DNA here is from genome assembly GCA_027563665.1 of Antrozous pallidus. Classification (NCBI taxonomy): domain Eukaryota; kingdom Metazoa; phylum Chordata; class Mammalia; order Chiroptera; family Vespertilionidae; genus Antrozous; species Antrozous pallidus. The sequence continues at coordinate 47,800,937 of CM050520.1, read as the reverse complement.
TTGCATTAATTAATTATTTTTTTCTTTTTTTTAATCTTTATTGTTCAGTTTCTTAATTACATTGTTCCCCTTTTTTCCCCCTATAGCTCCCCTCCACCTGGTACCCATCCCACCCTCTGCCCTCACCCCCTCCACTGTCCTCTCCCATAGTTGCATGATTTTTGTCCAGTCTCTTGCTGCACTTCCCAAGAATTCCCCTTTTCTCCCCAAGAATTGTCAGTCCATTCCCTCTCTATGTCTGTGATTCTGTTACATTCACCAGTTTATCCTGTTCATCAGCTTATTAATTCACTTGATTTTTAGATTCGTTTGTTGATAGATGTGTATTTGTTGTTCATAATTTACACTTTTTCTTCTTCCTCTTCTTAAAGAATATCTTTCAGCATTTCATATAATATTGGTTTGGTGGTGATGAACTCCTTTAGCTTTTTCTTATCTGCGAAGCACTTTATCTGGCCTTCAATTCTGAATGATAGCTTTGCTGGATAGAGTAATCTTGGTTGTAGATTCTTGCTATTCATCACTTTGAATATTTCTTGCCACTCCCATCTGGCCTGCATCGTTTCTGTTGAGAAATCTGCTGACAATCATATGGGTGCTCCCTTATAGGTAACTAACTGTTTTTCTCTTGCTGCTTTTAGTATTCTCTCTTTGTCTTTTGCTCTTGGCATTTTAATTATGATGTGCCTTGGTGTGGTCCTCTTAGGGTTCCTATACATTGTGGTTCGGTGCGCTTCTTGGACTCCTAAGTCAGTTTCTTTCACCAGGTGTGGGAAGTTTTCGGTCACTATTTCTTCAAATTGGTTTTTGTTGTCTTGCTCTCTCTCTTTTTCTGGCACCCCTATAATTCGGATGTTGGTATGCTTGAGGTTGTCCCAGAGGCCCCTTACACTATCTTCAACTTTTTGGATTCTTTTGGTTTCTTGCTTTTTCAGCCGAGTGGATTTTACCTCTTTGTATTTCAAATCTTTAACTTGGTTCTTGGGGTGCTCCAGAGCACTTTTAGGTCTTTGTATAATATTTTTTGTTTCAGTCAGTGTATGCTTAATTTCTGGTTGGTCCTTTTTCATATCCTTGAGAGTCTCATTCATATCCTTGTAGGTCTCGTTCATTTCCATGTAGGACTCAATCATTTCCACGTGGTCTTGTTCATTTCTTTGCAGATCTCGTTCATATCCTTGAGGGTCTCGTTCATTTCCTTGTAGGTCTTGCTTATTTCCTTATAGGTCTCGACCTTTTCTAGGAGCCTCTTGAAAAGCCCTATAACTGTGGTTTTGAATTCCATGTCCAGTCGTTTTTTTCCCTCCATTTCTTTCACATCTAATTTCTTTCCATGTCTCTGCATGGTGGCTGCTTCCCTGAGTTGGTCAATTAGCTTTGTGTGGTAGACGTCCTACAAGGGGCAGTGGCTCAGCCTCCCCAGTTACCTGAGGTGGATATGGGTTGCACAGTCTTGCTGAAGTTAAGCTCAGGTTAATCGCTGTTAGCACTTGGAGGGGTTAACCTCCAGGCCAATTGTCTGTGAAGTTCAGCTGTGCTCAGGTTGGATGGGTGGAGTCTCCGGGCCAAGCAGACAGCGTTAGCTCCACCCTATACGGCCCCAGGGACTCTGTGCTGGAGGCAATGGCTGCCAGCATCTCTGAGAGGGAGCAGCTACCGAGCTCCACAGGCTGCCGGAGAATTTAGACTCTCCCCAAATGAGTCTGCACACCCAACGTCTCATTGCAAAACAATGCAGTCTGATGGTTTCCCGAATGAAAGAGCAAGTCACGAGTGCTCTCTGCATGGTCAGGCAGCTGCGCTGTTCCCAAGTTCACACACACTCCACACAAGCTCGCCTTCTCCACAAGCCTGCCGACCCCTGCATCACCCGAGCTTCGGCGTGCCCTCCCACTGTCCAGTTTTTACCCCATATGATAGTGGGTTCCCTGGACTTCGCCCATAGCTGGAGAATCAGTCCAGTGGGATGTCTTTGTCTCCCCGTTCGAGAAAACTGGCTGGTTTTCAGCCGCCCACCCTATCCACTGGCGTGCACTCCTCCAAACCTCTCTCCACGCGTATCTTCAACGCTGTCCTCAGCTGCTCCTCCGAGTCACAGTGTCTTATCTTTACTTTTATTTGTGGAATTTTCACTCAGCCAGCTTTCCTGTGATTCTGGATGGTGTTTGCTCTTTTGTTAAGTTGTAGTTTTTATTTTTTTTAAATTTTTTACAGAGCAGAAGGGAGAGGGATAGAAAGTCAGAAACATCAATGAGAGAGAGACATCGATCAGCTGCCTCTTGCACCCCCCCCCCGCCCCACTGGGGATGTGTCCTCAGCTAAGGTACATGCCCTTGCCGGAATCAAACCCAGGACCCTTTAGTCCGCAGTCTGACGCTCTATCCACTGAGGCTCTATCTTGGCAGTTAAGCTGTAGTTTTAAAATTGCTGTGTATGGCGGCAAGATAGGTGTTTTACCTATGCCACCATCTTGGTTCTCCCTCACTCTACATTAATTTATATGTTTAAAATAATATCTTTAAATATTTTTCATTATTTTCTCCCATATGTTTTAGATTCAGTCTTAGGAACCTTTTTATTTCTGTTATAAATGCTTTAAAAAATGACTTTTCCTGACTGCTTGTTACCATTATATAGAAATTAAACTGGATTTTGAATATTGATTTTATACTGAAAAGCTTGATACATTTTTTAAAATGAATTCAATTATATGTAGGATTTGTGTGTGTGTGTGTGTTTGGTGGGTTTTCTATGTAGACGAATGGTCTTCAGTGAGGTGTGCTGCCTCCTAGTGAGAGATTTGGACATTTGTAAGGGAGTAGTTTGTGCCCAAGAATTAACACATCAAAATTCATATTTTATTTTTAAGTATTTTCTTTTATTAATATTTTATATTATAATTAAAGAACTATATGAATTTTTAAAAATATATGTGTGGGCATTTTATATTATCCAAGAATTAATTTGTTAGAGAAAGGGGAAATTTGGATCTGACAGGACTGCAAACCTGTAAGGTGTTTTTTTTGTTTTTTTTTTCAGGACATATCTTTTGAATCTTGATCTTGCCTTGCTGTGCTCTTCAGGCCTGGACAATGTGAACAGAAGTGGTGAACATCTAGTTTTGTTTCAAGTCTTAAAGGACATTCTTTCAAATGTTTCTTTTTCTTCACCTTTTACTAAGATTTCTTCAAAATCATAAATGGATATTGAATTTTATTAAAAAAATGTTTCCAAATCAGAGATACTCAAATTTCTCTTGATGTGATGTGCCACACTGAAAGATTGTCATATATTCTGATTGCTTTTCTAATGCTAAACTCACCTGGAGTTTCTGGGATGAACTCATCAAGATGCTGATGCATCATTCTTTTTACATATTGCCACATTCCATCTGCTAGCATTTCATGTAGGATTTTGCGTTTGCATTTGAGACAGGCCCATCATTTTTCTTGCTCATGAGGCCCTGGTCAGTTACACTGGCCGCTTGCCGGGAAAGGGAGGAGGACACACAGGCTCCCTGAGCTCAGGTTTACACTGACTAGGGACCAGCCTGACCTTCGCTTGGAAACTGTGTGAGAGGCTCGCCCCCTGGCGGTCACAGGGCACAACAGCCTGATGAGCGGGACTGGGTGAGTGCAGCCAGGGCTAGGCAGGGGGAAGCCAAGTGAAACCAAGAGGTAAGGCGAGCAGCCCAGCTTCAGAGACAGGTGACCAGGACCAACAATGATGCAGCCCACTTATAACTGGGCTGTTCTGATTCTCTGAGCTGTGAGGTTCCAGAATCATAATCTTTTTGTCTACAGGGTTGGGGATAACCCACCTGCCTGTCAAGTGGGCAGAAGTTGTCAAAAGTGCAGAACTGACTTTCCGGATGACACAGAGGGGTCCTCTCTTAGCCTCAGCATTCTTGTTTTCTTGTCTATTGCAAGCACCTGAGAAATGGCAGCTAGGGGACAGGGAATTTGGGGCTAGTGATTCTCTGTTGTCCAGAATGGGAATCCACATCACAGAGGGCTGTGTAAAGGGAGCACATTTGTTAATTCATTAATGTCTGTCCTTTATTACTAGAGGCCCAGCGCATGAAATTCGTGCATGGGGGCAGTAGGGAAGGGGTCTCACAGTCTGGCCTGTGTCCTCTCACAATCCGGGACCCCTCGGGGGATGTTGGGCCTAAACTGGTAGTTGGAGATCCCTCTTGCAATCTGGGACGCTGCATGCACCAGTGACCATACTTTTCATACAGGTGAAAGGCATCTTGCTGTTGTATGGGCAGCTACATTTTTTTTGCCCTGATTATAACATGATCCTTCTGAGGCAGTCGTACCATTTTCCCCAACTTATGGGTGGAAAAACTGAAGCAGAGAGAAGTTAAGTAATTGGCTTTGTCACAGTTGTAAGTGTCAGAATCAGGGCTGACCACAAAATGTGCGAGCCAGAGTCCATGCATGTCATCGCTGCATCATCCTGTGTTTTCAGTGTTACAGTAGCCTTGCCAGGTTTTAATTTTTAAATCTAAGAGACTGTTCCCGATATATAGGGTAGGGCCCCTAGGCCTGATGGCAATCAGGGCCATCTGTGGGACTGGTGGGCAGAGCGGCCGGGAGGCCCCTGCTGGCACCCGCCCTAGCGGGCGGCCCGGTGTAACCTGCTGGCCGACCCTGCCCCCAATTGCTGCCGCTGCGATAGTCTCCCTCTTAGGGGTCAGAAACTCAACATAAGAGCTGCCCCCCCAATTGAGCGTCTGCCTCTGGGTGGTCAGTGCACATCATAGCGACCGGTTGTTCTGCCATTGGGGCGATTTACACATTAGGGTTTTATTACATAGGATTGTTCATTCACTCAACAAATATTCATTGGACATTGTTGCAGGCAGAATAATGGCCTCCAAAAGATATCCACACTATAACCCCTGGAATTTATGACATGCTAGGTTACATGGGAAAGGGGAGTTAGGGTTATAGATGGCATGAAGGCTGCTGATCAGCTGACCTTAAGAAGGAAGATAATCCCAGATCATCTTGGCAGGCTCACTGTGATCACAAGGCTCCTTAAGAATGTGGCTCTGTTCAGCCAGTGCGTAAGCTGGGAGCAGCATCATGTCACTCTCATCACATCCTGCTGGTTTAAGCAAGTCACAAGAGCAGCCCAGAAGCAACAGGTGAGGCGGAGCTCCAAGAACATGTGGCCGTTTGTAGCCTACCACGTGGGTTTTTAGGAGGTATGTTGTCCCCACTGGCAAGGGGTGTGTGTGTGGGGGGGCTTTGGGACTAAATAGGATATGTCCGGGGTACATTCCGGGTTTAATGTGGTTGGAGAGGGAATACTGGGAGTTGAAGGTGCAGAGATAGAGGTACCCTGACAAGGGCCTGGAATCCCATACCTGGTGTACACGTGCTGGAGAGGGCAAGACTGGAGGCGGGGGCCCAGCGCGGGTGGGTCAGGGACCCACGGGGGAGAGGTGAGGCCCGGCCTGAGCAGGACAGGGGCTGCTGAATATAGGGATGGTACCCTCCTGGGTCTTCTATGAGAATGTTCCCTCTCGGGCTTTTTGTCCTTCTTGGTGATTCAGATGAGCCCAGGGTGGGGGGTGTTTGAATGAGAGAGTGAGGAATGAGCATGAGAAGGGAAGTGAACAGTGGGAAGATGAATGACTGAAAGATGAACGCACCAATTAAAACCAGGCAAATAGGGGCCAGGGTGCAGCCCAGGGAGGGACCTGACCATATTCCTCCCAGTTTCTCACCTGGACTTGTGACTGCTGAATGCTCCAGACCTGGGAATGAATCATGCCCACACCTCGGGTGCCCGCTGCAGGAAAGCTACCGGACTTTACTATGAAGCTCGTGTGCTGAAGGTCTAAAGAAGGGAGGCAAACTCCCAGAACCAGAGAAGGAACCTCTGAGGCTCTGCAGGTCATATCCACCGCTTTTGCATATTCTTCTTCTTTCTGTGGTTAGCCTTGTCAACTCCCCAGGCTTGGAGTCCAAAGGTACCACAGCATAGTTTGAGACTAATGACAAAAATCCTAGCATAATTACTAAGCATCCTTTCCCATGCTCAGGACCACTGCTGGCCTATATGGTCCCCCCTTCCCTCGGAAATTGGAATAAGATGTGTCCTGTAATAAAACCCTACCAGGCGCTTACCTTGACCAGCTGAGCAGAGGTTAGATTTCAGCCTCCATCACCTTCCTCCCCCACCGAGTGCCTTTGTAAAGTATACAAACTGTGCGGCTAACCATGGTGGCCCTGCCTTTGTAGAAATGTACACATACAGTACATATAAGCCAGGGATAAAATATTATCAGAAGTTTATTCGAAACAGTATCACTGGTACTGTCACCCATAAAAGGGTAATTTAATGCCAAAATATAGCCTAGATAATAGCAGATTAGATAAATATACATAATTCTACTATCTTCTAGAAAAATTATTGTGGATTGGCAAATCAAATGGGAAAAGTGAATAAGCAGATCCGAGATCACCTGAAAATGGTTATTTTCTTATAGAGATTCAGTACAACCTATGTTTATTAAATAATTGCTAGCAGACTACACCAAAATGAAAATAGGAAACCACATAGTGAATAGTTTATCAGTTGGTCACATTGATAAATGACTTAGAAATAATAAAAGCATGGTAACACTTGACAGTAAATAATGCCCAGTCAGTACATTCTACAGAAATTGATAATATGTATTTCTTAAAATAGTCTCATGTATTAATTGGTATTAAACAACTTATTATTACAAAGAGGAGCCAAAAAGAAATAAGGTCTAATTGTGGAAAGGACTTTGAACTTTTCCTTTTGAAAGAAAAAAAAAGTGTACATGACTACAATATAGCTTATTAGTTCCTTTGCGATATGACACATTTTATATGGCATGATAAAAAAGGATGATCTAAAGATCTCAACTTTCTGAAAGTTAACTCCAAAATGAACGCAACTAGTATTTTTGGACTTTACAGTATGGAACAGAACTCCCTTTATAATAAAAACAAAATTGTAATTTTTTCAAAGGTTTAGGCACTTTGCAGCAAACTGCTGCCATTCTAGAAAAACTGATATGAAGAAATAATTTTATAGTGTAAATATTTAAACACAAATCTTATAATTGCACTCAACAAAGAAGTGAGAGATGTCTTACATGTATAAAACATTTCATTCGGACAAATGCACACTGAATCTCCTTGCAGAGAAGGCAGCAAGAAGGACTGATGGGGCTCATGTGTTGACGGTCTCCTAGAACCGGAGCAGGAAACCTGGAGGGTTTGCAGGTCTTTTCATTTGCATGTTTAAACACCACTACAATGTGAAAGTCCTTCTTACTTTGCAGCCCATACAACCTGACTTTGGCTTGTGGGCTGTAGTGTTTATTTTTGTTTCTTTGGGTTTTTTTGTTTATTTGTTTTAAAATATATTTTTAATGATTTCAGAGAGGAAAGGAGAGGAAGAGATAGATACATCAATGATTGAGGGAGAATTATTGATCAGCTGCCTCCTTCACATCCCCTTCAGGGGATTGAGCCCACAACCCGGTCATGTGTCTTTGACTGGAATCGAACCCAGGACCTTTCAGCCTGCAGGCTGACGCTCTATCTACTGAGCCAAAACGGCTAGGGCAGAGCTGTGGTTTTGTCTACCCTTGATCTACTGCCATTTGATATCATACAACATTTTATAAATAATTTTCTGCTAGGTGCAGATGATTTCAGAATGAGTATCTGTAGGGAACCCTACTATGTGCTTAAAGATTTCTCTAATAAATGTGCCCTGCCAAAACCTGCAAAGAAGTTTGAGAAGCTTTATGACAACTCTGTGACTATTTAAATTACCAGTGACTGAATCTGGTTTATTGTGCTCTTTAAAGCAATGAAGAGGTCTTGTTAACGAGGGTTGAAAGGAACTGTGAGCAGAGCAAACTGTGATCTGTGGATGGTATTGGAATATTGCTAGCTGCTGAACTAACCATATAGGGGCGATTTTAGGTCACTCAGATGCCTGTAATTGAATCTCTTGAGTCAGGTTTTAGGGTTTTTCTAGTAGGAAATATTCCTGTGATAATTTTCCACATTAGTTACCAATCAAAACAGGTAGCGAAAAAATACTAGATATTTAAAGTGTTTTAGAATGGGGGTCAGTATTGCTTCTCCAAATGGCTGTGTGTATCAACACACAGAAATTCTATTTAAATTCTTTAGTGATCTGCTTACTCTTAGCTGCTCTGACTGCCTACTAGATAAAAGCTGATGTTTGATGAAATTTGTTACTCTTTGTTATCCACTTTTCCCGCAATGATGTCAAGGTTTCATCAACCAACGTGCAAGTTTATGGTCCAAAGTAGGTAAAAACCTCCAGGACAGAGGACCCAGTGCATGTTCATTCTCTGTCCTGACCACGTCCTGGTCTTCCCCGCCCATTTTCCCTCCCCTTCTCTCTGGAGCAGCAGGCACTAACCTTTCGGACCTTATGGAGCACTGGTCCAGGGACCACCAGTTGGCTACCGCTGCTCTGGAGCACGCCCTAGCCTCTCTCCCTCTCTTTCCCCCAGGCATATTTTCTCTACCTTTCTTTTGCTTAAGCTCCAGTGGCTCTTCTTTGCTTCTATAACTTGCTTCTGGAACCATGCAGGGCATGGTTCACTTCTACCTCTGTGACTTTCTAAATAAATTTTTGCTTGTAATTTGAGTCTTGGCTCTGAATTTTTTCTTAGCCAGAAATGAAGTACTGAGGTTGCTGAACTCAGATCTAACCGACCGTAACATTCTGGTCCTGTTTGGCCACTAACACTATAAAGGAATTTAGGTGGCGTATTAATACATTTACTAATCTACTCTGAGTGCTGACCTGTGCCAGTTTACAACTGTCTACCTCCTCGTTTTCACTGGAAATTAAGGTTACTAAGGATTAAGAATTCTACTCAATATAAACTAAAATACTAGAAACAATAAAGAAGGGAAGCAATCTTGAAAGGTTTGAAAGGAATGGCATGCTTTTGTTAAAGAAAAAAGGAGAGTGATTTTGTCCTAGAGTAGCTGCTTAGAGGCTGCTTAAAGGTTACTCCAGATGAGAAAGGGGAGAATGAAGACAAAAACTTGGATGGCTACACAAAGTGGTAAAGGGTCTGCAGAAGGTGGGGGAGGGGGAGGAAGGAGTGGAGAGAGGGGAGAAAGGGACAGCATCTTATTCATGTGGTCAGGCTGGCTAAGATCGGATGCATTTATATATTTTTATTTATTTAAATGAGCTCAATACTGTATGGATGCAAAACTAGCAGTTGAAATTTCCTATTAAAAGAACAAAGTTGTTTTTGGTCTGTTCTTAATAAGAGACTATAATTATTGTCATTTTGGTTACATGGGTAATAAAGCATTGTTTCACAGTGACCTGTGACCTTACTTAAGAGTTCAAACCTTTTGACAACTTCCCCAAATCAAATTCTAAATGAGTTATTTTTGACTTCTGACTTTGAGATTATCCAGAGAGTACCTGAAAAATCTCCAAAAATCTGTTCTTTTATGTGTAAAAAGCTCTCAACTAATTAAGTTTATTTGATATGTCAAGTTACATAGCAAGCACTGTCAAATAAGAAGTAATGCTTAACCTTTCCTAGCCTATATGTGTATGGGTATATATTACTAACATAAGTCATTGTGTGAAATTTCTAGAACCTTTTCAATGACATAGCTGTCCATAATATACCCTGGCATAATGTGATCAGTCATGACTCGTTATCTTAAAACGCTGAATGTTACAGAAACAACCAAATTTCCTGGTCAAGCCGGGCCAGTGGCTCAGTGGCCGAGCAGTGACCCATGGACCAGGAGGTCACAGTTCAATTCCTGGTCAGGGCACACGCCTGATCCCCAGGAGGGAGCATGCAGGAGGCAGCCAATCATGATTCTCTCTCATCACTGATGTTTCTAACTCTCTCCCTCTCCCTTCCTCTCTCTGAAATCAATAAAATTAAATAAAACACACACACACACCTTTTCTTGTCAATTATGTTATAATGAACTCCCATCAGGTCTTTAACAATGGTCATTTTAAACCCTGTCATTCACAGATATTATTTTACTCTATTTTTCTGAAAACTTGTAATCAGCTATCGGCTTCATCTTCAACCAAAAAAGACCGTCTCGGACTACAGCAGGTACGCTGGGGTACAGGCTTCTGAGGTCATTGCTCGTATAACTTTCAGATCACACCGCTAGACTGAATAATTATTTCTAGAACAGAGAAGCTCATGGGTTCATAAATCTGCTAACCCCAAATTAAGACCTGGATTTATCACATGAGACCGAGTAGACTGATAAAAAATACTTACGATTTCTTCTATGACTTTTTCTTGGAGTACTGCTGGTTCTTTAATGTCCTATTTTCCAGATTTAAAGAACCCCTTTACTCTTAAGCTATCTTAACTTAGAGAATTTAGATTATATATTTGTAAACAAAAATGAAACATTTATCTTTTCTCCTTGTCTGATCCCTCCAAAATTTGGCAACTTTTATTGAATATTCTTATTCTTATGGCAATATAGTTATTTGAATATGTTCAGTAAGAACTTATTCTCCTTGTAACAGGACACACTCGGAAACACTGGTTATATCGCCAAGGCTTTGACTAGAATATTATATTTGAGAAGATGTGCAGAGTAGAGGATATAACTAGTTTTAAGGAACTAAGGTTGCTTACAAAGCTCTCCTGGAAAACTGGCCTGGCACCCTAACAGGGTCCCACCCTTACAGGCGAGTAAGGAAGGCCACTTCATGGCAGGCCAGGAAGCTCGGAATATTCTGAGGACCCCGAGAAGGTGGAATTAACCTAAAACTGCAGGTACTGCGTGTGAAATCTGATGGTGAGTTCTTTGCTTGGCTTCCTAGTCTTGGGGCTTTAAAAATTCCAATCTGAGATTCCCAATAAAAATTCCAGCAAAACAAACTCTAAAAGGCTTATTTCATCAATTATTATTCTTGTTGCACTTAAATAAACAATCAGGAAGTTTGGTGAGAATTGACTTGTTTTGCAAACAAAAATAGTCTTACCCTGATTATCTCTGATAAAAATGAGGGTGATCATGGAGAGAAATTGTGTTTCAGTGGAAAGCTAGATTCTAGCTCTGTTCATTCTCTTTGAGTTGTTTTTACCTATTTGTGAGCTGGATCTTGCTAGCTTGTGCATTTTGTCAGTAATTAACATTTCCAATTGTCTTCTTGACTTGGCATTACAAACAATTAAAACTGCCTTTTTCTTGAAGCCTTGATAGCTGAAGCTAACGACTTGCTATAACTTTAAAGGATTTATCACTACAACAGTCCACGCCACTCAGGACGTTCACCAGAACATTTCCTGTGAGCTGCAGGAAATACCATGCATTTGAGACTGCCACTACCATGTTACCCCACCATCTAAAGACACTGCAAGACTAACATCTAGAAATCCTTTGGAATGCCCCTCTGGGCTCAAAAACTGAGTTTATAATCTGCTCCAAATACTAATTTTTGTTTTTCCCTTTGTTTCTCTGTAAATCTATGTCTTTTCCTTTGCAGATCTCTAACCTCCCAACCTCTAACACAGATCGCTCCACAGCCACCAACTCAGCTTCTGGTCTGTTAAACTTCTTGGAAGGTTTTAGACGGGAAGTGAAGGGGTGCAGACTACACCACTGTGGCATAGGAATTATTTTGACCTGAAGGCATTTGGGAATCAGCAGACATAGAAAGAAGTCCTTTTTTTCTGAAGTTCCTTTATCTGCCTATAACTAGAACCTTCTAAAAGAACTCACCTGTCATACCACACCTGAATAGACATTGCCACAAAACTATCTTGTCTTTCATCTATTCTCCAAAGGGCCCATTATCTTTCCTAAAAGTCAACTGTTTTCCTGTAAGTGCCGTTTCTCCTCCTCCCCTTTCCTTAATAAGTCCCAAATTCTGCCTGGAGTCACATTTTTCTCTTAACTCCCCTGTAGGTATGTGAACAAGAGCCTGCCTTTTCTCTCTCCACCAGGGGCCTGCTCACATAACCGCAGCAATTCTGGCAACTTATTCCCATCTAGCAACCACAGTTACACATTAAAGTTAAAGCCTCCTTCTTGAAGAAAGTGTAACAATTTAAAAAACAGCACTGTTTCCAGTTAGATAGTTCATGACTATTTTTTTCTTCTTCATTTTACAGCTCTCCCCGCCCCATGGACTTAACTACTTTTAGCCAAACTTTGGTCATTATTTCCAAATGTTTACAGCACAGTGAACAAACTGTAATTTTAGACACTAAAGACAAAAAACAAAACAAAACAAAACAAAAAAACAAGACAAAGTGATCAAACTAATTGTATTATGGCACTGATACGATGTAAGGTGTAAAACAGAGGCAGATCTGCAAATCGCCACATAGATGCCATTTCCAATATAACTGGTTCTCCCTGAAACTTCAGTTTTACACAAATGTTTATCCAGTAGCACATCATAGACCATGGGTTAAAGGAGTTTCTTCAGTCATTTAAGTGTGGAATTGAGAGCTGAAACTGCACACTTAGCAACAAGTGATTTTTTTTCCCCAAGAGCAAAGTAATATGGAACCCATAAAACTCACAAGAAAACTCACCTCTTCTTAGAATAAGAAAAACATTTTTACTGTAGGGAAAGGCCAGATTAACAGTCCTAGAAATTTTGCAGGAAGGTTTTTTATAGAATTCTGCTAAACCAAATAACAGTTTGGGGTCTTCATTTGTAGATTATTCACACCAATGTTTTTCTTGTTAATGATCAATTTATATAATATCACAAAGATTAAAGAGATTACTCCAGGTGGTGGCAATGTTTCATAAAAGGACCAAGGGGGAGAGGAGTAGGCAGAATGACCAATCTGATGAACACAACCACCTTTTGCCTAGTTTTTCCTTTTAAAAAAAATTGCTTTCAATTTTCTAAAGTGAAAATGGCAGCATAAGAAAAATATTAAAATGTGCAAGCAAACTGCCTCTTTCACATCCTCCTAAAATATTGTTTTCTAAAATACAATGTGCTGTAGGGCTCACGGATGAGTGGGCACCTCTCACATCAGATGGTACGCAAACAAACCATTATGTGCTCAGCAGGAAACAGGTTTGTTTTTGTGGCTTTCTGTACACTCTAGCCAACAGGAAGTCTTCTAAGAAAATAAAGGGAAGGGAGCAGGGAGTAAGCCAACCCTGTAATGCCCACCCAGAATCCTAGAAGGAAAAAAGCCAAGATCATTTAGCAAATATCCTGAAGGTCAGCAGTATTTCTACATACTATCTGTGGCACAGACACAATGTCTTGAGTATGCTGATACTTAGGCTGCTAAAAAGAGAGCCATGTGGGGCAAAAACTAACTTGGAAAATGAAAGAGCCTGGATTTAGTCCCCTCTTTGCTAAACACATGTGAAATATTTCACGGCTGTCCTCACAGTAGAAACAAAGGTCTTTGAAAAATTTGCCATAATGTTACAAGTCGCCCACTGGTGCGTTCTCCAGTGAGGTGCTGGACAACTTTATTCCAAACTGATGGTTAAAATGCTCATTCAACAAACTGCTCTGAAGGGCCACTCTCAGAGTGTGCTCCGAATACCCTTAATCTGACTTTAATACTGCAGCACCTCCATCTCCCAGCATTTAGCAGCATTATCATGAAGGATGTGCCTCTGTTCCTATATAGATTCTTTACGCAGAAGTATATCTTGAAGGAAAAGTACAAAAGGCAATGGTGTGGAACAAATGAAAGTCATTAAAAATGTAAGATATCTGATAGCCTAGGTAGCTGCACGAGATGTAGCCAGAAGTCAGACTCTTGCGGAAAAAGAAATAACAGTCTTATGGGCTGTGTGTTGGAACTGTTTAGTTTCATGTTTTCCTAAGGCACGACCAAAGTTGTGTTACATTTGTGTTTTGGCAAGTGTTTTTTTCTAGCTAGAAGATCATAAAAATCGGTGGAATTATCTGCCTAATGGCATGATAAGAAAGATAGCATTTGGACTAAAACTAAGGCCAGTAAAGTGAAGAGAAAGGATAAAATTTGCATTGGTTTTAAATTTGTACTAAGGCTACTTACTGAATACTGGAAAAATGACAGAAGTGCTTAATACCTTTGCATAAAAAATGTTTCCTTTTGAAGCTGTAGTTTAGGATTTCATCTGGGATAATGAAACCAGGTGGTAAAAAGACTCTGGATTTTATAACAATGAATAAGCAGGAAAAAGTCATAAAAAAGATACATGTTGTAAACTACAAATATGAATAAAGGTGATCAAATAGAATTTTAAAATCCAGACTGGTGTTATGTCTGTGAAAAGTTATACAACTTGTTATAATTCAAATCCAAATTAGAACTGGCTGCTTTACAATGAGATTTCAGCACTTTAACTTTTGGGAGTTTTGTTACAAATTCAAGTAAGTTAGAGCTGTTCTTAAACCTGAAAAAGAAGGAGCAGGTATTCTAATAAGCTTTATGTAAATAGGATCCTGATCATTTGGCTCTAGTTAACCCAATACCTTTCTCTGGGCATAACCATGGCCTCTCTGAAAACTGGAAAATATTGCATAATTTAAAAAGTCAGAGCATGATGACATTCACTGGTAACTTCACCTAAATTATGCTAGGAGGATGGAATACGGGTAGACCAGACCACCAATCATGTTTGCCTAGCCATAAAAGCAGTGACAAAGGAAACTGAACAACCACCTGTACCTGTCTGTGGATACAACACTGTGTAGGTGTCCTCAGAGCCTTCATAAAGGTCGCTCTGGCTGTGGTTACACACAGACAAACCAGAGCTGGGATGTGATAACCCAATGGCAGGTCTGAGCTTGCTCATGACAGTCTGAGGCAGCAGTGAAAAACTACCAGACCCTCACTGATAGCACTTTTTCTTCTTCTTTTTTTTAACCTTGGAAAACCATCCATGAGGTTACTTTGACAAAAATATAAATCAAGACTGACACAGCTAAGGGCTGGCTTATAGCTGGTCATCTGGACATGGGGTTTGCCAGTCTAGCTGTTTTAATTATTTAATTAAATATTAAGAAAAGTATAGTTCACATGCAATCCTTGTCAAAAAAGAGGAAATGGTAAATTTCCTATTATAAGCACAAACTGTTAACCTGTTATGAAAATCCCAATTTTCCTGGCATTCAAGTATATATAGAGATATCGTGTATGTTTCTTTTTAAACATCTTAGGGTGAGGAGGAGGACAAATGAGATAATGACATAAGCTAAACATCCAACAAGCCCCATTCCTCATTCTCCTTGTGGCTGACAGCGTTAGTCAGAAAGCCACTCACTTGCTGTAATAGTCTGACATATTTGAACATGTAGATCTGTAAGGGTTTCCTTATTCATTTGGCTGGGCCTATGGTAGGTGCTTTTTTGTTTTCTTGGTGGAATAATTCATCAGTGCTTTCTGAGAGGCTCAAACAGGATCACGGGCCAGATTCCGAAGATAAACTGTTTGGAAACAAGTTGGAATAAAATGAAAGAAGATAAAAGTGTCCCATATATATCATCCCTGAAAAATAAGAAAGAACCCGTGGGCTATGACTATAGTGCTTGGTAGGTTTGCTTGTGATTGTCCTGCTAGTAGTACCTGAACACAGCGTATTTTTTCCAGGCTTGCAACAGATCTCAGGAACTATGTTTATTTAATTTATTTAAATGTAGTAAACATCTACCTTGTCAAGCATGGAGCTGGTGGGCATTAAAGTCATCTCAGATTCCTAAAACAATGTAGCTATTAACAAGTCCATTTATTGTTGAAGAACTAAGTCTTAAAAGGAAGAATCTTGCCCAAGGTCACAGAGCAGTAAGTGGGAGAATTAAAATTCAAGAGCATCTGGTTCCAAAGCATGTACTCACTCCATTACCTCTCCATCCCACCCACTTCCTCCATCCCATCTTCTCACTATCCCCCCTCTCCCAACACACTTACCCTATGAAATAGACTTACCTTCACTTTTGGCCTGTATCTCAGGTAAAGTGTTCTTGTATATATACTGAAAGAAAAGGGGAGGGAGAAGGCTCTTCAGGATGATTTTTAATCAGGGAAACTGGCATACTGACAAATTTAACCATACTGCCTATGTATATATAAAGAACAAGCAACATTGGTGTATCTTTTGTTCTTTTGGCAACCATTTTTCTTGAGCACTACTCTGCAGAGCACTTGGCAAGAAGCTAGGGGAGACAGAGAAATAATCAGCTCTCAGACTGTGACTGCAGGATGTTTGCAGTTTAACGGGGAGCATTTCATTCATGCTTTATAGGATTCATACCACAATTTCCAGTGTCACCTTTGAAGATACATGGTAGTAAGGGTTAAAGTATTCTTTTGTTGTTTTGTTCATTCGTTCCTGAGGATATTTTTTGCATTGGTTTTTAGAGAGAGTGGAAGGGATGGAGGGGAGGGAGGGAGAAGGGGGGCAGACATTGATGTAAGGGACACAAATAAATTGGTTGCCTCCTCCACCTCCCCCGGCCAGGGCCAGGGCCAGGGCCAGGGATTGAACTTGCAACACAGGTACATGCCCTTGACTGGGAATCTAACTCAAAACCCTTTGGTGGGCAGGTCGACACACTGAGAGAAAACCGGCCAGGGCTAACATAGAGTATTCTTATAATATTTTGAAAATGGTTATATCAGCTCTACAGGATTCCAATACAGGTATAAAATAAACAAGAAGGCAATGAAACTTTTTTCATAATATCCTTTGAAAGGAGGCACCTCTGAAGATATCACAGACTAAAATCTGCACATACAGCAAAGGAAAAGTTAAATTTACCCCTAAAAAATTCACTAAACTTTCCATAAAATACAGCATACATAGTTTTTTTATAGTACACTATTTAAATGTATTTCAATAGTAATATACAGACTACCATGTGTGCATATGCAAGCCATAATTCTATAGTGTGAAAAATTTTATCTTTTCAACAAGGAAAGAAAAGGTGAAAAAGCATGTATAGTTGAATTTATGTAATGTAATGTGGCTATAGTGTCACTGTATCCCAAGCCAGAACTGTAAAGAGGAACATCAAATATTATGAAGAACACTCTACTGTCTTAAACTATAATCCCTCTGACAGTTTTTCAGATAGTAATCTCTAAAAGAAAGCTGCCACCTTTTCCCTTTTCTTTAGGAAAAAGTCCTGGACTGGGGCAGAGAAGCCTTGGATTCCAACCCTTGCTCTTACCTCCACCACTGCCAACTTTTAAGTAGCTACACTAGTGGGGCAAGGACTGGACCCAGAGCTTTCTATACACTTCATTCTTAAACAACCTACTAACTAGGTGGGCGTTATTATTCCTGTTTTGCATATGAGAAATGATCTCAGAAAGGTGAAATATTCCCAATGTGCCACAGCTAATAAATGCTAGAAACAGGACTTGAATTCAGATTCTGTCTAATCATTAGCCAATATATTATATTCTAACTGGCCAGTGACCTTGACCTTGAGCAAGTGACCTTGCTGCCTCAGTTTGCTTCACCATCAAATGAAGAAATTATATTAGATGCCTTCCAAGGTTTCCTAGGTTGTTATGGGGAGACAGAAAAACTCTGGGCTCAAATCCAGGCAATGACACTAAGATCATGTGTGAAGTACTTGACTTTTCTGAACTTGTCTCCTCAAGTGTAAAATAATGCGTGCCTTATAGTATTGTCAAAAGGATTAAGGGAGGTATATACATCAAGTGCCAGCCCAGATAAGGTTCTGAGCTTAAAATTCAAACTTTTTATTACGGAAAATTTCAAATATAAACACAAGCACCTATTACAATAAGTAGTTAAAAAACCTTATCTTCTCATATTTACAGCATCTGTAATGATGTTTCCTTTTACACTCCTGATATTGGTTATTTATGGTTTTCCTCTTGTTAAATGTTACCAGCTATATCAGTTATTATACTTCATCTCCAAATTCACCATTCTATATTCTGTTTGTGATTCAAGAGCTGAGACTATAAACAGCACCTCTGCATTGACAAATGTTCCCTCGTAGGCTCTGTTAAAAGAGGGCATTCAAGAGAGACTGCAAAGCCAGAGGAGAAAGAAGGGACTTCTTCCATCCTGTTTTATTTTCATGAGGGGCTGTTGACTTGTGGTTCCTGTGATCAGCATCCCACCAACACTTTCTCACTGTGGCAGCAGCATTTGTAGCAGCAGTCCCTTCTTCAGAGGCCTGGGGTCCCTCCTCTAAGCTCAGAAACCAGCACCAGCTGAGCAGTGCCTCCTCTTCAGACTTGAGTTTGGAGACCCTAAATTCTTCAATACTCCTCCCCTCAAGAGATAGGATCTATGACCCTCCTATTTAAATCGGTGACTCTGAGCAGCAGAGTAAGGTGGAAGTGACACCATATGAACTCTGAGGCTATTTTTGCCTGGTTCTCCTGAGATGCTCCCTCTGGGAGAAGTCTGCCAGGTATGAAGGTTGATGACACTGAGGATGAAGTCACCATGAAGGCAGCTCTAGTTTATAGCTACAGCTCCAAGGCAACAGCCAGTATCAAATGACACCCCACATAAGTGAGCCTTCTTGTACTTCTATTCCAGCGGGAGCCTTCAGATGTCTGCAGCCTGAGCTGACACCAAACACCAACCCTTCACGTGAGGACTGCCTGGCTAAGCCCTTCCAAGTTCAAGACCCAAATTCAAGACAATTGTGAGCAAAATACACTGATTTATTTTAAACTGGTAAATTTGGGGTTGTTGTGTAACATTAGTAACTGAAATATGCAGCTATTCCCCCCCAACTTTTTTTTTCTGGAAGTCCAATTAAACAAATGTTAGACCCTCTCACTTTATCTTCCACTTCTCTTAACCTCAATTCCATATTTTTTGTCTCTGCTGCATTTAAGTAATTTTTTCCTGATCTATTTTCCACTTTACTAATTCTTTCTTCAATTGAGTTTAATCTGTTATTAGTTCTGTACAATGAGTTTAACATTTTGGTTACTATAGTTTTCACTTCTAGAGATTCTATTTGGTTCTTTAAAAAATTGGTTTGAAAAAATTTCTTTTTCCTTGAACTTATTTTTAAGTTTGATTTATTTCTTCAAGCACAGAAATTGCATTATTTTTATAATCATTGATAATTCTAATATGTGATATTTTTACAGGCCTCTTTTAAATTAAAAAAATCCTTATCCAAGAATATGTTTATTGAGAGAGGAAGAGAGAGAGAGAGAGAGAGAGAGAGAGAGAGAGAGAGAGAGAGAGAGAGATAAGTACCCTGGTTTGAATAAACCCATAATCTTTCTGTGTATGAGACAATGCCCAACCAAATGAGCCACCTTGGGATTTCTTGTGCAGTGTTAAGGTGATAGTTTTTAAATTATTAGGTTCACTTTATGGTCATTCTTGTTTTTCCTTTTCTATCATGTCAATTTCCCCAAGCATTTTCTCCCATATCCCTTCCCTTTTAAATTAGGTATTTCCCAAGTGCTATGGACTAAGAATCCAAATAAGCAATGCAGTAAAAAGTTGCAGAAAATAAAATAAACATACCTGGAAGCAGTTTAAAGAGCTCTTTCATAGTTAAGCTCAGTGTTCCTATTTAGCTGCTCAGAAATCTTTTTTTTTAAATATGTAATTCTCAGGTAGTTAAATTTTAGATAATTCTGGTTGTCTAAACAAGTTGATCTCCAGATAGGTGAAATGCAAATGTTATTTTGACGAGATATTCTAAAAATTTCATTTAAGTAAATTTTCATATTGGTTTAAAGGAAAAATTTCTTCCCCTGCCTACAAATATTTCAGCTTTCTTAATTCTTGAATAGAATTTGAAATTAAACATAGCCTGATCCCCTGGTTGAAGAAATCAATATACACATAACCATTCATTAAATCAATTAACAATATATACTGGGTGCTTACTATGTGACAGACATCATTCTATCCACTTGGGAGAGTTGCAGTGAATAAGCTAAAGTCCCAGTTGCTCTCAAGGAATTAACAGTCTAGTTGGGGAGGTAAACAATTAAATAAACATCTAACTGGTTATAAATACTTTATAGGTTATAAACACAACCTGATAAGGGAAGAGAGGGTGATATGGAAGTATTTGAATAGAGTGACCAGAGAGAATTCTAATTCCATTGTTGTTGTTAATGGCTGATCTCCAATAGACTCTTTATTAGGAGAGCAGGAAAAGCAAAGAGGCAACCAATTTATTTAAGTAGGGGACCTCAGATACTCACTTTTCCAGTCCTCTACTCAGGGGATCTGGTTGCTTTTCTTTTTTAATGCTGATCAATAAGAAATTGAAATATTTATATACTACTTGTACTTAAAAAGTTTATATGCTACTTGCATTAAAATGTAGATCATGCCTCAGAGGTTAATTAATACAACTGTCTTACTTTAAAGATGAGAAAACTGAGCTTTAGAAGGGAAGGGACTTGCTTAAGGTCACCCAGTGGGAGAGGCAAAGCTGATTCTGTCTCCAAGATTTTATAAACACATCATCTCATTTAAAGAATACAGAAAAAAAAAAAAAACCCACTCCAAAACTAAGTTTTAAAAGTCTATTTCCTACCTGAAAAGGATGTGAAGATAAGAACCAAGGCCAGTTAAAATATGCCACCATGCATGAAATTGTGTGGTAACACCTACAATAGGTGGCACCTTCTTTCGAAAGTTCCTGTGAGGAGGGGGGGAAATCACCATGTTAACTTTTAAAAATATTTAGCAACTAATGCTGACAGTCTTAGAGCATTCTGAAATGCCATTCTCCAAAAACGGTAGTTACTTAATTTCCTCAAGTCTGCTGCAGTCTGCAAACTGTTTTTGCAAAGTGTATTTTCAGGAATAGCATTCCTAGCAAAAGTTCTGAAGAAATGACTCTGGTCAAAATAAATGTGGGAAATAGTACATAATTTACTGTTCTCTTAGAGATCTATGATGCATATTAACAGATTAAAAACTATGAAAAGTCCTACCCTAACTTATAGAGTTTAGTTCCATTTTTTTCCTCAGGTAACCTACTTACCCCTAGAACTTTTTATTTAGGTATTATCTTATTAATACCTTATAGGACAAATGTTTCCCAGAAACAGGTCTACCTAGAATGCATTTAAGGATCTAGGTACATGCTTTTCCTTTGTCCTGCATACAACCATCATCTTGGAAGTGTACCACACAATCTATAAAGTCCTTTGGTATCTATTATTTCACTTCATAGTAAGTATCTGATGTGGCTATTAGCTTTGCTTTACAGATTAGGAAACCAAAATTCAAAGAGATAGTGCCTTGTTGGTGCAGTAGGTAGCGCATCAGTCTCATAAAATTCAGAGAGATTTACTCCCTTCTTTATTGAATTTATTGGGGTGACATCCTATCTAATAAAAGAATAATATGCAAATTGACCACTCCTCTGCTACACCCACAAGCCATGCCCACCAGCCAATCAGGAGCAAATATGCAAATAATCCCCAAGCAAGATGGCTGCAGCCACTGAGAGCAGGAGGGAGGCTTTGGTTTCCCTGACAATGGGGGAAGCCAAACTTTCCATCTGCCCTTGCCAGCCTAGGCCTCAATTCAATGCTACAAAGTTTCAATTATAGAAGATACATAACCCCAACAGAAATGGCGGCAAGCACGGAGCTGCAGAGAGCAGAGGCTAGGGTTGTGGCCCTCTCCTGCTGGCCATCTTGTAGTGGCCATGTTGTGTCCACATGGGGACAGGATCTTTGACCACATGGAGGCAGCCCTCTCGTGTGTTGGAGTGATGGTCAATCTGCAAATTACTCTTTTATTAGATAGGATAGAGGCCTGATGCCTGGGTGGTGGCCAGCTGGTTTGCTCTGAAGTGTGTCCCAGATCAGAGTGGGGGTTCCCTTGGGGTGAGGGGCAGCCTGGGCGAGGGGCCTGTGGAGGTGTGCAGGCCGGCCACGCCCCCCAGCGACCCAAGCAGAGGCCCTGGGATCTGGGATTAATCTATGTCTACAACTGAAACTTTGTAGTCTGGAGTGGAGCCAAGCCTTCTGCTCGCTCCAGGGGCAGCCATTTTTGTTTGAAACATTGTAGCCTAGAGTGGGGGCCTAGGCCAGCAACGGCAGATTAAAAGCTTGGCTTCCTCCATTGCCAGGAAAACCCAAGCCTCTGTTTTCTCCAGCTCAGTGGCTGCCGCCATTTCTGTATCTTTTATCATTGAAACTTTGTAGACATTGAGTGGAGGCCTAGGGAGACAGAAAGCTTGGCTTCCTCTGTTGCTAGGGACACCCAAGCCTTCCACCTGCTCTCAGTGGCGGCAGCCATTTTGGTTGGAGTTTATTTGTATAATTTGCTCCTGATTGGCTGGTGGGCGTGGCTTGTGGGTGTGGTGAAGGTGCAGTCAAATTTGCATATTACTCTTTTATTAGATAGGATAGGATAGAGGTCTGGTGCATGGGTGGGGTCCAGCTGGTTTGCCCTGAAGGGTGTCTCAGATCAGGGTTGAGGTTCCCTTGGGGTGTGGCGTGGCCTGGGAGAGGGGCCTGTGATGGTTTACAGACCAGCCATGCCCCCTGGCGACCCAATTATAGAAGATAAATTCCATTTCTGTTGGGATTTATTTATCTTCTATAGTTGAAACTTTGTAGCCTTAAGCAGAGGCCAAGACAGGCCAGAGTTGCAAAAGCTTGGCTTCTTCCATTGCCAGGGGCAACCCTAGCCTTCTGGTCTCTCTAGCTCCATGGCTGCTGCCATTTTCATTGGGATTTATTTATCTTCTATAATTGAAACTTTGTAGCCTTGAGTGGAGGCCTGGGCCCGCCAGGGTGTGTGGAAAGCTTAGTTTCTTCCATTGCCAGGGAAACCCAAGCCTCCCTCCTGTTCTCAGTGGCCACAGCCATCTTGGTTGGGGTTAATTTGCATACTCGCTCCTGATTGGCTGGTTAGCGTGGCTTGTGGGCATGGCTTGTGGTTATAGCAGAGTGATGATTTTGCTGATTGCCTCTCTGTGGTGCTGTTCAACACAGTCCTCTGTGCTTTGGCAAAACTGTGAATTTTGATTTGGAAGGATCCACTATTTTAATTTATTTAACATTTTAATTTTAATGGAAATTGAGGCCCCGAAAGATAGTGTTTTAGTAACAGACTAGGGTCCAGAGACCCAAGATTCAAGCTTCAGCCAATACATAATTGCTAACAAAGTGAAAAAAATGAACACTTGCCTTTCTTAGACAATAGCATTAAGCACGTGAAAGTACAAAATTATATACATGTATTTCATCTCCTATTTTAAACCACTCTTATTTTTCAGTAAAGCAAATTAGGCAGATTTCAAAGACTTAGTCAACATTTGATTAAAAATCTCTACAGATATTACAAAATATTCTTAGGTCTAAATTTAAAAAATTTAAAAAAGCTTTTTCAGAAGTTTATTATATTTTTCATACCTTTTTAATTTCAATAATGGTAAAAATTCACTTCAGGGCACTAATAATTCTATAGGCCTATGAAATTCTGCTTAATAGATTGCTTCCAAAAATATTTCTCAAAGACTAAAAATGTATCTTACCTCAGTGAATTACAAAAGATGTTATCTACGTTCCATAATAAAAATCCCAATAAAAATATACCCAAAGATGTATAACCCAGTCCTCTAAGCCATGGATAAACCCTGTGGAAAAATTAAAAAGCACAATGAAATTTTGCTGTGTCATGACATGATCAGAGCTTGAAGTAATCACTTTCATGAGAAGGAAAGATTATTGTTAGTATTAAAAGCAAACCTATCTATTAAATTATCTAATGCATTTGCCTATTACATTTAGCCATTAAAAGGTACTGAGAGAGAATGTGCTTCTAAGACTTGGCTAGATATATCAACAAGGTAATATAAAAGTCCCCAGTAACTTTATCAGTTCCATGGAAGTGCAAGGGGAGTGGTGGAACATAATTAACACTGGGTCACATGCTTTGTCCAGCACTATAGTAAATTAGATACCACACACACACACACACACACACGTACACACAAATTAAATCTTCAAATAAACCCTATGAAGCAGGCATTATTCTTTTTACTTCACCAATAAGAAAACTGAAGCTTGATGATTACTCAAAATAATAGCAGCTTACATGTATATTTTATAGCTGCAATGAGGTTTCATTGACTTATATTAAAATGTACATATTTAAAGTGTACATTTGATGAATATATTCATATGTATCCATGAAACCAACAACACACTCAAGGTAATAAATATATCCATCACCTCTAAAAGCAGAGTTTGCATTTTTATAATGTTGTATAAGTTGAATAATATAGCATATCTGCTTTATTGTGTTTTTTCCACTTGGCATAACTATTTTGAAATTCATCCATGTAGTTATATATATCTCAATACTTCAGTTCCTTTTATTCCTAAATATATTCCACTATACAGATATATCACAATTTGTTAATCAATCCAAATATTGGTGGACATTGGTGTTTTCAGTCTTCTTGGCCATACAAAGCAGCTACTACCATTCATAAATAAGTCTTTTTTTGGACATATGCTTTAACTTCTCTTGGGTAGAAAGCTAGGAGAGGAATGGCAGGTGAATGCGCAACTTTCTAAAACTCTGCTAAACTGCTTTCCTAAGTGATTGTGTTTTCCTAAATGATTTTACATTCCCATCAGCAGTGTGGTTTTAATCTGCATTTCTCCAATGGCTAACGTTGAACATCCTTTGACCTGCGTGTGTGCCAGTCATCTAACTTATTTGATAGTTTGCTGATCTTTGTTTAAAAAATTGTTGTTTGCCATTGTAAGAGTTCTTTATATATTCTAAATGTAAATCTTTTTTTGGATATATATTTTGCATATATTTTCTCCAACTCTGTGACTTGCCCTCCCTTCATTTTCTTAAGAGTTTCTTTTGAAAAACAAGTTTGTTATTTTGATGAAGTTCAATTTATCAATATTTTCGTTATAGTTTGCACTTTTTGTGTTCTATTTAATAACTCTTTGTTTAAGCAAGCCTGCAAAAACTTCTTCTCTATTTTCTTATAAAAGTGTTTTAATTTTAATTTTTACATTTAGGAATTTGATTCACTTCTAGTAAATTTTTGTAATTGTGTGAGTTTAAGTTAATTTTAAAAATAAGACTATTGCCGAGACCGGTTTGGCTCAGTGGATAGAGCGTCGGCCTGCGGACTGAAGGGTCCCGGGTTCGATTCCGGCAAGGGCATGTACCTTGGCTGCGGGCACATTCCCATTAGGGGGGCGTGCAGGAGGCAGCTGATCGATGTTTCTCTCTCATCGATGTTTCTGACTTTCTATCCCTCTCTCTTCCTCTCTGTAAAAAAATCAATAAAATATATTTAAAAAATAAAAATAAGACTATTAAACTGTTCAGCACAATTTGAAAAGATTACCTTTTCCTCACAGCAAAACTTTAGATGCTTATTTAAAATTAGGTCAGTATGGATACATAGGTCTATTTTAGAATGGGCCTATTTTTGGATGTTCCATTGATTTATATTTCATTCTTACCAGTAATACTTACATTGTCTTAGTGTGGCACAGAGCAAAACAAACAAGTAGTATAAGTCCTCTAACTTTACTGTTCTTTTTCAAAAATGTTTTGGCTAGACTAGATCCTTTGCTTTCCTATGTAAATTTCAGAATCAGTTTCTCATTTTTTACTCTATAATTTTTAAAATGCTTTAATATACTTGTATATTATAAACAAAAGAAGGCCATCATAGATAGCTTTCCTCAAATTTCTTTAAAAATATATTTTATTGATTTTTTACAGAGAGGAAGGGAGAGAGATAGAAACATTGGATGAGAGAGAGACATCAATCAGCTGCCTCCTGCACACCCCCACTGGGGATGTGCCAGCAACGAAGGTACATGCCCTTGACCGGAATCAAACCTGGAACCCTTCAGTCCGCAGGCCAATGCTCTATCCAAATTAGGGCTCCTCAAATTTCTTTAATTTTGAAACTCTCGTTTTCACATGGTACCTATTAACAACTTGCTTAAAGCACTAGTATTCCTTGTAATTATATCATAATGAATGTGGGGTTATACAGTTTTCATTCAATATCCCTGTTGGAATTGGGTTTTATGTATTATTTCAATTTAGGCTATAGATTCATTGCCTGAATGTACTGTAATCATAGTGTGATGATCCAAACTACTTACCATGTAACAATATAAATTGATCGAAGTACTAATGTGAAGACCAACATTCCATACATGACCTAAATAAGAAAGGAAAAAATGATGTTACTAAAATCATTATTCTTTGGCAAAGAAAGTATATTTTGCCTACAAAAGTAGCCCTCCCAATTAAATGTAAACATTTATTATCTTTTATTACATTTTAAAGAACAGAATTTTTAAGAATATATCCTATCTAATAAAAGAGTAATATGCAGATTGACCATGACTTCAACACACAAGATGGCTGCCCCCATGTGGTCAAAGATCCTGCCCCCATGTGGACACAAGATGGCCACCACAAGATGGCCAGCAGGGGAGGGCTGTTGGGAGGGATCAGGCCAGCAAGGAAGGACAATTAGGAGGGATCAGGCCTGCAAGGGAGGGCAGTTGGGGGCGATCAAGCCTGCAGGGAAGGGCAGTTAACAACATGGGGGTGACCAGGCCTGCTAGGGAGGGCAGTTAAGGGTGACCAGGTCAGCAGAGAAGGGAAGTGGGAGCAAAGAGGCTGGCAGGGGAACAGTCAGACATCAATCAGGCTGGCTTGGGAGCAGTCAGACATCAATCAGGCTGGCAGTGGAGTGGTTAGGGGGTGATCAGACTGGCAGGCAGAAGCAGTTAGGGGCAACAAAACAAAACACATCAATAGTTATATGAAAGAATAAAAACAATACTACAAACTCAAATCTTAGAAAAGTTTTCTCTTACGAATAATACCCAAAAATAAATAGGGATAGATTTTTTTAAGCCATAAGAATAGATAGTTTTTACTATAATTACTTAACAGATCAGCACAGGATATTCTAAATAGATATTTGAGGTAGAGGCCTCTTTAAAAAAAGCTTTTCAACAGCAATAGTGGGTCATTTTTCCCTAACCTGTTACTGGAATAAGTAATAATTTAGCTACATGCAGTTGATACACTTTTGTTTGTTTGTTAATCCTCACTGAGGATATTTCTTCCCATTAATTTTCAGAGAGAGTGGAAGGAAGGGTGGGTAAGAGATAAAGACACATCAACTGGAGAGGGAATCCTGCAACTCAAGTATGTGCCCTTATAAGACATATAAGTTACAAATTTTTTTTTACAAGTCTATTTTCCTGACAGTGAGCACCTTGAGACCAACAGCTGTGTCTTATTTGCCTTGGTATAATAATATTAGTTAACCAGAGGCCTGGTGCATGAAATTCACTCAGCCCAGCCTGCACCCTCCCCAATCTGGGATCCCTCTCACAATCTGGAACTGCTGGTCCCTGACCATTCACCTGCCTGCTTCCTGCCTGATTGCCCATAACTGTTTCTGCCTACCAGCCTCATAACCCCCTAACTGCTCCCCTGACAGTCTGATTAATACCTGTTTGCCTGCCTGCCTGGTCACCCCCAACTGCCCTCCCCTGAAGGCCTGGTCCCCCCCCCCCAACTGCCCTTTCCTGCAGGCCTGGTTGTACGCAACTGCCCTCCTCTGCTAGCCGTCTTGTGACAATGTGGGGGCGGCCATATTGTGATGACATGGGAGTGGCTCTCTTGTGACAAAGTGGAATGGCCAACTTGGCCATCTTGTGAACATGGGGGCGGCCATCTTGTGATGACATGAGGGTGCGAGGGTCAATTTGCATATTACCTCTTTATTATATAGGATGCTTCCTGAGTGCTTACTATGTGCTAAGGGTTTTTTATATGCAATATTTCATTTAATCCTCAGACAACTTTATACCAATTTTAGGCGGCATAATAAACTCCTTAAGAGCAGGGAGCTCTTTATTTCATTTATTAATATATCTTTTGTGCCTAGTACAGCACCTGGCATTTAAAAAACTCAAAGAAGTTAAGTAACTTGTCAAAGGTATAAGCTAGTAAGTGGAGAGACTAGATTGGAATCCAAGTCTGTCTGACTTTAGATCTTAAAGTCTTTTTTTTAATGTACTTTTATTGATTTCAGAAAGAAAGGGAGAGGAAGCGATAGAACTATCAATGATGAGAGAGAGTCACTGATCGGCTGCCTTCTGCATGCCCCTTGTAGGGATTGAGCCTACAACCCAGGCATGTGGCCTTGACCGGAATCGAACCCGGTACCCTTCAGTCTGCAAGCTGATGCTCTGTCCACTGATCCAAACCAGTAAGGCTAGATCTTAAAGTCTCATTTTATACCTCTTTAATTACAACTTAAAGCTCAGAATTTGGTACTGAGAAAGTACACAGTGGAAGTGGACATCTGTTGAACGAATGAATGTATTCTACTTCAGGTTATTTAGCCACTTCACACTAGCATTCCCCTACTTCTTCACTTCGCCATTCTCATTTTTATTTTATTTTTTCCAACCTGATTTCTAATCTCTAAGCCTAGGATATAAGCCATAGCTATAAGCTTTCATTCTGTCTCCCTTCCTATCAGCAAACATTACCACTCTATACAGAGAAGAAAATAGCTATTACTGGAAAAACATGTAGAAATTACAGCATGAGATATTATATGAATACTAGTGCCCTGGTGCACGGACTCATGTGCGTTGAAAGGAAATCAGAAGGTGGCTGATGGGGCAGAACAGGGCAATACTCCAGTTGCAGGTTTGATCCCAGTCAGGGTACATATTAGAATCAACCAATGCATAAATAAGTGGAACAACAAATTGATCTATTCCATCCCTCCCTCCCTCTCTGTTTATACATAAATAAATGTATATAATCCAGTATCTGTTTAAATAAATAAGTAAAAATAAAAAAACAGATTCCAGTTAGATGATTATTGTCTAGCTTCAGTTTAAAGGTTATAAGTATATTTACTTACAAAATAAGCACAAAATAATCTAAAACTACAAAACTTCTGACACTCTTGAAATGTGTGCTTATTTATTTTTATTGCTATTTGTTAAAAGAATGATGACAGGAGTCAAACAAATCTAGATTATAATCCTGGCTCTGCCTCTTAATAACTATGTAACCCGGGGGCAAACTACTTAATATTTGTAAGCTCATTTTCCTTCTAATGTGGATAATAAGCCCTAATTTGCGGGACTGCTGGGGAGATTAGTCTATGCAGCAATGAGCATAGTACCAGGCACATGGTGGCACTCAATAAACAACAGCTCTCTTTAGTTAGGATCTGCTACTTTATTTCATTCTGGGATGCATTTAAATCATTATTTCCTCTAGCAGTTTCCTATGTTTGCTTCCCTTAATTTAAATAACCTTTTACCTCAAAAAACTCATCATAATAAAAAAGAGCTGATATGCTAATGGTTGGGATGCCATAAAGCATAGCAATGACCTATCACAGGAGGCTGCCTGCGTGTGCTCTGGAGACAGGGTTAACGTGGGGAGGAGCCCAGAGAAGGCATGACCATCCCGTACTGGAGAGGGTGGGGGTGAGAGTCGGTAGCACCCCCTCATCAGTCCTTCGCCACCCACCAGGCGCATTCAGAGCACCTCGTCACCCACTTGCTAGGGGAAGGAGCACAGTGCAGCAGGCGGGAAGCTTCCAAGCTCTCCTCTGTACGATGATGGGGCGGAGCTGTCATATTGCTCTGGAGACAGGGGGAACAGGGAGGTTCCCAGAGAAGGTAGGACCAGCCCGAGGGGACTCTAGGGACTGAGGGCAGGGCTTGAAGTGGTCAGAGAAGGCCCGATGGGTTGGGAGCTGGGCCAGGCATGCCTGGAGCTCTGTGTAGAGTTTCAAGTGTCAAGGCAGGGCTGAGGGTGGGTGGGTGAGGCCGCATGATTTCACACACTGAGCTCCTAGTCCTATATAATAAGTGAGTAATATGCAAATTGACCATACCTCCGATTAAGCACACCCACAGCCACACCCATCAGTCAATCAGGAGAAAATTATGCAAATAAATCCCAACCAAGATGGCTGCGGCCACTGAGAGCTGGAGAGAGGCTTGGGTTTCCCCAGCAATGGAGGAAGCCAAGCTTTCCACCTGCCCTTGCTGGCCTAGACCTCCACTCAATGCTACAAAGTTTCAATTACAGAAGATATATCCCAACAAAAATGGCGGCAGCCACGGAGCTGGAGAGAGCAGAGGCTAGGGTTGCCCAGGCGATGGAGGAAGCCAAGCTTCTGCAGCCCTATCACCTAGGCCTCCACTCTAGGCAACAATGTTTCAATTATAGAAAGTAAATGTCCCAACAGAAATTGCTGTTGCCACAGAGTGAGCAGAAGGCTTGGCTCTACTCCAGGCTACAAAGTTTCAATTGTAGAACATAAATTAATCCCAGATCCCAGGGCCTCCACTTGGGTCGCTGGGGGGCGTGGCTGGTCTGTAAACCACAACAGACCCTCGCCCAGGCCACCCCACGCCCCAAGGGAACCCTCACCCTGATCCAGGACACTCTTCAGGGCAAACCAGTTGGCCCCCACCAATGCACCAGGCATCTATCCTATTTAATAAAAGAGTAATTTGCAGATTGACCATCACTCCAGCACATAAGAGGGCTCCCCCAATGTGGCCAAAGATCCTGCCCCCATGTGGACACCAGATGGCCACCACAAGATGGCCAGCAGGGGAGGGTCATTGGGAGGTTCCAGGCCTACAAGGGAGAGCAGTTGGGGGTTATCAAGCCTGCAGGAGAGGGCAGTTAGGGGTGACCAGGCTGGCAGAGGAGGGAAGTTGGGGGCAAACAGGCTGGCAGGGGATCAGTTAGACATTAATTAGGCTGGCAGGATAGTGGTTAGGAGGTGATCAGGCTGGCAGGCAGAAGTGGATATGGGTAATCAGGGATGCAGGCAGGTGAGCAGTTTGGAGCCAGCAGTCCTGGATTTTGAGGAGGATGTCTGACTGCCCATTTAGGCCCCATCCTACTGGGATCAGGCCTAAATAGGCTGTTGGACATCCCTCGAGGGGTCCCAGATTGGAGAGGGTGCAGGCTGGAATGAGGAACATCCTCCATTCCCTTTGCATGAATTTTGTGCACCGTGCCTCTAGTATTATACATTAGGAGGAAAACATTCAAGGATTTTTCACTCTATCTTTTCTAGAAAATAATGTTATAAAAAGACTTTACATATGTATGTGCATAAGACTTCCTCTTTTTTTCCCCCTTATATGAGTAATGTTGCACCTGCATTACTGATACCAACAGCCAGGTGGGCCTGGTCATTGACTGTTCCAGGTAGATTCCTGTTAGCTACAGTTGGCTCCTGTAGGCACTTGAGTTTGCAACTTCTGTATCTGCATATTATTTATCCAAAAAGGAAAACACAAAGCAGACAAGTATTGTTAATCAATAAAATGTGTAATAATTTTTAAGAATTACCTGATGGAATATAGGCTCCTTTACCTTAAGGTAAACCTGCAAAATATTAAAACATATGTGGATGAAATGCACGATGAAGGGGAGAAGAAAACTTATTACAACAATTCTGCAAATTCCAAACCTCTCCTGCTTCCCTAGTCTTGTTACTCAGATCTGACTCCAGCCATATAAAACCAATCAGATTAAGCGGCAATGCCACAGGAGGGCTAGTCCCTACAGGTGGGTCTCTCCCAGTGATAGCTTTATCATGGCAAAGTATGTGTTTCAAAATTGTTGTGGATGTCTCTGATCTCTTGGCCTTTGCATCAGTATCAAAGAGGAGCAAAGATGTGTAGATACTTACGACAGCTGAAGAGGTTATGCTTACAACCCTGTAGCAGATATGTTCTACAGTATAAAGAACACTGGCCTTAGAAGTAGAGTCACAAATTAAATTTCAGACTGCCACTTACTTGCTACAGACTTTAATTTTTCCTTATCTTGATAATGGGAATAATATTGGTGACAAATAAGCTAAAATACATGAAAGTGCCCATGCACCAAAGGGGTTGCTGGTTCAATCCCTCATAGGGGACATGCAAGAAGCAGCCTATTAATATCCTGCTCTCACATTGAAGTTTCTCTCTCCCTCTTTAAGAACCAATAAAATATCTTTTAAAAAGTGCATAGAAGTGACTAGCATATTAGGTGCTCAAAAAATGAAAACATTAAAAAAAAATCTCTGCCCCAGCCAGTTTGGCTCAGTGGATAGATCATCAGCCCGTGGGCTAAAGAGTCCCCAGGTTGATTCTGAACAAGGGCATATACTTTGGTTGCAGGCTTGAACCCCAACCCTGGTCAGGATGCATGCGGGAGGCAACCAGTCCATGTGTCTCTCTCACTTCAATGTTTCTCTCTGTCCTCCACTCTCTGCCCCCCTTCTTCCACTCTGTAAAAATTAATGGAAAAATATCCTTGGGTAAGGATTAATAAAACAAATTTCTTGTGTTTCTGCTTCCCAAAACTTCTAATCACTTGCCCAGATGTGTTCCCAGCTATACAAACTCTAGTTTTAGGATCCATTGTCATATGGGTGGTTAAATTCAGTGTCTATTAAAGATTTAGCTAGAATTTGCTGCATTATAGAAGTATACTTTTAAAATGACATGGCAGAGAGAATCAAAATTCAAATGGTAACCTTGATGGGAGTCATCTCCCATCACTCACAAGACAAAGTCCAAATTTCAAAGTCTTCCATGATTTCACTCCTGACTTTGTTGGCTTCACTGCTCTCTTGTCTCTTTTTTATTCTAGGCTCCAGAAAGTACAGTGCTTCCCCAAATATGCTAGTTTCTTGCTTCTGTATCTTTAAATATGGCTGCTCTTCACTTTGCTCAGAAATCTGCCCCTGTTAGCAAACACTCATCTTTCTAGATTCAGTTCAAACTACACCTCTTTCTTAAAGCCTTTTCTGATCCTTTCTCTGTTCAGCAACCACTCACCTTCCTCTGCACTGTCACAGTCCATGTACACATGGTTCTATGCCTATGGACAGTGTAATAGTCTATTAGAAATGCTTCACCACACTCTTGCCCAAGGGCCTGGCGAACTCCTATTCATTAGTTAAAACTCAGTTTAATGTCTTATGTATGGAGCTTTCCTTGACCCACTCTAGAAATCTTCATTGATACTACTTCATTTCATTCTTGTATGACTAGTTTTTACCTCTGTTATTGCAATTATTATATTTTGAAGCAATTCTTCATTTACACATTTGACTTCTGTATTAGAATGTACTCCTCAAGCAAAGTAACTGTTTCTCAGTCATCTTTATATTTTCTACTCCCTGATATGATAGGTTTGCAATACAAGGTTGTTGAAATGAGTATATCTTTATACAAAATTCAACTCACTTGAGGAAAAAAGACACTTAGGTAGGCTCAGAAGTGACCAGCTATCTCAACTTATTAGGAAAAGGTTAAAAAATAGTCATATAGGCTCAACAGAGCAGAGCGAATCTCTCTCTCTCTCTCTCTCTTTTTTTTTAACAAATAGGAGGCAATATACCCATCCATAAGAAGTTCATTTCTCCTCATTTCTACTAAATATTAACCTTTTGATTTTTCTCCATTTTTAAAAACCAGAGTTTTAAAAAGTTGTTTCACCTTTTTTTGAGAAATAATACTTAAATGGGAAACAAAGAAGCAGTAACTGAGTTTTCTCTAGAAACACTTCAATTTGAACAGCATGAACCAAACACTGGAGGCGAAATGTCCCAAATTCCATAAAAGACCAGTCCACACGCTCAATCTGTTAGAAACAAAACATGACTTACTATGGTTACTATTAAACTGAATAGAACTAAGGCAAAAATCAGATGGTAGTTTACTGAATTCTTGGTCTTGAAACATTCAAACCTTAAAAAGAGAGAGAAAAAGAAAATTGCTTTAGAGTACATTACTAGAAAAAGAAATAGAATGCTGTTTGACCACTTACACACAATCTTCTGGGTCTAGTGATGCCCATCATTTCTTCCCATCCATACTCTCATCCCAGAGAACTTGGACTGTCTATAGCCTCCAAGAGGCTGGGCAGACAGGAGTAGGCACCTTATTTAAACTGGACCAATGAGAGGCTCACCCCTGAAAATTTGTTGTTTGGAAGCTGGAGACTGAATCAGTCAAGTGTGAAGAGTCAAAGTATAAAGCCATAGGGATTCCAAGTCTGATGCTGACAACAGGGCAGCCAAACTGAATGCTCAACAGATGAATGAGCAGAGAAGTGGTCTGCAGGGAGGGGAAAATAAAGCAGACATAAAGACTTGAAGCCATGTTGAGAGGAAGGAATGGAGAAAAGAGGGAGGGAGAGAGAAAAGCTGTCCTTCCAGTTTAAGGAGGCTCTACCTCTTGATGTTGGGTCCAACATCATTTCCTCATATCCTTACAATAAATAAATCTCTCGTAACTCACACTAGCTTGAGTAGGTTCCTATATCTTTCAGCTAATGACCCAGGAATAACATACTATTATAGAAAATATCACTATATTATAATCATCATTTTACTTATCTGTCTCCCAACCAGACTGTGAATTCCTTGTGAATTCCATATATCTAGTCAATAGGATAGTATCTGACAGAGGAAATATTCAGTAAGTAAAAATATATAAATAAATATATGGCCATCAGTTAAGTATCCAACCTTTGAACCCATGTTTTAATACAAAGAGTAGGAGACTTCTCTCAGTTCACTAATCAATTGGCTGTGGGAATTGGATCCAACTCCTATTTCCTTCTCTGTAAAGAAAGGTGGTGGCAGAGATGACTTATAAGACCTTTTGTCTTTAAATTCTGGAACTTGATGACTTAGTAAAAAGAGCTCATGTGAAAGTATTTTTCTAGATCAGGGCAATTTCTCAGCTTAAGCCTATTTTTTGTTTTTTTGTTTTGTTTTGTTTTGTAAATAAAATTTTACTGGAACATAGTCACATCCATTTGTTTACATATCTTTCATGCTGCAACAGCAAAGTTGAAGGGGTGCAACAGATTATAGGCACACAAAGCCAAAAATAGTTACTATCTGGCCCTTTACAGAAAAAATTTCAGAACTTTTAAAATAATATGTTCTTAAATTGTTCTGAATTTTACTTATCTTTAGAATATATTCTTAAGCTAGCAATGATGACTATATTGAGAAGAATCAGAGGCTCAGAGACATGTTAAATATTAGTGCTGGGGAACAGAACATATATTTAGAAGGTAAGGTTGAAACAGGCTATAAAGCCAGGATGGGTGGAACAGGAAACTGAGATAGTTAAACAGTAGTTTGCAGCCATTTAGGAAATCTAGATGTCAAGCAGTTTGTAGCGACCTAGTAAATCCCATATTCCCTAAATCAAGGACATTTAAGAGCAAATGGTTTGAACTTCTCCTTCCCAACTAGAGGGTAAGTAGCTTAAACCAGGGGTCGCTAACCTTTCAGACCTCAAGAACCACCAGAGGTCCTCGGACCACCGGTTGGTGACCGCTGGCTTAAATCACCCAACTCAGGGAGACAGCAGAAATCCAATTAGTGCCATTGCTAACCACACCCAAGGACAGATGAGAGTAAGAGAATAAATCTCATTGTGGTACATCAGCATAAAGCTGATGAATATCTTACTGAGATTCCCCCCCTAAATATCCAGCTTTTAAAATCCCTCAAAATAAAGGGCCCAGCACATGCTCTTCCTCCCAGGAACATACCCACGCCTTCCCCATCCCATTCTTTCCCCAAAGGCATGCATTTCATAAGTTGTAAGAGACCCCACAAAGCTTGCAACTAGGGCAACACTAGGCAGTGGCAGTTCATCCTGGGCAAATCCCTTGAATCTGACACCAGGCCCCCTGTTGGGACTTCTTAGTGAGCCAAAGCAGACCAGCCTTGGCTCATTTCCCCAGCCCTTTCTTGTCTCACTGTCCCCAGTTTCAGTAAATGTCTTCTAAAATTCACCTGGACTCATGTTGTGAAATTTTTCCGACATGAAGTTAAGAATCCACACACTACTGGTGAGTCCTAGGCACACTTGCTTAGGGTCAGGTCCCCTTTCCAGGAAAAGGTTACTAAACTTGTAGTTCAGTTTCAAACTCTGACACGTAATAACTACATGACCTTAGGTAAGTCACCTAAGCATAAATTCTGCTTTATATCTGTGGACTAACAAGGGGCTCTACAGAAAGTGCCTTCCCAGATGATCCTCCTATCTAATAAAAGAGTAATATGCAAATTTGACCATACCTTCACTACACCTACAAGCCATGCCTGCCAGCCAATCAAGAGCAGATTATGCAAATAAATCCCAACCAAGATGGCTGCCACCACTGAGAGCAGGAGAAAGGCTTGGGTTTCCCCAGCAACAGAGGAAGCCAAGCTTTCCATCTGCTGTTGCTGGCCTAGGCCTCCACTCAATGCTACAAAGTTTCAATAATAAAAGATACAGAAATGGCAGCAGCCACTGAGCTGGAGCGAGAAGAGGCTTGGGTTTCCCTGGCAACGAAGGAAGCCAAGCTTTCCGCCTGCCGTTGCCAGCCTAGGTTTCCACTCCAGGCTACAAA
This sequence comes from Antrozous pallidus, assembly GCA_027563665.1. Classification (NCBI taxonomy): domain Eukaryota; kingdom Metazoa; phylum Chordata; class Mammalia; order Chiroptera; family Vespertilionidae; genus Antrozous; species Antrozous pallidus. The sequence continues at coordinate 47,764,452 of CM050520.1, read as the reverse complement.
GTTTCAATTGTAGACATAGATTAATCCCAGATCCCAGGGTCTCTGCTAGGGTCACTGGGAGGGGGGGTTGGCTGGCCTGCAAACCTCCACAGGCCTCTTGCCCAGGCTGCCCCTCACCCCAAGGGAACCCCCACCCTGATCTGGGACATCCTTCAGGGCAAACCAGCTGGCCCCCACCCAGGCACCAGGCCTCTATCCTATCTAATAAAAGAGTAATATGCAGACTGACCATTACTCCAACACACAAGAGGGCTGCCCCCATGTGGTCAAAGATCCTGCCCTCATGTGGACACAAGATGGCCACCACAAGATGGCCAGCAGGGGAGGGCTGCTGGGAGGTTCCAGGCCCTGCAAGGGAGGGCAGTTGGGGGCAATCAAGCCTGCAGGGGAGGGCAGTTAGGGGTGACCAGGCTGGCAGAGGAGGGAAGTTGGGGGCAAACAGGCTGGCAGGGGAGCAGTTAGACATCAATTAGGCTGGCAGGGTAGTGGTTAGGGGGTGATCAGGCTGGCAGGCAGAAGTGTTAGGGGCAATCAGGGAGGCAGGCAGGTGAGCAGTTTGGAGCCAGCAGTCCTGGATTGTGAGAAGGATGTCTGACTGCCCATTTAGGCCCGATCCTATTGGGATCGGGCCTAAATGGGCAGTCGGACATCCCTCGAGGGGTCCCAGATTGGAGAGGGTGCAGGGTGGGCTAAGGGACATCCCCCGCCCGCCCCCATGCACGAATTTCGTGCACCGGGCCTCTAATTTGATCATAAACTCCTAAGTGGTCAGGTCATGGTGGGTAGTAACATCTCAGGCATGTAATATTTTAGTAAAGGGTTTATCTTTGGCTTAAACAAGCCCTGTCCATTGTTTCTGTGCATGTAGGCTAACATATCTTTGAAATAAGACTAACCACCTTTATGAAAACACATTATCTTAACTATCCTATAATCCAATCGCTGCCTTGCTTTCTCTCACCTTCCTGTAATCTTCTTTAGTTCCCTCCTTAATTCTAAATGCATAAAATAAACTGCAAAACTGTCATTCCCTATAGCATTTGAGATCTTGCTTCCCAGCAACTGTCCTCAGTTTTGGCTCAAACTCTTATAAAAACTTTCTACAGACTTGGACGTTTCTTATGCCAACAGATACTTAAGACAAGTTACTAAACCTCTCTGTGTTTCACTTCATCATCTATAATATAGGGACAATACGCATTTGTCTTGTACAAAATAGATAAATACTATTTTTATGGCATAATATGTAAAATCTTTACCTAAACATGTATACATTTATAACTCAAGGAAAGGCAAATTATGTAATTTATGTCAAATTTAAGTAACAGTCTATCTAAATTGGTTATAAGGTAGTGATATCACAAAAGTTAATAAACAACATTATTGTAACTTCCCAGAGATTATACTCTACATTAAGATCACAAATATTATAATCTTTTATACTATTATAATTCTCAGTAATATTAACTGAGTTAGTTATATAACTTAATTCGCTATGAGGCCAACATGAATTTTAAAATACATGAAATAACTAGATTTTAAACTTAAATACTTACATGCAGTACACAAATATACAACTGCTGTAAATCATTGGGAGTTCATCCAATAGCTATAAAAAAGAAAGGCAGATAATAGGGTGTGAATGCTGTAGAGTTGCATTATGCAAATAAAATAAAATTTCATGATTAAATGGTCACCTCATTATCTCATATTTTTATTGATTCTTTTATATATTTATTATTATCTAATTTACCCTGAATATGTTTATTTTAGTTTGTTGTTTTGAATAAACAAGTATATCCATCCATCTATCTGTCCTAATATACATAGCTAAGCAGAATGTGGGATGTACTGGGCAGCTCAGATCATTTGGTATCACAAACTATAATATCATACTTGCAGGAAAATATGATGTTCACCATCTGGAGGTCTATGGGTCTTATCAGTATTATTTTGCATTTCTCCTCTTTTCTATAGCACTTAAGATGGATAAAATGTCCACTAATACACATAAGAAGAAATATTAATGGTCAGGAAAGTCATTTAGTTAATCTAAGTATCCTATGGCTCTGAAAGATGTTATTAGCAATAATAATAATAATAATAATAATAATAATAACAGCTATTATGTATTAAATTGTAAGTGAGACACTAAGCTGACTGTTATATAGATAGGTTATTGCTAATCCCTAAACCTGTCCTAAAACCAATCCTGTATGGAAAGTGTTCTGAAGAGGGAAAGCACAGACGTGGGAGGACTTGCCAAGAAGTCACAGCAGTCCAGGCTAAGGAAAACTGCGACGTGGATTAAGGTAGCAGAATTGGGAATAGATGTAAGTGAACAGGCTTGAGAAATATTTAGAAAGTAAAATAAACAGGGATTTGTGATTGATTTTGTACAAAGCTCATTGTGAGGGAAAAGAAACTGCCAAGGATGACTCTCCAGTGTTTTGCCTAACCACTTCAGATGATGGCAGTACAGTTTACCGAGATTGTGAAAACAGAAAGTTACAAGAACAATTTTCTTTTTTTTTTAAAATATATTTTAGTGATTTTTTTACAGAGCGGAAGGGAGAGGGAAAGTCAGAAACATCGATGAGAGAGAGACATCGATCAGCTGCCTCTTACACGCCCCTTACTGGGGATGTGCCCGCAGCCAAGGTACATGCCCTTGCCGGAATCGAACCCGGGACCCCCGCAGTCCGCAGTCCGACGCTCTATCCACTGAGCCAAACCGGTCTCGGCCACAAGAACAATTTTCAACATGTTGAAATAGCCAGGTGAAAATACCCATCAGGCAACTATAACTACAAATATGTAGAAAGGTCTAGACTCCAGGTGTTGGCCACTTGTTTATTTTTTTTTTAAAAGAACTAAATTAAACTGATCATCTGTTAAAATAGCATGGACTTTAAAATCTGGGCGATATAAATAGAAGTCTTATTTCAAAACCATAACTAGCAAAATTATTGCTAGTAAAAGAGCACTGAGTTCCAGAGTGGGGGGAGGGGGTTGTGGATGAGTCTGCAGAGGTAGGCAGGGGCCAGATCACAGAGCCTGTGGTTCAAATTTATGAGCTTGAACCATAAAAAGTGACATGCTGGGAAAGCAAGGACTATATTTTATGTATCTCATGCCCAGCACTTATACAAAGCCTGGCAAATATTGCTCAATACATGAAAACAATTAGTTTGTTTGTAGCAAGTGTACTTCTGTTCCACTGTGACAAACAGGGAAGGCAGAAACACTAATTTGGGTTGGAGATGATGGATTAAGGTAGTGGTAGAGATAGCCAGAGGTAGATATATCCAAGAGTTACTATGAAAGTTGAATCAAGGGGTTTTAGTGGTTGTAGAGGTGAGAAAGTAGAATTAAAGATGAGTCACAGGTTTTTGGCTTGGGCTTTCGGTGTAAGATGGTCCCATTCACTGAAATAGGGAACAAAGGAAAAAGAAAGGTAGTATTTATACCTAGAATATCTGTTGTTTACATTATAAAGTCTGAATTAGCTTACATTATTACCTAATATTTAAGCTATTTTTATTTTCATATTATAAATAAAATTTTAGGTGAGTAAACGTTTTTCTTTGGTTTTATTTTCTAGGATAAGTAAATTTATTTTTACTTATAAGAAATAGATGAACACATTAATTTTTTACTAGCATTTATCTTTCCTAATATAAAAATATATTATATGCTCAGTACAGAATACTTGGAAAAAGCAGAAAAAATAAGACATTACCTTTAATTTTACCACCCCCAAGATTATCAATAACTGTATATTTCAGTTAATAAAAACAAAAAAGAATGAGTTGAATGAGTCAATAAGTGAAAAAAGTCTGGGAGAAGACTTCTAAAAACTTAAAGCCTTTATACTACTACCGCCATAAATGTAAGACACAGTGCTAAGACAAAGGACAAAATAATAAAAAACAAAATTGGGTCCTAACCTTGCCTTTTTCTTTCTCTGTAACTTTAGTCAAGTCACCTCCCTGTTCTTGGACTATTTTTCATTGATAAAATTTATATATTGGACTAAAATTTAAAAATCTCTTCTAGTATTAAAATTTAATTATTTAAATTTGAAGGCCATGCTCATTCCTGGTTGTTCCTACCCCTTCTCTAATGTTTTCCTTAATCCCATCCCCAAATGTATTGCTCTTGGCTGGGTGCCACCTTAAAATGTTACTGTTCACAAGGGCACACATAATTTAATAGTACTCAAAGGAATGAATCACTAGCAATCTTACCTAATAATAGTCAAACATGTAAATTGACTGTACCTCTGCTATGCCCACAGCCAATCAGAGTGAGTATGCAAATTAGAAGGCCAAAGATGGTGACCGCCCAGCTGCTCCAAGTGTGGAGTGGTGGGGCGGGGCAGGATGCCTGCTATGAGAGGGAGGACGGGGGTGAAGGAATCTATAGGAGCCGAGTGCCACAACGAAGACAAGATTGCAGACTCTGGAGTCTGCAGCAAAGACAAAGAAGGCAGACTCCAGACAGAATCTGCAGCGAAGATGGCAGACTCTGGCAGTCTGCAGCAAAGACGAAGACAGCAGACTCTGACTGTAGTTTGCAGCGAAGAAGCGAAGATGAAGATGGCAAATTCCGGCCTGAGTCTGCAGCGAAGACGAAGAAGGCAGACTCTGGCCAGAGTGAAGGCCGGTTCTGGGTGCCGGAGGAAAACCGGTGCTGGAAGCCAAGGGAAGGAAGGCCTATTGCACAAATCTCTTTCTGCAGCAGGGCTCTAGTGGATCAATAATGGTGGTTTCAGACGTTCCGACTGGCTGAAGAAAAAGAAAGGAAACTAGTATTTGTTAAACATATTTACCAGATCTTATATTGGCACTTTCACTTATGACAGTCAATTCATCCTCATAATACTCTTACAGGTTATATTACACCTATTAGATAGATGAGAAAACTAAGGCTCAGCAAGATTAAGTGGCATATTATGCTAAAATAGCCAGTAAAGGGGTAGAATCATAACTGGAACCCATGTAGCCACCTAGGAATAATAAATCTGAAGAAAATACTATTTAAGCTCTAAGTCATTCTTAAGACAGAACTGTCAATATTTGCTTGAGCTCACTTTAGGCAGAGCTGGGCCTTCAATATGTCTATAGTTACAAGCTAAATTCAGGCTGGCAGAATGGTTTACTGGTCACCAGAGCCAAGTAAGCGGCAACACGACATTTCTTACTTTATTTCAGTGATTGTGTATTATTTGTGTATTCAGGGTAAATGATGGCCTAAGGTAGCCGAGTCAAATTTATGCTGAAAGGAGACAACACAGGTAGCCAATAAGAATAACTTAATGTTTAGATTAATGTTTAAAGAGATGAAGAAGTCCTTCAATATTTATGATTCTTCCCTCCTCTTCAATCACTGGAAAAATGTTTTATGTGATCTCTGTCCAGTTAGACAAAGCACGTAAAAACCACAACTTTGTAGTCCAAAAGGGGAAGAAAATAAGAAATTTGTATAATTTGTCAATTAAGTTGATAAACTAGTATTATGAGGTATAGTAACAATATAGCATAGAATCAAAGGTCTCAGGATCAAAGGCCAGCTTGTCTATCCAAATGCTTCGTTACCCTGCTAATAACCTTGCCAAATAATTAAGTTTATATGCAAATCAAAGTGTGTCTCACCTCTGCTCAAAATCCATTAATTGTTCACAGGGATAAAGTCCAAGAGGCTTAGATCTGTCCTCTGGTTAGTTTCCCAAACCACATCTCCTGCCATGTATTTCTTTTTTAAAAAAAATATATTTTATTGACTTTTTACAGAGAGAGGGAGAGGGATAGAAAGTCAGAAACATCGATAAGCTGCCTCTTGCACATCTCCTACTGGGGATGTGCCCACAATCACGGTACATGCCCTTGACCGGAATCGAACCTGGGACCTTTCAAAAGGTCCACAGGCCGACGCTCTATCCACTGAGCCAAACCGGTTTCAGCTCCTGCCATATATTTCAATGCCTGCCCAAGATACTAGTAGCACTATCACCATCCTCACCATATACTCTTATTTCATTACAACCATAATGTACTACTTGCAGCACCCTGAGATGCAGCCATACTTTCACAGCCCTGTGGGTTCTAGTTGACCTGGTAAATTCCTATTCATCTTTGACAATGCAAAATACAAAATTTTGAACTAATTAAAGTATTTGTCTGGCCTATGTTAGGGCCCCTCTGAGGACAGGGGACTCAAGATCTCCAAGGCAGTTTTTGCCACCTACTGGCTCAGACAATTCTTCCCAATGCTGAACAAAATGTCTCTTTATCTTTAATATCTCTACGACCACACAGAATAAGCCTAATACTCTTCAACATGTCAACCCTTAAACACTGATTCATAAAACATTTATTTAGTTCTATGTGGTGGTCCCATGATATAAACAGGAATGCACCAAGTTCAACCAGAGAGAGTCCCTGCTCTTAGGTAACTCACATTCTGACAGAGAAATCAGATGCATAAATATATTTATAAAACATTGATAACAGCAGTAATAGAGAATCGCAGAGTATAACGGAAGAACATATGGAGGGAGCCCATCCTGCTCTGGGGCCATGGACGGCTTCCTGGAGGGCCTGCCACCTTGTCTGGACTTTAAAGAACAAACGGGAACTGTCCATGGGAGAGAGGGAAATACAAACAGGCCCAGACACGAACAAATGCATACAATAGAGAGTCTGGTGTTTAGAGCTGAGTGTGGGTCACTGAGCAGGTCTTCTCTTCTTCCAGCTAAATATAGTCATGCAAGATATAATGACATTTTATTCAATCATGGAACTAATATATGACAGTGCTCCCATAAGATTATAATAAAAGATTAAAAATTCCTATCACCTAGTGATATTGTAGCCAAAGTAATGTCTTAGTGCATACATTACTCACATGTTTATGATGATGTAGATGTAAACAAACCAGCTGTATGAAAATTTAGCACATACAATTTCACTAGTAGGCAATACCATCTAGGTTTGTATACTAGGAAGTATACTCTATGATGCTCGCACACCAATGAAATTGCTTAATGACACATTTCTCAGGCTGTATTCCGATGTTAAGCAGCACATGATTACATTCCCAGTTCCTTCCCCTCAGGTTTTTAGTTCTTTCACCATTCTGGTGCCTTTCATTTGAACACATGCTAGGTTAGTCCTCAGAAATGAATGCAATATTCTTGTCACAATCTGATTAACACAAGTAGGGGAGCCTATCTTTCTCCTCTCTCAGATGCCTAGTCTTGCCTGACATCGTATCTCAGCACATTCATCCAGTTGTTTCTCTCTCTCTCTCTCTCTCTCTCTCTCTCCTCTCTCTCTCTCTCTCTATATATATATATATATATATATATATATACACACACACACACACACATATATACATATATATGTATATATATGTGTATATATATGTATATATATGTGTATATATATATACGTGTGTATGTGTGTGTGTGTGTGTGTGTGTGTGTGTGTGTGTGTATGGAGAAACAACTGGATGAATGTGCTAAATAAACTGAAAACCTTTTTGCTTCAAAGAATACTATTTAAAAAAATGAAGAAGAAAAAACAAACAACAGAATGGAAATAAAATATTCACAAATCATATATTTGATAAGGGTCTAGTATCAAGAACAGATAAAGAACTCTTACAATTCAATGAAAATAAGCAAATAAACCTATTTAAAAATGAACAAAGGATAATTTTCAGGCTACAGAAATGAAACTCTCTGTAGCCTGAAAATTATTTTGGAAGGAAACAAAGAGAAGTTTTCTTCAAAAGTCATAAAGATTATAATTAAGAGTCAATATATTTGGCCTCTTGAACTAAAGTAAGTAATTTGTATTTTTGCCTCCCTGACAAACTTTATATAAAGTTACAAAAATAAATTGACAACCAGTTTGAAATTGAATTGCCATGACCTAGAGCAAAAAATATCCTTACATGATATTATTCTACAATGTTGTTATAATTTTTGATATTTTACAACAGCATATTTTACAATTATCCCAAAGAAACTTACAAACTAATTCTTTATATGTTTGGCAGCAATTTAAAATAGGACATAAAAGGATTTAATCCCTTTCAGAAGGAATTAAGGCACTGGGAAGGCACTTGAGCATTCTATATTGGCCCCTCTTGCCCTTTTTGCCAAGAGGGACCCTCTTCTCACAATTCAATTGCCCTCAGCTGTTGCCTGAGCTTTCTATACATGCTGAGGGTGAAGCCTAGTGGTGGCTGGCACCATGGATCTGTCCCTGGCCCAATGGTGTGAGCTGGGCCCTCCCTGGAGAAGAAAAACCTGTATTCCCTGAGATATGTGATCAGTGCTGGGGCCCTGCCAGCAGGTGAGGGGATCCCAAGGTAGGTGCTGGGTGTGGAGGCCATAAGGGCATAGGCTACCAAGGAGGCAGAACTGTACCTCACATCACCCTGCTTGGCCCTGGAGGATGACAAGTTAGCCAGAGACGGGTAAGATTCCTCAGGGAAAGAACAACCTAAGATAGACACAGTTGCAGAGGGGCCATCAGGAGAGAATTTGGGGGTCAACAGGTGGGGCATAGACCCTCACCCTGCCAACCTTGCAGGGGCCTGAACCCTTGCCCCTTCTGAAGGAGGTCTCCTGCCCCCATGGCTGCTTTGCTTCCCAGGCCCCACTCAGATCGGGACCCAGATAACAGACAGACTTGGCCCAGCTCAGATCGGGACCCAGGTAACAGACAAAGAGTTGGCCCAGCTCAGTTCGGGACCCAGGTAACAGACAGAGACTTGACCGACAGCAGCTGCCCTGTATCTAAATCCAGCCTAGCACCAGGAATGCTCAGGGCCTACTTAAGAATGCAAATAATCCTTTCCACTAATATTTACAAGGTAAACTAAAATTGTTGGTAGAATATTAAATTTGACAGTAAAATAGTCATCAAGTTTTCAGAATAATTTAAATTGGCTAATTGAAATAAGTGAATATTCAAGAAAATTTAATTGTACTGGAAAAAAAGCTGCGCCTAAAGTATTAACTAAAATTTCTATTGGTAGTTCATCTCATGGTAAAATTGCTTACCATGCAATGAACCTAAAGCAGTCATATTTTTCTGCAAAAAATTAAAATGTAAACTTATCAAGACTGCATTATAAAATTTATAAAAGCCTCCATTAATTAAAAAAAGGGGGGGATAGTAGGATAATATCATGTAAGGAAAAATATCCTGTAAGTAAATTACATCTAGAAAATTTTTACTTCAGAAAATTAATTTCCATTTGTAATGCTAACAGCAAGACAGCCATGAAAAACACACATGTTATCAAAATAAGCCAAAAAAAATATATTTTGGGCAAAAATAAAAAGGATCCCAAGTCAATTTTAGAGAAAAGATTTCTTTATTAACTTTTGGTCGAGAATATGTTTGTATATTTTCAGAAAACAACTCCAAGACCCTGTGGGTTCCTGCAACAGAGAGAAATTGACAGGTCTGCTCCAACCACGAAGACAAGAGGAGAAACAGTCCAGAGATGGAAGAAGCCAACGACGCCCTGCCATGCTAGCAGTCGGCAGCTGTGCGTCCCTGCAGGTTGCTTAGGACCAAACAGAGAGGGTCGGACCTGCATTCCCACCATGTGTCCACCATCCAGATATCATTGCTGACACATACACATAAGGAATTGTTTGACATTGAAATTGGGACTCAAACATTTTTTGTTATTTTATGTTTATTTCTAGTCTGCAGAGGCAATATTTTTTAAAGAAAAGAAATGGGGAAAAATAGATACAGAGGCAAAGAAGCACTGAACAGACTGTCAAACTATAGCAGGAAGGCAGAGGAGGTTGGGGGGGGAGGGGCCTGAAAGAGATCAACCGAAGGACTTGTACGCATGCATATAAGCATAACTAATGGATACAAGACGGGGGGGTGGGGAGGAGAGAGGGAGAGGCAGGTGAGGGCATGTACTGGGAGGTAGGGGAGAGGTTAATGGGAGGAAAAAAAGGAGACATATGTACTACTATTTATAATACTTTAAACAATAAGAAAATTAATTTAAAAATGAGCAAAGGATCTGAATAGATACTCTCTTAAGATATATGGATAATCAATAAGCCCATGAAAAGATGTTCAACATCATTAGTCATTAGGGAAATGCAAACCAAAACCACAATGAGATACCACTTCACACCCATGAATGGATATAATCAAAAGGATGGGCAATAGCAAGGATATGAAGAAATGGCTGATGGGAATGTAAAAAGGTGCAGCCACTTTGAAAAACAATCTGGCAGCTCCTCAAAAGGTTAAGCATAGGGTTACCAGTGACCCAGCAATTCTACTGCTAAGTATATACGCAGGAGAATTAAAAACATATATCCACAAAAACCGGTACATAAATGTTCACAGTAACATTATGCATGAAAGCCCCAAAATGGAAGTAACACAAATACCCAATTAATAAATAGATAAGCAAAATGTGGTATATGCAGACAATGGAATATTATTTGACCTATCTAAAAGAAGACAGACACAAAAGATACCTGTTGTATAATTCATTGCAATTAAATATTCAGAATAGGTAAATACATGATTGTCAGGGGCTATGTGGAGGGAATAGTATGGAGTGACTGCTAATGGGTTTTTCTTTGGGGTGATGAAAATGTCTTCAAATTAGATTATGTTTGAATGTCTTTAACTTTTATAGATCCTTTTCAAGCTATACCATCTTACCATAAGTAGTTTATACCTTATTAAAAATAGTTTTAATATTATATCATGTTTTCCCAGCTAGAAATTATTAAGAAATGTTTTCTATGCTTGATTAGGTCAGACCAGTGTCTCATAATCTGTGTATTCTCCAAGTCAAGCATGGCATATACAGCACACATGACACTTTCTTATAAATATGTTATACATTTAATGCAGCTAAAATTATAATTTATAGGCTGTTGTATATAGATCCTTCTAGAATTAACACCATAGCTTTATTTTATGTGGATACTGAGCACTTAAAAAAAACCTAATCTAAGTGAAGATTAATGCAAGCATGAAATATATATCCGATTTCAGGATAAGAAGTATTTCATTATGACATTTTAATATTAATTACAGGTTGAAGTAATACTTTGGAGATATTGGCTTAAATAAAATATATTAAAATTAATCCCACTTATTTGTAAACTAGTGGTCTGGTGCACAAAATTGGTGCATGGGCATGGGAGGGTGTCCCTTAGCCCGGCCTGCAACCTCTCCAATCTGGGACCCCTCAGGGGATGTCCGACTGCCAGGGGATGTCCCTGTGGGATTGGGCCTAAACCGGCAGTCGGACATCCCTCTCACAATCTGGGACCACTGACTCCTAGCGGCTCACCTGCCTGCCTGTCCGATCACTCCTAACCACTCTGCCAGCCTGCTCGCCCCCAAATGCCCTTCCCTGCCGGCCTCATGGCCCCCAGCTGCCCTCCCCAGCCAGCCTCATGGTCCCCAACTGCCCTCCCTGGCCAGAGGCCCTCTGCAGCTGGAGTGGAATGCTTGCTTCATCACCGTGGCGATGAAGCAAGCATTCCATCAGGCCGCTCACGCTGCCCACTCTCAACAGCTACCCCCTGGGACTGGAGGATTCTGGTGGGGCGAAGAGGACTGGGTGCCACCATCTTGTGGCTATGGGCACTGCCATCTTTGTGATAAGAGTGATGGTTAATTTGCATATTAACCTTTTATTAAATAGGATGTGGTTTTTATTGATGTGGCCCCTCAAATTTTTTAAATTACATATGTAGCTTACATTATATTTCTCCTGGATAGTGCTGTTCTAGAACTTTCTAGAGATAAGAGAGGTCAAAAGATTGAGGACTAGATATATAGCCTCCTTAGAGTAAGGGCAATAAATAAAAATCCTTGCATAGCTCTAAAACCTAGCTAGTGAGAGGGACCAGACCATTCAAATGAACTCTGTAAGAGAGAGAGACATGAGGAAATGCAGGCATCTAAGAATAAAACTACATTATTTTGATGAACTGATTATATCTTTTTAAGATGTCTCTGTGGGACTCTACTCTAAAATTTAACCACCTACACAGAGGTGGTTAAAAAGTTATAATCTTCACTTGTCATGGACAACTTATTTGCTTGCCTCTTTACTTCACTTAGTGCATCTGGATACTTTGGCCTTAAGTAAAAACTCCAGAGATTACTAATCTCAATTCCCACCCCCTCCCAAGTCTCTTGTTTCAACTATTTTCTAGTAACATGCTCTTTTCTCAAATTGGAAGTGTTTCTGGATTAGAAGAAACAAGCATTGAGTCAATTTTGTCATTACTGACCTGCATTTCATATTTCAGAGTCATGTGGAAACACCAGGACCCCAATCCCACCACTGAAATTAAAACAAACAAACAAAACTGTTAGCATTGCATTCTTTGGAAACGGCCAGAGTGACTTTAAAAGGCAATAAGACATTTCAAAGCACTGAGTGTGTGTTTTTAAAATATATTTTTTATTGATTTCAGAGAGGAAGGGAGAGGGAGAAAGAGATAGAAACATCAATGATGAGAGAGAATCATTGATCAGCTGCCTTCGCACACCAGCTACTGGGGATCAGGCCTGCAACCTAGGCCTGGCCCTGACCAGGAATCGGAATGCAATAGTGACCTCCTGGCTCATCAGTCAATGCTCAACTACTGGGCCACACTGGCTGGGCTCAAGGCACTGAGTTTTAAGAAGAGCAAAGTTTATGAAATCTTGTGGCAGGACATAGCAGAGTCTGCATAAGCTCTATAATTAATAAAATTTTGGTATAGAAAAAAAATACAGTCAATTCTCTCAAGTACACAATTTACAAATGTAATCAACATTCTTTGTTCTATCTGTAAAATATATTATCTGATGCTCAAGGTAAGCTTTAATGGCATAGCTGTTTAGTTACTCTTTAGTACTTCCTTGCATATTTGATTCAAATAGCTGAAATGTATGCTAAGAGCCAGTCAATTATGTTTATTCCCAAACCTGTCAATGCCACTGTATTTAGTTACAAACTATGACTGCTGCCCTAACCGGTTTGGCTCAGTGGATAGAGCATCGGCCTGCGGACTAAAGGGTCCCAGGTTTTATTCCGGTCAGGGGCATGTGCCTTGGCTGCGGGCACATCCCCAGTGGGAGGTGTGCAGAGGCAGCTGATCAATGTTTCTCTCTTATCGATGTTTCTCTTGCTCTCTCTCTCCCTTTCCTTTCCTCTCTAAAAATCAATAAAAACATTTTTTTAAAAAGTAAGTATAAAGGAAGACTAGAGTAAAGACACTCTATTCAATAATTGGTGCTCAGAAAATTGGACAGATACATGCAAGAAAATGAAACTAGATCACCTTACACCACATGAAAAAATAAACTTCAAAATGGGCTAAAAACTTAATGTAATACTCAAAACTATAAAACTCCTAGAAGAAAACATAGGCAGTAAAATATCTAACATTATTCTTAGCAATATATTTCTGCTATATCTCATTGGATAAGGGAAATAAAAGAAAAAATAAACAAATGGGACTATATCAAACTAAAAAGTTTATGCACAGCCCTGGTTAGTGTTGCTCAGTTGGTTAGAGTGTCTTCCTGAGCACTGGTGGGTCACTGGTTCAATTCCTGGTCAAGGCACATACTCAGGCTGTGTGTTCAATCTCCCATCAGGGCAGGTATGAAAGACAACCGATGGATATTTTTCTCTCACATCAATGCTTTCTTTTTCTCCCTCTCTTTTTCTCTCTCTCTAGAATCAGTAAAAAAATATCCTCAGGTGAAGATTTAAAAAAAGTTTTTGCACAGCAAAAACAACCATCAACAAAATGAAAAGACAACTTACTGAAAGGAAGAAGATATTCACCAATGATACATCTGATAAGGGGTTAATATCCAAAATTTATAAAGAACTCATACTACTCAATAGCAAAAAAAATATCTAATTAAAAAATGGACAGAGGACCTGAACGGACACTTCTCCAAAGAGGCATGCAGATGGCCAATATACATATGAAAAGGTGCTCAAAGTCACTAATTGTCAGAGAAACGCAAATTAAAACCACAATGAGATACCATCTCACACCTGTCAGAATGGCTATTATCAATAAACGCACAAATGACAAATGTTGGTAAGGATGTGGAGAAAAGGAACCGTCATACACTTTTGGTGGTAATAGAGATTGGTCCAGCTATATAGAAAAAGCAGTATGAAGGTTCCTCAAAAAATTAAAAATGAAACTGCCTTATGACCCAGTGATTCTACTTCTTGGTATTCATCCAAAGAAACATGAAACACTAATTCAAAATAATTACCCCTATGTTCATTGCAGCATTGTTAAAACTAGAAGCCCAGCATGCGAAATCGCGCGGCCCTGCCCACCCACGTGTGCAGCCCCACCTACCCATGCCGGTCTTTGGTTATTACGGCAATAGGACCACTGGGTTTTAATAATATAGACAGACAGCCAAGGTATGGAATCAATCTAAGTACCCATCAGTAGTTGAGTGGATAAGAAAGCTGTGGTATGTACAGTATATAAGATGGAATATTACTTGGCCATAAAAAATGAAAATTTTACCATTTGTGACAGCATGGATGGACCTACAGGGCATTATGTTCAATGAAATAAGTCAGTCAAATTTCACTTATATATAGTATGTAAAGAACAAAAGAAGCGCTGAAACTGGTTTGGCTCAGTGGATAGAGAGTCGGCCTTTGGACTGAAAGGTCCTGGGTTCAATTCCAGTCAAGGGCATGTACCTTGATTGCGGGCACATCCCCAGTAGGGGGTGTGCAAGAGGCAGCTGATAGATGTTTCTGTCTCATCGATGTTTCTGACTTTCTATCCCTCTCCCTTCGTCTCTGTAAAAAATCAATAAAATATATTTTAAAAAAAAAGAACAAAAGAAGCAAACAAACAAAACTGAAATGAATTCAGAAACACAGAGAGTGGACTGGCAGATGCCAGAGGGCAGAAGGTTTGGGGCACTGGGTGAAAGAGGTGAAGGAATTAAGAAATACAAGCACTGGGTGAAAGAGGTGAAGGAATTAAGAAATACAAATTGGTAGTTACAAAACAGTCACAGAGATGTGGGGTACACAGTATGGGTAGTATAGTGATTAGTGTTGCCATCACTATATGATGGGTGATGGAGGTATAAGGGGAACATTTTGTGATGTATGTGATTGGCCACTGTGCTACACACCTGAAATCAATCTACACCAATAAAAGAGTAAGATGCAAATTGACAGTACCTTCGTGACGCCCACCAGCCAATCAGGAGTATGCAAATTAACCCAACAAAGATATTGGGTTAATTTGCATAGGCATGCACCAAGCAGCTGGGGGCAGGGTGGGATGCTTGCATCATTGCCATGGTGATGACTCAGGCATTCCACACCACCCCAGCCACTCTGGGCCTCTGGCAGAATGGGAAGGTGGAAAGGCAGCTCCAGCTGGAGTGAAGGCGGTGCCAGCAGCCAGGGGAAGGAAGGCCCGCTCTTGCACGAATCTTTGTGCATCAGGCCTCCAGTACAAAATAATGTTAAAGGTAAACTGTAATTGGGGGAAAAGTATACAGGAGATGTGTGTAGGTTACATGCAAATATTAATGCCATTTTATATTAAGAGACTTAAGCATCCTCAGATTGTGGTATCTGAGGGGGTCCTGGAACCAAACCCCCATGGATACTGAAGGATGCATAATGAATTTTGCATTTTAAATTATATCACTCTGGTTATAAGACAGAATAATGTCTATAGGGGTAGTCTCCCAACTTTGATAGCAAAAAAACATTTTAACAACTCCATAAATGTATATAAATTTATTAATTATATACTTATAATTTATTTATAAATTATATACATGCAGGGTCCATGGTAAGGCCTTGTATGATCTGGCCCCTTCATAATCTCTTCAACCTCATATTCTGTCACTTTCCCCCTTAAGTGCTAAAGAATATTAGGGGAAAGTCAGAAAGTAAACAGATAATTAGGATATGATGTATTAAGTGCAGCAATAGAGATACAGTAGGTCCCTGGGTTACATCGGCGATCCGTTTTTATGGTGCGATATATGCGATTTTCACTATAAGTCGGAACCTACCTACATAAGGATCTACATCACTCACATGGAGCACATACACAGCAGTAATGAAGTGCAACAGTAAAAAATAATTAAAAGAAAGATAACAATTCCTGACCTTTACTTGTGGTGAATAAATAATAAAAAACATAAAGCACATATGTACAAGCATCGAAATGATGGAACTTTTTTTTTTATAAATAAATGGGAGATGGCGATGTAATCACAAAACAACGTATGTCGAGTCTGATGTAACCCGAGGACTGCCTGTATATGTATTGACTGAGAATACAGAAAAGGATCATCTAATTCTATCAGGGAGTTGAAGAAGGTTTAAAGGAAGGCTTTCTAGAGAAAATAACACTTAAACTGAGTCCTAAATGACAGACATAATGAACTTACTAGACAAAAGAGTCTAAAGGCAGAGATATAAACATATGACACTAAAAATGGCAAATAGTTTGACATAGCTAAAGTGTAATGTACATGTGGGAGAGTTGTTGAAGATGAGGCTGATAAGGCAGAGAATTTAGATTAGGACTTATCTGCCAAGAAATATAGATTTCCAAATATGTTATTTCCTTTTAAAAATGGTTAAATTGAAAGAGGCATGCCTGGCTGGAGAAAATTGGTAAAAACCAATTTTCACCACTGACAGGCTACAATTCATCGGCAGGTGCATATTTTCTGAAATGTTATCAAAATTAGCACAAATTTTAAAAATTCAGAAATGGGGAAGTTGAGTTATTTAAGCCAAAAGAACAAATGTAAAATATGTGAAAAAAAACATTCATTAATCCTTAAATTATACAAATTAGAAATTCTGGAGATACTTAAAAAAGGAATCTAAGCATTTTTCTCTTCTTCCTCTTGCATGAAAACTGATGGATTCAGTCACATGGAGAACAAAACACTTCATTAGTATAAGGGTGACTGTTAGCCAACATTTCACCATGATGTTTCCCCTTAAAAATATGGAGGCATCAAAGTTAAAATAAAATTCATATTTGTAGGAATTATCCAGCACATTCCAAAAAACAAGTAACAGGAACAGGTGGCCATGGCTGAAGTGAAAACTGAGGCAGTCAAAATAATAACAGAATTGGAACAATTCTAATTAAATATTCATATTCATAGCACTTGATTGCAGTTTTAACAGTCTCTCAAGCATATAATAGAATTTCACTGAGTTGGAACCTATTGATTCAAATATTTTGGCATGCTATCAAAGTTTTCAAGGTTACAATAAAATAAAGATATGTTCTGATACACATTAATTTTGACCCACTTGACTAACCACACTGTGGAGAGTGTAGAAAGGTTTTAGAATGAGACCTTAAATAAAATCCCAGCCCTATCACTTACTACTTATCAACTTGAGCAAGTTGCTTAAATCTCTCTGAGACTCATTTGCCTCAGCTGTAAAATAAGAACAACAATGTTTATCATGAAAAGTTGCTTGAGGATTACCTAGCATGTACCTGGTATATAAGAGGTATCAACAAATTTTATTTTTTAAGTCCCTAACTCAAGCTATGAAAAAATTCATGTACATAGAGAATAGAATCATTAGATTCTGCAAGCAGGTTAGCTTATTTGAAGTATACTTATTTTCCTCTTGACAAGAGGCATAATATTCTTAAGATCATTTCAGATGACTTTTAGTTTGGCCGTGACAGACTATAGGTATGATCACACTAAACTTAAGGTATGTCCAAGCAAATTACTTTGGGGAAATGACTTTCTGTCTCTGACATTTCTACTTCAGTAACTTTCTATTTTAGCATTGGACTTAGAAAGAGATAATAACAATCTTTAAAAAAATTTTAATGGATTTTAAAAAGAAAGGAAGAGGGAGAGATACAAAGCATCGATGAGGGAAACATCAACATTGATTGGCTGCCTCCTGCATGCCCCTCACTGGGGATTTGGCCCACAACTTGGATGTGTGCCCTGACTGGGAATCAAACTGGTGACCTCATGGTGCATGGATTGAGGCTCAACCACTGAGCCACACCAGCTGAACAGTAAGTCTTTAATAGACTTTTTCTCGCTCTACGTGTTTTTTACTATTTTAGAACTAATTTTATTTTTCTTGTTGCCAATATCTACCATTTAATTGCACAACACATACATTTATACAACTACAAATATGTTTTGTTTATTTGAAGTTCATTTGTCCTCAATGTAACATAAGCTCTCTGGGGACAAGGACTTCGTCATTTTTGTTTTCACACACTATGTTTCTTCACTTGTAAAGAATAAGTGAAGATATTTCTATTTCAAAGAAGTAAGATAAATCACAATTTGTGATTTTGAAAGTAAAGAGAAAAATTAAATCTCATGGGAAATATTTCTTTCGGCTTGGTTCTCTTTTATATAATGCGGTTTTAAATTACTGGCTTAAATCACAATGATTTCAGTCATGTGCCACCTAACAATGGGGATATGTTCTGAGAAATGTGTTGTTAGGCAATTTTGTCTTTGTATGAATATCATATAATGCCTTTACAGAAACCTAGGTGGTATAGCCTACTACACACTTAGGCTAGATGGTATAGCTTATTGCTCCTAAGCTACAAACTTATACAGCAGGTAACTGTACTGAATACTGTAGGCAATTTTAACACAATGGTATTTGTGTAACTAAACAAAGAAAAGATACAATAAAATACAGTATATCTTTCTTCTTCAATATAGATTAACCTGGGTTCCCTATACTTTTTTGACTTTTTACAAACTTTTAAATATTTTTTAAATTTCAACGCTTTTGTAGTAACATTTAGCTTAAAGCACAGATGTACACATTTTCTTTCTTTACATCTTTATTCTATAAGTTTTTCCTACTTTAAACACTTTTTATTTTTACTTTCTAAACTTTTTGTTCAAGACTAAGACACAAATATACACATTGGCCTAGACCTACACAGTATCAGTGTCATCAATACCACTGTCTTCCACCTCCACCTCCACATCTTGTCCCACTGGAAGGTCTTTAGGGGCAATAGAGTGCATGGAGCTGTCATATCCTATGATCAGAACACCTTCTGGAAATCCTACTAAAGCACCT
This sequence comes from Antrozous pallidus, assembly GCA_027563665.1. NCBI lineage: Eukaryota > Metazoa > Chordata > Mammalia > Chiroptera > Vespertilionidae > Antrozous > Antrozous pallidus. The sequence goes on along the minus strand of CM050520.1, from coordinate 47,745,285 downwards.
GCCTGAGGTCCTTCTTGAGGACATAGGTCCATGGTGGTTTGTTTGATTTGTTTCTTATTTCATCATAGATTTGCTTGTAAGGAGATAATACACCAAGATATCTTTCCTAAACTGCTACCATAGGTTTCACCTACTTTCGAGTTCTTTACTGTTAGCCAGTGCTGTGATCGATGGTATTTTGATGAGTACAAAATTGCTTTCAGAAATTCTGTATTTACTCGTATTTACTAGTAATAGAAAGCTTTCTCTTTCTGTTGGTGTTTTTGTCAGATTTAGGCCCGCAACTTCTCTCCTTTTCCACATAGTTTTTCAAACCTCCCCAAGTCTAAAACATCAGATGTAGTTCTGATGGAATGTGGTGTTTATTTTGTATTAAAAAACAAATTGAAGTTCACAGTATTCTTTTTCTTCTAAGACTGGAAGTGTGGGTTAAGTATGGCTTTATTTACATTATTTTTAAAAAATTACACTATTTCTTAACCTGTTTGGTTTTCTGGGGAAATGAGTGGACAAATTCTAACATAAGAGGCCACCATTATTCTAAAGCAACCTGGAAATCCCTCAGATCTTTTTATTACTATTGTTACTACTGACTATGATTATTTGTGTTTTATAAACATTCTTAACACACCCCAGGAAATAATTCAAAGTGCTAAATTTGTGGACAAGTCTTCCTTTTAATGAAAAATCAAGTAACTTTCTTAAAATATCATGCATAAACAAACAGATTCAGAAATCAAGTCTCTCACATCCAATTACTAATCTAGTTATGGTAGAATTGACATAATATACTAGAGCTTACAGTTCTGTGGTATTTAGAAGTGTTTATGCTCATATATAAATAACATCCATCTTGTGCTAAAACAAAAAAAAATTGTTTTTAGCTTAGAAAGTTATATAAAAAACAAACCAGAATAGAATCCATGTTCTTTGCTATTTTTGTCTTTATGATGATAATGCAATAAAATGATGGTGATTTTCCCATCTTGAGTTCTAGTAAAGTTCATTCATGAATCTATGCAACATTTATTGAGGACCACTAAATTGCCAAATAATAGGGATACAACTAAGACACAGTCCTTGCCTCACAGAAAGCAGAGGAATATGACTGTTGCAGATGGCTAGATATATACAGTACAGTGTAGTTTTAAAAAAAGTCTAAAAATATGCAAACCATCTATATACATAAACCCTAATATGCAAATAGACTGAACAGTGGAACAACCAGTTGCTATGACATGCACTGACCATCAGGGGGTGCGCATGGAACATGGTGGTCATTGGCCATAGCAGGATGGTGGAGCAGGTGAGCGGGGATTAGCAGACCAAGGTGGGGCGCTGGTCACTGTCATCAAGGAGAGCTTCTAGTGATTACTGAAAATTCTTTGCTCCCTTGCACCGCAGTCCCACCTGGTACTCACACTTGCTGCCAGTGCCAGCCCCCCTCACACCCACTGCCAGAGCCCAACCTTGGCCCCAATCGCTCAGCGCCACAAGCAGGTGTGAGTGGCGGCTGCTGGCCCTGATTGTCTTTGAGGGCTTCTCCACCTGCCCCTGCTCCTCAGGGGCAATCAGGGCAGCAGCCGCCACTTGCACCTGCTGACAGCACTGGCCCCACTTGCACCCACTGCTGGCACCAGCCCCAACTGCTCCACACCATCAGTGGGTGCGAGTGAGGCCCATGCCATCAGCATGTGGGAGCAGTGGCAGTGGGAGCGGGGCTGCAGGCAGACAGGCAACCAGGGGTCACGGTGGGAGGAGCCAGGCGGGGGCACGGAAGATGGGCCAAGACCTGCCCCTGTGCCCGCTGCAGCCTCGCAGCCCACAGTTCCTTTCAAGGTGCACGTTTTCGTGCACTGGGCCCCTAGTGCTATACTAGTGTGTGTGTGTGTGTGTGTGTGTGTGTGTGTGCGCGCGCGCGCGCATGTATATATATATATATATATATATATTTTTTTAAATATATTTTATTGATTTTTCACAGAGAGGAAGAGAGAGGGATAGAAAGTCAGAAACATCGATGAGAGAGAAACATCAATCAGCTGCAACGATACATGCCCTTGACCGGAATCGAACCTGGGACCTTTCAGTCCGCAGGCCGACACTCTATCCATTGAGTCAAACCGGCTTCGGCTATACTAGTATATATTTTTAACAATACACAGAAATGTAGTATAAATTCAAAAGCATGGAAAAATGATAATCAAATTAAGTATAGTGGTTAACTCTGGAAAGGTGAGCTGGGAGAATGAGGGGAATAAAATTAGGTAGGAAAACAAAGGAAGCATTAATTTTATCTATAGTTTGTAGTTTATTTCTTTCAAAAAGAAAAAGTAAGATCTGAAACAAATATTGCAAAGTGCTAAAATCTGACAAAGCTCCATAATAAGAGACATGGATATATTTGTTATACTTTCTCTATTTAATTTTCTGTATGCTTGAAATATTTTGTGATTTTTAAAAATGCATTCAATTCACTGGCAAGATTTATGGAGTTTTAATTCATAACAACAATTTAATAAACAACACAAAATTGAAAACCAATATTAGGAATGAATGAGAAAAACAGCCTGAACACTGTATATTATTTTTAGATGAAGTGTGATACATACCTGTGAGTGCTAAATAAGCAGCAATGTACCGCTTTTCCAGTCCATCTCTAACACTCTGAATTGCACCAAAAAGTGGAGGTATAATCATAATCAGGTTACTCACTGTATTCCCTATAGAAGAAAAGCACGAGAAGATAAGTTAACCAATACTACTTTAAATAAAGATATATTCACTTGGCCATTAACAAAGATTAAGGAGATAAATTCTCACAAAAATGGTGAAATGATATTTACAAGGTGCTAAAAGAAAATTTTCTACTCAACAAAAATTTCTTGTAAGAACCCAAGAAGGCCCTGGCTGGTTTGGCTCAGTGGATTGAGCATCGACCTATGGACCAGAGTCCCAGGTTCGATTCCCGTCCAGGGCACATACCTTGGCTGCAGCCTCCTTCCCGGCTTGCGCCCTGGTGGGATGTGTGCAGGAGGCAACCAATCAATGTGGTTCTCGCACATCAACATTTCTCTCTGTCTTTTCCTTTTTCCCACTCTCTCTAAAAGATCAAGAAAAAAAATATCCAAAGGTGAGAATTAACAAAATAAAAACAAACAAAAGGACCCAAGTAAAATAAAGGTACCTTCAGACAAATGAAACTAAGAATTGTCAACCTGAACATCTACCAAAGAAAATCATAAATTCTAAAGGTAATATGAAAAAGTGTCTCAGAAAAAACCTCAAAGATACAGCAGAAAATGGGTTAGAGAAGGCAGCCTATACCATGCCATGGAAAGGATCGTCCATGGATACATTATGACAAGATGAAATACAGGATTGACTTAATTTTGTCTGCTGAATCAAATACTAGCAAATGAAGATTTGCACTTTGCACTTCTTTTTAAAATTTCATTTTTGTAGTAATGTTTTTAGTTTCTAGTAAAACATGAAAGGCAACAAATCTTAATCTGATCTTTGTTTTTATTTTCTTTTAAAAATATGTTTTTTAAAATTGCATTTAGAGAAAAAAGAGGGGAAGGGAGAAAGAGGAGAGAAACACTGATGAACACCTGTTTCCCATGTATACCCTGACCAGGGAATAAACCTGAACCTGGGCATATGGCATGAGCAGGCATTGAACCAATGACATTGCTCACCCAGCTGAGCCACATCAGCCAGGGAATGTGCCCTGACTGAGAATCGAATCATGACCTCCCAGTTGATAGGTCAATGCTTAGTCACTGAGCTACACTGGCCAAAGCTGTTCTTATCTTTATTAAAAAAAAAAAAAAACAATAGCAAAGAAACAGCAAAAACACCCAACAGCAGAAATAAATAGTAAAATGGGGAAATAAATAGCTAAACTATTTTATAAATTTATTCTGGATAGAATAAAATGGCGCAATACATTCAAAATTTTAAATAAATGAATTTCAACATTGGAGCTGATATTACGTAAGACATATACCAGGAAATGGACATATACAGAACACTCTCCCTACAACAATAGCATATAAATTCTTCTCAAGTGCACATGGGACATTTCCCAGAGTAGACCATATATTAGGCCATAAATTAAGTCTCAAGAGGCTTAAAAAGATAGATATCTTACAAAGTATCTCCTCAACCACAATAAAATGAAGTTAGAAATAAATAACTGAAGAAAACTGGAAATTTTCACAAACGTATGGAAATTAAACAACAATTTACAGATCAAAGAAGAAATCTCAAGGGAAATTAAAAAATACTTAAGAGATTAATTAAAATGAACACACAACATAACATTAATGAAATGCAACAAAATCAGTGCTAAAGGGAAAATTTATAGCTATAAACACTTAGTAGATAAGAAACAAGGATCTTCAAGCTGATTTGAAAGAATATTACTTACTAACATGAAAATATACAACACACTGATAAAGGTAAATATATAGCCAAATTCAGAGTTGTAATATAATGGTGTATACTAGTAGTCACTCTAGTAATAAAGATAAAAGAAAAAAATATTAAAAATAAATAAAGTTATAATAATTTGTGAATGAATACACAATAAAAAACAGGTAAACTATATTATCAAAAACCTAAAATGGGAGAATAAAAGGTAGAGTTTTAGTATGAGAAATTATCAGCATGAAAGAGACTGTTATATATAAGCCTCATGGCAACCACAAAACAAAAACCTATAGGAGAAACCCCAAAAATTGAGAGAAGGGAAGCAAAGCCTACCACTACAGAAAAGCAACAATTCACAAAGGAACACAGCAGGAGAGAAAGAAAGGAACAAGAGAACTATAAAACAGCCAGAAAGGCATTAGTAATCCACAGTAGGCTATTAGTAATTACTCTAGCCCTAGCTGGTTTGGCTCAGTGGATAGAGCGTTAGCCTGTGGACTGAAAGGTCCCAGGTCTGACTCTGGTCAAGGGCACATGCCTAGGTTGTGGGCTTCATCTCCAGTCGGAAAGGTGTAGGAGGCAGCCAATCAATGATTCTCTTTCATCTTTGATGTTTCTCTCTCTCTTTCCCTCTCCCTTCCTCTCAGAAATCAATAAAGATATGTTAAAAATAATAATAATTACTCTAAATGTAAATAGTTAAATACTCCAAGAGATGCACTTCAGCTTCAAGGACACACATAGGCTCAAAGTGAAGTGATGAAAAAAGATATTTTACACAACTGAAAAAAATCAAGAGAGCAAGGATAGCTACTCTTTTTATCAGACTTTAAGCCAAGAGGCAAAGATCATTATGTAATAATGAAGGGTCAATTCATTAAAAGAATATAACGATTACAAATATACATAGACCCAACATCAAATGTTAGCAAAGGTGTAGAGAAAGTGGAATCACTGTGCATTGTTGATGGGAATGTAAAGAGGCAGGGTCACTATGGAAAACAGTCTGGAGGTTCCTAAAAAAATTAAAAATGGAACTACAATCTGATCAAGTAATTCCATCTCTTGGTATATAGCCAAAGGAAGTGAAAATAGGATCTTGTTAGTTAAGTTTATTCCTAGGTATCTTAATTATTTTGGTGCAATGGTAAATGGGAATGCTTTTTTAGTCTCTCTTTCTGTAAGTTCACTATTGGTGTATAGAAATGCCATAAATTTCTTGGCATTAATTTTGTATCCTGCTACATTGCCAAATTCATTTATTAAGTCTAATAATTTTTTGATGGAGTCTTTAAGGTTTTCTATGTATAGCATTTCTATGTATGTTATCTGCAAATAAGGACAGTTTTACTTCTTCTTTTCCAATTTGGATGCCTTTTATTTCTTCTTTTTGTCTGATCACAATGGCTCATACTTCCAGTACTATGTCGAACAGGAGTGAGCATCCCTGTCTTGTTCCTGTTCTTGGGGGAAATGGTTGTAGTTTTTGCCCATGGAGTATGATATTGGCTGTGGGTTTGACATATATGTCTTTTATTATGTTGAGGTATGATCCTTCTATTCCCACCTTGCTGAGAGTTTTTATCAAGAAAGGGTGCTGGATTTTGACAAACGCTTTCTCTGCATCAATTGATATGACTATGTGATTTTTATCTCTCAGTTTGTTTATGTGATGTATCACATTTATTGATTTGCGGATATTGTACCATTCTTGCAACCCAGAGATAAATCCTACTTGGTCATGGTGTATGATCTTTCTGATATAATGCTGGATCCAATTTGCTAGAATTTTGTTGAGGATTTTGTCACTATGTTCATGAGAGATATTGGCCTGTAATTCTCTTTCATTGTGTTGTCTTTATCTGGTTTTGGTATTAGGGTAATGCCGGCTTCACAGAATGAGCTTGGAAATGTTTCTTTCTCTTGAGTTTTTTGGAATAGTCTGAGGAGGATAGGTTTTAATTCTTCCTACAATGTTTGGTAAAACTCCCCTGTGAAACCATCTGGCCATAAGCTTTTGTTTGCTGGAAGCTTTTTGATGATTGCTTCAATTTCTTCCATAGTCATTGGCCTATTGAGATTTTTAGATTCTTCCTGATTGAGTTTTGGAAGGTTGTATTTTTCTAGGAATATCTCCATTTCCTCCAGGTTGTCTAGTTTGTTGGAATAGAGTTGTTCATTGTACTTTTTAACAATCCTTTGTATTTCCAGAGGTTCTGTTGTTATTTCTCCTCTTTCATTTCTGATTTTGCTTATTTGGTTCCTCTCTCTTTGCTCCTTGGTGAGTCTGGCTAGAGGTTCATCAATCTTGTTTATCCTTTCAAAGAACCAGCTCTTGGTTTCATCGATCTTTTGTATTGCTTTTTGGTCTCCCATTTACCATCGCACCAAAAAAAAATTAAGATACCTAGGAATAAACTTAACGAAGGAGTTAAAAGACCTGTAAGCAGAAAACTACAGGACACTGGAAAAAAAAAGATAGAGGAAGACATAAACAAATGGAAGAACATATCATGTTCATGGATTGGGAGAATCAACATCATTAAAATGTCCATACTACCCAAAGCAATCTACAAATTCAATGCACTCTCCATTAAAATTCCAACAACATATTTCACAGATCTAGAAAGAACTCTCCAAAAATTCATCTGGAATAAAAAAAGACCCCTAATAGCTGCAGCAATCCTGAGAAAGAAGAACAAAGAAGGTGAGATCTCAATACAATATATCAAAGCTGTATTACAAAGCCACTGTTCTCAAAACTGCCTGGTACTGGCACAAAAACAGACATATAGACCAATGGAATAGAACAGAAAAACTAGAATTTGACCCAAACCACTATGCTCAATTAATATTTGACAAAGGAGGCAAGAACATACAATGGAGTCAAGACAGTCTCTTTAATAAATGGTGTTGAGAAAATTGGACAGATACATGCAAAAAAAAAAAAAAAAAAGAAACTAAACCACCAACTTACACCAGACACAAAAATAAACTCAAAATGGATAAAGGACTTAAACATAAGATGGAAAACCATAAAAACACTAGAGGAATACACAGAAAGAAAAATCTCAGACATATGCCAAAACAAATTTCTTCACCGATACCGCTCCTAAAGCAATGGAAACTAAAGAGAAAATAAACAAATGGGACTACATGAAAATAAAAAGCTATTGCATAGCAAACAAAACACACACACACACACACACCACACACACACACATCAACAAAACAACACACAGAACAAAACAACAAGAAAGCCCACTGCATGGGAGAACATATTTGCCAATGTCATCTCCAATAAGGGTTTAATCTCCAACATTTACAGGGAACTCATACAACTTAACAAAAGGAAGATAAACAACCCAATCAAAAAATGGGCAATAGGCCTAAATAGATACTTTTCAAAAGAAGACAGACGAAAGGCCAAGAGACATATGAAAACATGCTCAAAGTCACTAATTATCCGAGAGATACAAATCAAAACAACAATGTGGTACCATTTTACACCTGTCAGAATGGCTATCATCAACAAATCAAAAAATGACAAGTGCTGGTGAGGATGAGGAGAAAAAGGAACCCTTGTGCACTGCTGGTGGGAATGCAGACTGGTTCAGCCACTGTGGAGAACAGTATGGAGTTTCCTCAAAAAACTAAAAATGGAACTCTCATTTGACTCAGTGATCCCACTTCTAGGAATATATCCCAAGAAATTAGAAACACCAATCAGAAAGAACATATGCACCCCTATTTTCATACCAGCACAATTCACCATAGCTAAGATTTGGAAACAGCTTAAGTGCCTGCCCATCAGTAGATGAGTGGATTAAAAAACCGTGGTACATCTACACAGTGGAATACTATGCTGTGGTAAAAAAGAAGGAATTTTTACCATTTGCAACAGCATGGATGGAACTGGAGAGCATTATGCTAAGCCAGTGGTCAGCAAACTGTGGCTTGAGAGCCACATGTGGCTCTTTGGCCCTTTTAGTGTGGCACTTCCACAAATACCATGTGTGGGCAAGCATATACAATGCGATTGAAACTTCCTGGCCCATGTGCAGAAGTCGGTTTTGGGCTCTCAAAAGAAATTTCAATCATTGTACTGTTGATATTTGGCTCTGTTGACTAATGAGTTTGCTGACCACTGGGCTAAGCAAAATAAGCCAGTCAGAGAAAGATAAATATCACATGATCTCATTTATGGACTATAATGAACAACATAAACTGATGAACAAAAACAGATCCAGAGTCAGAAAAGCATCGATCAGACTATCAACCACAGAGAAAAGATAGGGGACAGTGGGGGTAAGGGAGAGAGGTCATCCAGACAGTTGTTCTGCTGTTTAGTCACTCGGTCCATTTGCATATTATGCTTTTATTATTATAGGTAACAACAAACAAGGACATTTAGCCTCAAAAAGGTTAACATGCCAAAAGTGATAAATTTCTATTTTTAAAATATATTGTGTACTTGATAATTCAGTTGGTATGTGATTTCCTTTTAACTACAGGCAGTCCTCGAATCACGTCGGGCTCGATGTTCGTTGTTTCATGGTTACATCACCATCTCCCATTTACAGTATTTATAAAAATAAAAGTTCCGTCATTTTGACGTATGTACATATGTGCTTTATGTTTTTTTATCATTTATTTACCATAAGTAAAGGTCAGGAATTGTTATCGTTCTTTAAATTTTTTTTTTTTACTGTTTCATTTCATTACTGCTGTTTATGTGAGTGACGTAGGTGCTTATGTAGGTAGGTTCGACTTATGGCAAAGATTGTATTATGTCGTGCTGTGGGAATGGAGCTCCGACGTAATTATAATCACATCTCACCCAAAGTTTAGACATTGATAAAGGCCTGCTGCTAACAAACTCCCTCCAACAAACTCTTTGCCCTCCGCAACAGAGATTCATCATCTTGGACTCATGGTAAGCCTCTATTGCTGTGTTCTTGACAGTTTCATTGTATCTGCACGTATATGGACAGAGTTAATTCATCCATTCTCCTCATCATGTCCAATTCTAGAATTATGCTTTTTATAATCCTTGACAACATCTCTATACATGTTTTATGGAATACACAGTAAAACTCTCTTGAGTATATGCCTACAAATAGAAATTTAAGACTATTAAATTTGATACATTTGGGGGCAAATATTACAATAGAGTTAAACCTATGTTCTTTCCACTGTTATCACACTGACTCTTTTTTTGAAATCTTTTCCATTTCCCCCTACACCCATGTTATAGTTCTCTTAGAATGGATCAGCATTGTATCACATTCTAAATCAGTTTATCATTTTTCTAAGAGAAGGACTTTTCTGCCCTAGCACACTTATCCTATCTAATAGAGAGAATATGCTAATTGACCCTCACACTATTGCAAATATGGGAGCACCCATAGCCAATAAGGAAGCAATATGCTAATTGACTGCCACATTCGCAAAGATGACAAGGCCCACAGCCACAAAATGGCAGCCCAGTCCCCTCATCCCTCTGCACACCTGCCTCCAGAGTCCCCCAGTTCCTTCAGCTCCCCAGCCGCATAGGGCCAGCCCAAGGCACAGGCAAGCCTCTGATGGCAGCTGCCCAACTGCCCAGCTGTCCAGGGCTTCCCGAGGCTCAGATAACCAGGGCCGGCCGAGGCTTGCACTGCTGGCAGTGGCAGCAGCAGAGGTGTGATGGGGCATCACCTTGCCCTGATTGCCGGGTCGCCTCCCACCGCTCAGGGCTCCCAGACTGTGAAAGGGGGCAGGCTGGGCTGAGGGACACCCCCCTCCAGTGCATGAATTTTCGTGCACCAGGCCTTTACCGTAATTTTTATAAATGTGGAACCAGTTCCTCCGCCTTTCCTCGGATTATTTATCAATCTGGATGCAGCACACTGTTACTTTTTTAACGTATTAATTTTTAGCTCCTGGATATCCAAGCTTTCTGAGTCCCCTACACTCACCCCTTCCCTCACACTGTATCAAGACCCGAGGACAGCTTGGTCAAGACAGCATCATGGTCCGGTCACTGTAAATTAACACACTCAAGGAGCGATAATCCTGATGCCATTTTACAGTCACATTGTTAGTAATCCAGCACCACGCCTGTAATTTTCTAGAAGCATTTCTCTATATATGCTGGGTTTTGCCATGATTTTTGTATTCACTTCTTGAGTGGGCAGTGGTGTTTAGTGCTTAAGAACATGTGAGCCTGTAGGCCCACGTTCAAATCTTGACTCTCAAGTTTATTTTGTTTGAACTAGCGTTATATACAAACCCCTGAGCCCACTGTTTTTATCTGAAAAGTTGTGATAATTTACCTCAAGAATATTTCAATATATTATTGGTATTAGAGGGCTTGGAACATTGTATGGCATATAGTTAGGACTGAAAGGTTACCTTTGTTTAATACAATTTTAAACTTTCTCTTATGTTTAGTATGTGATTGACCTTTGCCTGCATTATATTTTGTCTGTATTCCTTTTGTAATTTGTCCTATATCAATGTTGGCTCAGACCTCAGTTAATAAATGTTGAAAGCACATACTCTGTAGTACATGTACTTTGTGACTGAAGAATTGCATAATTAAAGGTTGCTTCATAGTTAGGAAATTGTGCTCTTTATGGCTATTACTTAACCGCAGGCATGAAATCATAATTCGAATTTTTGATTGCCTTCCCCAATTCTTAGTCTTTACTATAGTATGTGTTTATCTGAATTGGATATTTCAAAGGTCAATGGTTTTTAACATATTTTCTAATTCTCATTATTATGTACTCCTGGAATAAAGGTTCTTTCCTTTGTTCTGAAGAAGGAAGTCTTTAAAATTCCACAGGTTATAACTGTTTATAATTGTTTCCTTATTTACCCTCTGAATTTTTTATGGGTTTCTAACATGTTTGATTTATTTTTATTGTGATTTACTGATAATGTTTTTTTTAATATCTATATGTTATGATTCTCATGCATCAATGGTTAATGTTGCAAAATGCTTATTCTACATTAGTTTAGTTTTATTATAGAAATTCAGAACAATATTTTGTTATTTTTACAATGGTGTTGTGTCAAATTCTTTCTTATTTTCTCAGTACAGTTTTATTTTGTAATTGTGTACTGATATTTATCATCTATATATATAAAAGCCTGAGCAACCATCGCAACCGAGCAGACAACTGAACAGGCTGCATGAAGGGTTCATGAGGGGCGGCCAAATGACTGAGCAGTAGGCTGTGTGGGATGACCAGGTCGGCAGGGGGTTAGTGAGGGACAGCCAAATGATTGAGCAGCAGGCTGTGTGGGGTAACCAGGCCTGTGGGGGGGAGGGGCAGTTGGGGGCGACCAGGAAGCAGGGGTGGGGGCAGTGAGGGGCAACCAGGCCAGCAGGGGGGGCAGTTGGGGGCAACTAGGCTGGCAGGGGGGCAGCTAAGGGTGATTAGGCAGGCAGGCAGGTGAATAGTTAGGAGTCAATGGTCCCAGATTGTGAGGAGGATGTCCGACTACAGTCCAGGATTGGAGAGGGTGCAGGATTGGAGAGGGTGCAGGCTGGGCTGAGGGGACCCCCCCCCCCCCATGCACCAATTTAATGCACCAAGCCTCTAGTCCTATATAATAAAAGCCTAATATGCAAATTGTGATCAGGTAGGCAGGCAGGTGAGTAGTTAGGAGTCACTGGTCCAAGATTGTGAGGGGGATGTCCAACTGCAGCCCAGGATTGGAGAGGGTCTAGGATTGGAGAGGATGCAGGCTGGACTGAGGGGACTCCTCTACCCCCGTGCACAAATTTCATGCACCAGGCCTCTAGTCCTATATAATAAAGGCCTAATGTGCAAATTGTCCCCTCAACTGGGAGTTTGACCACTTGCTATGACATGCACTGACCACCAGGGGCTGGTGCAGAACATGGCAGGCGTTGGTGATGTGGCGCTGGCAGCAAGTAACAGTGGAGGTGCTGCCACCCTGATGGGCCCCAATGAGAGCAGGACTGGGCAGGATGGTGGAGGGGCCCAATTGCCCCACAGACAGTGACCAGTGGTGGTAGCGGGGGGCGGGACCACTGCCCAGCTCCCAGGCACTGGATTTTTTATGGGTTTGGCCACAACCCATCCCTCCACAGATGGTGACCAGTGGCCAGCAGGTCCTGAGGGCCTGATCGGGGCCAGGCCCCAGACTAGAACAGGGAACTGGGGGTGGGTGGTGGCAACTAACCTTCTGCGGCACCTGGGGCAGGGGGCTGCGACATCCCACCAAGCTACCTGGGGCAAGGATGACACGGATGGAAGTGCAGTGAAAATCTGGGGTGTCAGCTGGGCTTGCTCTTACTCTCCCTGCTACCCTGCCCTGGGACGCCAGGGCTTGCATGCAGGGGAAGCCCCCATGCTTAGGTACTGGGAGCCACCGAGGAGCCCACCCTGCACCTGCATGGCTTCTTCCAGTGAGCCAGGCCCCAGCGGCAGGGAGCCACCAGGACCACAGGGGCCAGTCAGGCTCCCTGTTGGTTCACACAGGAGCTGGTCTGAGAGAGCACACTGCCCACCCAACTTCCGTGCAGCATTGCTGGGCAGCCCAGAGGCTCACACTGCATCCTGGCCCACAGTGTCCAGCCACACTCACTGCATCTCTGCATGGGGATTTGGGCGCCATGACTCAGGCAGAGGGGGCACATGGGGGCCTGGATGCTTCCCAAGGCACAGAAGTCAGCTGGGACCTGCCCTTTCACGCCAGACACTGTGCTTCTATCACCAGCCAGGCCTAGGGACCACACCCATGCACGAATTTCGTGCACTGGGCCTCTAGTATTAGATAAATTTGAAGAGATTATTTTCCACATAATATTTAGCACAGTGCTTTAATCTTTATGTGGGTATAATAATTATGCAGTAAATGATGCATTAATAAAATATTGCTTTTCCTTTTTGAAAAAGTATAGGAAAAGAAAGGGGGAAATGACAATGTGCAAAAGAGTAGATTTCAAACAACTCTGAATGAAGATAACAGTGGCAAGATGTTTGCCTCAGCCTGACAGTAGGTGGAGCCAGTGTGTTCAAGAGTCTTAGTTCTCTCAACCCTGGCAGAATATACAGAGCTCAGAGGCAACTGGGTAGACAATTTAGAGCTCAGTTGTATTTACAATTGTATAACCAATTTAAAGATTAAAAAATAGAAGCATTAACACCTGGTGAAGCTAAAAAAAAAAAAAGTGATCTATATATTGTTTCATGAGGAGCCCTCCTGCACACAATAAGTCAAATGAAAATAGTAACTGGTTTGAGCCTTAAAGAAACTCAGCACTTCCCCAACAGCATTTTTCAAATATTTCACTACCTAGGAAAATGCTCACATATTGTTAAAGCCCCCAGAACTTCAGAAGAAGACAGAGAATTTATCTACCTTAATTTTCTCAATTTATAGTAGGCAATATTTTGTTCCTACCTACTACCACTTCCTGCCTGTATAAACTTGGCAACTTTATGCTTAAGCCTTAGTTTCCTGACCTGTAAAATGGAGAAAGAAACCCAATAATATTTAAATAATTAAATATGATGAAAACAATAAATATGACCAAATAATACACATAAAGATCACGCTGATATGAGAAAGATCGATGGAACATTATACAGGAACTTCCATAATCTAGCAACATGAAGAATTAAGTGCTACCTGGAAAGTGCTTCCTGGGAAAAGTTCTTGTACCTGGATTAACTCAAAAACAGTTGTCAGAAGGGAGAAAGTTTGCCTTCCACTCCAGACAATAACAAAGTTTTGGGGTATTTTGGTTCATCCAAAGTTTTTTAAAAATCACATAAATGTGTATTATAGCACTAGGTACTCTACTTTTTAGTAGCTTTTAAATAGGGCTGATACAGGTACAGTAAGTTGGTTCTCAACACCATTGATGGGTTCATGGAAAGTGCGACTGTAAGTAATACAACATATAAATGAACCAATTTTAGCACAGTCTAGTATAAGCAAGAGTTAATGCCGAAACCAGTTTGGCTCAGTGTATAGAGTGTTGGCCTGTGGACTGAAGGGTCCTGGGTTCGATTCCGGTCAACCAAGGACATGTACCTTGGTTGCGGGCAGATCCCCAGTGGGGGGTGTGCAGGAGGCAGCTGATCGATGTTTCTCTCTCATCGATGTTTCTGACTTTCTATCCCTCTCCCTTCCTCTCTGTAAAAAATCAATAAAATATATATATATATACATATTAAAAAAGAGTTAAGTTCCCATGACATATTTCTGGTCACAAAAACACCACCAAACTTCTAGGTAAAGACCCAAAACACTTCTAACTGAAATTAAAACTGAAATAAATGTGAGCTATACATACATTTAAGAAAGATAAACAAAACCAAGAAAGATAATTCTTTCCCAACCCAATTATACCAGTTCAGAGTTATGGGTGACCAGAGCCTCTTCTGGCAGGGTAGAGCCCAAGGTAGTAACCAATCCTTCCATCAGAGGGCCACTCACACTCACACACACACTCACTCAGACCGGGACAATGTAGACACACACTAGTTAACCTAAAGCGCACATCTTTGGGCTGTGGGAGGAGACCAGAATACCCTGAGAAACACGCAAACATGGGGAGAATATGCAAACTCCACACAGACAGTGGCCCTGGCTTGGAATCGATTTTTTCTCTTCACCAACATTATAATGAAACAATGTTAAATGAAGCAACATTATTCCAGGAGCTACTGTCTTACTTTAAAAAGTGATAAACACAAATTCAGTTCAATTTGACAAACGTTAGTATGGGCAAAGCACTGAGGTGGGAAATGGGAAGAAAGGTTAGTAAGTAAATAACACTGATTTCTCTCCTAAGAAAGAATACATACAATTTTGTAGGAAATATAGTCAGATAAACAACTAGAGAGGGAGAATGGCAGGACCAAACAGCATAAACAACACAGTTGGGGATGGGAGAGTGAGGGAACCCAAGAGGGTGTTTAGTAAGGAGGTAGCACTTGAACTATGCCTTAAGATAAGGATTTTTATCACTACTAATCTAGGAGTCATTCTATTTTCTTTGGCATATATATATATTGGCTTCAAAAATATTTAATTTATGAAAAAATTTTTTACATTATTTTAAAAAACATACAAGTTTCACTTTATTGCAAGTAAGTTGTAACAAAAATATTTTAAAACTACACATTGTAAAAATTCAAGATGATGTATAATTTTAGGTTTAGGATGAAAGGTTAAGTACATAGTGGTAAAGAGATAAGAGATCCTGGGAGCTCCATTATCATTTATGGTCCCTGTAAACTCTAGCCTAACAAGACGGAAATTATATAGGAGGGGAAAGACTCACAGAAAAAAAGAGCATTATGTAAATATAATGCTGCTTTGAAAAAGGTTCAAGGATGAAAGCTGAACAGTGAGATTAACAGTTAATAGAGAAGACTCAGAAGAGCAAGGGGAGTGAGATGGTCTTGAACTCCCTGGATAAGTATTATGAAGACTTTAGACTTATCCAGAGGTCAAAAGGGGGAAGTTTCCAAACTATGCACAGTATAAAGAGGTATTATGGAAATAACAAAATCTGAAAATGATTACTTTGATAATCCCTACTTCCTTTCCCTTCTTATTGAAACTTTCAGGACCCAACTCAATTTAGGTAAATTTTGCTTAATCGCCCTACTAAA
This sequence comes from Antrozous pallidus, assembly GCA_027563665.1. Classification (NCBI taxonomy): domain Eukaryota; kingdom Metazoa; phylum Chordata; class Mammalia; order Chiroptera; family Vespertilionidae; genus Antrozous; species Antrozous pallidus. Next base: position 47,729,197 of record CM050520.1, on the reverse strand, counting down.
AATGATAACTTCTTCTTTAAAAAATAGTATTTTTACTTATTTTAGAGAGAGGAAGGGAGAAATAAAGAGAGAAACATCGAAGGCTGCCTCCTGCATGCCCCGCACTGGGGATCCAGCCTGCAGCCCGGGCGCGTGACTCCTGGCTCATGATCGGTGCTCAGCCGAGCAGCCGCCGGGCCCCCTCTCCTGACAGCACCTAACGCTCTAACCTCTCATCCAGCACTCAGCACAGACTGCCTTGAACAGAGAGTACTTTTTTCACTAAATCAGAATATAGATAAATGCCTTATCTACTTAAGCTAAACAATATAAAAGAGGCAACCATAGAAACAGACATAAGCACACCAATAGCATGTGTACTAGGAACAAATTAGCTAAATAACAAAAGTTTCACAATAAATTCATTTTAATTCATTTGAAATAGTGTCTAGTGAGTTACAATCTACAGAAGACTTTCAAATACAAAAGTAAAAATCAAATAGCAACACAAAAGTTGCTAGACAGGGAACATTGGTTTCTGGGACCACTGGTATTTCTTGTAAGGACTGGTTTCTGGCCCAATCTATCATAAAGAATGTTTGTTTCCTGAATACGTACTTCAGAATATATCATTTTAGGAGTGGTCTTTAAAATTGCCAGAAAAGATTTAAATAACAAGGATATTAAACTGGGTGTGTAGTATGTTATTGACCCACTCTTTCTGTAGGAATGGGTGAAGAAAATGGGAAGAACTAAAATTCATTAAGTATCTATTTTGGAAAGTAGAAGTCCTGTAGGTTGCTTGGTGTAAAATATATATCTGTTGTACCAGAGGCTATACAATATGACTGTTGTTTGAACAATGTAATAAACATCCACTCCTCAGAATTGATCACTATTTACATTTTATGCCTGTGTCAAGCCTTTTATTTTAATAAAAGAAATGTTGCCCTAACTGGTTTGGCTCAGTGGATAAAGTGTCAGCCTGTGAACTAAAGGGTCCCAGGTTCAATTCTGGTCAAGGGCATGTGCCTTGGTATGTAGAAGGCAGCTGATTGATGTTTCTCCCTCATCGATGTTTCTAACTCTCTATCCCTCTCCCTTCCTCTCTGTAAAAAATCAGTATTTTAAAAAAAATCAGTATTTTAAAAAAAAAGTTATTACAGATAAAGTCAAGGTCACCCATCTCTCCATTCCAATTCCCCTTCACACATTTTCAGAGATAATGGTTAGTGTTCATTTGTATGTATCATTGTAATTCATTAAAAAATTATTTTAGGAGGAGGAACCAAGATGATGGCATAGGTAAACACCTATACTGCTGCCTTGCACAACAATTTCAAAACTACAACTAAGGGATAAAACGGACATCATCCAGAACCACCGGAAAGCTGGCTGAGTGGAAATTCTACAACTAGAAGGAAAGAGAAAAGGACACTGAGACTCAGAGGAGCTGCAGAGGGCAGAGGTGTGGAGAGGCAGAGACGCGTGCAAGCGGAAAGAATATCCACCTCAGGTAACTGGGGAGGCTGAGCCACTGTCCCCTAGAGGACACCTACCACACATGCTACTCGACCAACTCAGGAAAGCAGCAAAAATGCAGAGACAAGGAAACAGATCACAATTGAAAGAAATGGAGGAAAACAAATGACTGGACATAGAGTTCAAAACCAAGAATTTCCTAGGAAAGGCTGATAAATTTATCGAGGATATGAAAAAGGAACAACAAGAAATTAAGCATACACTGACTGAAATAAAAATAAAAAAAAAACAGCCGAGACCGGTTTGGCTCAGTGGATAGAGCGTCAGACTGCGGACTGAAGGGTCCCGGGTTCGATTCCGGCAAGGGCATGTACCTTGGCTGCGGGCACATCCCCAGTAGGGGGCGTGCAAGAGGCAGCTGATCGATGTCTCTCTCTCATCGATGTTTCTGACTTTCTATCCCTCTCCCTTCTGCTCTGTAAAAAATCAATAAAATATATTTAAAAAATAAAAATAAAAAAATAAATAAAAAAATAAAATAAAAAAAAACATTATAAAAACATTATACAGAGACCTAACAGCAGACTAGAGGACCACAAGGATCAAGTCAAAGATTTGAAATACAAAGAAGCAAAAAACATTCAGCTAGAAAAGAAAAAAGAAAAAAAGAATCCAAAAAATTGAAGATAGTGTAAGGAGCCTCTGGGACAATCTCAAACATACCAACATACGAATTATGAGGGTGCCAGAAAAAGAGAGAGAGCAAGATACTGAAAACCTATTTGAAGAAATAGTGACCAAAAACTTTCCCCACCTGGTGAAAGAAATAGACTTACAAGTCCAGGAAGCACACAGAACCCCAAACAAAAGGAATCCAAAGAGCAAGGAATCCACACCAAGACACATCATAATTAAAATGCCAAGAGCAAAAAAGAAAGAGAGAATATTAAAAGCAGCAAGAGAAAAACAGTTAATTACCTACAAGTTAGCATCCATACAACTGTCAGCTGATTTCTCAACAGAAACTATGCAGGCCAGATGGGAATGGCAAGAAATATTCAAAGTGATAAATAGCAAGAACCTACAACCAAGATTACTCTACCCAGCAAAGCTATCATTCAGAATTGAAGGTCAGATAAAGAGCTTCACAGATAAGAAAAAGCTAAAGGAGTTCATCACCACCAAACCAATATTATATGAAATGTTGAAAGGTATTTTTTAAGAAGAGGAAGAAGAAGAAAAAGGTAAAGATAAAAATTATGAACAACAAATACATGCCTATCAACAAGTGAATCTAAAAATCAAGTGAATTAAAAATCTGATGAACAGAATAAACTGATGAATATAATAGAATCAGGGGCATAGAAAGGGAGTGGACTGACAATTCTCAGGAGAAAAGGAGTATGGGAGGTGCAGGAAGAGACGACAAAAATCGTACACCTATGCCGAAACCGGTTTGGATCAGTGGGTAGAGCGTCAGAGTTCGGTCTGAAAGGTCCCGGGTTCGATTCCGGTCAAGGGCATGTATCTTGGCTGCGGGCACGTCCCCAGTAGGGGGCGTGCAAGAGGCAGCTGATTGATGTTCTCTCTCATCGATGTTTCTGACTTTCTATCCTTCTCCCTTCTGCTCTGTAAAAAATCAATAAAAATATATTTTTTAAAAATCGTACACCTATGGATGAGGACAGTGGGAGAGAGGTGAGGGTACAGGTTGGGGGGGGAACTGGGTGGAGGGGAGATATGAGGGGCAAGATACTACAAAAAATAAATAAATAAAAGAAAAAACAAAAAGAAAAAAATTATTTTACACAAATGTGTCCATAAACAAAGTTTTGCTTTGCTGTATTTTTGGTTGTATTTTTTTTTAATCTATATAGTATAACTCTGTAAATATCACTTTTCAAATAGTTTGGATTTTTTAAATCCTCATTTCAGGATATGTTTATTGATTTTAAGGAGTGGGAAAGGGAAAGAGAAAGAGAAACATTGATGTGAGAGAGAAATATCAATTGGTTGCCTTTCGTATATACCCTGTGGGATAGAGCCCACAGTGTAGGCATGTGCCCTGACCAGGAATTGAACTCTCAACCTTTTAGATGTACAGGACAATACTCCAAACAACTGAGCCACCTGGCCGGGACATCTTCAAATAGTTTTCATCAATAAAAATTACAACTGAGAGATCCACCGGATAGATAGATAGTCTAGTTCATTCCTTTCAACTGCTCTCATAGGAATATACCAAATTATATTTATTTACTCCCATACCAATGGACAGTCTAGGTTGTTTCTTATATTTTTCTATTAAACAATAGTTCACTGTACATCCTTATTTATGTATATTTATACAAGTGTATTGCTTTATGCCTTATATGCATACAGAAGAATCTTCCTAGTTGGGGAGAAGAAAAGGAGGAGGATAGTGATGGAAAGGGGTCCTGAGCTATCCCAGGAGGAATAAAGTCAATGGACAAGGTATGGGAATGCTCCCTGGCTTGTGGGTGTGGCTTGTGGGCGTGGCTTGTGGGTGTAGTGAAGGTACGGTCAATTTACATATTACTTTTTTATTAGACAGGATGCTGGAGAGAGTGATTACTGGTACTTTTCATTTCTGCTTCTTGGTCTTTATATTTTTAAAAAATATATATTTTATTGATTTTTTACAGAGAGGAAGGGAGAGCTAGAAACATCAATGAGAGAGAAACATCAATCAGCTGCCTCCTGCACATCCTCTACTGGGTATGTGCTCACAACCAAGGTACATGCCCTTGACCAGAATCAAACCTGGGACCCTTCAGTCCACAGGCTGACAATCTATCCACTGAGCCAAACCAGTTAAGGCGTCATTTCTGCTTCTCTGTATTTTCTATATTTTTCCTTCGCAAAATTTTGCAGAGTTGAATTATTTGTTTAGGTACTTCCCCAAGTCTAAATTATTAGCTTCATGAAGATTTTACCACTCTTTATCCCAGGTTTAGTATTATGCCTGGCATATTGAAAGTTATGTCTATACTTGTCTATACTTGCTGAATGATTCAAAATGTTCTACAATGTGAAAGTAACTACTTTCTAATAAGAAAAATGAGAAAATTTGTGTTTATAAGGGAAACCTATATAAACATAACATTAATTCTTTAAAAAAACACACAACTTACCATAGAGAATGACAGAAAAGAGTATCAACTAATTAACCCTTGACTTAGTATAATTGATGAAAATTTCACAGAAGAGAAAATATTTTAGTGTGCCTTAAGTATGACTAGGACTTAGTGCAGAGAACAGTATTCAGGGCACACATAATACAGACATGTGCAGAAGCAAGAAAGAACAGAGTGTGTCTAGGAAACCACGAGAAGTAACTTATATTATGTCTAAGAGCAAGTTGTCTCAGGAGATAAAGCTATTAAGATAAATGAAACTAAGATAAACCTAAATAATATGTCTGTGATCTCCCTACCAAACTGTAAAAAGTTTTAATTCCATCCCAGGAAGCAAATGGAGAACAAATAGGCAGAGGAATAATAAAAAGACAAGTAACATTACCTTGGACAGTATGGCTTAGTTGATTGGAGCATCTTCCACACACTATAGCGTCTCCAGTTAAATTCCTGTTCAGGGCACATGCCCAGATTTCTGGTTTGATCCCCATTTTGTGTGCATACAGGAGGCAGCCAATCGATGTTTCTTCCTCCCTCCCTTCCTTCTTTCCTCCCTCCCTTTTTCTCTTTCTGAAATCAATGGAAGCCTATCCTTGGGTGAGGATTAATTTTTAAAAAATAACAAGTAACTTTACGATAAGCCTAATGATAGGATATGGTAGAAGGGGAAAAAAAATTTGACTAATTTAAGAGTCTTTTCTATGATGAATTCCAATTGGTTACGCATAAGGCAACCAAAAGGATGCAAATATGTAATTACTAGAGGCCCAATGCACAGAATTCATGCACTTGGGGAGATGCAGGGGCATCTCAGCCCAGACTGTACCCTCTAGCAGTCTGGGAGCCCTCAGGGGATGTCTGACTAATGGCTTAGGGCTGCTGCGGAAGCAGGAGAGGTTCCCACCACCGCTGCTGTGCTAGCTAGCCATGAGCCTGGCTCCTGGGTGAGCGGCACTCCCCCTGTGGGAGCACACTGACCACCAGGGGACAGCTCCTGCATCGAGCATCTGCCCCCTGGTGGTCAGTGTATGTCATAGTGATCAGTCATTCTGCTGTTTGGTCCATTTGCATATTAGCCTTTTATTATATAGTATTATTCATCTGAAAACTAATAAAATGTCAGAGTGTTAAGAAAGTTGCCTGTATTCTCTCCATAGAAGAAGGGAATAACTTGAAATATGCAGTGCCATCATCATAAATATTCCCTACACGGATTTTTCATTATAATTAAATAGGTGCTTAACATGGTGGTTGGCAAATAGTAAGTACAGTACCAAGAAATATTAGCTGTTATATTAATACTGTTGTTTTAAATGTTATCTAAAATGCAATAAAATGAGCTAATTTCCCCCTGGAAATCTGTATATTCTTTAACAAACAGTCAGTGGTTCTTCCTTGAAATCTTGGCATGAACTCTCAGAATTTAAATCTTCCTAGTTGCATAGAGCATGAAGATGTTCATCAGATCTAACTGTTGAAAGAGTTGTTAAATAGAAGAGAAAGTACATAAAATTTTTTAGCAGTGATAGGGAGGTCACCAATGAGGATTTTACACATCTGTAACCCCCATCGAATAGGATCCATTTTCTGAACTAATAAATTATATTTTCATTTTCTTATTTCCTGCCAAAATATACGCCATTAAAACCTCTGTAAAAAGTGGCAGACTCCAAAAAGTTGTATGTTAAATACTGTGTGCATTGAACAAATCTTTTTTAGTAGTTTAGAGTAACCGTTCTCCAACTCTGGTCTGTGGTCCCTTTCCGGGTCCTTGAGTTCAACACTATTTTTGTAATCCTGAGAGTTATTTACCTTATTCACGGCATTGACATTTGCACTGATGGCATAAAAGCTGATGGTGGGTACAATTGCTGGCACCTTTGCAAGAATCAGGGCAATAACAACCAAACTACACTATAGTCATTGTATTCTTTCCCACCACCATACAGCCAGAGTTTTGTTTTTTTTTTTTTTTTAAGCCAACTAACAATGCCTTTGATGAAGTATTTTATTTTGAAGTTTTTTAACAATGCCTTTTATTTTGATGAAAATAAAAATAACTAATTGTATTAAATCTCAACTCTTGAGTACATATCTTTTAATTTTCTTTGTAATGAAATGGGAATTTTCACAAAGAACTTCTGTATACTGAAGTATGACAGTTGTCTCAAGGAAAAGCATTTGTGTGACTGTTTTGAGTTGTGATTTCAACTCGCTGTTTTTTCCATGAAATGTCATTTTTACTTAAAAGAACTGATTACTCATTTGGGGCATTTGGAAGATGTTTCCAGAGTAAAGTGAGACTGCACTTTAAGAAAAATACCAATAATAAAATACAAGCTTCTGAGCAAAATTTAGAATTTTAAAAAACCTGTATTTACCTGTGAGTTTGACAGCTTCCCAATATTTAAGCTTTTCTGATAAAATCAGAGGTGTTGTATTAATAAATGTAATCTCTTGATATTACACAAATATATCAACATCTAGAAGACTGCTTCAACAGTGGAGCAATATTTTCCATATGATTGATCATGTGCTATAAAATCGTGCATGGATAAAAATCTATTGAAAGCGCAAGACAGACCAATTTAATAGAACATAATACAAAAAGTTCACTGATAATGGTCTCAGGCCCCACATTTCAATCAATTCTAAGACTGCCACTTGTAAATTTTTTTAACTTAGATTTAAAAAAAATATATTTTATTGATTTTTTTACAGAGAGGAAGGGAGAGGGATAGAGAGTTAGAAACATCAATGAGAGAGAAACATCGATTAGCTGCCTCCTGCACACCTTCTACTGGGGATGTGCCCGCAACCAAGGTTCATGCCCTTGACCAGAATCGAACCTGGGACCTTCCAGTCCGCAGGCTGATGCTGTATCCACTGAGCGAAACTGGTTAGCACATAAATTTTTGATATACAATCAAAAAAGAACATTAACAATTTTCTGAAAAGGCAATTATTAAAATAATTCTCCCTTTTCCAACTACCTGACTAAAGGCCTGATTTCTTCCCTTCCCCTCCCTTCCCCTCCTTTCCCCTTCCCTTCCCTTTCCTTCCCCTCCCATCCCCTCCCCTCCCTTCCCCTCCCATCCCCTCCCCTCCCTTCCCCTCCCCTCCCCTCCCCTCCCCTCCCTTCCCCTCCCTTCCCCTCCCTTCCCCTCCCTTCTTCCCCGCTTCTCTTTAGAGAACGTGAAAGGGAGGGGGAGAAAAAGAAAGAGAGAGAAACATCAAAGTGAGAGACATCGATTGGTTGCCTCCCGCACGTGCCTCAAACTGGGCCGGGGATGGAACATGAAACCCTTGACCAGAATTGAACCTGGAACCCTTCAGTCTGCAGGCTGACACTCTATCCACTGAGCCAAACTGGATAGGGCAAACCTGATTATCTTTATACATTTCAATCAAACCAACATATTACAACAGAACAAATGCAGAAGCAGATGTGAGCATCCAGGTGATTCCTTCAAGCGAGACATTAGAGAGACCTCCAAAATGTAAACAATGCCAGTCATACCATTAAATTTTACTTGATTTGGTTATTTTCCATAAAATTTTGTTTGTTTTGGATATTTTCCATAAAATTATATTATTTATGTTAACATGTAATAGATTATTTTAAATGAGTTAAAACAAATATTTAAAATATTTTTTCTCAGCTTTAATTTCTCATATGGTAAATATCAATAGATAAAACACATAAAAGCTCTGTGAGGCTTCTCAATTTTTAAGAGTAGATAGGGGTCCTGAAGGCAAAACGTTTTCGAACAGAAGAGGATAGCAGTCTACTGCAGGATCAAGTCAGCCTTCTATTCAGAAAAAGCCGGAATGAGTGTATACTGTAGGGAGGTCTCCTTTAGCAGAGTTACTGTAACTCACCACTATCTCAAAGATTTATTACACTTAATGGGACAGTAGTGAGAAAGCCTGATTTTGGGGTCCATGAGTCTCTTTATGCCCATTAACCATGGTAGGGGGGGAGAAATAGGAAGGATAACATTTCATGAAAACCCCAGATGTAGCTCTAAAATCTTAAGCTTTAGTCCAATAGTTAGGATCCAATGGGCAATAATGTGTAAATGATGTTTCAAGAATTCAAACATTTAAAAGCAAACTACTGGCTTTCAAACCAGTAGAGAGAAGAAAGAAATGAAAGAAAACCTATCAATGCCAAAAGAAGGTAAGAAATATAGGGAAGAAAATTTCTTATAAATGTAGGATAAATAAAAAGCATTAAAAAGGGTGGAAATAAATAAAAATGTATCAGTAATCACAATTAATGTAGTAGAAAGACAGAAAAAGAGACTGAATTTTACAAGACAAACACCTAAAACATAAGGGCACATTATAGCTGAAGCTTAAAGACTGGGGGAAAATATGCCAGGAAAAAACAAAACAAACAAAATAGTAGATTTTAATCCTCACCTATGTTTTTATTGATTTGAGAGAGAGAGGACAAAAGAGAGACAGAGAGAAAGAAGAAGAGAACATGAAAAAATATCTTCAGAACCTGAGAATAGACAGGTTTTTAGAGAGGATAAGGAAGGCAATTTCCATAAAAGAAAAGGTTGACAAATTAGACTCCATCAATATTTAGAACACCTCCTCATTAAAACACACCCATAAGAAAATGAATAGGCAAACCACAGACATGAAGAAAATAGTCCAAAACATCCATCTAAAAAAAGGACTATGTCCAGACTATTTAAGGAGCTCCTACAACTCAATAATAATTATTTAAAAAAAAAAACATTAGAACCATTTTTTAAAAAAATTTATTTCAGAGAGGAAGAGAAAGAGAGAGAGAGAGAGAGAGAGAGAGAAACATCAATGATGAGAGAGAATATTGATCAGCTGCCTCCTGCATGCTCTCCACTGGGCTTGTGCCCTGATCAATCAATCCATGATCTTCTGGTTCATTGGTCAACACTCAATCACTGACCCACAATGGCCCGGGCAAAACAACTATTTTTCAAAATGGGCAAAAGAATTGAAAAAACACATCACCCCCCCCCCCCCAATCTTTAGTTATCAAACAAATAGTAATTAAAATGACAGTAAGTCCACAATGAATATTAAAAAGAATGACAATAACCAATGCTGAGGATATGGAATGCCCAAAGCTTCCATGATGAAAACGAAAAATGTTACATCACCTTGGGAAAGTCTTGCAGTTCCTTATAAAACTAAATATAAACTAATCCTATGACTTGGCAATTCCACTTCTAGGAATTTACCCAAGAAAGATGAAAACATATGTTTACAAAAAGACTTGCATAAGGATGTTCATAGCAGCTTTATTCATAATTAGTGCCCCGGTGCACAGATTCGTGCACATTGAAAATAAATTAATTAGAAGGTGGCTGGCAGGGTGGGACTGGGTCAGATAGGCCAGACATGCCCTGGAGCCAACCTCCCCCAGTCCTTTCCTGACCAGCCGCACCTGGGGCAATGCTGAGACTCCAAGGGCACCTGTAGAGTGAGTGGAGTCCCTCTAGAAGGAGGGGTTTCCTTGGGTTACCTGTGGGGATTGGGCCAAAACCAACTCTCCAATATCCCCCGAGGGGTTCTGGTTTGCAAGAGGGGAGCTCTTGGGGACACACCCCAGAACTGAGCTCCCTTCTCTCTGGTTCCGAGATGCATCACTCGAGAACTGCTGCTGCCAAGTCACAACAGCTCGGCAACTCCTGTGTTGAGCGCCTGCTCCCTGGTGGTCAGTGCATGTCATGCCTACTGGCTGGTCAGACAGTTAGATGATCAATTAGCCTTTTATATTTATGCTAGAGGCCTGGTGCACAAAATTCGTGCTCGGGGGGCGGGAGATGTCCCTCAGACCAGCCTGCACCCTCTCCAATCTGGGACTCCTCAAAGGATGTCGAACTGCTCGTTTAGGCCCGATCCCAGGAGGATCGGGCCTAAAAGGGCAGTCGGACATCCTTCCCACAATCCAGGACTGCTGGCTCCAAACTGCTCACCTGCCTGCCTCCCTGATTGCCCCTAACCGCTTCTGCGTGCCAGCCTGATCACCCCCTAACCACTACCCTGCCAGCCTAATTGATGTCTAACTGCTCCCCTGCCAGCCTGTTTGACCCCAACTTCCCTCCTCTGCGAGCCTGGTCAGCCCTAACTGCCCTCCCCTTCAGGCTTGATTGGCCCCAACTGACCTCCCTTGCAGGCCTGGTCCCTCCCAACTGCCCTCCCCTGCTGGTCTGATCGCTCACAACTGCCCTCCCTTGAAGGGCCTGGTCTCTCCCAACGGCCCTCCCCTGCTGGCCATCTTGTGGTGGCCATCTTGTGTCCACATGGGGGCAGGATCTTTGACCACATGGGGGCAGCCCTCTTGTGTGTTGAAGTGATAGTCAATCTGCAAATTACTCTTTTATTAGATAAGATAGAGGCCTGGTGCATGGGTGAGGACCAGCTGATTTGCCCTGAAGAGTGTCCCAGATCAGGGTAGGGGTTCCCTTGGAGCAAGGGGCAGCCTGGGCAAGGGGCCTGTGGTGGTTTGCAGGCCAGCCACACCCCCCAGCAACCCAAGTGGAGGCCCTGGGATCTGTGATTAATTTATGTCTACAATTGAAACTTTGTAGCCTGGAGTGGAGGCCTAGCCCAGCCAGAGCTGCAGAAGCTTGGCTTCCTCCATTGCCCAGGCAACCCTAGCCTCCTCCTCTCTCCAGCTCTGTGGCTGCCACCATTTCTGTTCAGATTATGTATCTTTTATAATTGAAACTTTGTAGCAGTGAGTGGAGGCCTACGCCAGCAATGGCAGGCGGAAAACTTGTCTTCCTTCATTGCCAGGGAAACCCATGTTTCCCTCTTGCTCTCAGTGGCTGCAGCCATCTTGGTTGGGGCTTATTTGCATAATTTGCTCCTGATTGGCTGATAGGCATGGCTGTGGGCATGGCTTGATAAGAGGTATAATCAATTTGCATATTACTCTTGTATTAGATAGGATATAAACTTGAGGCCCAGTGCACAAATTCATACACCAGTGGGGTCCCTTGGCCTGCGGGATGGGGCCTAACCCAGATCTCTGACATCCCCAAGAGTCCCAGATTGCAAAAGGGCACAGGCCAGGTTGCGGGACCCCACTGGTGCACAATTGGGTCCCGGGGAGGGATGCCGGAAGTTGGCCAGCCGGGAAGGGACCATGGGATGGCTCCAGGGCGTGTTCGGCCTATCTTGCTCAGTCCTGATCGGCTAGACCCCAGTAGAAAGCTCACGTGGTAGTCAGTGTTCCCCTGGTGGTCAGTGCACATTAAAGCAACTGGTTAACTGGTTGACTGGCTGCCCCCTGGTGTTCAGTGCACATCATAGTGACTAGATGACAGGTCGGCTTTCTTCCCCCTGGTGTTCAGTTTACATCATAGCGAGTGGTTGAGCAGTCTTAGCATATCATTAGCATATTACACTTTCATTGGTTGAACGACCAACCAGACGATCAGACACTTAGCAGATTATACTTTTATTATATTCATAGTAGTCAAAACTGAAAACAGCCAGATGTCAATCAATAGGAAAATGGGTAAACAATCCTATTTAATGAAACAGCAATATGCAAATTGACTGTACCTTTGCTATACTAATAAGCCACACCCACCAGCCAATCAGGAGCAATATGCAAATTGACACCCAACTAAGATGGCTGCTGCCCATGGCAGGGTGATCGCTGGGTTCCAAGAGGTCTTTTCCCGCTGGCCTTGGGGCAGGTTTGGGCCAGGGCTGGGGCAGGGTCAGGGCCAGCCAGCGGATCTGCCTCATGGCAGGGCAATCTGCTGGGTTCCCAAGGCCGGGGGGAAAAGATGGGGGTGAGGGGGAGAGATCAACCAAAGGACTTGTATTCATGCATATAAACCAAAGCAATGGACACAGACAACAGAATGATTAGGGTATGAGGGGGAGGAGTGGGGGGGCAATGGGCAATAAAGACACATATGTAATACCTTAATACTGTTTAGATTTACTTGTTTCATATTTTAAGTAAAAGGCCTCCCAAGAGGCCTTTTCCCCCCGGCCTTGGGGCAGGCTTGGGCCGGGGCTAGGGCCAGCCAGCGATCAGCTAGATCACAGGGTGATCACTGGCTGAGGTCCCCTGCCCAAGGACGAAAGCCTTGGCCAGAAGCTTTTGGCCTTGGGTAGGCCAGGGCTGAGCCGTCAGTAGGACATCCCCTGAGGGCTCCCAGTATGTGAGAGGGAGCAGGTTGGGCTGAGGAACCACCCACCCCCAGTGCATGAATTTCGTGCACCGGGCCCCTAGTCTATACTAATAAAAGCCTATGTGGCTGTCATGCCCTCACGCTGCAACAAGCGATCACCAGGAAGTTGTGTGTGCAGTGGGTGCACGTGGGTGGGCGGGGATGTGTGAGCTGCCAGGCACATGCAGGTGGGCAGAGACTTGACACTGTGTCCCAGGTGGGGACTTGACCAGGACATGCAACGGGGGAGCAGATGGCGGCTGCCACTACCCACGGCCGGCCCAGGGCCAGCCCAAAGCTCAGGCAAGCCGTTGATGGCAGACTGGCCTAAGGCTCAGACAAGCTGCTGCCCAGGGCCGGCCTAAGGCTCAGGCAACAAGGGCAAGGCCGAGGCTCAGGCAAGCTGCAGTGGCTGTGAAGGCTGAGGCTCAGGCAGCCTGTGACCAGCAGTGGCAGCAGCAGAGGCATGATGGGGACATCGCCTTCCCCTGATTGCCAGGTCGTCTCCCACAGAAGGAGGCCAGACTGTGGCTTAAAATTCCCCTGAGGGCTCCCGGACTGTGAGAGGGGGCAGGCCAGGCCAGGCCCGGCACATAAATTTTTGTGCACTGGGCCTCTAGTCTATGAGAATATTCATACAATGAAATGCTACACAATAATGAAAAGGAACAAACTACTGACACAATAGCATGAATAAAACTCATTTCTTACAAACATGAATCTTAAATGGATAAGGTTTTAAAATGTTTTCGATTTTAACTTCTAATACAGTAAATACCAACATATTTAATCACAATACTTTTTAAATGTATAACAGTGTCATGAGTCCAAAAAGTTACCTCTGATCTAGTAAAAAGTTGAATATGGGCATGCCCTACAATCTAACAATCATACTCCTAAGTATGTACTAAAATTCTTAAAATACGTGTGTACCATAAGATGTACAAGAATGTTCACAGCATTATCTGTGATAGCAAAAACATGGAAACAAAGCATCCAATGATTGAAGGATGGCTAAATCAATACATTCATATGAGTGGAATTCTAAACAACATAAAAATAAATATCCATACCCAACAACACAGACCATTTTCAGGAACATGCATGATATGAAGGACCACAATTTGAGTGAAAAAGCAAGTTGCAGAAAACCATATATTAGGAGCAATTTTACTTAAAATATAAAACAAGTAAATCTAAACAGTATTAAGGTATTACATATGTGTCCTTATTGCCCCATTGCCCCCCACTCCTCCCCCTCATACCCTAATCATTCTGTTGTCTGTGTCCATTGCTTTGGTTTATATGCATGAATACAAGTCCTTTGGTTGATCTCTCCCCCTCACCCCCATCTTCCCTGCCTTTTCTCTGAGGTTTGACTGTCTGATCGATGCTTCTCTGACTCTGGATCTGTTTTTGTTCATCAGTTTATGTTGTTCATTATAGTCTATAAATGAGTAACATCATGTGATATTTATCTTTCTCTGACTGCCTCATTTCGCTTAGCATAATGCTCTCCAGTTCCATCCATGCTATTGCAAATGGTAAGAATTCCTTCTTTTGTACCGCAGCATAGTATTAAACAGTGTGTTTTTAAGAATGCATAAGTTGCCGAGACCGGTCTGGCTCAGTGGATAGAGCTTCGGACTGCGGACTGAAGGGTCCCAAGTTCGATTCCGGTCAAGGGCATGTACCTTGGCTGCGGGCACATCCCCAGTAGGGGGCGTGCAAGAGACAGCTGATCGATGTTTCTCTCTCATCGATGTTTCTGACTTTCTATCCCTCTCCCCTTCCTCTCTGTAAAAAAATCAATAAAATATATTTAAAAAAAAAAAAAGAATGCATAAGTGGTGGCCCTCGCCAGGTACCTCAGTTGATTAGTGTCATCCCCAGTATGCCAAGGTTGTGAATTCAATCCCTGGTCAGGGCACATACAAGAATCAACCGATGAATGCATAAATAAGTAGAACAACAAATAGATGTTACTCTCTCTAAAAATCAATAAATATATCTTTTAAAAGAATGCATAAGGGGAACACCCAAATGGCAGCATAGGTTAACACCTATTGTTCTGCCCCGCGCAACGATTTAAGAACTACAACATAACAGCAGAACAGACAGCACCCAGAATCGCCGAGAAGCTGGCTGAATGAAAACTCCACTAATAGGAGTAGAGGCGGGAGCGCAGCCTTTCAGACGGAAACAGGTTAGGAGCCGTCCTGGTCACGTGCGTGGGCTGGGGCTGGAGCAGCACCCCCGGCTGGATTTCTCCAACGGGGAGGGCGGAGACGTTCCACTGCACGGACTCCCCAGCGCCAGGCGAGGTCCGAGATCCGGGGTATGTGGAGACGTCCCACTGCACAGATTCCCCAGAGCCAGGCGAGGTCCGAGGTCCGGGGGACGCACCCTGGAAGCGGGGCCCGGCAGAGGCTCCTAGTCTGCAAGAAACCTGGACGTGGCGAAAAAAAGTTTCCGCGAAAGGGTCGTGCAAACCCACGACTTGCCCCCTGGAAACTTGTCTCCTAGTTCCGGAAACCATCTATTTTACAACCCTGGGCTAGACTTTTGGTGTGCAGGCACATTTGGGGAAGGGCAGAGTTGTCTGGCAAGGGGAAGAGACTAGTGGCTTTCTCTTGGAGGTGTCTGCAGCCATCCCCATCCAACAGAGACCCGCGCGCCCGAGCGCTGCATAGGACTGAGGCTGCCTGCGCAGCTCAGAGACTCCGCCCATCCAACCTGAACACAGTCTCCCTTCACAGCCAATTGGCCTGGAGGTCAAACCCTCCCAGGGCTAACAACAACAAGCTGGGTTTAAATTCAAAAATACTGAATACAACCCATAAAGGATTGCAGTAAGAGTACCCACCTCAGGTAACTGGGGAGGCTGAGCCACTGTCTCTTTGAGGATATTTACCACATAAAGCAGCCACCATGCAGAGACATGGAAAGAAATCAGGTGTGAAAGAAATGAAGGAGAAAAGATGACAAGACATAGAGTTCAAAACCACGGTTATAAGGCTTTTCAAGAGGCTCCTACAAAAGGCCGATCAACTTAATGAGAATTACCAGGAAATAAACAAGACCAACCAGGAAATGAATGAGAATTACAAGGAAATGAATGAGAACCTCAAGGAAATGAATGAGACCCTCAAGGAAATGAACAAGACCTCTGAGGATACGAACCAGACCCTCACGGATATGAAAAAGGACCAACTAGAAATCAAGCATACACAGACTGAAATAAAAAATATTACACAAAGTCCTAAAAGCAGTCCAGAGGGTCACAAGAACCAAGTCAAAAATTTGAAATACAAAGAAGCAAAATCCACTCAGCTGGAAAAGCAAGAAACAAAAAGAATTCAGATAATTGAAGATAGCGTAAGGGGCCTCTAGGACAACCTCAAGCATGCCAACATCCGAATTATTGGGGTCCCAGAAAAAGAGAGAGAGCAAGTTAATGAAAACCTACTTGAAGAAATAGTGACTGAAAACTTCCCCCACCTGGTGAAAGAAACTGACTTAAAAGCTCAAGAAGTACACAGAACCCCAAAATATAGGAATCTAAAGAGGACCACACCAAGACATATCATAATTAAAATGCCAAGAGCAAAAGACAAAGAGAGAATATTAAAAGCAGCAAGAGAAAAACAGTTGGTTACCTACAGGGGAACACCCATACGATTGTAAGTGGATTTCTCAACAGAAACGATGCAGGCCAGATGCGAGTGGCAAGAAATATTCAAAATAATGAAGAGCAAGAATCTACAACCAAGATTACTCTATCCAGCAAAGCTATCATTCAGAATTGAAGATCAGATAAAGTGCTTCGCAGATAAGAAAAAGCTAAAGGAGTTCATCACCACCAAACCAGTATTATATGAAATGCTGAAAGATATTCTTTAAGAAGAGGAAGAAGAAAAAGGTAAAAATATAAATTATGAACAACAAATACACATCTATCAACAAATGAACATAAAAATCAAGTGAATTGATAGGCTGATGAACAAGATAAACTGGTGAATATAACAGAAACATGGACATGGAGAGGGAATGGACTGACAATTCTTGGGGAGAAAAGGGTTGTGGGAAGTACAGCAAGAGATTGGACAAAAATCTTGCAACAATGGGAGAGGACATTGGGGAGGGGGTGGTGAGGGTGGAGGGTGGGATAGGTACAGGGTGGAGGGGAGATATAGGGGGATAAAAAAGGGGAAACAATGTAATTAATAAACTGAACAATAATGAAAAAATAAAAATTTTAAAAAAAGAATGCATAAGTGGTAAAAATCTAGGAAATGATAAACACTAAATTAAGGATAGTAATTATCTCTGGAGAAAAAGGAAAAAGATAAAATCTGGAAAGGGTACATAGGGGATAAATGTTTATTTAATGACTGCTCTAAACCAGAGAATAGTCTTTCTTTATCAAGGTCATACTTCTCTTCAATCGCCAGGCTTCAGGTCTGACATTTCTAGAGTAGGGAAAGTACAAAGAACATAGATCTGATCAGCAAGTTTAACTGAATCAACTCCAGTGATCAAAGGGATCAGACAACGAAGTAGACATGCCCTCTTATCTGCTTTAAAAAAGAAAGGGAGAGAACAGTGAGGGTGGAGGTATAACTGCTACTTGGCAGGTAATATTTCATTTTGGGAACACTATCTTATCTTGAATCTCTCTTTATCATTTTGTGTGAATGAATAAATAAGTGAATATCAACCATAAAAACAGGAGCAGTACCTAGATTTTGACATGAACAATTTTGGCGTTCTGCTTTGTTTTCAGGCTCTATCCAATCTATCCACTATCTGTTAAAAGCACCTTGCTCTGAAAAATTAAAAATCGTTAAGAGCAAGAGTACACACCTATAATGAATCAAAGATTTTTCTAGCTCTGCAACTAAAATATTTCAACCTTGAAGTACTTACTTTCATTGAGCCTCAGGAGGACAGTATAGAGATAATAAAATAATGATCATAAAATTCTTTGAAATATTCACATAGGAGAAACATAACCTTATTATCTTCTAAGAATAATAAAGTATGGTGTAATTTGGTATATTCTTGAAATTAAACCACAGGAAATCAAAATTGCTCAAAACACAACTTTAGACACTGGTTCAGTTACCTATTGCTGAATAACACCACCTAAAAACAGAATGGCTTTAAAAAACAATTCTTAGTATACAATTAATATTATACTCATTAATACTTATATGAGTACTAGAGGTCTGGTGCACGAAATTCATGCATGAGGGTTGGGAGGGAGGTGTCCCTCAGCCCAGCCTGCACTCTCTCCAATCTGGGACCCCTCAAGGGACGTTTGACTGCCCATTTAGGCCCAACCAGGACTGCTGGCTCCAAATTGCTCGCCTGCCTTCCTGATTGCCCCTAATCACTTCTGCCTGACAGCCCGATCGCCCCGTAACTACTCCCCTGCCAGCCTGATGGATGCCTAACTGCTCCCTTGCCAGCCTGATTGCCCCTAACTGCCCTCCTCTGCAGGCCTGGTCACCCCTAACTGTCCTCCCCTGCAGGCCTGATCCCCCCAACTACCCTTCCCTACAGGCCCAGTCACCCACAACTTCCCTCCTCTGCCTTCCTGGTCACCCCCTAACTGCCTTCCCCTGCAGGCTTAATCGCCCCCAACTTCCCTCCCCTGCAGGTCTGATCCCTCCCAACTGCCCTCCCCTGCTGGCCATCTTATGGTAGCCATCTTGTGTCCACATGGGGGCATCCATCTTGTCTGTTGGAGTGTTGGTCAATTTGCATATTACTCTTTTATTAGATAGGATAGAGGCCTGGTGCATGAGTGGTGGCCAGCTGGTTTGACCTGAATGATCAGGGTGGGGGTCCCTTTGGGGCATGGGATGGCCTGAGCGAGGGACCTGTGGTGGTTTGCAGGCCAGCCACAACCCCCCACGACCCAAGCGGAGGCCCTGGTATCTGGGATTTACTTATCTTCTTTAGTTAAAACTTTGTAGCCTTGAGTGGAGGCCAGGGCCAGCCAGGAAGTTTGGCTTCCTCCATTGCCAGGGAAACCCAAGCCTCCTGCTCTCTCCATGGCTTCATCCAGTATAAGTCATGAAATTAGAGAGTACAAGGAAAAGAAGAAAGAAAGATGAAGACTATAGAATAAATTGGATACATAATGAGTTACAACTACACATCCACCTGAAAGGCAAACATCAAATGTTGCTAGAATGTGGTTCAAACGCTGTGAATGTAAAATAGTACAACCACTTTGGGAAAAGATATAGCAGTTTTCTATTCTGTGACCCACTTATTCCAACCCTAGGTACTTACCCTATGAGAAATGAAAACAAATGTTCATAATAGCTTTATTTATAACTAGAGGCCCGGTACACAAAAATTTGTCCACTAAGCAGGAGTCCCTCAGTCCGGCCTGCACCCTCTCACAATCCGGAACCCCTTGGGTAGGGTCCCTAGGCCTGGCCTGAAATCAGGGCCTGTCGAGGCTTTCCTTCCCTGGGCTACAGGCAGCTGGCCTGATTCCTGCTGCTGCCACTGTTACCATCTGTGCAGTGCTGGCCCTCCTCCCCTGCCACTGGTGGCCTCCCTCTGCAGGCGACAGGCTGGAGTACAATGGTTTGGCTGGCCGGGGCCTCCCTCTTTCTTTGCTGGGGGGTGGGACCAGCCCTGCGGAGGAGCCGTCTGCCTACCTGATAACCTCTAACCACTGGTCTGCCTACCTGATCATCCCTAATCACTCTGCCTGCCTGCCTGCCTGAATGCCCCTAACCACTTGTTTGGGGGTGGGGCCAGCCCTGCGAGGGGCCATCTGCCTACCTGACCACCCTTAACCACTGGTCTGCCTACCTGATCACCCCTAACCCCTCTGCCTGCTTGCCTGATTACCTCTTACTACTTGGGGTGGGGGTGGGGGGAGCCAGCACTGACTTCCAGTTGGTCAGCCTCCGGTCGTTACTGGTCATTAGGACTGAGTTTTTATATATTAAGATTGCCAAAACCTGAACACAGCCAGGTATCAACAGCAAAATAAACAAACTGTGGTATATTCATACAATGGAATACTATTCAACAATAGAAAGAAATCACTAATACATGCAATGACATAGATGAATCTCAAAAACATTATGCTGAGGAAAAAAGGCTTACACCGAATAGTTAATACTACATGACTTCACTTTGCAGTTCTAGAAGAGGCAAATCTAACCTATGGTGGTGGGGAAAAATCTGAACATTTTTGTCCCGGGGACAAGGGGGAAAGTGGAGGTGGAGATTAACAGGGAGGGGGCCTGAGGAACTTTTCTTTTTGATGGTGAAGTTCCATATCTTGATAGGGATTTTGGTTACAGATGTATGTATTTCTCAGAATTTAGCAAATATACACTTAAGATTTGTCTATTATACTAAATATAAACTTTACATCAAAAGGTAAAAACAAATAATTGAACTTTAGTGATACGCTGCAGTTCTTAGGGGAAAGTATACAAATGTCTGAAATTTACTGTGAAATGTATAAAAATAAAGTGAAGCATTAGATGGAGAGAGGAGTAGATAAATGGATAGAAAAAGTAATAAAATAGATATAGTAAAATGTTAATGGTAGAATCCAGGTAGTAAGTAAACAGTTATTGACTGCAAAATTCTTCCAACTTTGGTGTATGTGTGAAAATACTCATTTTTTTTTAAAAGGGATTTTCATGCCATGTTTAGAAACTGGCCTTTATCCCTCAGGCAATAGAAAGTCTTCAAAGGAAAACAGAAGAACCTAATTCTGTAATGAGTTATCAGTCAAGATTTAAAGTGGTATCCACTGACTGAGAGAATGTAGATAGCTACAAATGACAAAGGGAACAGTGCAAAAGCAATTAGGTGAAGGTTGTGTGGCACACTAGACACTTCAAATGACCTTCCCACTGAAAACACCTAACAATGCTGGTATATTCACAATATATTCAAACATCAGAGAGAAGGAAGAAAGTAGAAGGAAGATCTCTAAGGCAGTGGTCGGCAAACTCCTTAGTAAACAGAGCCAAATATCAACAGTACAACTACTGAAATTTCTTTTGAGAGCCAAACTTTTAAAATTTAAGCGTCTTCTGCCGAAACCGGTTTGGCTCAGTGGATAGAGCGTCAGACTGTGGACTGAAAGGTCCCGGGTTCGATTCCAGTCAAGGGCATGTACCTTGGCTGCGGGCACATCCCCAGTAGGGGGCGTGCGAGAGGCAGCTGATCGATGTTTCTCTCTCATCGATGTTTCTGACTTTCTATCCCTCTCCCTTCTGCTCTGTAAAAAATCAATAAAATATATATTTTAAAAATTAAAAAAAACAAAAAACTTAAGCGTCTTCTAACAGCACTTCTTCAAAATAGACTCACCCAGGCTGTGGTATTTTGTGGGCCAAAGAGCTGCATGTGGCTCACGAGCCGCAGTTTGCTGACCACTGTACTAAGATGAGGCGTCAAGTAAGAGACCCCCACAAATGAAGGTTTAATCTCCCCATCCTACCCGCTCTGAAGCTCAGTGTTTGCTCTTACGGCCTTCCAACTGACTGAATGAAGTCCAACCACATTTTTTTAGAGTAACCTTTAGTTAAAATCAACTGACTATAGATCTTAACCATTTACAAAATACCTTCACAAAACACTTAGATAGTATTTGATTAAATGACTGGATACTACTTCACACATTAAGCAGATGAGACCATAAGTATAACGGAGCATAATTTATTTTTAAAAACTTATTTTTATTCCAATTCAACTAATTGTTATTGAGCACCTAGTATTTGCAAGGCACTGCACCTGACTGTGCTTTCATATATATCACGCATTTAGTTCTCAGGACCCTACCAAATATCATTATTCTAATAAAAAAATAAACTGATTCAAAGAATGATTAAGTGACTTGCCCAAAGCCACAAGATTCAATGGAACAAAGTTCAGATGGAATTCTTGATTCTGACTCCAAGTCATTATACCATGTACCTTCCCCACAGTAAAACATGAGGGCGTTCATTGTCACCATAGATTACTTTTGCTGTCTCTTTTGGGGACTATTTTTAAGGGTCCTAATATGTTTCTTCAATACCTTTACTTCTTTTTCTTTTTAAATGTTTTATTGATTTTTTACAGAGAGGAAGGGAGAGGGATAGAAAGTCAGAAACATCAATCAGCTGCCTCTTGCACACCCCCTATTGGGGATGTGCCCGCAGCCAAGGTACATGCTCTTGACCGGAATCGAACCCGGGACCTTTTAGTGTGCAGGCCAACACTCTATCCACTGAGCCAGACCGGTTTTGGCACCTTTACTTTTTAAATGCTCATTTCACTACCTAAGTCTCCAGGTGAGATTATTTTTTCCCAGTGACTGGGAAACAGTTGATAAAGAACAAGGGTAGAACCCAAAATCGAAGGAACAACTTATAACTTTAGCCTCAAATAATAATGCACTGGGTAAGACTTTCATAAATGTTTATTATTCTATGTATTCCAGCTCAATAAAGTTCCCC
The DNA here is from genome assembly GCA_027563665.1 of Antrozous pallidus. Taxonomy (NCBI): domain Eukaryota; kingdom Metazoa; phylum Chordata; class Mammalia; order Chiroptera; family Vespertilionidae; genus Antrozous; species Antrozous pallidus. Next base: position 47,706,883 of record CM050520.1, on the reverse strand, counting down.
AAATTACCATGAGGTATTTGTTTCCTTATTTACCCACCTGTTAATTACTGTCCTATTGACTATTTTTTAAAAGTCAATAATTTCTTCCATCATGTGCTACCAAATGACAATTCTTCCTAGTTAATATCTTGGATGACCTGGGTAAATGCTAAGTCACGATTAGACTTCAAAATGTACTTAACCTTTAAGTATTACTAAACTCTAACTACTAAATGATAGACTTCAGTCTAAAGGTAAGTGAAAACTTTCTGAAATGAAAAAGTAATTACATCCTGGCAGCATAGCTCAGTTGGTTATAATGCTTTCCCGATACATCAAGGTCGTGGGTTCTATCCCTGAGCACATACTAGTGGGAGAATCAACCAATGAACACATAAATAAGTAGAACAACAAATTGATTTCTCCCTCCCTCCCTCTCTCTCTCTCCCCTTTCCCTTCTCTCTAAAGTCAATTAATAGTTTTTAAAAAGTAGTTCAATTTTAAGTTCTAATTTTGCTCATTACCCAGGACAATCATTTTCAGGCCTTCCTTCACATGCAGTGTTTTCAGCCTGATGCTGTGTGAGGTAGGGAATGAACACCTAACTTGGTTTTCAAAGTTAGAAGCCTAGGTTCCAGTACCATCCCTGTGAGTCTGAACAAGTCATTATCCTTTTGAATTTGGTTTCCTTACATACAAACAGGGATAATATCTACACCTTACAAGAATAAGAGTTAAAAGTACTTGTAAGAGTTAAAAGAACTGTAAAGCCTTGCTTCTCCAAGTATAGTCTCCAGAGCAGCAGCTCTGGAATCACCTGATAACTTTTAAGAAATGCAGAAGCTAAAGCCACATTCCAGATCTACTGAATCAGAATGCACCTTTTAACAAGATCTCTAGATAAGTCACAAGCACATTAAAGTCTGGACCCACTGCTGCAAAGCATTCTATATATGTTAGAGATCTTCACCATAAAAAAATAGTTCATTGGGGAGCTCTTTTGGTTCTGAGCAAGTCCTGTGACCTGGTAATTCATTAACAATATAATTTCACCACTAATTTGCAACATAATCTTGAGTAAATCATTTCAATTCTCAAGTTCTTTCTCCTTATAAGTAAATGAGATTAAACCACTATTCCCACCCTGAGGCCCCTGCACCCACTAGGGTTTGAAAAAGTGGTAATGGAGTGAGGACAGTATGGTAGTCACAAGCATAGCTTTGGAATCAAATGGCCTGGGTCACTTACGCTCTGCCACTTAAAAGTGTGTAACCTGGGGGAAGTTCCTTAACCTTCCTAAATTTCAATGTCTTCAAACAGCAAATTTAGAATTAGTACCTACCTCAGAGATCAAGCAGTATACCATATGGTCACAATTGAGTGCTCTGCTAGGTAACTTTTTCAGGGTGACAGAAACAGTTTACATCTTTACTAGGATGATCGCACAGATGTGTACACCTGTCAAAACTTTTCCAACCATATACTTAAAAAGGATGCATTTTATCATAAGCAAATTATACTTAACAAAGTTAATTTGAAAAGTAAAACAGAGAAACAAAAAAGAATGCACTCCAGAGTCAGATTGTGTGAACGCAAATCCTCACTTTGCCTCTTACTAAGTGGAAAACTGCACAAATTATTTAACCCCTCTGTGCCCTAAATTTCCACATCTACAAAACAGGACTACTAACAGAGTCTAACTTAAAAGGGTTGTTTTAAGGATTATAAAGATTCTTAAGAGATAATACACACATAGAGCTTTTACATATTAAGTATCCCCCAATGTTTGCTATAATTATGTCTATTGGCTATTTTCAATATTTCCAAAATCATGTTTATCCATAAATAAGGATGAAATGAAGATATTATGTGGTTCTGCTCTGGATTTATATCAATACATTACAGTAAGCAGTGACTACATCTCATCTAGATCAGTATAGGGTGATAACAGTAACTAGATCTCCTCTGACAGTTACACATGCCTTTGATTAATTTAAATGAATATATTTAATTAATTAAAATATATTAATAATTATAATGTATATAAAATAAATCACAATTTATGTAAAAATAATAAATTCATGTGTTCTAAGAAAGACAGTAGTAAAAGGCTTCTTTCTAATGAAAAGGTTAAATAGCTGCTATGTTACCATGTGATCCAGTAATTTCAATTTGGCGTCTCAAAGAGATATCTGAACACCCCTATTATGGCAGCCTTATTCACAATAACCAAGAGATAGAAGCAACCCATGTATCCACCAACAGAGGGATGAATAAACAACATGTGGTATGTGTGTATATATACACATACATATATACATAGAATGGAAAATTGTATGTATAAATTTTGAAAAGGAAATCCTAACATATGCTACAACAAGAACATTATGCTATGTGAAATAAACCAATCATAAAAAAGAAAAATAATGTATAATTGCATTATCTGAGGTCCCCTAGATAGTCAGAGACAGAAAGTAGAAGAGTGCTTGCCAGAGTCTGAGGGCGATAAGGGAATGGGGAGTTGTTTAATGGCTGCAGAGTTTCAGGTCTGCAAGATGAAAAGAGTTCTAGAGACTGGCTGCACAACAATGTGAATATACTCAGCCATTTTTAAAGCTCAAAAATGGTTAAGATGGTAAATTCTGTGTATATTTTCCCACAATAACTCAATAAACAGCTGGTGTGGTAATTCTTCCACCACTAACACTGTAAGCCTTTATGCTTTAAGTTTTTAATAAGCACCCTTTCCTTGCATTCTAAAGAACCACTTACAGACGTCCATCACTGCACCTGAAACAACTGACAGTCTTTGACTTATAACCATTAAATTTAAACCCTTTTGCGCACTGAATTTGACTCTTCATTTGACCTTCATTCTTCAGGTGACTTATGATGCTTTTGAGCTGTAAGTCAGAGGCAGTGTTGCTTGCCTGTCAATAACCTCGGGAAAAAGACTGTGATTCTTATATCGCCTGGATATCTTCTCTGCCAGCCCATGGGACCCCAGGGCCAAAAGAAACCTGAACTATACTCACTCGAGGCTATAGAGAAGATAGTGGAAAGGGGCCTGAAAAGAAGGAAAGAAAAAGAAAGGCAGCAATGAACTCCAAGAAGCTAGATGCCTTGAATGGCATATGTGCATGGCAGAGGCAACCGGCTGAAGCATCTCTGGTCTTGCACTACAGTGGCAAGGAAAGAAAGACCCCTTTAGCCTAAATCTAAATAAATCCCATAACAAAGGTCTAAAGAGTAAGGGTTGCTCTCCTTATCTTCTGCCCAATTCCTGTGAATAGGATGGGAAGAGGAGCAACAAATCTGTGAGAAGGGATAGCACCTACCTAGCTTTTATAACTCTTATAAACTCACAATTAGAAATTTAAAAAATAAATTTTAGCCCTAGCTGGTTTGGCTCAGTGGATAGAGCTTTGGCCCGCAGGCTGATCGATGTGTCCCTGTTACATCGATGTTTCTCTCTCTGTCTCTCTCCTTCCCTTCTACTCTCTCTAAAAATCAATGGGAAAATATCCTTGGTGAGGATTAACAAAAAAATTTTTTTTTAATTTTAGCTTTATGATAAATAAACCCTCCTTCATAATATGCCAGTTCTTGGGCATTCTTCTTTCAAATATATTTTTAGTAATGCATTTCCCTTGAAAACAGGAAATGCCTATTTGAACTTATCTGTTCATACACCTACTGGCTTGTTAGCTACCTTGAATAGAGAGACAGTCTTCACATAGTTTTGTATTCTGAGTCAGTGACCAAAAAGGTGTTCAACAAGTACTTGCTGAATAAACAAAATATTCAGAAAATTTTTTCACTAGGTAATGCTCCTGGAAGGCCATAATAAAAGCATAGAATTCTCTTCCATTTCCCTTTAGGTAATATTTCTTCCATATAACCAATAGCACCTGAAATTCCACTCCTTGTAGACTGTATGTCTTAGTAGAAAGAGCTGTCAGACCTATATTTGAATACAAGTCCTGCCATTTAAAACTTATAATCCTTAGCAGATTATTTAACTTCTTTAAGACTTGGTGTCCTCATCTAAAAAATGGGAATAACATCACCTTCTCATTACCTACTAGGACTGTTCTAAGGATTAGAAATGCACACACAATCTTCACTTTACAAGGTTCTAAAATGCACAAATTTCAGTTACCACAGTATATTAACAGTGAGTAATTAAATACAGTACTACAAATGTTGCTACCAGCTCTTTAGTCCACAAATCATTATGTAAATAATAGAATTACATTCACTATCTGTGATTAACCAAGTCACTTCTTTTGAATTCCGTTGGTGAATTCGACAAAATAAAATATAAAGGAACAATTAGGCTATTGGAGGATTTCTCATCAGCAACAATAAAAGCCAGCACACACTGGGAAAATATTTTCAAAGTTCTAAGAGAAAATACTATGACAATTCACCAAGACAAAGAAAAACATACTCATTCCATATCACAAGTTATAAGAAAAGAGGGCAGGCACTGTTCAAACTCCTCTGGATAAGTTCTTTTACAAAAAAACCCAAAAACATTTTAATTCTCATTATTTTAAACTATAGTATATTAAATAAATATTTACTTTTTCATTTCTCTATATATTTATAAGGAATAAAAAAGGTTTACAATATTTGACATATTTATTTATTTATTTTATTGAGAGTATTACAGATGTCCCCCATTTTCACCCTTTTGCTCTCCTCCACCTGGCTCCCATCCCACCCCAGTCCTTCCCCTGTCTATTGTCTGTGTCCATGGACTATGCATATATGCATATAAGTTCTTTGATTAATCTCTTCTCACCCTCTTTTCCTGCGATCTTTTACGACAATCTGTTCCATGCTTCCATGTCTATAGTCCTATTTTGTCTGTCAGTTTACTTTGTTGTTTAACAACAGTTTTAAAGGTCACAGAACAATCATAAATTTTCCCATTAGTTTTGCCAGTTTTAACTTGCATGGTCATTTATGTTGCCCCGCACTACATTGCAAAATAAGGACTGCCTGTACCTATAACTTTTGGCACAGCAAGGTGCTTATTATTTCACAACTAAAGAGAAACCCTTTGCCTTTCCCCTGGTCCTTACAATCTGCTCAAACAGAAAGCAAATTAGAGTTGAACTTGACTGATGTTAAGAAGATAGCTTTTGAGAACCGTTGCCATATCTGAACATGCAATTCCCCCAACTCATCTTTACGTTATCCAAAATACACACACCCAATCCTGAAAGATAGGCTTCTTCAACAGTTATTTAGTCTGTCTTTGTGACAGTATACTATTTTATGCTTGTCCTCATCCCTTGCATATGGGGACAAAACAATGAATGTGATAGAAATAATATGGCATAGTAGCTCGAGAGTCAGACCTCAAGTTGAATACTACCTCTACACCACTTTTACAACCGTAGATAAGTTATTTCTTAGAGCTTCAATTTCTTAATCTGTGAAATTAGGATAATAATAGCTTCTTTTTGGAATTGCGGCAAAGTTCAAAAGAGATAACATATATGAAGTGCTTAGGAAAGTGTGGTATATAGGAGGCACTTAGATATAGCTATTATTACCATTATTATCCTTAATATTTCTATCATTAATGTAAATCTTATCTAATAAAAGAGTAATATGCAGATTGACCATCACTCCAACACACAAGATGACTGCCCTCATGTGGTGATAAGATGGCCACCACAAGATGGCCAGCAGGGGAGGGCAGTTGGGAAGGACCAGGTCTGCAAGAGAGGGCTGTTGGGGGTGATCAAGCCTGCAGGGGAGGGCAGTTAGGGTTGACCAGGCCAGCAAAGGAGGGAAGTTGGGGGTGACTGGGCCTACAAGGAAGGGCAGTTGGTGGGAACCCAGGCCTGTAGGGAAGGGCAATTAGGGGCAAACAGGCTGGCAGAGGAGCAATTATACATCAATCAGGCTGGCAGGGGTGTTGTTAGGGGGTGATCAGGCTGGCAGGCAGAAGCAGTTAGGGGCGAGCAGTTTAGAGCCAGCAGTCCTTGATTGTGAGAGGGATGTCCGACTGCTCCTTTAGGCCTGATCCCGGTAGGATTGGGCCTAAATGGGCAATCAGACATCCCTCAAGGGGTCCCAGATTGGAGAGGGGGCTGGCTGGGTTAAGGGACACACCCCACCCCCCGTGCATGAATTTCATGAACTGGGCTCTAGTGTTAGAATAATGACAAAGTTTATTTCTTTTAAAAACATCATTACTAATCAGTATATTTTCCAAATATCAAATTCTCTTACTCCAACACACGATCCATACCCACTACTTGACCTCAAACTTCCTCAAGATCATTTTTTCTCCCAAGGCACATGTGCAAAGAGTGGCCAACATTCACTCATTCTCTTCTTGCAACCCTTGATTCCTATGTCAAAACCCTCTTTGCAGTCTGCTCAGAGTTTCCTCTTCTGAAGAAACTAAGAACTGAGGCCATTTCCCATTTCCCAGAGCTATCTGCCAGAAACGTAGTATCTTGCTCTCTCATAGCTCATATGACTTAACTGTCAGTTTTCTCTTCTGATTCCAACCCTTGGTTCTAAACTGAGAGTCATTATTACCTACATTTACCCATAAAGATGCAAAGAACGTAAAGGCCAACTAAAACCAACCCCTTTTCTCTACTAGACAATTCCGCCTAAAATATTCGCAGGAGTTAGTGGAGCAATGTCTGTTTTATACACTTTCAGTGAGAGCCTTCTACCTTACAAGGCAAACCGTTCCAAGATCCTATCTTTAGATAAACAGTTGCCTTAGGTTGAAGCAAAATCCCTCCCCTTACAGTAGTTTCCACCCACAGGTGCTAATTCCACATTACAAGAAAATACAGAAAGTGTAATGCGCTACATGATAGCTCATCCAACATCTGAAGACCCTTGAGTTTCTCTTCCATTTCCAGTTCAGGAAGCACGGTTTCATGCCCCTTCCCGCGTGAGCCTCCTCTGGACCAGGTATGGGCTTGCCAACATTATCTAACAACAAATCGGTAAAGCCCTTCCCTTGCCAACATTTAGACCGCTAAGCACTTACACTGCAAATGATCCCTTAGCCCATATTCTTTCGCTATTACGTCAGAAATATTAATTTAAACCAGCAGTTCAGGAAAATTCTCAGCCTAAATCGTGGTATAAAGGGAATGATACTAAGTCCTGAAAAACTGCAAGAGTTCACTTTTCTTTTCCTCTCTTTCTTCCTTTCTTTTGCTCTCTCTCTCTCTCTCTCTCTCTCTCTCTCTCTCTCTCTCTCTCTCTCTCTCTCTCTCTCTCTTTTCTAACTTAGCCAGTTACTGGGAACAGGATGAAGTAGAATGAGCTGGCATGAAACCCTTGCCTCTCTTCGACAAGCCAAACACACATGCCTGGGAGAAGCACCCAACAACGGGGAAGATTAGCTCAAAAGACTTTGCTTCATGTCCTGAAAAAGGGAATCAAATGAAAAGAAGGAAGGAATAACCAAAATAGACTCTCCACCTAGCCAGAAGCAGGTGACTGAAGAAGTTATCAAACACTGTGCTCTCAAAACATGACCAAAGTAAACTACAGAAAGATTAGTGGCAGATTTTTCCGGTGCCCTCCTAGCCTGGCAGGAACAACTATCTGGGGACACACACACACACAAAAGCCCGAGGGGCCAGTGGTGCCTGTCGGGGCAGCGGCCGAAGGAATATGCTTGCCCCCAAGTCCTCAGAAAGTGCCATCAGTGGGAACAGTGTCCCCAGATGACCTCTAACCCTTTAGGCTGTCGGGCAGGAGGCGGAGTGAAAGCGACGTGGTCCCTTGTGCTCCTGGAGCCTGGCACCAGCAGGAAGGGCTAGACTAACTGGGTGCCCTGCCTTCTTCCACTTGTGGTGCGAGGAGATAGCTGGGCGGTTGTCCTCAAGGGCAGAGGATCTCTGGTGCGTGAAGGTATCCCAGGTGGCGGGGGACGGGGCGGGGGCCTGAGCCTGGAAAACCGTTTGCTGGAGGGGACCGAAGAGGTCTAACAGTGACAGAGAAAGAGGAAAGCCGAGGCTTCAGGGTTCTCCCGTAGGGGGGAGGGGAGGGTAAACGAAGCTCTGCTCCCCTCTCCCGTGCCTCGACGGCGGTGGCAGCCGCAGTGGGAGCAGGTGTTGCCCCCACCCCCCAACCCGTCCTGACCCCAGCACTCCTGGGCGACACCCCGGCTCCCTATCCTCTCTCTTCCTCCGCAGCTTTTTCGTTCCCACCCCGGCCCGGGCTCCCACTCCACCCCCCGGGGTCGGGCCTGCTGCCTCCCCGGCGGCCAGGTCCGCCCGCACCCTTCCTCAAACGGCGTCTCCCCCTCAGCCCCGCGCCCTCTCCCCCGCCCGCCCGCCCGCCTCCGGCGGGGGCCGGGGAGGGACCGCACTCACAGAACTCGGCGATGTACCCGGTCACCACGTAGTTCTCCTCGCACCAGTCCAGCGTGGAGGTCGTGAGGCCCCAGTAGCCCTGACGGTCCCCGGCCGGAGCCATCACGCGCGCCGCCGCCACCACCCTGACGCTCGGGCTCGCTGCTCTCGACTCCCCGGACTCCCAGGCCTGCTCCCGCCGCGCTCGCGCGCTCCCCGAGCCCCGCCCTCCTCCCCGGGGGGCGGGGCCGGGCGCCGTCACTCATACAGCCCCGAGGGAGGCCCCGCCCCCTGGCGCCGCGCAGCCGCCCCGCCCCGCCAGCGCCAGAACCCTTACCCGGGGGCGCCGGGGCTATCCCGCCCCCTGCGTCCCCAGGAGAAGGTGTGATCGCGAAAGGCAGGTGGCGGTGACGTGGACAGCCTGCCCCGCCTCGGCACGCCCTTGGCTGTAGGTTCGGGGTTCCTCATATCCTGGAGGCGGTTTTTTTTTTTTGTTTTTTTTTTTGTCAGGATGTGTCTGGACCTCCATCTCTGTGTGTGGTGTGATTTAATTGGGACGGAGGTGGGAAGAAGCCTTCAACCGAGCCCTGGCTTGATAAAACCTGTGCAGAAATGCACCTCCGTGCTTTCCTGTGGCCGCAGGCCTGAAAGGAGCCCAGAAACAGAACACTCCTAGCCCCCGAGGTTCCGCGGAAATTACATTGATTTTCCGTCCAAGGCATATAAGTGTCTCTTGGAAAACCAAGGGGAAGGGCAACAACAACCCTGGGCTGGGGGAAAATAAAATAAAATGGGCTTTGAGACTAAAAGAGAATGTCGCCCGAAGCATGAAGAATTTACCTGCTTCGGTTTGGAGCTTCCAAGCCAGAGGTTTCTATCCTCTAATTACAGTGTGCCACACTCTCCAGGCAACCAACAGCCTCCTTACCTCCAGCTGCAAGACTCAATACTTTACTGAGTTCCTAGAGGGATCTCTTAAAAACAAATGGAACTGCCCCTACCCATTGGGTTCAGCTACACCAACTGGTCCCTAAGCTTGGAAGGTGCTAGATCAACTCCCATCCTCCTGCCTTTGTTCCTGCGGTTCAGCAGGGACCGCCTTCCTCTCTTCCCCATTTGGCTAAATTCCACTGGCCCTTCAAAACCCACCTTCTTGAAGCCCACCCTGACTCATCCCCCAAGAGCTCCCTTGCCCTTTGTTCACTCCCTCCCATGGTTCACCCAGATCAGAGAGCTTGTTTTCTGCTCTTTTTGATCCTAGCACCCAGGACTCTGCCTGGCCAGGCAGTTTGAAATAAAAAGTAGAGTTAAGGGTTATATAAATGCTATTTTCCAAAGAGATAAATCAGGTATAATCATAGGTAAAAGAGAAAACAAAGAGAGATGAGGAGCCACAGCCACTTCATAAAGTGACCTTAGCAGATGAGAGATGCGGAACCTTTATAACTGGGAATACAAGTGGTGTGGTTTAATAAAAATAGGAGGATAGCTTGAATTTTTTCTTTTGAGCAGCAGGCATTGAGCTTCTGCTAGGTACCCGGCTCTTGGCTGGTGTTGGGAACACGAGGAGGTAAATAGGAAGGATGCAAGAGCTCAGTCTCCAGACAGATAAAAGCCACTGAGATGTGGGAAAATGTTTTCTAATCGCTTTTATATCATCCTCTAAAATTTCTACTCAGCCATAGCTGGTTTCACTCAGTGGAGAGAGTGTCAGCCTGCGGACTGAAGGGTCCTGGGTTTGATTTCAGTCAAGGGCACATACCCGAGTTGTGGGCTTGATCCCCAGTGGGCCATGCAGGAGGCAGCTGATCAATGATTCTCATCATTGATATTTCTATCTCTGTCTTCTTCTCTGAAATATATACATAAATATATATATTTTTAAAAAATAAAATAAAATTTCTGTTTAGTTTATGTTTTTAATATATATAATAAGTGCATATGTTTTACAAGTGAATAAATACCCATATTTATATACTCAAAATGAGTATGCAGGAATATATACTCAAAAGTGATTTGCTGATGAGATTGAAATGAAAATACTGTAGAGACCATAACACTAGAGTGTGGTAATACTAGTACTTTGCTAGGAACAAACCCCTGTACATTGTTGAATAGTGAGAAAAAAAAATCTGCTATGACCAGAACGAAATTAGTAGAGAAAAAATTCCTCTGCCCAAAAGAAAAGATGTGCTGCATTGTACCACTCAGAAGGCACAAGGTGAACTTCACAGTTTCTTCAGCAAAATCTATCTTCCCTTTTCTCTTTTCTAAAACACACACACACACACACACACACACACACACACAACTTTTTCCCTCTTAGTATAAGAGCAAAGTTTGGAAACATAGGAACCCCAAAATAGCCAAAACTACATTGAAAAAGAAGAACAAAGTTGAAGAACTCACACTTCTGTATTTTTACACGTACTACAAATACTACACTAATCAAGACAGTGTAGTACTGGCATGAGAATAAACAAGTAGGCCAATGGAGTAGGATTGAGACTCCAGAAATATTTACAGTCAATTGATTTTCAACAACAACGCCAAGACCATTCAAGAGGGAAAGAATAGTCTTTTCAACAAATGGTGCTGCTCTGACAATTACATATCTACATGCAAAAGAATGAAATTAGACTCTTTCCTGCCACAATAAACAAAATTTAACCTAAAATGGATCATAGATTTACATGTAAGCGTTAAAACCATAAAACTCTTAGAAGTTCACATAAAAGTAAATCTTTGCTTATATGGAATGCCAAAAGCACCCCTAGTAACAACAAATATAGATAAATTGAGCTTCATCAAAATTAAAAATTTTTTAAATATAGTTGTATCATCAAGAAAATGAAAGGACAACCAAAAAATGGGAGAAAACACTTGCAAATCATATTTCTGATAAGAAGACTAATATTCAGGATATATAAAGAACTCTTACAATTCAATAAAAACACAACACAATTTTAAAAAGTGGGTAAAACATCTGAATAGACATTTCTCCAAAAATCACATGGAAGGAGATTCATGTTTGTCATTAGAGAAATGCAAATCAAAACTACAGTGAGATCTTACTTCTTACACTAGGATGGCTATTATCAAGGAGAAATAACAGCAAGTGCTGACAAAGATGTGGAGAAATTGGAACCCTCGTGCATTGCTGGACTGTAAAATGCTGCAGCCACTTTGGGAAATAGTTTCGCAGTTCCTCAGAATGCTAAGCAAAGTTACCATATGACCTAACAATTCTGTTCCTAAGTATTTACCAAGAGAATTGAAAACATATGCCCACAAAAAATTGTACAAGGATGCTCACAGCAGCATTATTCATAATTGCCAAAGAGTGGAAACAAACTAAATTCCACCAACTGATGAATTAATTCATAAAATGTGGAATAGTCATAATGGAGTATTATTTGGCAATAAAAGAAATGAAATACTGATACATGATACAACATGGATGAACCTTGAAATGTTATCCTGCACCAAAGAAGTCAATGATTCCACTTACATAAAACATCCAGAATAGGCAAATTTATAGAGATAGAAAGTAATTTAGTGATTGGTTGAGAGAGGGGGTAGGAAATGCCTGCTAATAGTGACATGGTTTCTTTTGGGATGGTGAAAGTGTCCTGAAATTAGACTGTGGTTAATGGTTGCACAACTCTGTGAATATACAAAACACACACACACACACACCCATTGAATTGAACACAAAATGTTCTCACTGGTATGTGAATTATATCTTAATAAAGCTGTTATTTTTAAAAAGCAATAATACATTTTTTATGTTGGAAAACTTAGACAACACCCCAAAAAAGGGTTAAAAAAAAAAAAAAGGAAATCACTCTTAATCTCATGAACCAGCAATGACCATTGTCAAGTGTATTTTCTTCCAGCATTTTAGCTATATATTTTTTACATGACAATGCTCATATTGCCTTTGTACTTAATGTTCTTTCATAAGCACTTCATATGCCATTAAAAATTCTTGTAAATATATAAATAGTAATATCATATTCAATTTTATAGATATGCCAAATTTTAATTATATATTCATGTTACTATTCCTTTACTGCTGGTTATATAGGTTACTTCCAATGCCTATATTTATTTTTGAACTAACAAATGAGAACCCAAGTTTTGAAAGCTTTCAGCCAGATGCCTATTGAAAACCCTTTTTACTAGTTTCCACAATAAAATAAACCCAGCTTTAATCCACTTTTTCCACATGTAATGTGTTGTAGTATTTCATATCTGCAAAGAAAAATTTGATACCATAAAAACCAAATATGTAGGCTCACCGCTGATTAAGTGATCTTATCATCTACCAGTTACCTCTGGCCTCTTTTACAATCAGCACATTCTTGGCAGCCTATCAACACTTCCTAAGCCCTATTTGTGGGGGATATTACAGTGCTCCCCAAGTGCAACAGGCCACAACCTGGGTGACACCACATCAAGCCTCTCTGGGAAGAGCCCCCAGACTCCTAGGCTGTGTTTGGACCCCTCCATGCTCCTATAGCACCTGATTTCCCTCCACCACAGCTCCTCTCACATTTCCTAACAGTCTGTTTAGGAGTTGGTCTTCCAGACCCTGTCTCTGTATCACATGTTCCTCACTTGGACTTGACACAGAATTTGTGCTCAAGGAATTCTTATAGAGCAATAATAATAATAATAAGTAATATTTATTGAACATTTACCATGGCCAGGCCCTGTTCTGGGTTCTTTATATATGTTAACTCAGTTGAATTTTACAACATTCCTATAAGGTAGATACTATTCTTTCTGCCATTTCATAGCAAGGGGCATTAAAGTACAAAGAGGGAAAGTTACTCACCTGAATGTATATAAATAGTTATTAGGAGAGCCAAGATTTGAATTTAGGCAATCTAGCTTCAGAGCACAGCTGCTCAACAGCTACATCAAGAAAAATTGCTAATGAATTTATAAGTTATTGGCAATGAAGCCTAACTGAAAATTTTATAGGAATAGAGGGAGCAACCATGAGGGCAAGCTCCATGAGTACAGGAACCATGTGACATTACTGTTTCCCCAACATACAGCGTGGCTGGTACAGATAAAGCCCTCAATGAATACATGAATGAATGGTATAAAAAGGCAGGGTGAGAAAAGGTACAAGAGGAGAAAAAAAATTTTAAGTGTTAGTTCATTTGTTATTTACTTTCTCAGTTTAATATAAGAAGCAATACATATTCATATGGAAAATTAAAAAATATAGATGATAAAACTTTTATTATGAATTATTTATAATATATAAAATATTACATATCTAAAGTATCATGAATAATAATAAAATGAATCCTGATATAGCCACCACCCAGATTAATAGAACTTGACCAATTCCTTAAGTATCTGTGTGTCCTCCAATCTCATCTCTTTCCCCCCTCCAGAAGTAGCCACCTTCCTGAATTTTGTCTTTATCATTTCTTTACCTTCCTATATACTTTTATCACATGAATGTACTTCTGAACATAGATTTTGCATGCTTTTTGCATTTTATATAAGTGGACTCATATAGTAAAGTCTTGCTTTTTTTTTTTAGTTCAACATTATACTTAAAAAAAAAAAAAGACATGCGTACTACTGTTTGTAATACGTTAAACAATAAAAAAGAAAAATAATAAGTGCTCAAAAATATACTTTTAAGATTCAATTCATGTTGCTGCATAAAGCTATAGTTTCTTCATTTTTACTCTTTTATAATGTCTCATATTGTATGACAATACCACAATGTATTTTTAAATATATTTTATTGATTTTTTTTTATAGAGAGGAAGGGAGAGGGATAGAGAGTTAGAAATATTGATGAGAGAAACATCGATCAACTGCCTTCTGCCTACCCCCTACTGAGGGTGTGCCTGCAACTCTTGACGGGACTCAAACCTGGGATCCTTCAGTCTGCAGGCCGATGCTCTGTCTACTGAACCAAACCTGTTAGGGCAATACCACAATGCATTAATCCACTTTCCTGAAATGGACATAGTTTTGAATTGTTGCTATTATAACCAATACTATCCTGAATATTCATTTTTTAAAAACATATTTTATTGATTTTTTACAGAGAGGAAGGGAGAAGGATAGAAAGCCAGAAATATCGATGAGAGAGAAACATCGATCAACCGCCTCCTGCATACCTCCCACTGGGGATTTGCCCACAACTAAGGTACATGCCCTTGACCAGAATCGAACCCAGGATCCCTCAGTCCACAAGTTGACGCTCCATCCACTGAGCCAAACCGGTTTCAGCCTGAATATTCATTTTTTACCAATCTGTTAATCATGTACAAGGTTTTCTTTAGCATATTACCTATGAATGGAAGAATTTGCATATTTTTCAAATGTATGAGATAATGCCAAATAGTTTTCTAAAGTGTTTTTTTAACCAATTTACATTTGCACAATAAAATTATGCTTCACAATTTAAAATGTATTTGTACAATAAAAATATAATCCACAATAAAAACATACAGAAAGGATTACTTGAAATATTCTCTCTCAGAGGTAGCCACTAAGAATATTTTGATGTATAACTGGCCAAAAACTTTTCTCTGTGTGTTTTATTAAAACAGAGTTAAGAGTTAAAAATGCTGATTACTTTGTATTTCCCTGTCTTTACTTATTATACATGATAAGCATTAAAGAATAAATGTTTTATTCTCCTGCTGATGCTTACAGAAACATTATAGAGTAATCATCACTCCCAATCCCAGACTTTGAGATTCAGCTGCCACCTCTGTAGCTGGACCCCAGCACATTCTTTAGACAGTTAGTGCTTCCATCTCTTTGCTCCCTAGCACCTTATGCATTTCCCACATTCTGCCTCACTGTCTACTGACCAGAGTGTACCCACAACGCAACTATGACTTCCTGAAGAAAAAGAATCACTCATATTCATCTCTGTGTTCCCAGTGGCCAGCACTTGGCCACGCATATAAGCAAATCCACAGACATTTATCTGATTAATTAAAAATCCACTTTTATGAAGCAATCTGACTTTGCAGTTAATAGGATCAGCTCTGATAGTTATTGGGCAAGAAAGAAAACCTTTAAAATGGGAAAGCAGTAGTACCCACTACTGTATGGATTAAATGAAAAAAGTAATTATAAAATACAGTACCTGGGAAATGGAATAAGATCAATACTTCTTATGGTATCATGGTATTATTGTCATTTAGAATGGAGGTAAAAGACTCCTTGATAAAGCACAGGAAATCATGGTGTCCACCATGCTCAGGGGAGATGGTGGGGAATATTTGGACCTGATTTTCCCATCAGCTATATTTTCTAAACTAAAATGAAACTTGGATTACAAAAAACAAAAGGTCAATTTCACATTTCCTGGGATAGATAGCTTCCTTGATCCCTAGTCTCTCAGCACTTCCCTCAAGCCCTCTCCTGTTCCCCATACTCGAACCACAAGCATCTGCTGCCTTGTATTCTGCACTAATCTAGACAAAAGAAGAGGACAAAACAGACAAATTTCAAGGATCAAAATGAAATGTAACTGTCACTTATAACAGCTAACACACAATATTTACACTATTCCTGACACTGTTCTGAGTACTCTTCAGTATTACCTTTTACAATCTAACTGCCCAGTGCATGAGGGCTACCAAAGTCGAAACTGACATGGTGAGACTAAATATTTCACCCAAGGGCACCCTGCTAATAAGCAGTTGAGCAGAAGCTGGAATCCAGGAAATCTGGTATCAGAGGCCACATTCTTAAATACTGTCCTAAGCTGCCCCTGAATGAGCTCAGAAGAAGGGGCTGTGCAGGAAAGAGAGGACTATGGGTCAACACTGGATTCGATTTCTCTCTGCTCCTGAAGTATCTCTCTCTCTATCTATATGAAAGGCTGATGTGTAAAGTGTCCCTTCAGGAGTTCGACCCAGAGACTGGGAGTTTGATAGCTCATTATGATGTGTGCTGACCACTGGGGCAGCATGGAATGAAGGAAGGCCCAGGCCAGCAGCCAGAAAGCCCCAATGGGCCCTGATTGCTGACCAGGCCTAGGGACCCTACCAGTGCATGAATTTCATGCTCCAGGCCTCTAGTAGGAAATAGACTTAAGAGATCTGCAAGGACTATACCATTAAGGACCTCAGAGATGTTAAGGAGGAGATCAACATGGGTACATTTGCAGAGGGGAAGACAGCTTGATTGAATTAAGAAGGACTGAAAACACGAGGCTACTGAAGATACTTGCTGTAATATTGTTAGTAAAAGTAGTAATGGAAAGGAGACAAAGTTACAGATGTTTAGAGGGTAAAATCAATAGGATTTGGAAGGAGATTGGGAAAGGAATTAAGCGTAAAGAGGAGGTGGACCACTCCTGGGTTTCCAGCCATTCCCAGCTGCTAGGAGACCGAAAAATTAATCTGGCTGTAGTGGGTGGACGGGAGTAGGCAGTCAGAGCAGGAGGCAGAGAAAGCATTATTGCGCAAGAAAACAGCTTGGAAGAGCTTGAAAGGGAAGAGAAATGTGGGCAGAATGAGGCATTCGGAGTGGCTGACTGTGTGTGGAGAGAAGGGGGAGAGGCTAGGACAATTATCAGGGACATAGGATGGAAAGATCAGGGCCTAATATGTTGTAACAGGTGTTTGGGTTTTATCCTAGAGAAAATAAAAGTGTTCACGAAAGGAATCACATGTTTCCATGTATTAAGGAAAATAGATTTGGGGTTTTAGCTGCTTCCTCTCCCCCTCCCCTCGCCCTCCCCCTGCCCTCCCCCTCCCCTCCCCCTCCCCCTCCCCTCCCCTCCCCTCCCTTCCCCTCTCCCTCCTCCTCCTCCCCTCCTCCTCCTCCTCCTCCTCCTCCTCCTCCTCCTCCTCCTCCTCCTCCTCCTTCTTCTTCTTCTTCTTCTTCTTCTTCTTCTTCTTCTTCTTCTTCTTGTACTGAATAGGATGGAGAGGAGAGAGGAATCAGGAAAATTGCCAGGCATATACTCTTGGCAAAAGAAAAACAATTACAAGGATATAAATTATAGAATAGGGAATATAGTCAATAATATTGTAATAACTATATATAATGTCAGATGGGTACTAAACTTATCTAGGTGATCACTTTGTAAGTTATATAAATGTCTAATCACTATGTTGTATATTGCAACAAATATAATATTGTTTGTCACTTACAATTAAGAAATAAAAGAAAAATAAGATATAAAAAGTAATTGAGTGTTATGGTCTCTCCTAAAGCTTTCCTGGGGGTCTGCTGCTCAGGTGCTGTGGCTTGGCCCGCCCCATGTGTCAGTGACATGGAGAAATTTGACTCCAAAGACTTCTCCACTTCTAAGGGAGGACTACCTGCCTTCAGGAAGAGAAAACAAGGTGTCCTCTCCTTAGAAGAAGAGGAAGAGGAGGATGTCAGTGGGGAATCTGGAGGAATCAGCAGTGGGGAGGAAGACAGGGCTACAGAGGAGAAAGAAGGCACTGGGTCAGAGGATGCAAGGAAAAGGAAGGAGGATGAACTGTGAATGAACTTCCTCAATGATGTGGGACCAAAATCAAAAGGGCCTTCAAGTCCAAACATTAGAAAAAGAGAGGAGACTAAAGAAATGAGTTCAAGTAAATTGTTGGTCAAAGCAGAAGAGCTAGAGAAACCCAAAGAAACAGAAAAAGTTAAAATCACCAAGGTGCCGAAACTGGTTTGGCTCAGTGGATAGAGCATCGGCCTGCAGACTGAAGGGTCCCAGGTTCAATTCTGGTCAAGGTCATGTACCTTGGTTGCAGGCACATCCCCAGTGGGGGGTGTGCAGGAGGCAGCTGATCGATGTTTCTCTCTCATCGATGTTTCTGACTTTCTATCCCTTTCCCTTCCTCTCTGTAAAAAAATCAATAAAATATATATTTTTAAAAATAAAATTACCAAGATGTTTGATTTTGCTGATGAAGAAGTTAGGGTGACTAAGGCAATAGATGCTACATCTATAGAGGCCAAATCCTTCTTAAAGCAAAATGAGAAAGAAAAACCACAGGCTAAGATCTCTTCAACTTTGCCATCACTCCATGTCAGGGTGGCAGAAGTTATGTAGTAGCTACAGAGAAACCTAAGAAGGGAAAGGATTGAGTGCCGCTACCACAGTGGAAATGATAGAAACACCGACAAACACAGCTTGGAAGGACCAGAGTACTGGGAACAGAGTACTCCAGGCCTGGCCCCGAACTTTTTAAGCTGTGGTTTGCAATCATCCTTTAATAGAATAAAAACTATTATAGTGCATAAAAATAATGTAAAGGAAAAATTTAAAAAGAATATAATATAAAAATATAGGTCAGAGAGGTCCAATTGCAACTCAGGTCATGCGAGGTCCTTGCACTGGCCTTCCTGGGAGGGACTCCAGGGGCACTTGCCTCATGGGAAACAGGAGAGCTGGGGTTTACCAAGTCAGCTCTTGAGCCCCAAACATGCCACCCCCTGGAGTTTAAGTCACCACACACATGACCAGCATCATCAGCTCTTGATTAAGCACTTGGAAAGTTGTAACAAAATAAATTCCACGAGGTTGAGTATTAATTGAATAGCCCTAAATTGGTTGTTTTGTACTGGATGTTGCTATGGAAATGTCAACAATAAAAAAACGTAACCTAAAGACACTTGCCCTGTAAACAGGAACTCCTTTTTCCAGCATTTCCTACAAACCAAGCCCTCCCTGTTCTTTAGCTCACAAGAACTGTTTACATGTACATGCATTTCGATGCCTGGTCTGCTTGTATCCACTCAAATGCTTTCAGGTATCGTCTAGATGCTGACCCAGATCTCTATCTCTAACCCAGATCTGTCTCCAGAGATTTAGCCCTTGAATCAATTAGGATCATGTTCTGCTGCAGGTGACAGAAAACCAATCCCAGTGGCTTAACTAAATTAGGATTTATTTTTCTCGGATGGTATGTGTGTGTGGCCCTGGGCTACACAAACAGCTCCATCATGCTAGAATCTTTCTGTCTTTCTGTTCTGCACCCTGTAGCATAGGGCCTGTATCCTCATGGCCACAAAATGGCTGCATCCTATCCAAGCATCACAACACAGTTGATGCAGGAAAAAGATAAAAGGATAGGGTAAAAGTCAAATGCCAGCTGGGCCTCTCCATTGTGATCAGGAAAATAACAACTTCTCTGGAAACTCCACCCAGTGATGGCCACTTATTGCTTATTGGTCGGAAACAGGTCACATGACCAACCATAGAGACTCAGGGAAGACTGGCAAGAGAGCTTAGGAGGGTGGATATTTTAACTGGGCACATCATTGTCCCAAAGTTGGCTTCTGTTAGGAAGGAAGAAAGGAAGGATATTGAGTGAGCAACTAGCAGACTATTCCATGGACTTGCATTTCCAACTATCTTCTGACAGAGATATATCATAGAAATCTCAAATTCAGTATATCCTAAAATGATCTCATCATTTTCCCTCCATACTGGTTTCTCTTTCAGGTGTTTTTTTAAATTTTATTTTAACTACAGTAAAATTCATAACCATTGATCCAATTTGCTAAGGAAAGAAGCCTGACTTTCCCCATCCAGCCCTATCAAATCAGTGTCAGTCTGCAGATTCTTCTCTGTGCATTTCCTTCCTTCTCTTATTGCCATTGGCTCAGTCTAGGTCAGTGGTTGGCACACTCATTAATCAACAGAGCCAAATATCAACAGTACAACAATTGAAATTTCTTTTGAGAGCTAAATTTTTTAAACTTAACTTCTTCTAACACCACTTCTTCAGAATAGACTCGTCCAGGCCATGGTATTTTGTGGAAGAGCCACACTCAGGGGGCCAAAGAGCCACATGTGGTTCACGAGCCGCAGTTTGCTGACCACTGGTCTAGGTCATCATTGCCTGTGTACAACTTCATATCTTTAAGGAAATGTTGCCCTGTCCCAATCACACAACCTATTCTTTACCCATGGCTGCTAGAGGGCTTTTTCTTTTTATCTGTTTGTTTGTTTCTGCATTTTTTGTTGTTAAACCTTACTTGAGGATATTTTTCTATTTATTTTTAGAGAGAATGGAAAGGGTGTGTGTGGGAGGGTGGGGGAGACAGAGAGAGATACATTGATTGATTGTCTCCCACACCAGTCCTGACCAGGGATGGAGCCTGCAACATAGGTACGTGCCCTTGACTGGAATCAAACCTGGAGCCTTTCAATCTGTGGGTCAACGCTCAATCCACTGAGCCAAACCAGCTAGGGCACAGGGCTCTTTCTAAAATTCAAACTATCTAATGCTCTCTCTCCCCTAAGTATAAACAAATTTCAGTGATTTTTCCACTATCTGCAGAATAAAGTTCAAACTCCCTGACATGACCTACCATGCTGTTTGTGACCTGGCCCCTGTCCACCTCTTAGGTCTCTTTGTTGAATTCCACACTCTCATCACTATACTCTTCCCTGCAAGAGCCACTTCTCTCACTGCTGGGCCTTTGTGAATATTTTCCCTTCAATTGGAATCTCCGCTTCCTTGGCTGACTTTTTCTTATCTTTCAGGTCTCACGTCAGTCCAAGCTTTCTCTAGAAACTTTTCCCGGACCTGCCATTGTAACTCATCATTCTGCATTGCAGCTATCTGTTTGTTTGGCTACCTCACCAACAAGATCAGTAGCTCTCAAACTTATGAGAATGTCAGAAACACTACTTCTGATGTTCTGCCAGAAACCTACGGGATTGGACTTGCTGGTGCTCCAGGACCCTGTATGCCGAATAAGCAGCCTAATCATTGTGAGGTAGATGGTCCAGGGGCCAGATCTTGAGAAACACTGAACCAGACAGGCATAGTGGGCAGATAATGGACTAACATTTATTGAATCCTAATTGCATTAAGGCAGTTTATAAACACGTTTTCCCACTCAATTGAAGCCTCATACTTTTGTGTGGTAAGTGTTACTGCCCCATTTGCAGATGAAACCCTCAGCATTAATCAAATAATCAACTTGATTAAGGTCACACAGTTACTAAGTGATGGAGCTCAAATTCAAATGACTCAAAGGCTGACTTACCCCAAACTGACATTCTTTCCCATTGTGCCATGCTGCCTTGTCAATTTCCATTGCCTTGATGGAGGCTGTTTAGGGGAGACGGCTTGATGTAGAAGAAACGCAAGAGCTCTTGAGTTAGAAAAGTTGGGTTCCATTTTGGAGACTTCCTGTGTGAACCAGGGCCAATCACTTGATATCACTGACCTTGGAAAATGGGGATTGTGACACCCATAGCACTGTAGATGGACTGATCACATGGGCCCCACAGTCTGCTTAAACTTGGAAGAGCTATGTGAATGTTTGTTAGGGGCTAGAGTTTTAAGATGTTTCTGAAGAAGCCTGCCCAGATGCAGAGTAGGCCCTTTGCTTGGGCCTGGAGAGACGACATGGGTGAGCAGCTTAGCTTGCCCAGAGCAGGAGCTCTTTGCACAGTATTTGGTACTTTAAAGCAGATCAGTAAACATTAACTGAAATCAATCTAAGCACAGCAGGGGAAGTGATTTGGGGGGAAATCGATCTTTTCATTAATTATTTGTTCCTCACTTAGCGCAAGTTAGGCCCTGAGTTAGGCCCTGGGGAGATAAAGGAGAATAAAATAGGTCTTTTATAACATGAGATAGAAGGTGCTCAATACCATTAGAGAAGTTCTGAAACTACTGTGGACATAGGCATGATTGACTCCGACCTTTACTCAGAGAGCGCCCATCTGGGAGAGTGATGTGCTGCAGGCTGGGCAGAGTAACCAGGGTCATCAGAGGAGGGCAGAGCTGTGGGTGCTCAGGGTGGGGAGGGAAGGTGCCTGCCTGAGTGCAAGAGACTGAGAGACCGGGAAAGTGGGAAGCAGCGTGGTTGGGAGACGAAGGTCCTTGGCTCTCGGATGGTTAGCTTCAACTTGAAGCATGAACAATGCTGGGTTTTAGGGAAAGAGTGGAAGTGGATAGAGACAAATGATGTTGGGAAAGGGAAACTGGTGGGATGCTGTGAAGAACAGGATAGTGGGGAAAGGAGGGGAGGCTAGATAGGGGTAGCAGAGGTCCCAAGAGGAGCTCTTGGCTTAGGGAATGGGTCAGAGGGTGAGTTTCCCTTCTGAGAGACCATCTCACAACAGTCTGGTGTTGGTAAGATCAGGGCCATTAGAAGGAAGGAAGGCCCTGGAGGAGGGGAGGCTTATTGGTGCTCTGGGCTGAGTCCTGAACTGCTGAGCAGTTCTGCCAACTCTCCCCCTCAAAAGCTCTCTGAAATGCCCACTTCTCTCCACCTTCATTGCTACCCATCAAGTCCAAGCTCCTGACATCTAGCCCCAGACCACTACTCTGGAGGCCCATTAATGGCTCTCCTGGCATCCCCTCCGACCCCCATCAGTGCTCCACACAGGAGTCAGAGGAGAAATTCTCATACGTAAGTCTGATCTCCTTTCCCTGCTTGACACCATTTAATGACCTCCCGTGGCTCCTAGGATAATAATCACAGTTATTAACCTCGTAAGTTATTGGAGTGAAACCATAGACTAGTAAAACATCTAGGACAGTGCCTGGCACCGTGTGAGTGCCACACAGATGTTTGCTGTCACTGTAGTTCTAAGGCTGTGTCCCACCCCCTCGACCTTCACCTTGCAAGGCCTCTTCAGGTTCACCTTTTCCCTGATGTTCAGGTGCTCCCCACCTGTCTTATTTTTATTCCTGGTATGCGTCGTGCTCCTTCATCCTTCAGGGATGTGCACTTTGGAACTTAGCCGCGTGGAGACTTACTCGTTGAGGGAAGTATATTGGAGCACATGGCCTGCTTCCCCAGACAAGGCGCCTTTCCAGTGCAGGCGCAGTCCAATTGCTCTCTCTGTCCTCAGGGCCAGGCATCCCTGTTAAAAGAAGATCGGACACCTTTGAGGATCTGAGAGTTGTTGCTAAGACCAGAAGTTACTTATTTGCTGCCATCCTAAAGGTAACAAAGACATTTCGCACTGCGTTGGGCTATCGGCAGCCTGTATAACCTGTTCACTGACCCAATGTTTTGGGGGTTACAGGGAATTTTCTAAGGCCATTGCCACTGACTATCACTCACTAGAAGCCTGAGCAGGAGGAGCCCCAGGACAGTCAAAGCTGAAGCATCATTGTGCTTTTGATAAGCAGGATCTGGACTCTAAAATAAGATGCAAGAGACGTCACAGTTGTCCTGTCCTATTCCCCACTTGACTTCCAACCCTCCGCTCTCCTGCACCCAGTGCAGCTCCTCTAATGGTCACTGCATATGCTGGCACTGTGAGTGCTCCGTGACCAGAGGCAGTCAGTGATGAAAGCCAGGAGCAGCCCAGACCTCAGGGCTCCAGGGAAGTGAGGCAGGTGGGAGCATAGCTCACGGGTCAGAACAGGGCCAGGCTTGCAATCACAAGAATCTGGCCTGCACTGCAGCTGCCTAGAGGGCATGTCTAGTGTACAGTGGGTGCCCCGTATTTGTGGGGTGGATGGTTAGTCAGAGGGTGGGCATGCATGCACTCAGCCATCCCCTCCACAGAGAAAGCTGTCGTCAGAACTGGGTATTAGTTATGGGCAGCTGTTCATCAAGTGATGGGGGATGGGGAGTGGAGGTGAAGGGTCATTTGAAGAAGAGGGAAGGGTATATGCCAAAATGTAGAAGCCTGAAACAACACAGAATTGTCATGGTAATACAAGTAGCTCTGGAGGAGTGCAAGAGAGTATGTGTGGGGCAGGGGGATGTGGGGGAGCCGAAGATGAGACTGAAGAGGAACACAGCTGAGGCGTTATCCTGTGGCAATGGGGAGCTATTGGCAGATTTTCAGTAGAGGAAAGGTTTTTAGTAGTGACCTTTTGTTGTAGAAAGGTCACTTTGGCCAAAATCAGTTTGGCTCAGTGGATAGAGCCTCAGCCTGAGGACTGAAAGGTTAAGGTCCCGGATTCGATTCCGGTCAGGGGCATGTGCCTTGGTTGTGGGCACATCCCCAGTGGGGGGTAAGCAGGAGGCAGCTGATCAATGTTTCTCTCTCATCGATGTTTCTGACTTTCAATCCTTCTCCCTTCCTCTCTGTAAAAAATCAATAAAATATTTATTTTTTTTTTAAAAAAAAGAAAGGTCACTCTGCTAGTCTGTGTGGGGCTCAGAAGGAAAAAAGAGAGACTGTTAGGAGGTTGCTGTAACAGTATAAGTGAGAGGTTGAGGTCTGACGTAGAGGAGCTGAGGAACAAGAGACTGATTCAAGACCCCTTTGCACACTAGAGTGGACAAGGCTAGATGACTCCGCTAGTAAATGTTAAGCTCCCGCTGTGTTCAAGAAAAAAATGTATCGATGTAAGAAGAGAGGTACAGAGATGAATGCGACACAGCCCTACTCGGACAGTGGGACGCCAACACTCATGTGCTCATCACATCGGCTGAGTGCCCACTGGCTTATGTACACATACACAGTACAGTTCCCCAGGGGCAAGTGTGCAAGGAGCAGTGCTCTGAAGCACTGTGGGAACTTAGGTGTAGGAGGGACACTCTTACCTTGCGGAACTGGCTGAGGCCAGGTGAGAAGTGGCATTAGAGTGGGACCTTGGGGTACGGGTGTGTGATGCTTTGGCAGGCTACTCCAGACACTGGGAACAGTGTGAACAAGAGTACAGCAATGTTAAGGTCCAAGGAACTGTGATCCAGTCCGGTGTTCCTATGTGTGTGTGTGTGTGTGTGTGTGTGTGTGTGCACGCGTGCGTTGTGAGTGTTAGAGAGGGAAAGTGAGGACATGCAAGGGCAACCAGGGGTGGACTGTGGTGAGTCTCAAACACCAGCCTAAGGAGCAGGGGTGGGGTGTCCCAGAGGCTTCTGGGCAAGGTGAAGGGCATGGTCTGAGCTGTGTTTTAGAAAGACAAATCTGGTACGTGTTCAGCTGGAGGACAAGCCCTTCCCTGAGAGATCAGTAGGTGGTCATTGGCATAGCCACCATGAGAGACGATGATGCTGAACAAGATTTTTGGCTGGAAAAAATCCTGAAATGGAGGGCACGTGTGTGAAATTTTGCAATGGCAAAATTACGTTCATTGTCTGTTCAATGTTTATTGCCTGTTCACAGGGCCAGATTCCATGCTGGACCCAGAGGGTGTGGGCAGATTCAGGCATAGTTAACAGGATCTCACACTTGGCAAGCTCACAGGCTAACTGGGAGAAGAGAGGAAGGAAACATTTGTTGCCTTTGGATTAAGTGCCATGTACTGTGCCAGAAACTTGATATACCTGATCTCACTTAAGCTCAAAACTACAGTCAAATGAGGTTGGTTATCTTCATTTTTCAGATATGCAAACAGACTCCGAAGGGTGAAGTGAACTTGCCCAAGGTTGTAGTACCGGCAAATTAAGGGAATCCTCCAAAGACAGTGCTTTGTCTCCTAAAACAAGAGTCTCCATTAAAGCCATCCAGACCATTTTAGCATTCATTTTCCTCACTGCACATGCAGATATCAGTAACGATATCAATAACCAATAGTGGAGAGGTACCAGGAACTGGTCCAGGCACTTTATGTTTATGAACTAATTTAATACTTGCAACAACCCGTGAGTTAGATACTATTATTACCCCTATTATATAGACAAGAAAACTGAGACACAAAGGGGCTAATAGTTTATCCAAAGTCCAACCACTGGTAAGTGAAAGAGATGGGATTTGAACCTGGGCAGTCTGGCTCAAAGTCCATGTTCTTAACCAATGTGTTATTCATAAATAGTAAACATAGACTCTCATATGTAGATGTAAATTAAATCACCCAATCTGCTTATTTGCAGATGTTTATTTAACCATTCAAGAGTTATTGGAGCTCCTTTTGCGTGCCAAATCTTATGTGTGGCAGAGGGAAGATCCAAGAATATCCAAGACAAAAGGCCTGCCCTCAAGTCTGGGAGTCAGGGTGGGGTGGGGAGGAGACAAAACAATGAACAAGTTCAGTGAAGTACAGGGAAGCCATCAGAGGGTTTGAGCAGAGGTGCAACATGATCTGAACTAAGTTTTTCCATGTTCACTCTGCCTGCTGTGTACACAAAAACACCTTAGGAGGGGAAAGGTGGGAGTCAGAAGCCAGGGAAGATTGGTGCCGCTGATCAGGAGAGAGAACCAGTGGTGGCCTGGGTGGTTGCATTACAGCCTGGTGTCACTGTTTGACTAAGAACTCTGTTTTAACACCCTGGGGAGGAGGGACACTGGTGTTCCATAACTGCTAGCTTCACCACTGACTGACCTTGATTGGCCTCTGGACAGGCCATTTCAGCTGGACCGATAGGAGGTGCTTGGGTCAGAGGGTCTCTAAAGCTCCTGTCATCTCTAAGATTGAATGACATTACTGAGCTTACCTTCCACCAATGACTTTATCTAGCTATCTAAGCTCCTTACCATGGCCTCAGAACCCCATCTCCCACATAATTTTCCACCATGTTTCCTATCTTTAATTATCCTAGCCACACTGGCTTCCCTTCTGTTCCTCAGATAGTCAAGCTTGTCCTTAACTCATTGCCTTCGCACCTGCTGTTCCCTCAACTCAGGAAGCACTTTTCCTAGATCATCACATGGCTAGGTGCTTCTCCACCTGATCTTAGCTCAAATTTCATCTCCTTAGAAAGGCCATTTCTGATTACCTGAACTTAGATGGACACCCCCCCCCCCAACCCACTCAAATCTGTCTTATCAATTTTCCTAGTTTACATTACTCCTAGAACATATAACAAACTGAAATAACCTTATTTAGCTGTTTACATCTTTATCATTGTACTTTCCCAGTACAATGCCAGTTCCATGTGACAGACCTTGTGATTATGATTATCCAGTGCTTTTAATAGTGTATACCTGGTCAGGACATAGTAGACACTCAATAAACACTTGCTGAATGAATGAGTGAATGAATAAACAAATAAGTGAGCCATCTTTCAGCTTTTTGTAACACAGGCCTGAACAAGACATTTTCCTTTTCCTGAATCACACACACAAAAAAAATTACTTTACATGATTAAAAGAACAAATCCAAGGGAGAAAATAAACATGCATTCTCCTGAATTAATCTTTTGTTTTTCTTTAAATCATGGAGTCATAGACTGTCCAAGTTGGGTAAGAACCGTGTGAGTCTTAGAATCAGATAGACCTGGATTCAAATGCCAGCTCTGTACCTTGCTAGATCCACATGCATGTATAGGCCACTTAACCTCTTGAGCCTCAGTTTTCACAGCCGTAAAATGGGGGCAATAATGCTTACTTTGGGAAGGCACTAAATTAGATATTAGGTATGATGTGACAGATATATTGTGGGTAGTCAGGAAATGTTCATTTCTCCTCCCTCCACTGAAGGACCATGGGTGTGAGCCTGTTTTGGTCTCCAGGCTGTGACCTCCTGAGGACAGCCTTGCCCTGAAGACCTCTGTACGATGAACAAACAACCAACGGCAGAACCCACTCCAAGGGCTCCATTAGGCAGATGAGGAAACTACAGCCCAGAGAGGCAACGTGCCTGTCCAGATCCTTCAGCATGTGAATGGCAGAGTGTGGATTGGCATATGGCTTAATTAGCGTATGGCTTAATTTAGTCTGGCGCTCTGGTTTTATTCATTATTCAGCATTCTGGGTCCGGTCCTAGATTTTGTAGCATCCATAGGGCTCCTCAAGACTCAGGGGGATTTTTTAGCTGTGAGGAAGCCTGTGCCAGAGCTAGTAAACAACGCTGAAAAACTTCGTAACTTTTACAAAAACTGTTTACACCCAGGATTACCAATGGCTTACAATGGTAAGCTCTCTGAAATAAGTTCTCCCTGAATGGAAGTATAGGCAGAGGCACACAACTATATTCACCAGCCCCTCGCTGTGCTTCTGTATCATTCACTCCAGTTCATAATGCTTCCTGAGTCCACTCCAGCGTTTGGCCTTGTGCTGGGCCCTGGACCCCCATAGTCCAGTGAGACCAGTGTGGGGCGTGGGAGGAGACATGGACATAGGCAAAGACCACATGATGTAATCTGAGGAGAGACAGAAAGAAATTCAGGAAGCTGGGGGAGCCCAGAGGAAGGGTCCTTACCTCAGCTTGATAGAGGCTATAGGTAGGGCTTCCTGAAGGAAGTGACATCCGAATTTCTTTCTTTCTTTCTTTTTGTTTTTTCTTTACTGTGTGAGGAATATTCTCTTGTTCTGATAACATGATTTTCTCCAAATCTGGAAAACATGTGGTTAAGGTGAAAGAAACTACTCCCAAACACTTTAATTTTTGCTTCTTGGGTGTTTGGGTAATCCTGGTTTGCCGTGGGATCCTGGTGTGGGCACTTTTGCCATAATGCTATACATACGAACCTCAAAAGAAAGCAAAGTTGAAACAACCCTTTTGCAAAATCTCGCAGTGTAAAAGTTATAAGGTTTAACTAAAAATAGCTTTGGGGCGGGTCACTTAAAACCAATGGGTCTTTGAAAGCAGAACTCGAACAAAAGCAGCGCCAGGGCTAATGGCCCTCAGCTTTAGTGCCCAGACTCATGGTCACTTCCCCTAGCAACCTTAAGCCTGAGGTTTTGTACTTCCTTCCAGAAGCCTGATCTTCATAGCAATCGTGTCTACCAGAGACTGGATTTATCAAAGTGAAAAATCTGATCTAAGGTTTAGACTTCTTCAAAAACTAATTTTCCCCCCATAAATACTAGAGGAAATGTCTCCACAACTTCTTCATCTGCAGTCTCTGCTTCCCCAGAGAGCCTAACGTAGCGGAAAGGCCAGTGGTTCTCGAAGCCACTAAATCAGTAACAACTTGCACCAGAGGAAATCGCTTCGGCAGGATTTTCAGCATTCCTGAGAGGTCTTCATCAATGGCCACAGCTTCTTCTTTAGTTGTGAGATAGTGTGCTTCTAATTGCTTCAAAAACACAAGCATGCTGGAATATATTGCTTATGAGTCAACATGACTTCCTTTTCACTTGGACAGCGCGCCTCTTCACCACTCATGTGTGAGCTATTCAGATAAAAGAAACGCATTTCAGCAGCACAGAGGGGTTTGTGTCTTCCTAGGGGAGGTACACTTAAAATGGCTTTTCTTCGGGAAGTTTTCATAGCACTCAGGACCTCTCCTTTCTTCCTGCTAATGGCCAGAGATGACTCACCCTCCATTGTGCATGTACCCCTTTAAGAGGGATACTCTTGCCCACTCTTTTCTTCAACCACCACCATCACAGTTGCATGGATTGAGACGTGTAGGTGATAGACATCATCCCACCCAGAGGCTCCCTCTCAGAGGAGAAGGGGAGGGAATTAGCCACTGCTGAGTGCTCTCAGGCTACAAGCCTTGTCGTGCCAGATACCTGCCATTTGCCATCCTTACAACAGAGAGGTGAGGCCGAGGAGGGTTTATTTCCTGTACAGTTTGATGTTATTTCCACTTTTTAGGAAAGGAGCAGGGAACTCAAAGATGTTCAAGGTCGCCTACCTGAGAAGTGACAAGGTACCTGGCTCTGTGAGAAGGTATCACCTGTGGTCCCCCCCACCCCACCCCGCCTGCCTCAGGGAGCCAGACCAGCACTGGCATCAGAATGGAGGGGTTGTCCCACTGCAGAGCAGCCTTGAGATCCAAAATGCCTTCCAGGCCCGGAGCAGAAGCTCACATCTGAGCAGGACCATGTAAATAATGATCCCCATTTAGTGAGCATTTATCATGAGCCAGGCACTGTACCAAAGACCCTGCAATATTTTCTCTCTACAGTTCTCCTAAGCCCTATGAAATAAGGATTTAAAAAATTTTATCTTTTATTTTTTATTTTTATATTTTATTGATTTTTTACAGAGCGGAAGGGAGAGGGATAGAAAGTCAGAAACATCGATGAGAGAGAGACATCGATCAGCTGGCTCTTGCACGCCCGCCCCCCCGCCCCCCGGGGGATGTGCCCGCAGCCAAGGTACATGCCCTTGCCAGAATCGAACCCGGGACCCTTCAGTCCTCAGTCCGACGCTCTATCCACTGAGTCAAACCGGTCTCGGCGGATTTAAAAAAATTTTAATTAAATGTATTGGGGTGACATTGGTCAACATGAACATATAGATTTCAGGTGTGGGCTTCTATGTTACAAGATCTGTAGATTTCACCATATGCTCACTAGCCAAAGTCAAATCTTCTCCTGTCACCATATATTAGGACCCCAGCCCCTTCCCTCTGGAAAGAATTTTTAAAAAAATATATTTTATTGATTTCTTACAGAGAGGAAGGGAGAGGGATAGAGAGTTAGAAACATCGATGAGAGAGAAACATTGATTAGCTGCCTCTTGCACACCTCCTACTGGGGCTGTGCCCACAACCAAGGTACATGCCCTAGACCGGAATCAAACCTGGGACCCTTGAGTCCATAGGCCAATGCTCTATTCACTGAGCTAAACCAGTTAGGCCTGGAAAGGATTTTTAAGCCAAGTTTGCAAATGAAGAACCTGAGGCCAACTGAAACTCAGCAACTTGTCCCAGGGGCTTGTTAATTAAAGGGTGGGGATTCAAATCCACATCCTATTGATTCCTGGGACTCTAAACTGTGCTGGAATCAATGGAGCCTGAAGGGGCTGAGGCCACTTCCTGTTCTTCTCTGAGTCCTGAAGGAACCAAAGACCAAAGGCAGACCCCTACAAGGAATTTACTGAGCTTAAGACTCGCACTGTGAGGATACACAGGAGGCTGAGACTTTGCCAGATAAAGAAGGGGGTGATGAGGGCTTCATCGGAGAATAGACAGTATTGTCCATCTCTGTCCCTGCCGTGGGCCCCATCCCAACTCCCAAGTGGGAAGGGTAAAGGAGAGCTTCTTTCTTACTTAACCCAATTGAGGGGGTCTTTCAGGAAACCATCCAGACACCGTGGCCTCTGACCCACACCCATGTCTATGGGCGAGATGCTTGCCTAGAGCGCCCACTGGTGGCTAAGTCATGAGATGGCGTGCTTTGGAAACAGCCCTGATTCTGGCAGGACAAGGATGCTTGGGGTTGCCCATGGGCCAGATATGTACCCCAAGGAGAGGACCTACATTAAGAGGATCACCAAGAAGGGCAGGTGACCCCTGAGGAGGGGCGAACAGGAGCTTAGCTGAGAGAAAAGATATAGCTTTCAGCCAAAGAAGGCAAAGCCAAGTCAAGGGACATCCCTATGGATGAAAAGGGGCTTTGAGGGACCCACAGAATCCCTCCCCACACAAGACAGATGCCACAGCTCTCTTGAAGAAGGCTCCAATGCCAAGTTTTATCTGTACCAGTTGTTAGACCCTGTCTGCCCCTTATCTCTCCTTCTGTCCACTTGCACCTTCCAGGGGGGCTTAGAGTTTCGGAGGGGAGAACAGCAGCAGCCAGAGAATGGGGGTAGAAGTGCCCAGCCCACCAAGGGGACCCACTTAGAGATCACAGCGCTAGGTGTCACACACCTTTGGACACGGAACTCAGTCACTCCTTCCTTAGGCCAAGAGGAAAATAATTCAAAATCGGTTTCGTTTTGTTTGGTTTTGCAGTGATGAAACACTTCACACCTATTAGAAAGGTTCAATCCAATGTACCCTTAAGTACTGTCATTTCTTCCCTCTGGAATAAGAGTGGGAGGGGCCTGTTAAAATCTGGTGAGACTGTGGCCACTCACTTCATCCCTCCTTCCCTCCTGTGAGCACAGATGCTCCTGAAGGAAAAGCCTGGCTCTGGGCAGGAACGGGCACACACCACAGACAGGAGGAGGCCGTGGCATCATGTACCCACCACTGGGTGCCAACTGTGTGCACCGAGCAGGAACTTTCCCATACTTCTGGGAGAAGGTGGAGGATGCTGGGTGAGAGACCTGGGAGGAAATGAGTGTCCCCTCAGGCAGGGCTCACAGTTCACTGTGTCTCTGGGGGGTTCCCAGGGGAGATGTGCCAAACTAAGCAAGCCCAAGGGAGACGGCCAGGCAAACCTCATTTATTGTAGGGTGAGTGGGAGGCATATTGCTCTTATAAAAAGGTAGGTGCCATTTCCCCTTTTTTATATATGCATTCATTTATTGGCATTAACATCTACTATCAGCCTGGCACTGTGCTCCATTCTGTGTATAATATGCTAATAAGAACTTTTCAGGAAAACAAGAAACATCACCTCACTAAATGCACATGCCAATTTCCAGATATATCTGGATTTCGAGAAAACAAAGTGAGGAGAATGATGCATGTCTTAGAAGTGAGGAGCTGCCCTGGCTGGCGCTGCACACTGAAGGGCCTCAGGTTCGATTCCTGATCAAGGGCACATACCTGGGTTGCAGGTTAAATCCCCAGACCTTGTTGGGGCACTTGTGGGAGGCAACAAATTGATGATATGCCTCTCTCACGTTGATCTCTCTCTCTCTGTCTGTCTTTTCTCTCTCTCTCCCCTCCTTTTTCTCTTTTCCTCCCTTCCACTCTCTTAAAAAAGAAATCAATGGAAAAAATATCCTCAAAATATCCTTGGTTGAGGATTGCCAAAAACAAAAAGAAGTGAGGAGCGAAGGCACTCTCTTGCGTAGGACTGTAGTGTCAGCCTGGCTCCCACCAGGCCTCTCTCCAGAGCTGGACTCTGCACCTGGTTTCCACCTTGGCTGGGACCCAGCTCCAAAGCTGCCTGGGAATCAAATGCTCAGGACCCTGCCAAGGCCCTGCTGGGCCATCTGGGCGAACCCTGGACGGCAGAACGGGGTGGAGGCCGTGTCCCAGATGGCGCCTGTGAGTGGCACAGCTCCTGGAAGCAGTCTGGAGTGCTCGCCCACTGGCACGCCAGGCTTTGCTGGGACGAAGAATTCAAGATGAATGATAATGACATACGGTGGATTCCTTTACAACCTTTTCCTTTCCATTGCATAACTCAAAAGTTCTTTGATGAGAAGTTGAATAAAAAAAAATAGAGAAGGCTAAGGAAAAAGTTATTAACCTTACTACCCAGAGATCAGCACTTTAAAAACTCTTTAGTATGTTTTTATTGATTTCAGAGAGAAGAAGGGAGAGGGAGAGAGAGAGAGAGAGAGAAACATTGATGATGAGAGAGAATCCTCAGTCGGCTGACTCCTGCACACCTCTTACTGGGCATCGAGCCTGAAATCTGGGCATGTGCTCTGACAGGGAATCGAACCAGGACCTCCTGGTTCATAGGTTGATGCTCAACCACTGGGCCACACCAGCCGGACTGAGATGAGTGTGCAAACTGATCCACCTTCCCCCTGCCTGCCTGCTGCCCTACCAACATATACACCCCACACGCACACATATCACACATACATGCACATACCCACACACAACAGACACAATATACACATGCACACACAACACACACACAACATATACATACACACACCCACACCATACACAGCACACCCATGTATATACATCACATGCGCATACTATGCACACACATGCATCATAAGGAAAATGAAGGAACTTAATAAAAGCCTTGCTAGAATGGTCAGTCTGAGTCCTTCCTTTATTTGAGGGAGAGAACCAAGGAGTAGAAGTTTCTAAGCCTCAATGGGCCTAAAAACACAGATTCAAAAGCACAGATATCGTGCAAAGGTTTCTCTTCCTCCGCTGGGAAATGTCAAGAGAACGAGAGCTTTAACCATCTCTTCAGATAGTGCAGTGCTTTTAGGATTGTCCCAATCCTTCTGCGCAGAAATGTTTACCCCCTGCCTGGTTGGACGTGTGATTTTAGGGACCAAAGGGACAAAGCAGTGAGCGGAAAGGGGCCGTATTCCTTCTCATCTCCCCCAGGGCTTCTGTGCAGAAGGGTGGTGGGGAGGTGGGCCTCGGCAGAGACCTGCAGCCCAGTGGACGGTGGCCCCACACAGCCAGGAGTGCTTCTGGGCGGTCGTCTCAAGAGAGGCAAGACGACTGGAGCTCCTCGGACCCCTGCCTGTTAGAAAGAACTTGACTCTTGAGAGGAGAATGAAAGACATGACACCATGTGTACCAGGGCACCTGTGGCCCACTCGGTGCCTTTGTGCAAATGAGGAAAAGGCACCTTCCTCAATACACTTCCCTTCCATCGGTCACACACTGCCATGATAGTGTGAGGAAACAGACACCTGCCCGTCCTCCACCAGAAAGCTGTCATAACAAACATGCAACCCCGAGCGGTGAAGGGCGCATGCTTAGACGGGTGCTGTGACGTGCTGCACGGCTGCGAGTGAAGCCTTGCTTCCAGGGCTCTGTCGACTTCACAGATGAGGAAGCTGAGCTGAGAGAGGGTGAAAAACTTGACGAGGGTCACACAGCCCGTGAGAGGGGGATTCAAACTCAGCCAGTCTGACCCCAGAGCTCAAGCTCCACACCTTTCGGTCACTGTTTTCACTGAAAACGTTGGTTACTCCCCCGTCTGCCTGACACACCCTTGACTATTATCCTTACAATGTCCTGCTTTAAATTTCAAATGCTACCTTCACTTATGATGCCTTCTTTGACCTCACCAAGTCCAGCTGGCCATTCCTTCTCCTAGTCCATGATCCCCACTCCTGGACTATATCTATTGATGTCTTATCTTTCTGAATAAATTTGGTAAAATTACAGTTTGTCCCTATCCTCAGACTGTGAGCAAATTCTTCAAGGGCTGCTGGGAAAATTGAGGAGTGCCCCCAGGACCTGGCATTGAGCCTGGCACAGAGGAGTCGCTCGGTAATGATAGATGAAAAGAACTGAAATGAATTTGCACATGAGAGGATTGAACCCAATGTTCTCCCGACCCCTTCAGCTCTGA
This sequence comes from Antrozous pallidus, assembly GCA_027563665.1. Lineage (NCBI taxonomy): Eukaryota > Metazoa > Chordata > Mammalia > Chiroptera > Vespertilionidae > Antrozous > Antrozous pallidus. The sequence continues at coordinate 47,671,858 of CM050520.1, read as the reverse complement.
CCTTCATAAGTGCCTGTCTCAGGGTTTGATTCTAAACCTCTGGCAGTGCTAAGGGGCAGAAACTACAGGGGTGCAGACCAGAGGGAGACAGGACAAAGAGTAATTGCCCGCAAGCGGCAACCATGTCTCCTCAGAAGATGGGAATTGGTTTAGATATCGTGGTGTTTTTTGGAAGGCTCATGTGAGCCTGTGAAACACCAGTGAATGCCGGAGGGCTCCTCAGACAGATCGGCTGGAGAAGTAATCAAGGTCATGGCCAACTTTGAAATCCCCCAGATGCTCCTACATTAATAGATTTTCAGGAAAGGAAGGAAAAACGATGAGCTGCCATTCCGGGATCAGAGAACATAATTAATGCTCTCACTCGGAAAAGGACAGGGACTTTCTGTCAACTGCAGTCCAGTGTACAAGGACATCCTTTGGTTGCAGAACTTCTGCTGAAAACACCAAAGAGCTTAGGGGGGTGACAGGACACAGCGAGGGAGGCCCCTGCTTCCACCCCCCTCTCTTCACTTAGTGGATTACAATTGAGCTGCCACTAGGACCTGGGCCCTGCCCAGGGAAGAGCAAAACTCAGCTGCATTTCAGGGGCCAGTGGGGCCTCTTGCTCACTGGCTCTCAGGAGAACTGAGCTCTGTTCTCTGGGGCAGCTGACACACAGTGAATTGCATTGGTGTTGGAGTTAATTTTGTTATGATCCTGTTCAATTCACTTGTCATTTGAAAAAAATAATTTCCAATGCACCGAAAAGATTCCTAGAGTTGACCTTGCCCCTTCCTTAATTCACTCAGTACATTTTCGTTGCACATCTATCATGCGCCCCCTGCACCAGCGCGGCAGCACCTTACCGTTGTCCTTCTCTTCCACATGCTTGGCCTTGGCAGGTCGGCCTCGGCCCACCTGGAGTGAACTTCCCAGGCCCCCTAGGCCAGAGATATTGATGCAATTTATGGAGGCCTCTGTCCCATCTGGACCAGGACCCAAGAATCAGGATGGTCCTTGTCACTCAGAACTCAGAGCGGCTGTCTGGGCGCCAAGGACTGAACACCCAGCATGGGGGCACCCACATCCTGGCAGATATCTTCTGACCCTCTGGCGTTGCTCTGCCAGTCCAGACTCCATACTTCTTCATAGCACAGGACATAGATAAGTAACATTTGTTTTTCCTTGTGAAAGGATGGGGAAAATACACAAAGAAGATAGTAAAAATCCATCATTGGGAGATAACCACTTTTCGCATGTTGATGTTTATTATTTCAGTTTTTAAAAATTCAGATACAGACACATACATCTATTTTCTTTACAAAAATAGGATTATTCTGCAATCCTTTATTATGACTATCTTTCAAAGCATAAGTTATTGTGACTATTTCCCCACTAATATTTCATAATATTGTCTAATGTAATGCAACACGTTATTTAACTTACCTTTCTGTTGATAGCTGAGTTATTTTAGAATGGTTTCCTTACTATACAAAAGGTGAATTTCCAAAAGAGATGATGGCCATTTCCTGCTAACTCCCTCTGCAGCCTCTCCCCTGCTTTTTCCTCGCGTCTTTCCACCATCAGAACTCGGAAGTCAACCCTGACCCTACCTGCCTCTCATTTCCACATCTAATCAGTCACCAGTCACCAAGTGGTCTCTTCCCTCTGACCCCCTGCCTTAGCTCAGACCTTGTTCTTTCTAGACCAGTGGTCGGCAAACTGTGGCTCACGAGCCACATGCGGCTCAAGAGCTGCGGATTGCTGCTCTGTTGACTAAGGAGTTTGCTGACCACTGACCTAGACTCTCGATTCCAATAATTACAGGCTGTTGTTGTTCCTTGTGTTTAAGCCCCTATCCCAGTGGTCAGCAAACTCATTAGTCAACAGAGCGGCAAACCGAGGCTCGAGAGCTGCATATGGCTCATGAGCCACAGTTTGCCAACCACTGTTCTAGACCATCATAGAAGCTGGCCCTAGTGGAGACTCCCCTCAATCCCTCCTCTCCGTGCCAAATTATCTTAAAACCAGGGTAATACTCAGTTTACTCACCTGCTGTTCATGAGGGCAGAGAAAGAGGCCAAAAGCTCCTAGTGTTGGCGGAGGAGGAAAACTGTGTTTAAGGGGGACCACTGTACCCGTGTTTTAGGGGAGAAATTGGTGACAGGGCCCCAGACGAGAAAGGACTTCTGAATTGCCTCGGCACCTGTTGGGAGTCCTGGGGGTCAGGACAGGCTGGGCTGGTTCTCCTTGGAGGAGCTTAGCGACCTGCCCACGCCCTCTTTCACAGGCCCTCACTCCGGAGGGAGGAGTGAGGCCCAAGCTCTTCCAGATGAAGCTCACAAGAGGATGCTAACAGCTTGATTCTGGGAAGCTGAAGTTCCCAGGGCCAGAAAGGCCCTGCGTGGCTGAGGCGCCTGCAGTGGCACGCATACCCCTCTTGTGAGCTCTGTCGTCCTGTTACTTCTGCTCAAGACCCTTCTTTAGTCCTGAGGTTTGACACTGCCTCTTGGGCGCAGAGGGAAAATGCCCTTATGTTTTCCTTCTAATCGGGGTTAACTCGGACTTTAGAAACACCTGAAAGGCCTTTTATTCCAGCTTCTCTGTTCTCTGCTTCGTGTTTTCTCCCCGGAGCATTCCAAACAAAGCCAGCTTTTTCCCAGGCCCTGTCTTCACAGGAATTCTTTTCCAGTCTTTGCACGAATCTTTAGAAAGCTGCTCTTGGACCATGAGGGGGAGGCACTTGCTCACATCCACGCCTTGGCTTTGTGAATAGGCTATGCCCTTCCCCATCTTGCCCACCAGAGCAAAGTCTTGTGTGTGTGTGTTTCAAATCCCAGCCCAAAGCTACTTCCTCCATCCTCGTTTCACAAAGACTGAATAGATTCCATTTCTCTGGATTCTCTCACAATGCCCTGAGCTTCCCTTTATCATTTGCAATTTAATTTGTTATAGCCATACTGTGGAATGCTACATAGCAATTAAAAGGAACAAATTACTGATGCGTGCAACTGTTTGGGTGGATTTCAAGGTAATTAAGTTGAGGTATAAGGACAACCCAAAAGGCTGCATGCTGTATTATTCTATTTATAAATATTCTTGAAATAACAAAATTGTAGAGATGGTGAACAGGTTAGTGGTTGCCCTGGGGAGGAGTAAGGGCAGAGTAGTGGGTGTGGTTATAAAGGGGTAGCAGGAGGGCGCTTGTGGTAATGGAATCATTATGTATTTCTATTGTGGTAGTGGTTACATGAATCTACTAGTAGATATACCAAAAATAATGTTGCATAGAACTACACACACACACACACACACACACACACACACACACACACACACGAGTACAGGTGAAACTAGCAAAATCTAGGACATATAAAGAACTCTTGCCCTAGCTGGTTTGGCTCAGTGATAGAGTCTGGGCCTGTGGACTGAAGGGTCCTGGTTTCGATTCTGGTCAAGGGCACATGACTGGGTTGTGGGCACAATCTCCAGTAGAGGTCATGCAGGAGGCAGCCGATCAATGATTCTCTCTCATCATAGATGTTTCTATCTCTCCCTTCCTCTCTGAAATCAATGAAACAATTAAAAATAAAAAAAGAACTCTCAAATCTCAACAGTAAAAAGAACAAATTCCCCCGAGTGAGCAAAAACAACACCCACCACCACCGTGAGCAGACATTTCACCGAAGAAGGTAGACTTGAATAGGGTTGTAGGACCTGGGAGACAAGGTCCTGTCCCTGTCCTAGTTCCTAGGGTGAGAACCCCAGGCTTCTCATTGGCTAGTTCTGGACCCCGAAACCCAGAGGAACTGAGTGGCGTCTCTAAGGTCCACAGCAGTTTCAATAGGCGGTTCCTGAGTGCCTGTGATGGCACAGCACGCTGTTGGCTCTGCTGGGAGCCACTCCGACATTGGAGACCACTGGGGGTCCCCTTTCAGGAGGAGGGAGTGGAAAGGAGATATGGAGAGATCTCACTGCCAGGCCTGCTCTGGGCTCTTCTGGGAGCCACAGCACCCTGCTGAGGAGAGAATGTCAGCCAGGAAGGAAAAAATTCCTGGTCCCCAAAGGGTTCTGAGCAAGTTACTTCTCTCCTGAGGACCTCAGCTTCCTCATTTGCCTACCAGGGTGCAGGTCCCTACCCTAAACTATGTCAGGGATACTGGGAAGACCCAGTAAGATCAGAGATTTTAAAAAGGGCGTAGAAAAGTCAGAGACCTTGGATAACAGGTGGTACAGGAGCTATTGATGTTTAAAGTGATCTGAGACCCTTCTCTATCTTTTTCTTTTTCTTTCTCTTTCTCTTTCTCTTTCTCTTCTCTTTCTGTTTCTGTTTCTCTTTCTCTTTCTCTTTCCCTTTTTCTTTCTCTCCTTCTTCCTCTTTCCCTCTCCCTCTGCCTTTCCCTTTCCCTTTCTCTCTTTCTCTTTCTCTCTTCCCCACCCCCTCCCTTCCACACTCTCGGTTTGTTTAATTATTCACCTGTTGAAGAACATTTTTTTCCATTTTACGACTATTACAATTACTGCTCTGAATATTTGTGTATAGGTTTTGTGTGAACAGTTTTCATTTCTCTAGGATAAACGCCCAGGAGTGAGATTGCTGGGTCATATGGTAAGTGTGTTGTTTGGTTTTATAACAAACTGTCAAGCCGTTTCCAGAGTAGCTACTCCCTCTTGCAATTCAGTTTCTCCATATCCTCTCCAGTATTTGGTGTTGTCACTGTTGTGTGTGTGTGTGTTTTTTTTTTTTTTATAATCCAACATTACTTTATTTTGTTACTAAAATTGTTCCAGCTTTAACCATTGGGAACTCTTTCAGTTGGCTCATGTGCCTTTAAAAAACATATATCTTTATTATTGGAAGTATTATAGATGTCCCCTTTTTCCCAATTGACCCCCTCCCCCTTACTCCCTCCCCCTTTCCAGGCTTCACATTATTATTTGTCCATGGGCTATGCATACATGCATGTAAATTCTTTTTAAATCACTTCTCAGGTCCCCTTCCTCCCCCTTCCATTCCTGCCAGGCCAGGGAACCAGGATCAGAGCTGACTCTGCCCTCTGTCACTGGATGCCTGGCCCTGAAAAAACCACATACCTCGTCTCTGACCCGCAGTTTCCTCTTTTGTAAAGAGAGCTAACAGTGCCATCCTAGCTCCTCACAAGGTTTTGTGAAGATCATGGATAAGCAATTGCTTTGAAGCATCACATGCTGTTTAGATGATAGATAGGCCTTACTCAATTTATTGCTATTTTTAGTTCCTTTTCTTCTGTAACTTCTGGCTCCGGTTTATATTTGTGAATTTTGTTTCACCAGTGCCGAAGGCCAATTGTCAATGAAATAATGCCCCAGTCCTCTCTTGGTCCAGATTAGACCAGATTAGGGGGTACCAGGCTCTAAGTACTAGCCTGGCACCAGTACTGCTCAGTCAAAACTGACCCAGGGCCTTGTCCTGGAATTTTCGCCCCAAATCCCAGCCGTGGGGAGTGGAGGAAGGAGCTTGCACTGTTTGCTACCTGAGCGCCTGTGTGTGCCAGGTCATGTGATGCGGCTCTGAGTGTGGTGGAAATGTCCCCATTGTTCATTGAAGGAAATGAAATCTCAGGGGGTAAATGCCTCGTCTGGGGTGATGCAGCAAGAAAGTGGCTGGAGCACTTGGGATGCAAGGTGCCCCAACTTTCTTTGCCACCCTAATTTGAGAGGCAAAATGTTTTTCCTGCTGACCTACTTTTGTGCCTGGTTATCTCCACATAACCAAGTATTTTTAGTTAAACCTCTAAGGTCCCTGCTTAAAAAAAAAAAAAAAAAAAGCCACAGACTTGCCCTGGCCAGTGGTTCTCAGTGGTTAGAGTGTCATGCCCCCAACGCCACCCCACAACCAAGGGTCGTGGGTTAAATTCCCAGTCAAGGGCACATAGGTACCTGGTTGCAGGTTCGATCTCTGGCCCTGGTTGAGGTGCATGCGGGAGGCAACCAATCGATGTGTTCTCTCTCTCTCTTTCTCTCTCTCCACCCTCCCTCCCTACCTTCTACTCTCTGTAAGGAATCAGTGGAAAAAATATCCTTCATGAGGATTAACAAAACCAAACAAAAACCACAGACTTGGGTGGGACTATGCTGTCTCATCTGCCCTGAGCAGTGTCAGGAGACGTTCTTGGGTTTGCCTTGTGCTGAGCAGGGCTCCATGAGGGGCGGGGAGGAGACCCGGACAAGAAGGATCCAAGTTCAAATCCAGACCCACTCACCAGGGTGACTGACCTTGAGCAGGTTACTCGAGAAGGGGGAATGAAGACTTGGGCCTAGGGAGCCTTTCTCTGAGGAACTTCTCACCCCAGAGTAACCTTGGCCAGGAGAGCAACCAGGCAGTGGTGACTAGAAGCGGCTCCCGATGGACCTGCTCAGAGGCTGGTGGACTGGGTTGGAGCCCCCATCACAGCAGTTGGACCACTGGTCTGCAGGACATCAAGTCCCTTCCAAGGTCCCCACCAAACCCCCACCTTGGCTTCTCTGAGGGAAGAGCCAAGGAGGCTAACATCTAGAAATCTCTGTTCCTGGTTTTGTAAGGTTAGCATTCCACTTTCCATTCTATGACTATATGGGCTCTGGAATCAGACACACTTGCTTTTAAAAAACCTGTACGCTTGCCCTATCTGGCTTGGCTCAATGGCTAGAGCATCAACCTGCAGACTGAAGGGTTCCAGGTTCAATTCCCAGTCAGGACACATGCCTGGGTTTTGGGCGATCCCCAGTAGTGGGTGTGCAGGAGGCAGCCAATCAATGATTCTCTCTCATCATTGATGTTTCTATCTCTCTCTGAAATCAATAAAAATATATATTTAAATAAATAAATAAATCCTGTACTCTCACTTACCTACTGTGAAATTATTTAATGTCATTTTTCTCCTCTGTCAATCATCTTTGTGTATAGTGAGAAGGAAATAAGCCAACAAATAAGCATTGGCCATTTGTTGAATTCTTTAAAACCACCTGAATAAATGTTAGTTTTAACATTCTGTAAAATACAAAAATTGGGAGTTATTTTACCAGAGGGGAAAATGTACAGGCAATGAAGTCCTTGGTAACTGCTCAAAACCATTGCTCCTTTACACGTTTACTTCTCTGAGTTTGCCCTCTGCTCTCAACGGTGGGGACCACTCCTCCCCCGCCATGCCCCACCCCACCAGCCCCAGATTTGGGCTGAGCATCAGCTCCAGGAACCGGGAAAGCGGCGACGGGCTGGGAAGGAACCGGGAGCGTCACAGGCAGCGCCCTCTTGTGGGCACAGGGCTGTGACCAGTCAGTCAGAGACCTGACTCCAAGCTGGGCCGGTAACTCAGTTCTCCCGTTTTCTGTTTGGAACCCCAGTACCAGCCCAGCCACAGCAGTCCCTTGGCACCTTATATTTTAGTCCACAGGGAGACACTGGGGCGCGGACTGTGTTTGGCCCTCCCCTGGGTGCCCTTGGCCGGGACGGTGGTGTCTTTCTGACAAACACAGGGCTTAGAAGTGAGCCACGAGGGCGATGGGCTCACTCCCGGGGCCTAATGCTTCCAGTCACTTTCTCAGTATCCTGTGGCCTTTGTCTCAGATTCTATTATTCTGGCCGTCTCTCTCACCCCCACCGCCTAGAGCATGGGCTCCAAATGATTTAGCTTCCTGCCAGGGCTAACCAAGCTTTTGGGGCAGGACTAACAGCCAAGTAATTATATTCATACCCGCCCCCCGCGCCCCCGCTTTCCTCCTGAGAGTTGTGAAGAACAAATTAGGTGTGGATATGAAATGTAAGATCTGTGTGAACTTTAAAGTCTTGCCCACACTTGATTATATAGTAGAATCCTGTGGCTTTGTTTGGTTTTAAAACCTGAAACCTACCACCACCACCATCCATGGGCATGTGTTCACACACACATGAAAGTTAAAAACTCATGTATCCTTGAACTAAAATACTGGTACATTGTTTATTTATTTGTGTATTTGTTTATTATTTAATTTCAGGGAAGGAGAAGAAGAGAGAGATAGAAGTATCAATGATGAGAAACCGGTTTGGCTCAGTGGACAGAGCGTCGGCCTGCGGACTGCAGGGTCCTGGGTTTGATTCCGGTCAAGGGCATGTACCTTGGTTGCGGGCACATCCCCAGTAGGAGGTGTGCGGGAGGCAGCTGATCGATGTTTCTCTCCCATCGATGTTTCTGACTTTCTATCCCTCTCTCTTCCTCTCTGTGAAAAATCAATAAAATATATTTTTTTTAAAAAAGAAGTATCAATGATGAGAAAGAATCATTGATTGAATAGAGCCCGTAACCTGGTCATGTGCCCTGACAAGGAATTGAACCATGACCTACTGGTTCTCAGGTCTGTGCTCAACCACTGACCCACACTGGCCGGGCATTTGAAGAAGAAATGATGCTTGGTGAAGGTTTGTGCTTTGTGCCACACTGCTAGCAGCACAGTCTTCTTCAGTCTTTTTCACAAGCGTTCACAGACACTCAGAAAAAGCCTCGCCATCTCCCAGGCTGACTCCTCTTACAGCTGGGGCAGCGAGCTCCGAGAGGTAGGGCCACCCCTCACAGCCAGGGAGGCTGCTACTGAGATGGGGCGCAGACTTCACTGGGAGGAAGTCAGAGCAGAGGTAGGTCTCTATCAAGGAGCTGGAGAGGAAGAGGTGGAATTTCATAGGGGTGGGGGTGCGGTGACCTGGGCAGAGATAGGGTGACCTGCTGTCTGAGAGAGAAAGAAGGAGCAGGAAAGGGAGGTTCTTACCACAGAGGAACTGGAAGACCTGGTTTCTGGCTTGCTTGCTGTGCAGCCTTAGGAAAGTCAGTTAACCTCTCTGAGCCTTCGTTGAACCATCAGTAACATGGATGTAACAGACCCCATGTATCCATTTATCAGGTGTATGTATTGACAACCAAGTGTGTCCCTAGCACTAGCCTGAATACTGGGGACCCGCTGGGGAACTAAGGAGGCACCGTTTTTGCCCTCAGTGTAAAGTGGAGGCTGGAAAAATAAACAGAAAATAAATGTGGTGCGTGTGCCTGTGGGAAGACGAAGGCACTGGGTTGGCACATCTAACCTTGCCTGGGGTAGGACGGGGGAGGTGGTCGGGACACCTTCCAGAGGAGGTGGCACAGAGGCTGAGACAGGAAGGATACGTGGGAGGCTGGAGGGTGTGGGAACAGGGAAGCATTCACTGCCCCCACCCTTGCTCCTTTGAGGGTCACCTTCCTTGAGAACGGCTAGCGAGGGGAGGCTCTGAGGAGTCGCTCCTGAGAGGTCTGCCAGGGATGGGAGACGCACTCCCTCCCAGCACCCGTCCTGGTCCCCACCCCCTCTCACGTGTCCGCACACGTTGTCAGATTTCACTGGAAGGTGGAGCCATTCCAGGGAATTACAGTGTTTGTGTCTGTGAGGGAGAGTATTTTTAAAGCTTGAGCTAAGTACGACTTTGTCCACAGTCTGCAGGAAGCATCCCAAACCCCAAGCCTTTCCCAGGATCAGCTGGGAGTGCCCCCGTGTTCCAGACCAGCTGCCCTCGGGTCTCCTCTCCCCTGAGCAGTCCTCACCAGCCCCCATCCAGGGACTGGCCTCCCCCAGGCCTCAGCTCCCCTCATGCAAGTCCCTGTGGGAAGAAGGCACCTTAGCAGGACAGAGGGTTCAGGTCTTTGTTCTTCCAGTTCCCAGCTGCAGCAGAGATGTGGGTCTGTCCAGGGACCTGCAAGGCATTTTCTGGGCTGGGGGAGAGGCCTGCGGGGAGAGGAGACAGGCCAAGCCTCCTGGGTGGCAGCGAGACAAAAATAAAAGAGCCGAACTCATGGGCAGGTAGCACCTCATAAAACTGAAAACACCGAGGACATGTGTTTCCTTTCGACTGTTCCTCTCTTCCCGGTCTCTTGGGACTGGCTGTCTTCAAGGACGCTCTGGCTGTCTGGCTTTGCCATTTGGCGGCTTCTTTAAATTTTGAATTTTCAACTGCTCATGTCCCAGCGTAAAGTTAGCAGAGGGGAGCCAGAGAGGGTGGGACAAGGGCTACAGGGCAGCGAGCAGGCTGCTTTGCTTGTCTGTGAGCACGTAAGAAGCCGCTCCAAAGCAGAATGGCTCAGCGCAACGACAGTTTCAGCTGCTCGTGATTCCGCCATCGGGGCTGGGGCCAGCGAGCTGTACCTTCTGCTGGTTTTGTCATGGTCGCTCCTGTGCGTTTAGCGAGTGGGTCGGCCCAGGGTCTGAGATCTCTTGGGTGCCAGCTGGTTGAGCTTTTCTGTGTCCCGAGAGTCTGAGGTGAGCAGCTCTCACTAGCCCTACTCATGACTGGCCTCACCCCGGGTTCTCCACATGGTCTCATCAGACTCCTACCTGGCAGCTTCCGACAGCGAAAGTGAAAGCGGCCAGGCCTTCCTAAGGCTTAGGTGTGGAGCTGGCTCAGAGCCATGTCTATTATGTTGGCTTGATGGAAGCGAATCACAGACCCAGCCCCGGCTCAGGAGGAAGGCTCTGTGCAGGGGGACAATGCTGGGAGGTCGGGGTCCCTGAGAGCCACCAGGCTTACAGGATATCTATCACACAGGGTGGTGGAGAAGGCAGCTTAGGTAAGAGATCATACCTGCCAGCCACCTTCTCTGTGGGTCTCACCGTCTCCCCCGGCCCATCATATTCTTAACAAGTATCCTATCAACGTAGCACCTTACCATCTTTTTTAGGGGCTTCACATTTGGAGAAAGTGGCCAGGCTCCTCATTCGCTAGTGAATGGATGCCCCACCGCCACACAGACACTTGTCTCTGTCCCCCAGTCACGCTCTTGATGTCCTGGGCCTTGATGTCCCGCCTATTTGCAAGGACATCAGGCAACGACCACAGGTTGGGCCAAAGAGGAGAGGTGGAACTTCAAACAGAGCGAGGCTGTCGAGGAGAGTGACCGGGACGGGGGAAGGTTTTCCCTGCACCTCAGACCACTGGCCGGCCATGTGGTCTGGGGCTGCCCGGCCTGCGGAAGAGGGCCGTGAGGGCATGTCCTAAGCACGGTGTGAGGGAATTGTGACATGTACAGGATGGAGGGTAGGAACTCTCCTCAGACACATTCCTAAGCATCACAACTTGGATGAAGTCGCCTGCTGAGAGCCAGTGGCCGCTGAAGAGAACCTGCCTGAGAATGCTTGTCAGTTTGACAAAAGAATTTTCCAATTTTTTTTGTATTATTTATTATGTGACACTTATATGCCTGGCATCTTCTAAGTGTTTTATGTGCACTGACTTATATTCCTCACAACGACTCTGCGAGGTAGCTGCTATCTCCATTTTACAGACTTGGAAGCTGAGGCTCAGAGAGGTTGAGTGGCTTTCCCCAGGTCACACAGCCATAAGCAGCAGACGGGGCTTGAGCTCAGGCAGCCTCCCTTGGGAGCCTACGTCTTAACCACTAGTTACATTGCCTTAGGAAGCCCATGTGCTGTGTGTGCTTTAACCTAATTAGGGAGCCCGGCTTTTCTCAGCACAAAGTAGGGCTCTTTGTCCATTCTTTGCCTGAGCCAATGGACGGATGCCACGAACCATCACTCCGCTTTGGAGAAACTGCTGCTTCTCAGAATCATCTATTTAGAAAATTGTTTCAGGGTTGACACGTCTGTCCTCAGCCCAGTTTATTTTTTCTCTGTTTCCCTGAATTGTGTATATAATAATTATGTATGCATGCTATGTATACCCAGGAGTCTATATCAAGAAACAGAAATGTGTGTTGGCATCTCTTACTCAGAATATTTTGACTAATGGGTGTGTGAAAGATAATATAAATAGCTTGTGCAGTTAAACAGTAAACACAGGGAGAATCTCTTGCCTAACTCAAACACAATAATCCCCATAAATACAACTACTGGCACTTAAATAAATAAAGGAGAAGAATAAACACAGGCATAGGACTTAACAGGGCAGCTGTTTGCTGTCGCTGTATGTTGAGCTATAGACTGACATTAGGCATTGCTGCTCAGAGCGATGGTTATTGCAGTAAGCCACCTGTGAGCACTGGGCATTAGTCTGTACTGAGCAGTAGTGGACATTGCCACCACCAGACACTTTCCCTTTGTGGACATCTGCCATGGACAAGAGCTGTCATTGATGGACAGGAGGTATTCTTTTTTAAATTCTTTATTGTTGACACACTGCATATGTTTCCTTTTCCCCCCATTGACCTCTCCTTGCCTGCTCCCTCCCGCAGGTCCCCATGGACATGAGGTATTGATAAACATTTGTTATCAATGGACATTTGCTCCCTAGTAGACATTAGCCAACACAGAACATTAAGCTTTGATAGGCAAAGTCCTATTAGCCTATGATGGACTCTGCTGTCTGGTGGTCATTAAGTATGAGCAGGGGGTAGACTTCTGGCAGTCTTGTCCAGAGAAATGTTCTACAAGCTGGCTTGGAGAAAAGTGGTGGGTGTTAGTTCTTATATCTCCACTTGAGACTGGGTGCACAAAATTTGTGCATGGGAGGGGTTATCCCTCAGCTGGGCCTTCACCTTCTCCAATTCGGGACCCCATGGGAGATGTTCAACTGCCAGTTTAGGCCTGATGCCTGTGGGTTCGGGCCTAAAATGGCAATTGGACATCCCTTTCTCGCAATCCAGGACTGCTGGCTCCTAACCGCTCACCTGCCTGCCTGCCTGATCACTACTAACCTCTCTGCCTGTCTGCCTAATTGCTCCTAACTGCTCTCCCCTGCTGGCCTGATTCCCCTAACTGCTCTCCCCTGCCAGCCTGACTGCTCTAACTGCTCTTCGCTGCCAGCCTGATTGCCTCCTCACTGCCTCCGCCTCAGCCCCGCCACCGTGGCTTCATCAGGAAGGAGATCTGGAAGGTTGCCCGGAAGATGTCCCGTCTAATTAGCATATTACCCTTTTATTAGTATAGATCTGCCCTCTCTCTGAAAGCCTGTTGACCATGGCAATTTAGGGAAAATCAGGAATGGTGTGGTAACACCCATGGAGGAAAACTCCTGGGTTTTAAAGAGTCTAATCGGCTCCCTGAGCTACAGAGGGATTGGGCCACATACAGATCCACAAGCTCTCATCTGCTGCTCTGCCCAACACTGTCTGGGGATTGTCCCTTCTGTCTCTGTAAATGGTGTGAGTTAAGCACACCAGGGCCGGCTTCATGGGCAGTGGGACCTTAGTGGGGGTCCTGTACTTGATTTAATGCTCAGCTCTTGCCCTTTTAAAATTCTTAATAATTTTTGAACAAGAGGTCCCACATATTCATTTTATACTGGGTCCCCCAAATCATGCAGCCGGTTCTGAAACTGAGAGTCCCGGCCACCTGCCATGCACATGCAGGCCGGGGCCTCCCTCTCCTCATCTGTGCAATGGGGCTAGGAGGGCAAGGACTTTGATCTTTGGCTTTTTACGCTCTAGGATCTAGAAATAATGATCTGATTAGAGCTATTCAAAGCTGCATAACTTCCCCAATTTGTTTTCAACAGCAACCTAAAATGGAATCCCAGTGTTCTTTGGTTTCACAGAGAACCTCTATCCTCTCTGATAGGTGGGCTGTGCACTACTGGCCAGGCCACCGAGCTAGGACAGGCATGGGAGGGATGCACCCTCTGACAGATGAAGCCAGGCACAGGCTGGTTTCCTCGTCTGAATGTTGACAATAATCCTGACGGCAGTCACCAGGAGGAGGAAATGATAGTATGTACTCAACCTTGGAGAAACGTGCGCCCAGTAAATGGCAGCTGTGTTCCTAATGACATGCAAGGAAATGCTTGTCACCCAGCCTATACCACGACGGCAAACTGTACCATAGTTGTTTTGTCGTCTCTAAAACTCAAGTGACATGTGCCGTAAAGGCCCACTCCATGTTAGGCACACAGAGCAAAGATCCTGTGGATTAGAGGATGGTTCTGCAATTTTAAATTTTGAACTTTTATGAAATTGTCCAGGTCTGAGTCAGTTATCAAAATGTGAGTCTAAAACTACACAGTTCTGTAATCTCATTCATGACCCTACGATTGAAGGAGTATCTGTTTTGTGCCAGGCATTGAGCTCAGTTCTTTACAAAGGTCACTTGATTTACTCTTCATGCAGTCCTATGGAGGGAGGCATTTTCTTCCCTGTTCTCCGGGCCCATACGGGGAAAGAGACTTGGTCAAAGCCACGCAGCTGGTTTGTGATGGACCCAGGATGTTACCCTTTTCTGGGAACTCCGATGGAATCTTTGCACTTACCTAATTCTGTAAGATTTTAATGACCCCATTCTTTTCTTTGTAGCTGTATTTATTTTAAAAATCTTTATTGTTGAAATGATTACATATGTCCCCTTATGCCCCCCATTGACCCCTTCTAGACCACTCCCACCCCCACTCGAGGCCTTCACCCCCCTATTGTCTGTGCCCGTGGGTTATGCATATCTGCACACTCTTTGATCACTTCCCCTCCCCTCTAAGTGTCCATGCTTCCATGTCTCTGGACCCACTTCATTCGTCAGTTTATCTTGTTCATTAGATTCCACGCACGAGAAAATGTGATACTTGCCTTTCTCTGACTGGTTTATTTCATTTAGCATAATGCTCCCCAGGTCCCTCCATGCTGGACGACCCCATTCTTAACCCCAGGATCCGGAGAGCAGACATGGCGGGATGAAAGCAGTCTAGCTAGGGGAAGGTGAGGCAGGCTGCACAAACTGCACAGGCCCATTTTGGCCTTGCTCCCATGACCGCCACGAACCTGGGGTGTCTGGTCATGCACAACCACAAGGTGGCAATGTGGGTTGGGAGCCTCTGGAGGGGCCCCGGGGCCACCTGTGAGGCTTCTGCCCCTCCCTAAACAGGCTAGAGGCCAGGGCTGGGGGTACAGGATAATGACCCCAAGGGAAGGAGGACCTGCACAAGGTGGTGGCATCTGCCCCCTCCCACGGCAGCTGTCTCACTACCGCCGGGAGATGGCCTGCCTCAGTGCCCCTCTTCTCCAGCGGAAGCCCCAGCGTCCCCCCTTCGGCCTTTAGCACCCCTTCATCCCCATCTCTAAGACCCCTATGTTCCATGTCCCTCTCTCAAGGACTCCTTCCTCAAGCAGGGCTTTGGGAGGACCTGGACCCATTGGGTGAAAGTCCCAGAGATCTTTCCCCGACCCTGCATCTGAAATCTCTCTAATCCAGGGAATGCAGAAGCGGTGGAGGCTGAATTGGAGGACTCGAAGGGCCGGGGTCTTACTCTCACAACACCCCCTTCTCATGCTTCAGCCCCTTCTCATATTGACCATGGTGCCAGCTTGAGCTCCTATGTGTGTGGGGGGTGGTGGTGAGAGATGAGGGAAAAGATGGGCAAGCCTCCCACCCATATGTGACCTGTATATTCTGGGTTCTGTGCCATTGCTCACCTATAACCCCTCCCAAGTGCCAGCCCTTCTTTCAGGCCCACTTGTCCTGCTCAGCTGTGTGTGGATGGATGAGCCGCCTCCAGGAAGCCTTCTTGACCCATCCACAGGGCTCACAGCTCCCCGTGCTGTTTAGTTAGGGGTCCTCTGTGTCCTTTTACCCCCTCCCATCCCAAGGAACCAGAGAATGTGAAACCCCTTAGGGCAGAGACGGGGTGGGTGACCTGTGGTTGTTGGGGATGATGGGGATGGATATTCCTGCAGACCTTGGCCAATTAGAAGGAAGAATTTGCTGACAGCAGTGAAATGACAGGAAGGAACCAAGTACTGTTGGAACTCAGAGGAGGGAAGTGGAGGGACCTCAGGGGGGACTTCTGAAGGAGGTGAGTAGGAATTGGCTCTATTAGTGTGAGAAGGAGTTGAGAGGCAGAGATGAGGGCAAGGGCAAGGTCCCAGAGTAACAGCCTGAGCAAAGGCAGAGGCATGTGAGTTCATGGGAGAGGGGAGATAAAGAAGGTGGACAGGGTGCAAGCTGCTATTGGTGCAACCCACCCCCACGTAATCCGCCCCATGTCACCGCTCTCCTATTGGGCTTTTCTTTTCTTTTTAAATTATATTTTACTGATTTTTTATAGAGAGGAAGGGAGAGGGACAGAAAGTCAGAAACATCGATGAGAGAGAAACATCGATCAGCTGTCTCTTGCACACTCCCTGCTGGGGATGTGCCCGCAGCCAAGGTACATGCCCTTGACCGGAATCGAACCTGGGACCCTTCAGTCCACAGGCTGACGCTCTATCCACTGAGCCAAACGGGTTTCGGCTCCTATTGGGCTTTTCAAGAACACGCTGCCCACGGCAAGGCTGGTGCTGATTCATCCTTGTAGCCCTAGGGCCCAGCCCAGGGAATATGAGTGGACACTGGTCGAGTGATGGAAAGAGGGACTCTTTCTAACGTTTATTAAACCAAGGACTAGTTAGGTGCTGGGTGGGGCTGGTGGGGGACAGAGCTCTCTCACTGTCTGGTGGTGTCTTTGTGGGACCAGCCCCCTGTTCCCCACATGGCCACGGATAGCTGGCTTCCACCCAACACCTCCTTCCCCAACATACCCCCAGGACACACTTTTACAAAAGTGAACAAATGCAATTTTTTTTTTCCTTTTACAAATGGCATCCCCGGCCAGCAGGGGTAGGGGTTGGGGAACTGGTTAAAAGTGACAGTCCTTGAGAAAGGCAACGGCGTCTATAAAGTGAGCACTGAAGAAAGAGCCAGGGCTGGGGGGCCGAGATGCCACCCTGGTGGGGGACCATGAAACTGGGTGGGAACTGCCGGCCTCCTTCTGCTGCACTCTTAGTAGGGGAGGTGGGCTGAGGGCTCTGGGCCGGGGGGGGCTGAGTCTGGGAGGCCCGTCCTGGCTTGTGGCAGGTGGGGCTCCAGGATGGCATCAACATGTTGGGGGAGCATCTAGAAGCAGTGCCTCAAGGATCAATGGGTACATTTCCAGTCTTGAGGCTAGGGGACCCCACCAGAGTGGGAAGCTGGCAGGGCTGGGACTGGCGTGCCTGACACTTCCAGGAGTTCTGAGAGGTGAAGTGACAGTCCGTGCAACACAGTTGGTCAGTGGGCCCAGAGTCCCTCCTCCGCGGGATGACAGGAAGTGGGTGTCAATGGTAGGATGTGGGTCTGGGCAGCAAAGGGGAGCCCAGAAAGGGGAGAGGGAGGCCATGATTGAGAGAAGACAGCAAAGTGCAAAGGGGCCTGGCTGGGCGACAGGCATGCTTCTGCCGCTGCAGTACCTCAGATTACCAACGTCCTTTCTCTGGGCCTCAGTTCTCCCATCTGCCACATGCGGAGATGGGCTTGATCCTCCCTCTCCCCAAGTCCATTCTGTAACTAAAGTTCTACCCAGGGCTCTAGGGGAACAGAAAAGGATAAATGGGCCCCATGTGCCCACAGCAAAAGAAACCCATGCCCCTGAGTGGCTGGACCATGGGCCCAAGAGGACACTCAGCCACGGACCTGACCTCTGACCTTCCTTCAGTCATAGTCAGGTTGGTCCAGGCCTGAGGGAAGGCACTTTGGGGTTGAGTGGGGAAGGACAGCAGGGGGCAGGTGTGTAGTTTGGCATTAAAGACCCTCTGCTTATGGTTTGGGGGCAATACAGACAAAGGGCAAAACTTTCTTCCTGGGTGTGGTCCCAGGTCCAAAGCCCCTTCTCAGTCCACAGCTGTCTTTCGATGCTGCTGCCATACTGGCCTGCAGAGTCCCCACTGGCATTGGCACATTAAAATATAAATTACCCAGGACCCGAGTCAGCCCGGGCAGCAGTCCGTCATGTGGCCGGGGGCCACACCATTTGTCACAAGGTGCCCAGGCCCCTGGAAGCCCTGGAGGCCGGTTCCCCAGTGTCTATGCAGTGCAGAGCCACCTTGGGGCTGGAGCCGGGCTGCCGGGGGTAGGCACCCTCCCGCACCGGGCGCCGGCACTGCATGGTCTGGCCCACACTGACGCTCTGCAGCGCCGGGAGGTGGAGCAGCAGCGTCTCAGGCAGGGGCACCAGGCTTGTGCCCGACAGGTCGAGCTCCTGCAGGGAGCCCAGGCCTGAGAACACCTCGGCTCCTGCCCACTTGAGCTTGGGGTTGCCTGACAGGTCTAGGACCTGCAGGCTGTGCAGCTCATGAAAACCATAGGGTGCCAGTTGGGGGACACCCTGCAGGCTGCCCAGCGACAGGTGTGTCAGGCCAGTCAGTCCTGTGAAGGCACCTGGGCCGATGGCAGCGAGGGGGTTCCCATCCAGGCTCAGGTAGCGCAGGGGCAAGTCCCGGAGGTTGGGCACAGTGCGGAGCCGGTTCCAGGCCAGGTTCAGGCTCTGGATGGCGGGCGTGGGCAGGCTGGCCCCGGCGGGGTGGGGCACGAGGCGGTGGATGCGGTTGTGGGAGAGGTCCACGTGCAGCGCGCGGCCCTGGCCGTGAGTAGTGAAGGCGGACACTGGGACCTCACGGAGCCGGTTGTAGCTGAGGTTCACGTCGCTCAGGGGCGAGCTGGTGAAGCTGTCTGCGGGCAGGGCTGCCAGGCCGTTGTGGCTGAGGTCAAGCGACTCCAGGTAGCGAAGGCGGGAGAAGGCGGTGGGCGAGATGCTGGTGAGCAGGTTGTGGCTGAGATCCAGGCCGGCCAGCGTGGTGTAACCTGGCCCTGCCAACACCGACTCGTTCACTGTCTCCAGCCGGTTGGAGGACAGGTCCAGGTGGGCTGTGTCCAGAGGGATGGGCACAGGCACGATGTGGGGGCCAAGCCCACTGCAATCCACTCGTGTCAGGCTGAAGCTGTCAAAGAGGCCGAAGGTCTCCACCTCACACTGGCACCCGGGGAAGCATGGCCGGGTCGTCTGGACCCAGCTGGCGGCCAGCAACAGGAGCAGAGGTAGCAGCAGTGGCCACAGCATGGTCGGGGCTAGAAAGAGAGCCACCGGTGAGGTTGACAGCAGGTACCCCCATACCAGAGCCACAGGTGAGGTTGACAGCAAGTACCCCCCTACCAGAGCCACAGGTGAGGGTTGACAGTAGGTACCCCCATACCAGAGCCCAGGTAAGGGTTGACAGCAGGTAACCCCTTACCAGAGCCACAGGTGAGGGTTGACAGTAGGTACCCCCATACCAGAGCCCAGGTAAGGGTTGACAGCAGGTACCCCCTTACCAGAGCCACAGGTGAGGGTTGACAGTAGGTACCCCCCTACCAGAGCCCAGGTGAGGGTTGACAGTAGGTACCCCCATACCAGAGCCACAGGTGAGGTTGACAGCAGGTACCCCCCTACCAGAGCCACAGGTGAGGTTGACAGCAGGTACCCCCCTACCAGAGCCACAGGTGAGGGTTGACAGCAGGTACCCCCCTACCAGAGCCACAGGTGAGGGCTGACAGCAGGCAACCCCATACCCAGCTCCATAAGACACCAGCCAATGTGTCTAGGCACAGCTGAAAGTTACCACCAGCACCCTGCCCTCCCAGGATTCTTTCCCTGAACACTCCTCTCCTCTATATAATTCCTTGTCCCTGTTCCTCTCGGGCCTCACTCTCCCCATCTCTATGGTAAAGGGGGTTAGGCCAGATTTGTGGATTAAAATATATATATATATATATATATAGTCATTGATTTCATAGAGGGAGAGGGAGAGATAGAAACACCAATGATGAGAGAGAATCATCGATTGGCTGCCTCCTGCACGCCCCCTACTGCGGATGGAGCCTGCCTCCTGCGTGTGCCCTGACCAGGAATGGAACCATGGCCCCCAGGTTCCTAGGTCGACGCTCAATCGCCGAGCCATGCTGGCCAGACTGGTGGATTTTAAACTGCAAGCAGCAGAACTCTTTCTCAAATATTATCAGATGAAAGTGGGCCTGTTCCGGCTGAAGTGAGGGTTGGGGCATAGAGCCCTCCATGCCTGCTCACCATCTCTGCCGTAGGAGGTGAAGGAACCCAGCTGGAAACCCACTGGACTAGATGAGTCTTTGGCCTCCAGAGCTCAGATATTCCCGGGCCCTGGGCTGCTCTCAATCCAGGCCCTGTAGGGAGGGGCTCGCAGCTCAGGGGTTGGGGTCAGGGTGTTCCATTCACCTGTGCTGGGCATGTGCCCGGTGCTGTGCCAGCTGCCACACAGACTGGCTTGACCCTCACAACCACAAAAATTGTCACGGAGTCATGAAGAGGGGATTGAGACCGAGAGGTTCAGAAAGCCACGCATGGGAGGGGAGCTAGATGGAGCAGAGGAAGCACGGCTCACTGTCACGGTTTGGCAGTGGCTGAGCCGTGCCCGAGACCCGCACACCAGCCTCCCATATGGAAGCTTCTCCCTGCAGGGACTGGCCCCACCTCCCCTCTTTTGTGGGTGATGGTGGATGAGTCTACAGTCCCAAGACCCCTCACCTGGCCTATCCTCCAGAGGCTGGAGCCTTCACGCTGTTATACAGGTAGTTAGGCAGAACAGAACAGAGCAAGGACACTGGGCCAGGTACAGGAGCTCACCAGGGCAGAAAGCCCCGGGTGCCGAGCAAGGGGCAAAACTAGAAAAGCAAGAACCTCGTCCCCAGGGTAACCTTCCTCCCACAGCATATTGCTGGTCCTGTGGTTTAGAGACCCCTGCCTTTTCCTCCCTAAGATAACAGCTAGTTCTCCCTAAGAGAACATCTATTTCAGTTCCAGGCCCAGGAAAGCAGCAAAACTAGACCAGTGACACTGTGGCTGCCTCAGGACCAGCTACATTGACTAGTGACCCCCTGCCTTGGCACCCACCAATCAGTGGAGACCATGACCCTGAAAGAGCACATCTGATGAATACTCTATTGAGACCTTCCCCCCTGAAACCTCCGCTAAGATTTCCATCTGCAGGAGAGGAATAAACACATTCCAAATGAAGAACTCAGGTATACCACTATGCCCCAGGAGAGCACACCTATGCCATTTCCTCCCACCTTCTTTCCACTAAGGGACCCCCCGAGACTTGCAACCAGGGGAGCAGTGGGCGGCAGCAGCTCGTCCTGGACTAACTCCCTGAACCAGTCTCCAAGCCTCTTTTTTCTCGGATGTTTCAGTGAGCCAAAGCAACCCAGCCTAAACTCTCCTGTTGCTTCTGCTATGCCCTTCCTTGTTTCACTGCCCTAAATATACTTTTGACACGGCCAATAAAATCTCACTCACTTTGCTACACTTTGTCTCTTGATTGAAATCTTTCCTTTAAGAAGACAAGAACAGAGTTCTCATCGTTAGATAATTTCTGCCCTGGTGAGTTTCTGTACGTGGCCCATTGTTCTTGCTCTGCTCATGTCTGCCTAATATCTATACAACAAATTCAATTGTAAAGACTTCCAGATGGACTCTGGGGATACCTGTCCCAAGCCCCTACCCCCAGCTGATACAGCCATTACCCCTCTTTTCTCTTCCTTTAACCCAGGCGGCAGCTGGGCTGGTTCCCCCATTATGCAGATGAATAGAGGCTCAGACAGGAAAAGGGTTTATTCCAGACTAGTAAAAGCAGGGCAGGATTAGAACCCAGGTCTGCTCAGTTCCAATTTCTCTATTTTCATCTGCTGCCTCTGGCAGGACTGTCAGGGACGGACAAGATCCAAGAGGGGCTTTTCCCAGACGTATGTTACAATACAAGCCATGTCCCTCTCCTGGCCTGTTTCCGTCCCTGTAGAGTCGGAGCACAGCTGCCACGGGTGCCAGGCACTACACGCACACTCTTACATTCATCTTCACACCCACGCACATCTGTCTGCAAAGCCTCTGTGTGTGCCCGCTGCAGCTTGGTGGTGGTGCTCATGGGAGAATGAGGAAGAGGGCTGAGCAGTAAAAGCGTCTAACTGGACAGTCTGTGGTTAGCCCATCCCACCACACAGCACCCCCTCAGCTTGGGAAACGGAAGGCACGAAGCCTCACTCCAGCAGGTCTCTTCTCCTGGGGTAGCCCTACTCTGCCCCCTGCTCTGTGCTACCGCCACCATGTCTCCCACTGGCCTTCAGGGAGGGATGGACCAGGGTCCTGCCCACCTTCTAGCCTGGGGTGGGTGGGGAGGGAGCAGCACGATAGTATTACCAGCCCTCCATGAAACTTTAAAGGGGTAGCTACTTGATCCCCACTGGCTCTGCACGGGGGCAGGAAGCAGTGGGGCTCTCCTCCGCTGCTCCCCTATGGGGGCCCCTCTGTCCCCACCCCTTTCTATTATAGAGTCCAATTTGAGGATTAAACCCAGCCCAGGTGCATCCTGGGCTTGGTCCCAACTGAGTGAGAACAGAGTACTCCAATGTCTGGAACCAAAAGGAAAAGAATTAATTTGCTTCAGGCACCTTTTGTTCTCCTGTGTGAGCTTTACCACAGAGGTTCATTACCACTCAGGGCCCCACCTTCCCTGCTAAGCTGATCTGCTCATATAGACTCTTCCTGGGGTTTAAACAAACAACACAGGCACAAGAAAATACCCTGAGATTACCCTTTGGTTCCCAAAGGTGATTATACAAGGTGCCTATTAAATGCCAAATGGCCTCTCGTGAGCTCCTGCTTATGTAACCGGGAGCCCAAACACAGCCCAAATCCTACCCCTCTGCAGAGGGGGCCTCTCACCACCCTCTCCGGGCCTCAGCCTGCTGCTGGGAACCACAAAGCAGTAATTCTTCTCCTGCCCTCCTCACATAAGTTGATTGGCTCTCACTGAAGTGCAATCCAAACTGTGAAGAGCTATGCATGCATGCAAAGTGGTCATCGCTGGGTCACTATAGAAATGGGACTGAGGCAACGGAAGGGGCAGCTGATGTAAAAGGAGCAGGGTTGTAAATGAGACCTAGCAGATAGCTAACTGCTGGGGACACTCTCAGGGCATCCTGGACGGTCCTTGAGCAGCCCTGCACAGTGGACACCTCTCCCGGGGCCTCTGTTCCGGGCTAGGCCTGGACGTTCACTTGGAAAGCGCTGACATTGGCAGTTGGGGCCAGACCTCACCAGATGCTAGTGATGGACACATGTTCTCCCAAACAACCCTCAGTCCCTCAAGGAGGTCCGCAGTCTTATGTCCATTTTAGAGCGGAAGAAGCAAGGATGAGAAAAGGGAGGTGGTGGAAATGGGAACAGAAGTTGAGCCTTTGTAACTTCGTAATTCGTTTGGTTCATGGATTGTACACTTCTGCATGTTGCTGGGAAAAGAAGGGGTAGGTGTCCAGAGTCCTAGGTTCAAGCTCTACCCGTAACTGACTGCTATGATGAGGTAGGTGCCAAGCTTTTTAGTATCGATGGCTCGGGGGCTTTCCTGAGGCCACAGCAGAGCCCGGAGGCCTCTCGGGAGTGTCCCAGGCTGGTGGGAAAAGAGAAGGGAGAAATCCCTGAGAGGCCTCACAACTGTGGGCACAGAAGTGGGCAAAGACGGAGGTGTGGGCAGGTGGTTTCTGAAGGTCAGGGCACCTGTTCTGCTCAGAGGAAATGTCCCCTTTGGGGTAACATACAGGAGTGCCTTCATGGGGTTGCCTCAGAGATGCTAGGCTCTGGCACTGCGGCAGGAAGCCTCTTAGCAGAAGGCTCAGGAGCCCCTGGGAGAGCAGGACTTCCCAGAAGGACACTAAGGGAACATAAGGAAAATTCCCGACAGGGTCTAGCCCTTTGGCCTTTGCTCATTTGATGCTGGGAGGACCCAGGACGGGTGTGCCGTCCCTCACTGTAGTGACGAAGGGAGTGTGCGATCACTTGTGCACAGACCCTCCGGCCCAGGGCTCCCCTGGCCACTCATGATGGCTGTTGACTCTCCTAGGGATCTTAAGGAGTTGGTAAAAATAATGCTCAGCAGAGTTTGCAACCGCATGGAGGGGGCTGATGCCATAATGTTAGGTATCATAAGGATAAATTACATGTCTAGAAAAACGACAACTATGCATTAAAAAAAAAAAACCCAACCCAAATCCTAATTTTAGAAAGGCCAAAAGAAAATATGTCAACACAACAGTGGTTTTCTTTAGATAGAACTCTGAGTGATTTAAACATGTCTGAATCTCTTTACATCCCTCCTCATATCTTCTCTTATGCTAAGAAAAATAAAATAAAAGTTTTAAATATATATATATATATATATCCATCCTAACAGGACTGCCTCATGGTCATCTCTGCTCTCTCTAATCTTGGGTAGCCACATTGTGAGCCTCAGTCTCCTCGGTAGAATGGGATATTAACTGCCACCTCACATGTGCAGGACACATACAAAGGGACCCATTGCAGGGGCAGTGGAGGGGGTGAGAAGTGGTCGAATCTGGGTGTACTTTGAATGTGGAGCTGATGGAAGTTGCTAGTGGGTTGGATATAGAAGATAAAAGTGAGGAATCCAGACTCCTGAGTTTTTATCATGAACAAGAAACAAAATGATAGAAGTAAGGCACCTAGCGGAGACCCCAGTACAGGGGAAGGGTGCAGTGTGGGCTGACCTGTCTTCCTCCAGATGGGGAGTTGGTGGGGTGGGGATCAGCAGGTGGGCCTGGCCCATCTTTTCCCCCTTCCTATAGCAAGCATGCCAGAGCTCTCCTCAGCACCCTCGTGGAGTCATTCTTTCCAGCAGGCCACACTGTGCTATTTCTCAACAGGCTGCGGGTCTGGGGAAGGATGAGTAATGTGAGTTCCTCCTGACAGAACCCACCAGCCTCAGTTCCATGGAGAGGAAAAACCTTCACAGAGAGCAAGGGGCCTTGGACACCCTGCAGTGCTACCTGGGAAAGTCACTTTCCTTCTCCGGAACAGCTCCTTCAGTTGTGAATCTGAGATAGTAATGAGGATCCCACTGGTCTCAGAACAGCTGATTGGGAAGATCAGACTAAGAAGCTAAATACTCCTATAGAGAAATGAGACCCCAACGGGTGGAAGACACATCATGGAAAGACTGTGCCTTTCATTCCACCTGTACCCATGTCCCCCGCAGACAGACTTAATCGATCACAGCACCACTCCCTAGGAAATCTGCACAGGGCCTCAGAGCTCTTCTCAACGGTCTCTCTATCCGTCGACTAGAGTTTGCCCTTGAGATGAAAACTATCATTCTCAGATCAATTCTCTGAGGAAGGAGGGAAAACATGGCATAGAAGTCACCTGCTAAACTGGGAAACTTTGGCAAGTTTCTCTCTCTCCTTAGCCCATTTCCTCATCCAAAATGGAGACACCAATCCCTTCTTCAAGGGACTGCTGAGGATTGAAGATCACAGGGCTAGGACACTGGCAGATGCACAGTCAATGGCCAGACACTGACAGATGCGCAGTCAATGGCCAGGACACTGACAGATGTGCAATCAATGGGTGCCTGTGTTTCTCCTAGGCTATATGGTAAAGGACTCCTCCAGAAAGGGCACCCATGCACCACCTCTTACCTCCTTCACCACTCTCTGGGGCTGGGGTGGGAGAAGAGGAAGCAACTGAGCAACTGTGCATAGTGACAAGTCAGGATCTGGAGGACAGTCATGAGCCCCAGTCTTAGTCCCTGCTCTGCATGGCCTGTTCACATTTTCAGACAAATGCCTCCCCACCCCAACCCTCTCGCTGAGCCTCAGCTTCTTCCAGCTCCACATAAGAGGTTAGGTTTAGACAATCT
Source organism: Antrozous pallidus (assembly GCA_027563665.1). NCBI lineage: Eukaryota > Metazoa > Chordata > Mammalia > Chiroptera > Vespertilionidae > Antrozous > Antrozous pallidus. The sequence continues at coordinate 47,646,422 of CM050520.1, read as the reverse complement.
AGTTCTAGTGTTTCAGGATTTCAAAATTTAACAAAAGCATTTACTAAATCTCTATTAAGTACTGCATGAGGTGTAAGTTGGGGTGGGGTGAGGATTCCAAGTCCTCAGAGGGCTTACTCACCAGCATTGGGGACAGGATAACAACTTATGAAAAGATTACTAACACTTGCCTTGGACCCAGACCAGGACTCCAGGCCCAGGTTCACCGCTATCTCTGTGACCTTTGCAGTTTTCTTTATTTCCTTGAGCCTCGGTTTTGGCACCTGTGTAACAGCATTAATTCCGCCTCCCTCTGGGAGTTATGATCTGCTGTCTGGAGCAAAGAAAAGGCAGACAGGTGGTCACCAAAGGGATCTTTGGCCCAGATACATCATTTCTTTTCCAAACCTGACATGTGGATAAAAATCCACTCACTGATCAGCCAGGTTACAGAACACAGGGGCAAGAGGACAATGTTTAGAAACTAAACCTTGTTTAGGGGTCCCTCTGAGTAGGGACCACTAATTATTCCTTGTTGGGCCCACTGTGACTAAGGAAAGTTTGCTGATGGCCTGTGAGGTCAAAAGAGTAATGGTGTGGCCCTAACAGGCTCCAGGCCAGTCTCCCACTATGACACACCAGGCCTTCCTTGCTAGAGAACCTCTACACATCTGGCTACGTCACCTGGCTTCTCAAAAACATCTTGACTTCTACTTTTACCATCAGAAAAAAATTAAAAAGTTCTCTCGAGCATGGTACAGCACAAATTGTTCCCACCTAAATTCCTCCCCTGGTGGAGCCCCCATCTTCAGTTGGACCTACTAAGATGGTGACAGCCACTGAACAAGTCAGCCTCTGCTTTCACTTCCCTAGACCTAGGGCTGGGGAGCTAGAAGGCCCCTCAGGGAGCAACTGAGGCACAGACAGGGGCAATGATGGCAGGGAAATGGACCCGGGACCTACGTTCTGATGCCTCACCCTGCTGCCAGCATCGTCTGCATCCACCCAGCCTGTCCTGGCCCTGCCAGGGGAACAAAGCCCGTTCTGTCCACTCGGGCTCCCAGGCCACCCCTTTCCTCCCTTCCTTGCTCCCTGGGCCTGTCACACAACACTTTGAGCACACCTCTCAGACACACACTGAGCAAATTCTCTGCCATTCGTTATTTAGCTGCCCGCTTCTTGACATGAAGTGTGAGCAGCTTGGAGCAGTGACCCTGCCCTCTTCACCTGTTCATCCCTTCGCCTACCTGGGGCCAGAGCCAGGCCTGGCAGCCAACACCGCTGGACAAACAAAGAGCCCAGCAGTTAAAGAGTCAACTGCTGGACTTAGATCGGAATGCAGCGCTGTATCTACTGGCCTCAGAAAAGCCTCAGTCTGGTTCTGTCTCACGTCCTTAGCAGGGACCGCCACGCAGGGTTGGTGAAGCAGCAGGGCACAGCGCGCGAAGCATTCCGCTCACTACCTGCACTTGTGCAGGGCTCTGAGCTCGGTGATCAGTGATGATTACTAAGCTTCCTGAGGACAGTGGCAGCGTCATTTTTCTTTATGGTCCTCCGTACCCAAGAACCTAACTCCGTGCCAGTCACCCAGCAGGTCTGTGGCTGTTGTGCCCATGTTCTCAGTCACTGTGTTGGTGTCCGCTGGCAAGGCCCCATCTCCCTCCTCCGAGACGACCTCTCTGGGGTAAGAAGTTCTGGCTCAGTCCCCTTGGCCCCAGCTGCCTGCCTCTGGCGCTGCAACACCGCATCTCTGGCCCATAGATTTGCCAGCTCCTCACCACAGCTTCAAGAGGGAGCCCCTGGCACAGATACGAGTTGGGCAGAGAGCTGAGCCTCAGGCTGGACCAGAGCCCCAGCACTGACCCCAGCTGCTCCTCAGTGCCTATCTGCCTCCCACCCTCCTCCCTCCCTCCCTCAAGCTGCTGCCAATGAAATCCCCAGGTGAAACTTCCATTCACATCCTGCCCCCCCCAACCATTTAGTCAGCTCTGGAAACTCAAGACACAAAGAATTTCAGGGCCAACTCCTGGAGCTTTGAGGGCTGGCTCTCCCAACAGAACCACAAATGCTGCCCATCTATACAAACCTATCAGCTCACTATTCGCTTCTACACCAGCACCTCGCGTCTGCCTCACCACAACCTCTGACCGTTGGGATTCTTGGCAGCTGGGTAGTGGAGGAACAGGTCCCAGGCCCAGAGACCTCAGATCCAAATCCAGTGATATTTACACCACATGCCTCAAGGTATAAATGGGCCCGTGTGGATGACGGCAACTGGTCATGCTGGACTACATGTCCTTGTCTGTTCTCCTGTGGGCAGGGATGGGCTTAGATCCATTTTTATGTCCTTGGAGCTGAGCACTGGGCTTGGCACCCAGTGGGTACTATATGAATACCACCACCTCACCTAAGGACACCTCTCAGCTTTTCTAGTGCCTCCCCAAATGTTATGGGGTCAGTCACCCTGCAAAACCAGCAGGTGAGATGGCACCCTGTCTATATCACAGGTTGGTTCAGTGACCTGTTCAGTCACACAGCCAGCGAGGCCAGGGGCTGGACCCAGGATCCACGTAATCTGACACCAGTGCCTGGCCTCCTCTGTGACATCATCCCCAGGGCAAGTGGGCCACGGAGGTCCAGCCACCTCCCCTCAGGAGGAAAATCTTCTTTCGTGTGTCTTCTTTCTGAAACTTTTCAAGTTCCCTGCAGTCTGAGGCAGCATGGAAAGACATATGGGAAGGGGTTTTACAGCCAGGCAGAAAGGGCTCCAACCCCACAGCGCCTCACCCACCATGAGGCTGGGCGTGCCCTTACCCCTGAGTCTGGGTCTCCATCTATGACGTGGTAAGACTCCTAGCACGGCTTTTGATGACAAAAGAGAGAGTGAAGACTCAGCTTGGGGGCTGGCACACATTGGTGCTCACTGAATGCGGCTTCTCGCTCCCTAGTCGGTGATTTCAGGGACCAGGAAAGAAAAAAAGGTTATGACACCAGCAGATCTGAAGGCCAGGAAGAGGCAAAGGATAGACAAGAATCCAAAATGCATCCCCTGTGGCCTTGGATTCTTTCTCAATGCATCTTTCCTGGGCCACTCTGGGCTCTACCAGGACACTGCTAAGGGGGGTTGGAAAGGTCTCAGAGGTCAAAGAAGGCTGAAGAAGTTGTGTTTCCTGTGACAGAATGAGGACAAAATGAGAATCAGCAGCTACCCCTGGGTGGGTGGGTCTGTGTCTTCCGCCTCCCTCACTCCCAAGCCAGGCAGTCACCCACCCTGCCCAAGTCAAGCTCAGGAGGCCTCCAGGCCTGGATTGTTGCAACAGCCTTCTTCCTGGCCTCCTGCCTCCAGTGGTCAGCCTTGCTGGGCACCGAGTACAATCCCAACAGAAGATCAGAACCGCTCCCTGTTTAAAAACCATCCCACAAAGACAGCTTATCAGTCTAGAGGCCTATCTTGTTCCCAGGGCCCCACACCTTGGCAGAGGAAGTTTCCTCTGAGGAAGATGCCAGAGATGGCTTTCTTTTCTTTGTCTGCCACGCAAACACTCACGCCTGGGATTCCAAAGCCACCTCTGTATGAGGCCTTCTCAATTTAATCTGCCCTCACCTGGCAAAAGGTCACCTTTCCCTGGGTTTCCATGGCCCCTGAGCCATCTGTCAAGATACTACACACTTCTTGTCTGCAGCCATCTCCCAATGTGACTTGTGTCTAGCTCCTCTCCTGCATGGGGCCTGGCCATATGTAGGGGGATAAACCAGGGAAATAAAATCCCTGGACAGAAAGCTTCTCTCTGCTTGGAGAGGCTAACAATTCACCCACGCGTGCAGGGTACTAAGGGCTTCACCAGGTGGTGACACCAGGTGTAGGACCCCAGAGTAGATACTGTCTCTGCCTCCTCTTATCAGTGCAATTCAACAAATACCTGCATAATGTAATACAGATTACAAACCTCTTCTGGTTTTAGCACATGTAATTCATTATCCTAGTTCACATTCACAACAGATCAGTGAGATAGGAATTCTTGTCCTCATTTGAGGGCTGAGAAGACTGATAACCAGAAAGGTCAAGTTACTTGCCCAAGGGCACAGAGCTAGGAAACAATGAAGGAGTCAATCCAGGTTCCTTCTGACACTAAGGGGCTGGTTCTCTCAACAGCCTCCAGCTTGGTCTCCCAGGCTCCAGCATCACCAACAAGCCAAAGGAAGGTTTCTTACAATTACCCATCCCATCCTGTCATGCCTACTTAAACCCTCCAGCAGCTCTCTACTGCCCACAGGTTCAAATCCCTGTAGGATTTGGCCCCTGTCTTTCCTCCCAGCCTCAAGTTGAATTCTAACCCCCCTCCATAACCGCCCCCTCCCCTCATGTTGGCCACCTCTGTGCTGTTATCAGAACACACAGAGCTTGCAGTAGGGTACTCTCTGTGGGAGACACCTCCTACTACCTCCAGAGTGTACTAGCATTCGCCTGGCTTCCCCAGTTTGTTGCATTCCAGCCTTTGGTTCCTGGGGTCCAGGGGCTCCTGGCCTACCTCACTCTATCCCTCCTCAAGCCCATCTCCTCTCTCCCCTCTTCAAAAGAGCAAATTCGTGCCTGGGAATTGTTCATGTCAGAATGAAGGTATGTGTGAAACATCAAAGTATTCCCAGATTCTGGGGTCTCCACCAGTTAGCCAGAGAGGAAGGGAGGAGAGACGTTGTCAACACCTCTTTCCAGAGGGGAAACTGAGGCTCCGAGAGGGAAAGGAAAGTGCCCATAGTGGCCTTCTTCCCACGAGAGTGGCTTGTGCCTCTCCTTTATGTCTGCAGCATTGGGCAAAAATTCTGGGTTTAAGACCTGGGGCACAGTGGGAGGTGGGAAGGTGTTAGGGTTTATCTTTGCCACTCAGGATCAAGAGCATAGCAGGCTCGGCTCCTGAGCCCTCCCTCTGAGGTCAGACCTGGGCTCAGCGAGCCTGGACTTCTCCGAAGGGTAGAGCTCGAAGGGAGGAAGATGGGAGCGGTTCCCGGGACACCTTCTAGTCCAGGCCAAGGGGACGGCACGGCCCGGAGGCTTTGCTAGTTAGTTATCCAGACCAAATGTTGGGCACCACAGCGAGTGCTCTCACCGTCATCCACAACTAACTGACCAACTTGCCCAGTGCCGTACTGTGGGCCAGCGGCGGACCCATTCGGAACCAGTACGTGCAAGGTTCCTAGCTCCCCACAGTTCAACTGGGGGTCTTGGAGCCAGGGCCTCGGGCAGGGCCGGATTCGGATCTCTCGAGAAGCCATCACCTTCTCGTCTCGGGGTTCCAAGGCTGGTCCTCCCGCCCCGGGGCAGGATGCAAAGGGAGAGCGGATCTCAAAGCCGGGGCTGGGGCTGCTCTCTCTCTGCCCGGCAGACACATCTCTCTCTGCGCGCGGGGCGGGCCGCAGCGGCTGCCCTCTCCTTTCTTCTCCCCTCCCCGCCCCGCCCCTCTTCAGCTCCCGGCCTGGACCCCAGGCCCGCGCTTCCCGTCCCCCGCCCCTCCGCCCCCCCATCGCCGGTTCGGCACTTGGTGTCCCGCACGTTCCTCACGCCCAGGCTCTCCCGACCCCCAAAGAAAGAGGGGAGGGCTGCCAGCGCCCCCGCCCAGCTGGGGCGGAGAGGAGGAGAGGAGGACGGGGCTGTTGCCCGAGGAACCGGGAGAAAAGTTTGCAGCCAAGTCGGGGGCCCCCTCGGACAGCAGGGGAGCGCGGAGTTGGGGGCGGCGTCTGGCCCCGCGCACACCCTCTCCGCAGACACCCAAACCAGACACGTCGGCAGGCACGCACCGCGTCCGCGGACACTCCGTGAGGCGCCCGCCAGCGCCCGCCACCAAGCGCGGGCCCACGAAACCTGGGCACGCAAAGCCACGAACACACAAAAGCACAGGCAGAGGCGCGTCCCCAGACCCCAACCCACAAAGGCCCGCAAACGCGAGTTGCACGTGTCCGCACAAAGACCCCGGAGCGCGGGCCCACGCCCCCCGGCCCGAGCCTTTGTCTCTCCGAAGCCCTCTCCCCTGGCTCCGGGCTCCGCACTCCCGCCGAGCCCGGGCGGCCGGCGGCCGCTGCCCACACCCCGGGTGCAGGAAAAGTTCAGAGGCCCCGATCCCCGCCCTGGTGCCCAGCGCCGCCGCCCGCCGGATGGAGCGGCCAGGTTGGGGTTGGGAGGCTCCCGACTTTGGCCCGCTTCGCCGGCTCCCGCTTCCACCCGGGGACCCGCACCCACCTGGAAGCCTGCGTCGCAGCCGCCTCGGCACGATCACCCAGGCGGCCCCGCCACGGGCCCTCGGCCGGCGCTTTTCTCGGGGCCGCGCGTCCCGCCCCTCCCGGTCCCCGCCCGACGCCCCGTGGCGGCTCCAGCCGGCGGCCGCGAGACTTAGGGGGTGTGGCCAAAGTGCGGGCCTTTGCCGGAGCGCTCCCCGCCTCCGGTTTGCCCGCGGAGCCCGCGCCGAGCCCGGGTTCCACCCTAGGGAGCGTCTCCAAAGTGCGTGCGTAGTGCCCGCCCACTGTGGTCGGCTCTGCTCCCAGCTTCCAGGAACCCGAATCCCTGCCCCCCTCTGGGAGCGCACCAGCAGTCTCCGCAGATGGCCCGCAGGGTCCGAACATCTGGAGGTCGCTAGAGAGAGAGTGTGTGTGGGGGGGGAGGGGGGCGGTAGGGGAGTGGGGGGTCGGGATTGGGGGCTATGGGGTGGAGGAGGGAGTTGGTAAGAAAGAGATTAGGTGGGTGAGGCTTCCCTCTTCTAGAGTTTATCCCTCCCCCCCCCCCCGTTTTTTTGTTTGTTTGTTTTTTAAACGGGTGAAAGGGGTCCAGAGACGTTTGTGAGAGGCTGACCAAGAAAGAATCCGAAGCAGAGACCGGCTGAAAGGCGAACCCGCAGAGAAGCACAGAGAGCCCGACTGAGGCAGAAAGCCTGGCTGGAGAGGAGAAAGCAACAGACTTTTTTTTTTTTTTTTTTCCTGGAGGGAACCAGGGAACTTCTGGTTGGGATTCTAAGGGAAACTGCCTGTGTGACTAGGCAGCGATTTAAGTCTATTCTTTCCTCTGCAGCTCACTCTCCCTCACTCCACTTTATGGTAAAAAGGGCAGGAAAGCATCCAAAAAACTTTTTAAAAAATTATCTGCTGGATGCCTTCCTTACAAGGGCAGGTGGGTGGGGGTGGTCTTCGTCTCCCAGGCTGCAGACTGGAGGAGGGAGGGGTAGTTTTAAGGCACACTACAGGCATGGGGGAGGGGGGAGGGCATTGTTGAGGAATGCTTTAGCCTTGAACTCTGGACCTCCCAAGAACTCTCCTTCTGTGGAATTGGATCATGCATAATCCCCCTGCAGTGGCCCACACTTACACACCCAGTCTTTTAGCTCCTTCTTTCCTTACTACTTAAAAAAAAAATTTTTTTTTTAAACGTTGCTTGGCTCCTGGCCGGTGTGGCTCACTTGGTTGTGAATCATCCCCTGCACTGAAGGATTGCTGGTTTAATTCCTGGTCAGGGCACATGCCGGGGTTTCAGGCTCAATCACCCGTGTGGGGCATGTGGGAGGCAGCCAATCAGTGTTTCACTCTCCCATCAATGTTTCTCTCTCTCTCCCCCCACCACCTTCTCTCCCTCTCTCTCTAAAAATCAATAAAAATATATTTTTTAAATGTTGGTATTCCTGGTGTGTTTGTATTTGCCTGTCTGCCTGGGGAAGGAGGGAGGCAAGTGGGGAGATAAGGAAGAAGGAAGTAGAGACCACTACCCCAGGCTTCAGGGCAGCAAAATCACTCTGCCATCCAGAAAATAGAGCCCCTGCAAGTCCTCCCCCTGATTCAGTCTCTCTGGGCTGGAGGCAGGTGACTCCACTCACCTGGGCTGAAACCTGTGGACCCTGCCAGTAGGGAGGTGTCCTGAGCCTCCTCGCCTGTAAAATGGAAAAGGGAAAGGTTGGGAGCGTGGCCTTATCAGTGTGGGACAGGAAGAACTCCCCCCTTCTCTACCTATTGTTCTCTTCCTATTAGAATCCCCGTTTCCAGAATGGTGAGGCTAGTGGGGGGCACCCCACTCAGACTTCTCATCAGTCTTAGAAATTGTGCCATAGACTCTTGCACCCACTCATCTCCTCACAATCCAGATGTAAACGGGGTGCTAAGAGTCAATTCTGCAGCCCCTTAGTGTTCTGGGTGCATCATGAGGCTTAGAGCCTTTCCTGCACTCCTCTCCCTGTCTGGAAGAGAGAGATCCCCCAAACAACAAAAACAGTGTTTGATGAGGACCCCAAGCTTCAGCAGGGGTCAGGCTCCAGCCCTGCCACTTACCAGCTCTTAGTAACCTTAGAGAAGTCACCTAACTTCTCTGAGAGGCGCCTCCTCCCCTCCCATTGCAGAGGGACTTTCTTTCAAAGGAACCCCCCACTGGCCAGGCCTAGAGACTTTCAGGCTTCTCCTTTGAGGTGGTGTAGTGGAGTGAACTCACTCAGCATCCCAGAAAAGGAGATGAATACTCTCAGGGTACTGGGGGGCGGGGCAGGGCACAGAAGTGGACAGGCTAGCTCCCACTGCCCTTAGTATGCAAGGTTGAACCAACTGGGCTGGAGGCTCTAACCACCCCCAAAAGGGCCTCTTAGTTATCCTAAGCATGACAAGCAACTCTTCACACCCGGGTTGGTGGCTGGAGCAGGTTCTGAGCACTTCCACTTTCATCCAATCCATGATCTTCTCTAACTGTGGGGCTTCTGAAGAGCTTCAGGTGGGGAATCTCCATCAGTCTTACCTGCCCCCTGCACTATGCCTCAGACCAGGGTTTCTCTGCCTCTAGGTTCCCCCTCCTGTCTGATGTCACACTGTGGTCCCTAGCCCCCCTAAAAAAATGCTCTTTCTAAACTGCAAACCTACAAAATGGACCATGACACCTGCTTAAAACCTTTCTTTCAGTAACAAAATTCAAACTCAAGGCCCATACGATATGCCTCCTTCACCTTGAAGGGGACCAAAAGTTCTGCCTTGTGGGATATTGATTTTAAGCTGGTTATTAAGAAACAAAAGACTCAGAAAGAAACCTTGACCCTCCCCGCTTACCTGCCCAAGAGATTCAGATAGAAAAATCTCCTTCACTAGGAGTGCCGGTTAATAATGTGGATTTTTTTCAATAGATGGAGTTACACATATGGTGATATATATGTGATTTGATATGTATACTGTTTGGTTGTAGTGCTCCTTCAGATGACCATTTGCTCCAATCGATGGTTCACACAGTTTCTGAGCAGCACTTCAAAATGTATGAAGAAAATTGGGTCTCTGAATGGTTTGCCTCAAAACAAGAAAAGTTCTTGAGTTGGGACGGTATCCACAAATTACCTGAAAGATGGGGAAATGTGTAGCTAGAGATGGACATTACTTTGAATAACTCACTTTTGATGTTTCTCTTGAAATTATCGGGTTTTCTTTGATTACAAAATCCATTATTAACCTGTTAATAATTCAAATTAACTCTTAACTGGTTAAAAATATGGATTAACTATTAACTGGTTAATATTGTGGATTAATTATTAACTGGTTAAAAATGAAGATTAATTCTTAACTAGTTAAAATGCAGATTAACTCTTAACTGGTTAAAATGCAGATTAATTATTAACTGGTTAATATTGTAGATTTTGTAATTAAAGAAAACATGACAATTTCAAGAGAAACATCAAAAGTGTTTTATTCAAAGTAATGTCCGTCGCTAGCTACACATTGCCCCCATCTTTCAGGTAATTTGTGGATACCGTCCCAATAAAACTTTTCTTATTTTGAGGCAAATCGTTCAGAGACCAAATTTTCCACTTCTTCGTACATTTTGAAGTGCTGCTCAGAAAGTGCATGTGCCATCGATCGGAACAAGTGGGAATCTGAAGGAGCGAGGTCTGGTGAATATGGCGGATGGGTTAATACTTCCCAGGCAAGATCTTTTTAAAGGTGTCTTTAACTAGTTTTGAAGTGTGTGATGGTGCATCATCATGAAGCAAAATTACTTTGCTGTGTCTTCACCTGGTTTTAGAAGCTCATGATACACCACATCTTCCTGATCCCACCAAACACAGAGCATTGTCTTCTTTCCGAATCGATTTGGCCTTGCAGTCAATGTTGATAGCTGACCTGGGTCAACCCATGATTTTGTGCATTTGGGATTCTCAAAATAAATCCACTTTTCATCGCCAGTCACAATTTGATGCAAAAAAGACTTTCTTTCGTGCCATTAAAGCAACATTTTATTGATGACTTGGGTTTTCCATTTGTCTTTCGTTCAGTTGATGTGTAACTCATTTTCCTTCCTTTAAATTCTTTCCCATTGCTTGTAAATGATCAGAAATTGTTTGCTGAGCAATGTTTAATCTTTCTGCAAGTTGTTTTTGAGTTTGACACACATCTTCATCCAAAAATGTTTGTAATTGTTGGTCTTCAAACTTTTTCAGTTGACCTGAACGTTTTTTGTCTTTCACATTAAAATCATCATTTTTAAAGCATTTAAACCAGCGTTCACAAGTATCTTAAGATGAAGCATGTTCATCATAAGCTTCCCAAAGTATATGATAACTTTCAGCAGCACTTTTCTTCAAAATAATGAATTAAAACTTCCTACAAATGCTCTTTCTTCAGCATGAAATTCGACATTTGTAAGTGTAAAAATATCTGTGATGTTAGCACCTTCATGAAGTTTTGAAGCTTGTTATCAATACAACAAAATAGCGTGCATATCAAATCACAAATATATCAACATATGTGTAACTCCATCTAGTGGAAAAAAATCCACATTATTAAGCAGTACACATAGTAGGAAAGGAAACCTTAGGATGTTGCCTTAGCCTAACTAGAATTAAATATGGTAAATATGGTGGCTTTAGGCAGGGGCCTGTTTGCTAGATACTGTGTCCCAGTTTTTTCTGAGTTGTCCAGCAGGAATTTGCCTGCCTTGTGTGTTCTGCTCTTTCTCAACAACCTGTAAATCACCCACTCTCACTTCTGAAATCTGAGACACCATCCCTTCCCTTTCTCCTTTGTCCAAAGTGTCATATATACCCAATCTGTCACTGTTCATTTGATTATTAGCCCAGCTAGAAGGATTTAGAAAGTGTGAAGAAAAGTATTAATTTTTTTAGCCCCCACAATCTCCACCTCCTAGGCCTCATTTCTAACCATCCTCTCTATCCCAAGCTCTAGTGCTTTAGTCCTCCAGTCACATGGAACGAGGGGGAGGAAGGTAAGGGGGGGAAGTGCCTCTGCATTCCTCAAATCTCTGCCCAAATCCTCCTCTCCAAGGACTGATGAATCCACTTCTAAGTCTCAGTTTCCACATCTGTGAAATGAAGGTGATATGTGATTCCCCCACAGATTCTGGCAAAGTCGGTCCCTCCTATTGTGTTGCCACACCCTTTGTACATATGCATCATCACATTTCCCATTCTCTTCACCTTCTTGGGTTATCCTGTTCCTTATCCCATGCCAGGGGTTGTGTTGGATATTTCTAAGGTAATGACATAATTTAATCCCTAAGATAATCACCCTAGATTGATAGTGGTGAGGCCCAGAGAAGGCATGAAATCTGTCTGGGACTGCACAGCACTTTGCAGGACAACAGTTAGAGCTGCACTGCTCTTTCTACTACCTTCCAATCAACACAAGAAGCAGAATGGGATAGGGAGTCCAAGCGCAAATCATTGCTCTTTCCCGGCTACCTATGGACTTTGGGCTAGTCACTTCCTCTCCTGAGCCTCAGTTTCCTTAACTGTAAAATGGAAATAAGTAAGAAGCCCCATCAAGCAGGGACATAGGGAGGATCAAATAAATTAATACAAACATGTTGTAAGCTGTAGGGTTCTGTGGGCTTTTAATTGACTTACTTGACCACCTTACTGCATCTGAGGATGACCAATTGAGGGCCCCTTTTCTCTCAGGACTCCCCGGACTGAAGGTTAAAGGCACCATCAGTCCCTTGGGCTGCCTGGCTCATGTCACACATTTTGAGAAAGCAGAGAGTTCTTTCTTTTTCCTTCCCTTCCTATCCTCGCTGTCAAGCTGTGAACAGAAAGCACTCCAAATCCAATGTATTTCCAGGGAACCCAGAGGATCTCTATTGTTCTTGCTGCATTTTCTTCTTCCCAGCTGGCAGCTCTGAAGTAAACAGAGAATCGGGGCTACGGGAGGAAAAAAGAACCAGAAGAAAAAGTGTTCCTGCCCAAGCCCCCTTCTGATTCTGCAGCTCTGTTTGACCCACGGTGTGCTATGTGTTTTTAAAAGCTCCTGTGGTGATCCCTCTGTCAGTTTGAGGGTTGGCAGAATGCCTTAGGGTTTGCAAAATACTTCCCCACACACTCTCATTTTCAAACCTCAGAGCAAATGCCTTAGGTAGTCACTTATCACCTTCGTTTCACAGATGTGCAAACTGAGACTTAGAGGTGATTGATTCATCAGGGGTGATACAGCTAGAACTTAAAACTGGCTCTTTGAGATAAATCTAGCCATGCCTGAGCAGGGTGGAATTCTGTCCATGGGCTTTGCTGGTGTCTCAGCAGTCACTGCATGAGGAACACTCCTCCCCTCCCGCCAAACCAATGCTTCTCTAAATATTTCTCTCCCACTGTCCACCTCCATGCTTTCCCCCTGGCTGAGTGCTTTCTCAGCCCAGTCTACCAGCTGCAGTCCTCGCTGTCTTCCAAGCCCGCTGGCGGCCTCCTCCACAAAGACATTTCCATTTCTCACACTTTCTTTTCCTTTGAGGCTGGAAGCCCTTGGCTTGTGTCTCTTTGCAGCCCCCTCGCCAGCCCTGCCTCTTGCTGCAACTTGATGCGCCAACATTCCCAGCTGCTGGGATTCCCCTGCAGATTCTGGTAGTTTCTGGCTTCCTCCATGTCTTTGTTCCTCCTGGCCCCTCTACAGAAGTGCCCCTTATCCCACCCCATCTCTTACTGTTCAAAATTCAGCTCAGTATCACCTCTTCAAGGAAGCCTCCCTGACCTTCCCAACCTTAACTCTACCAGTGCAGGTCCTTTCTCTGTGCTTCTGTGGTGATGCCTCTGTGCTGAACGATGGTCTCTGCACCGTAAGCTGTTCATCTGGGAGAGCTCCGGAGAAGGGTGCCCAGGGAGAAAGGAGGGCTCTGGGAGGCCTTGTTCCTCTTTTGTTACCTTTCTGAGGCCTGACAACTCTCTCTAGCTTTCTGCCTCTTCCCCTTAGGCATCACTACTCATTCCTTTCCCTTTCTCTTTCTCTCTCTCTCTCTCACCTTTTAACCTCTTAGTCCTTATCAATTCCTTGGAACCTCCCCTCTTTCCTTTTTGTCCTAACTTCCTGACAAAAATAGATTGTATCCTATCACCACACTCTGCCAGAAACAAAGGGCCCCTGACTGGAAGTCAGGACATGGGATTCCAGTCCTGGCTTTGTCCCCAATTGATGTGGACAAGAACAGCTTATTGATAACAATATATCTTCAGGCCCATTCCTAGCTGACAAAGTGTAAATAAGACACTGTCTCCTTGGCCCCTCGCTGCAGCGCCCTCTATTAGTGACCATGTCTTACTTACACTGTGGGGCAGAAGCCTTCCTGACTAGTCTAGTCCTTGAGGGCCAATGAACTCAGGGAACTTTGTATGATTACGTTATTGCGTGCAAAGGGCTGTGCACTCAATTTATATAACTTGTCCCAGGACAAACAGAGCTACAGAATGCTGCCCTCACAGCAGCTGACTCTCAGAGAACATTAGAATCAAATAGTTCTAGTCCTTGAGCAAACACATTCTTTCAAGAGGTCTTTAGAGTTTTTAAAATGACATCTCATAGTAAGAAATGGATATTATCAGATAACCTAGGACACAGGTAAGTGTGTGTGTGTGTGTGTGTGTGTATATATATATATATATATATATATATATATATATGAAACAAAAGCTTGACAGACCAATACTTATCCTTACCGTAGGTAATATACTCTGCTATTTTTCTTCTCTATCTTATTCTATTCCATTAAGAATAACAGTAGTGGTCACAACACTGAAAATTGATTTTATGTCCCACTAACAAGTCACAATGGGAAGTTTGAGAACCTCTGTTTCAGTATCTCCCATGTTTAAATGTAACAAGCTAAAAGAACAAGAGAATACTTCCTCCAGCCTAGTTGCTCAGTACTCATTAATGCTTCGCCCCCACCCTCAACCCTTTCTCTATTACATTCACTTAGAAATATTTATTGGCCACTTACTACATTCTTACCTCATGTCGATTAAACTTGTTAAGTGACAGTCTAGGTTCCTTGTTTCCACTTTCCACTCATCCTCTCTAGAAAACCATAAAATGGCCTTTGCTATTGCTAAGCTGTCAGCAATGGCTCACCAACCGTCACCATGAGATATTTGCATGGCTGACTCTCCTAGCTTCCTTCCTCATTTTCTCCCATGTCACAGGCTGCTCCTCCTTGGTCCCCCGCCCATACATGGCTGCTCTCCAGGTGCTGCTCGGCACCCCTACCCTTCTCACTCGGCAGTCGGTTCCTGAGGCTGCTCACCCACCAAGTCCCATGCCCTCAGTTGTTTGCCATGCTGACTAATGGATACCTCTCATCACAGTCACCTGCCTGCTCATTGTCTCTACTTGGTAGAGTCCCACCGGCCTTCTACCCCATTCGCCTGAATCAAAATTTAGTTCTCATTCAAACCCTCCTCTCCTGAGTCCTCATCTTAGGGTCAGGTACCCCCACCCACCCAACTGTCCCTCTTTTTGTCCAAGACCCTCTTTTTTGTCCCCACAGCCATGCACGTCTTGCTTCCTTTTTGATAGGGAAGGCAGATATCTGACCCGAGTGAGTCTGTAATAGACAACTGCCCCAAGGCTCTGATTGGGCGACCTTTGCTGGCTACTTTACCTAACCTGACTGTGCATTGGTGCCTGTGTTCCTGAGGGCCCAGAGGACAGAGGCTCTACCCTGGCCCGGACTGGGTTTGAGTCTGGGTGGAGGTCAGGACAAGCAACCTTCAGGAGAAATTCTCTACGATCAACACAGGTTGAACTGCTTAGAAGCCTGGATTCCTCAGTTGGAGAAATGAGGCTCAGAGAGGGTAGGACTTGTTCAGGTGACACAGTATATTGGGGCAGAGCTATAGCTGGAATCCACTCCTTTGGGCTCTAAGTCAGGCTTCTTCTTAAATCCCCAACCTCCCTAGTTCTAGACTGTCTGGAGGCATTTGCTTTGATCTGGAACCACAGGAACAACACTGAAGACACTGATGTTCAGCGTCCATTCTTCAAATGGAACATTACATTCCTGGGCCACCAGCTAAACAGAGTTCTGGTTAATTACTCCTTACATGACCACAGCAAGGGCAAGCTCAAGGTGGTTCTCATACCCCTGTGAGAGAGGCAGAGAAGGAAAGAGGCATTTAGGTCAGGCTCTGAGCATATACATCCATGACTTCTTATCTCTGCTGTTTAGATGAGGAAACCAAGGCTCAGAGAGGTAGAACAACTTGCTCTAAGTGACTCAGCTCACAAGTGGAAGAGCCAGAACTTGAACCTAGTCTCATGCTATTTCTACTGTCTCCTCCCTCCTCCCTTGGGCACTGCCTCATGGTCTGGGAAGTGAAGAAGCAGTGCGGCTGCTGGGAAAATGGACAGGCTAACAAATATGGTGGGAACAGCAAGAAGTAGGAAAATGTTCCACTCTTAGACCACGCAGAGCTGGGGTTAAATTTTGGCTCTGCCACTTACTTTAAGTCCCTTAAAGACTCCATTTTCTTTTATGCAAAATGAAGAAAATTATCACCTTAGAAGGTTATGGAAGGGATTTAATGGAATCACTTAAGTGGTTCACACAGTTCTGGACACATAATAATTTCTCTGAAAGTATTTACTACTATCAATCATAATAACCTCTTACAATAAGCATTTTGAAAGTAGGTATTCAGGAAAGCCCTGTTGCACAATAGGGTGACTCAGCTCATACACCTGCCTCAGAGCTGAACCCAGAGGTTAATGGAGTGGAGGGCAAGGGAAGAGACTAGTATTTATCAAGCTCCTACTGTGTGCCAGACACTGTGCTAAATGTTGCATTGCTGTCATCATCGGTGTGGATGTTCACAACAGAGTAGGTGCAATTATTGGTCTGATTTTGTAGTTGGGGAAACCGAGGCTTGGAGAGGGGAAGTGGTTGTATGGCTTACAAGTGGCTAGATAGAGATTTAAACCTCAGGCCATGGACCCGAGAGCCCTTGAGCATTTGGCCATGCCCCTCGGTGCTCAGTTTCACTCAGAGCTAGTTCAGCTTTAGCTCATCTGCTGAGAAGTCCCCTGGGTCACACCCCATGAGGGGCCTTGCTGGTCCCTCCAAGTGGGCTGTGGTCCCATGGAGCACACTGCCTCTGCCAGTCTCAACCTCTCAGTGTTCTTGAAAGACCATGGGGGAGGTCCCACCAGCCTGTCCAGCCTCATCTCCCACCAGCACCAAGTCCTGACTCTGGTGCTGTTCAATGTAAAAACTGGGGACAAATTCGTAACCCTGGGTTCCAGTCTCCCTATCTGTGCAGGGAGGGGCACAGATAGTATGGTTACCCAGGTCCCTTCCAGCCCTGGTCCTTCTGTTCTGAGTTATAACTCCTTCGACATGTCCTCCATACACAGCGAATGATCACCTCCACTAGGTGACAGGGCCCCAGACACCTCAGGGCTTTCTGTCTTCTAAACCCTTGATCTGGCTGAGTCCACTCTTCATTATAACCACTCCCCCATCCTGAGAGATTGAAATCCGGTGTCTTCAGTGGAAGGCCTAGGAGCTGGAGGGTCAAAGTTTGTCCTGAAAACCAGGGCCTGACAGGAGGAAACAGGATGGTCTCAGTTTTGGAGGCAGGAAGTAGAGAGTAAGAGGTTGAGAGGGAGGTAAGCGAAGGAGGAAGAGGAGAGGGTGAAAGAGCAGAGCAAGTCCGAGTGTGTAGTTATATAAGGGTGTGTGCCCAAGGCCAGTGCGTGGCATAATCAGGAGCCCTGCCAGATAGGTGAAGAAAGTTCATCAGCTACAGCGCTGTGCTATCAAAACAGATATCTCAGGGACTATTGCACAAAGGAGGGAGGTGAGTGAACTGCCTGTGGCTGAGCTGCAAGGCACCTGTACCAAAAAGAAGAAAAGGTACTTAATCTGTCAACATGCTTTTATTTTCATCTCTGTGCTAGTCACGGGAGTTAAACATTTGAAGAGCATTTCCCAGGGCTCATACCATTGTCACCTTTGATGCTCACAGTGACCTGGGAGGTAGGGTTGATGCCCTCATTTTATAGATGGAGCCTCGAAGTGGGAAAGTGGTTGGTTGTCCAAGGCTACCCAGTGAGAAAGAGGCAGAGCTGGGACTTGAAGTTAGTTGTACTTTTGGCACCAGAGGCAGTAGCCCAGTAAACAACAATGCAAAGTTCGCAGCTTTCCTGAAATTTACCATGGGCCAGGTATGGGTTTTGGCTTATCTCATGGAATCCTCACAATTCTGTGCAAAAGGCACCACTGCTGTCATCCCTATTTTACAGAAAGGGAAGCTGAGGCATAGAACTATTAACTAACTTACTTGACTCATGGAGTTAATAAGTGGTGGAGCTAAGACCTGAACCCAGGCTCTCTGGTTTCAGATAGTCTGTGTCTCTCAACAGCTTCACTTACGTGGGAGTCAGGGTGGAGGGAATTCCGATTATGCTATGAGGTCCCTGCCCTCTCACTCATGAATAGTGGCCCACCCAGGCCCCGTGGTTGACAGCATGGTCAGCTGACCTGGCCTTGGACAGGCAGGCGGATGAGGCACCTTGTCCAGGGACAGCTGCCAGCCTCACTCAGCCTACCTCAGCTCAGGTCAGGTGAGGGCACTCTGGGAAAAACCAGCACACCCAAGGCCTTTGAACTCACACGTCACCTCGTGAGATGAGGCAATGAGCAGGCATGGAAGGCTGGTCCTGGAGAAATCTGGGCGTTTGGGCTGATGTAGTAAGTCCTGACTCTGGTGCTGTTCAATGTAAAAACTGGGGACAAATTCGTAACCCTGGGTTCCAGTCTCCCTATCTGTGCAGGGAGGGGCACAGATAGTATGGTTACCCAGGTCCCTTCCAGCCCTGGTCCTTCTGTTCTGAGTTATAACTCCTTCGACATGTCTTCTCTTTCCAAAGGAAGGAAACCCTTTCTTATCAAGCACCTTCTAAATCAGGAGAAGTTCCTAATAGTTTTTCTACTCCCACCAGCTAATTCCTGCGTTTAGCCATGCCCCCAAAGGAATGATTAAAGGTGGCGGACACAGCTGGTGTTTAGACTGTATGCATCAGAGCTGCTTTACTGGTTGTAAGAAGATTGATATACTTTATATTGGTTGGTAAATAGCCATTTCCTTAATGTCCTCAAGTGCTACCCGTTCTGCCCAGGTACTCACGCAATTCAGTGGCCAATGCCTGGCAGCCCTGTGTCCCCCCAGGAGTATCAACATCCATTTGGCCATGCTGCCATACTGCTGTGCAGCATACCATGGTCTGACCGGCCAGTGCACGCCCTGCCTTGGCCACTAACTTTCAGTGTGCCCTTAGGCCACTTTCCTTCCCTCAGCTTCGGTTTCTTCAAGGTGCCCATTTCACAGGGTTGTTATATTAAGTGAAATAATGGGTCAAAGCACCTGTGTGTAGTAAACACTCAGAACATGTTAGTTCCCCTGTGGCAGGGCAATGAGAAATGTTTAGGTTCAGGGGAGCTGGAGGGGGTAATGTGATATGATAGAAAAAGGGTGGGATTTTGAGCCAGAAAGATCTAATTTCAAAGTCTGGCTCTGTCACTTTCTTACTGTTATGGGCTGAATTGAATCTCCCCCAAATCTATATGTGGGAGTCCCAACCCCCAGAACCTCAGAATGTGAGTGTATTTGGAGATGGGGTCTTTGGAAAGAGCAGGTCATGTGGGTGGTGCCTAATGCAACGCTTCTAGGAAGAGGAGATTCGGACACAGACACAGAGAAAGAGTGCTATGTGAACTTGAAGATGGCTATCTCCAAACAAGGAAAAAACCAGCCCTGCCATTAACACCTTAATCTCAACCTTCTAGCCTGCAGAGCTGTGAGAAGATAGATGTCTGTTGTTGGAGCCGCCCAGGCTGTGGAACTTTGTGATGGCAGCCTGAGCAGACTCACGCACTCAGTGTGCGACATGCTGTGCAGAGTAGATCTTTTGCGGAGTCAGAAAAGGCACCAGCTCATAGTAGTCCCTCCCCCATCTAAGCATGGCAACAGCTGCAGGGGAGTAGAAATATTACCGAGTCATTCTGCTTCAGCATGAACCTGCAGGACTCCTGACCCTTGACCCAGCCCTCACCTCTCTCCAGACTGGCAGTCCTGTCCTCAGCTCCACCCCTGGCCGTGATGCTGGCTTTCTGTCTGCCAGGCTGTGAGGTGATCAGGGTTCATAGAGGCTCTGCTCATGGTCAGCAGTAAACCTGCCGTGGGTGTTCGGCCAAGTTGGCGTAGGCTCCAACACCAGGGCAGAGTTGGAGGGACAATGAGGGTGCCCTGGGGGATCTCAGGGGCAGAGGGGCTGACTGTGTGTCATGGTGGTATTATCCAAAATACTTATGTGCCAATCTCATCTGATGCTCATAGCAACCCTTTCAGGTGGACTGGGCTCATGGGCCCCTCTTGACACAAAGAGAAACGGAGGCCCTGAGAATCTAAGGGACCTCTAACTCAGCAAACCCGAGTTGGGATTAGGACCTTGGAATCCAGACTCGGGCCCTGGCTCTTTCCGCCACTGGGACTATGGGCTTGCCAAGATTAGGCTTCAGGAAGCTGTGGGGTGTGGTGGGAAGTGCATGGATCCAAGAATCTCTAGACTTAGGCTCAAATCTGAGCTAGACCAGGGACCAGCTGTGTGACCCTGGGCAGTTCCCCACCTGGCCAGGCTGTGGACACTCTCTGAGAGAGCGAGGCCACCTCTGTCCCCGAACTCTCAGGCCTGCCATGATTGGCAGCTATTGTGACTGTTTTATAACCAACGACTCAGTAACTGTTGCTGAATCAAATTCCTGGAGAGCCAGGCAATGTGTCTGTGGGTGGGGGAGACGTCTGGCACTTCCAGGGGGAGGGGCAAGGCTTCCTGCTCACTTGCCTCCTACCTCAGTGCCTGGCAGCCCGTGAGAGGGAATGGAATAGAGAGATCTGTGGGCGGGGGTAGGGGCAGGCATTTGGAATTTACCTCCCCCCAGTCCACTGTCTCCCTATTTGTAGTTTCTGGTTGAATCAACACTCTTTTATTTTTTTCATAGCACCCTGTCATCATTTGGATTACTTTATTGTCGCTGTCCTCTGCCCTCCTCCTCCTCACCCCCCCCCCCAATCATACAGAGAATGATTAATGATCATGTATCAGGGACTTGTCTGTGTTGTCACCTGCTCTTTCCCTTGCACCAAAACAACGCCTGGCTTATAGTCATTGTTTGGTTGTTATTTGTGCAGTGAATGAATGAATGAATGAGTTGATTCTTTGTGGTAAGCCCTTTGCTGCATTCGGGGCTGTTGCCTAAGTCAGAACTCAACCCTGTTTTCTAGAGGCTTCCAGTGAAGTGGGGGAGGCAGACACAGACACAGACAAAGACACAGACACAGACACAGACACAGACACAGACACAGACAAAGACACAGACACAGACACAGACACAGACACAGACACAGACACAGACAAAGACACAGACACAGACACAGACACAGACACAGACAAAGACACAGACACAGACACAGACACAGACATAGACATAGACAATGACCATTGGTGTGACCTGTGCTGTGACAGAGGGAAGGAGGTACCTGGGCTGGGGAGCCAGAGCAGCAGGCAAGTGGTCCACTTCAGGGAGCAGCAGGCTGGGTGGAAGGGCATGAGAAAGGCAGCGGAAGAAGTATAAGATGAGTAGGAGTTAGAAGGACAAGGATGGCGGAGGGAGGGACAGTATTCCAGACAGAGAACAACATGTGCAAAGGCACTGAGCCATGAGAGACCACGTGGAGTTAGAGGCCTCTGAGGCTATAGAGGCAGGACAGCAGCTGAGAAGATGGATTCTGGGGGTAGAAGGGAGGGGACACGAAAGAGAACAACAGGGGGCTGATGGGAGGGCAGCTTCAGGGTTTTCAAGGCTGAGAGCTAGTGTTCCCCGGGGGCTGCAGTTGCCTGCTCAGTGGTCGCAGATGCCTCCTCCCTGCTGCTGGCCTTTCCCAAGTTAGTGCAACCTTCTCTCTGAGCGCTCTCTCTCTCTCTCTCTCTCTCTCTCTCTCTCTCTCTCTCTCTCTCTCTCTCTCTCCTTCTCCCTCCCTCCTCCCCTCCCTCCCTCTCTCCCTCCTTCACTCCCTCCCTCAATTCTCCACTCTATTCTCAGAGAAAAAGGATTTGTGGCCAAGCATTGCCCTGTCAGGCCAGGGTGGCAGTGGGGTCTTGGGGCAGCCAAGTTTCCTCCTAGCACTCACAGTGGGTGCCTGGGGGCCTCCTCTCTCAGAGTTCTGGTGGATTGAGCCAGAGGCATATGAGATGGCTTTTCCAGCCTGGAGACACTGACCAATGGCCCCAGAAAGTGTGACTCATTCCAGCCTCACTCACTGGGGGTGGAGATTAGGCTTCTGGCTCTTACCTACTCCTGCAGCTAAAAAGCTTTCAGTCCCAGCAGCCGGCAGCCATGGGGGAGCCTTGAGGCCAGAGCTGGATTCCGGTCTGCCACAGACTCTCTTGGCTATCTCAGTGCGGTTCTGCCTCTTGCTGGGCCTCAGTCTCCTCTTAGGCCATTGCAGCACCTGACCTCTCTCTGCAGAGCTAGGAGACTTGCTCCTCATCCTGGGTTTGGCATTGGCTCACCTTGGCCAAGTCTGTTCCCCTTTTGTGCCTCAGTCTCCCCATCTGTATGTTGAGGAGGTTGGACATGAGAGTCTCTGAATGGTTTTCCATCTCGGACATTCTCCCGAGGCTCATAGATCCTGTGGATCCAGTTGGGCCTTGGTGATCGCACCACTGCCAACCACTAGCTCGGGTTCTGCCTGAATGCTTCCAGGAAACCAACCACACCTTCCTCTTGCCTTTGGACAGCTCCAGCAGAAATGCCTTCCTCACACTGTACATTCCTTCCTGCCTCACTGACCCACTGGGGTCAGGTCTGCCTTCAGAAGGCACAGAGCTCCATACAATTAAAAAAACCTAGGCACTGGGCATCTGGGCCAGACTCTGTGCTGGCCTCCAGGGACAAAGAGGAGCCAGAAACAGTTCTGGTTCTTCAGTGGATCATTGTCAAGGTGGGGGAAAGACCAGTAAACACACAGTGACATGTGATTTCAATAAAAGCTTAGGTATGAGAGAAAATGCTGGAACTGCTGGAGCAAAGCAGGAGTGAGGGAGGTGAAAGGCAGGGTGGGAATCTTTTTTTATATTAGCATTCTTTTTAGATTTTACTTTTCAAGTACAGTTTACATTCAGCATTATTTTATACTAGTTTCAGGTGTATAGCATAGTGATTAGATAATCATATACTTTACAAAGTATTCCCCATAATATTTTCAGGACTCACTGGGTAGCATACATAGTTATTTATTGACTACTAGAGGGCTGATGCATGAAATTCGTGCAAGAGTAGGCCTTCCTTTCCCCAGCCGCCAGCACTGGCTTCCCTCTGGAACCTGGGACCCGGGCTTTCCTCACAGCCCTGGCTTCATCTAAGTCATCGGAAAGATGTCTGGTCTAATTAGCCTATTACACTTTTATTATTATAGACTAAAGGCCCGGTGCACAAAATTCATGCACGGGGAGGGTCCCCTCATCCCAGCCTGCACCTTCTCCAATCCAGGACCCCTTGGAAGATGTCTGACTGTCAGTTTAGGCCCACTTGGGATCAGGCCTAAACTGGCAGTCGGATATCCTGCTCACAATCCTGGACTGCTGTGCTGGCTCCTAACCGCTCACCCTGTCTGCCTGCCTGATCACTCCTGACTGCCCCACCCTGCTGGCCTGGTCACCCCTCACTGCCCCCCCTTTCTGGCATGGTTGCTCCTAACTGCCCCTTCTGCTGGCCTGGTTGCCCCTAACTGACCTTCCTGCTTGCCTGGTCACTCCTAACTTCCTGCTGCCAGCCTGGTTGCCCCTCATTTCACCCCACCAGCCTGGGTTGTCCCCAATTACCCTCCCCCACCAGCCTGGTCACCCTAACTGCCCCCCTCTGCCAGCCTGGTTGCCCCTAACTGCCCCCCCTGCCAGCCTGGTCACCCTCAACTGTCCCCCCCTAACTGGCCTGGAGTACCACACTGCCCCCTCACCGCCTCCTCACACAGGCTGCTGTTTGGTGGTTTGGTTGTTTAAGTCATCACTGCCCCTGGCTTTTTATATATATGGATATTTCCTATGCTGTAATCTACATCCCTGTGACTATTCTATAACTACCAATCTGTACTTTTTAATCCCTTCACCTTTTCCAGCCAGTTATCTAATCCCCATCCCTCTTGCAACCATCAGTCTGTTCTCTGTATTTATGAGTCTGTTTCTGTTTTGTTTGTTTATTTTGTTCTTTAGATTCCACATGTAAATGAAGTCATATAACATTTGTCTTTCTCTGAATGACTTATTTCACTTAGCGTAATACTCTTTAGGTCCATTCATGCTGTGGCAAATGGTAAGATTGCATTCTTTTCTATGGCAGAGTAATATTGCATTATATATATACCAGAGGCCCGGGCCTCTGGAGTGTCCTTCAGCCCAGCCTGCACCCTCTCCAATCTGGGACCCCTCAGGGATGTCTGACTGCCCATTTAGGCCCAATCCTGGTAGAATCGGGCCTAAATGGGCTGTCGGACATCCTCCTCACAATCCAGGACTGCTGGCTTCCAACTACTTGCCTGCCTGCCTTCCTGATTGCCCCTAACCCCTTCTGCCTGCTAGCCTGATCACCCCTGGCTGCCAGGGGTTCAGAGCAGGGAGGGATGAATAGGTGGGACACAGGTGATCTTTAGGGCAATGAAACTGTTCTATCTGATACATTAATGGTACATTTGTCAAGACCATAAGATGTTCAACACAAAGAATGAACCCTAATGTAAACTGCAGATTTTACTTTTGTTAATAATGTGTTGATAAAGGCTCATCAATTGTAATAAATGTATCACATTAATTTAAGATGCTAATAATAAAAAAGGCTTTCATGTGGTGTGGCCAGACCTGGGGGCAGCTGGTGTGGGTCCGGACCCCCTGCCGGGTCCGGGGCAGCCATTGGAACCCTGCTGCCACTGCAGGTTTGCTGGAACTGGGCCTTGGGGTGGCTGGTGTGAGTCCGGACCCCCGGCCATCGGGACCCCCACCGCTGCCTCAGGTTTGCTGGGGCCAGGCCTCAGGGTGGTGGTGGCCCAGCGGCCGCCTTAGCCTGCTGGCGCCACGTCAGCTCTGCCCCTCGCACTGCCCCTTGCCTCTTGCATGGCTCAGCCCCGCCCCCCGCTCCTGATTGGCTGGTAGCTTAGCGAAGGTATGGTCAAATTTGCATATTACTCTTTTATTAGATAGGATACCACAGCTTTTTAACCCACTTATTTATTGATAGGCACTTGGATTGCTTCCATATCTTGGCTATTGTAAACGACACCACATGAGCACAGAGGTACATGTATTCTTTTGAATTAATGTTTTGTGTGTTTTTTCTTTGTTATATACAGGATGGGTGTCTTAAGTGCCAGGCCAGGAACTTTCTATGTTGTCCAGCAAGGACTAGAGTGATGGGCCAAATCCACTAGTTCTGTCTGACCCCATAATGACTAATAGTCTCAGCTGCCAACTCCATCTCCTTCTGGGCACCAGCCTCTGTTGCATCTCAAATACCCTCTTTATCCATCTCACTGAATCCCCCACAACAACCCTGTTAGATAGTAACTCTTACCCTATTTTGTAAATGAAAAAACTGAGGCCCAGAGCAATCAGGTATGCTCCCAAAGTTCACATGGTCAGTGCTCTTGGAGCCAGATTTAAACTATTCTGGCTAAACGCCTCTCTCTAGGCTATGCTGCCTCTTATGTGTCCATCTGCCTCTGTCGTGGCCTGATTTGGGGTCTGTTCTGCCCTGAGCCAGCCCCTGGCTGCTTGTACATTTTATAAGGTGAGAGAACCAAGTAGCTGGGTGGAGAATGTGGACCTTAGGGAGGGCCAAGTGCTCATCACCGCAGAGGGACCTCAGGCATTGCCAGCAGCCTTGGGGGGTAGGCCTCTGTGTGGGTGAGGAGGGGTTTCCCCAGCACCCTCAGATTTCCCCTTACTGATGGCCTTAGCCACAGTAACCCCAAGTCCAGGCTGTTTGGCTCTGGGATGGGTCTCTTCCCCTTCAAGGCTCCAGATTTGCCTATTGGCAGACAGGCAGAAGGGACAAGCTCTCCAAGCAACCCTCATAACTGAAGCTGAATCAACACATCTTTGGTCTGAACTAGAAGAGCAGACATGATTTCTGAATGTCCTACCCCAAACCCCTCCCAAGGTCCCTCCCAAGTCTCTGGGAGTGGCAGCTGAGCCCACCCTGCATCCTCAGTGGGATGTTCTTTCGTTGAGGAAAGGAGCTCTGCAGTCAGTGATGTGATGGGAGGAGTGGGTGAGGATGAGGTGAGTGTGGCTCAGCTGCCTGCTGATGAGGTGCGTAGTGTCCTTAGGTCAGACAGACCATTCTCCAGCCCCATGACCTTGGTCAGAGCTCTTAACTTTCTTGAACTTCAGTTTCCATATCTCTAAAGTGTTGATAATAATAGTACCCACTATTGGGGCTTATTGATCATAAGGATAAAATAAGAATTAAAGAGAAGTGTGTCCATAAAGCACTTGGTAGAGAGCCTGGTATATAGTCAGCACTCAACAATGTGCCCTTGATGACAAGGTAATGATGACAGTGAGGGAGAAGAGCGACAACAGTTACGTCAGACAGCATGAGACACCGCCACACCCTCTCCCAGCATGTGTGTATGTTCTGCTTCCAGGCTTTGCACTGACTGCTTCTCCCTGGCTACCATTCCCAAGAGCCTCCTTCTCTGGTTCCAGTAATGCATCATGAGCAAATGAGGCCCTCGTAGCACTGGGCCCTGGGGATCTGAGCCTGGATGAAGATCTCATGCAGATCAGCACCTACACACAGGGCGAGTGGAAGCACCTTGCTTGGAGGAATTGGTAGTCGGTTTCCCAGGGGAGGCCCGAGTCTTGATGCATGAGTAGGAATGGGCTGGAAGAAGAATGGGCTGGAGACTAGGATTTCTTTTCCCATTTAAAGGCATTCCAGGCAGATGAAATAACATGTGCAAAAGCAGAGAGGTGTGAAATAGCTGGCTGAGCTTGGAAAACTGCAAGAAGCACAGAACGGGTGGAAAGTTGGAAGCAAGTGTGGAGGGGTAAGAGATGAGAGTGGAACGGAGAGGATGTTGGGAGCAGGTTGAGCAGAGCTTGTGTGCTAAATAAGAAATTCAACATGTATCCTGAAAGCAATGGCGACTTATTCCTTTCACCATGAAACAAACATCCCTGAGGATCTATTCAATTCAAAACACCTTTGCAGTGGGCCCTGTCATACACTGCCCAGCTGTCCAGGCCTCTCCCCTCGGACTATAGCACTGGTCCCTCGATTGGCTGACAGTTCGCAGATGAAATTCTGTTCCTGCCATTGCCTTAGTCTGAAACTCCCATCTAATGTCACCCCCCTTCCTTGGACAAGCCTGCATCCAATGATTGCTCTCCATGGGGGTATTAAGAACCAGCCTCCTTACTCCAACTTGGGACAACTATGAATAGTCATTTCAGCTCCAGAACTCCCCGAGAGATGGGCTGAGGCCAGTCTGCATCACAGCCCCAATTGTCTCACTGCCTAGTCCTGCGTCACTCACTCCCCCACAGATATTGATCTTGAGATCAATCCCCAATAAACGTTCTGCCAGCAAGTCTTCATCTGAGAATCTCCTTGCCTAAGAACCCCAGCCTGTGACAATCATCACTGAAGGCTGTCAACGATGATTGTCATCTCCTTGAAGGGTCAAAGAGAGACCCCTGCTTTTGGAAGGTATCTCTGCCCACCATGTGAGAATGAAAGAGAGAAGAGGCTGGAACGCAGAGACCAGGGAGGAGGTTGTCCTGATTTAGCAGAAGAATGATGAGGATACAAGCTAGGTGGGGACGGGGAAGGAGGGATGGATCTGGGGAACTTAGAGGACACAGAATTGCCTGACAGGGTACAGACTGGGAATGGAAGCCACCTGGAGCAGTTGGGCAGAGGTGGAACCAGTTCCTGGGATGGATTGAGCAGGGCTCAGCTCAGTTTGGGAGTGGACAGCATGCCATGCTTCTGAGCCATTCCAGTGAAGCCCAGGAGGCAGGGCGAGTACCCAGGATCAGGAGAGGGATCTGAGCGGGAGGTGTGGCTCTTGGGGTTCACCAGTGCGGACAGTTTACAAAGCACTTCTGCATAGCCATTAGATGCATATGGGCACTAGCCAAACAGAAGGGTCACCTGGGTCCTGGAGACCCCTAGATGTTAATCCTTTAGTTGCTGGAGCATGGTGTGGAGTGGGGTGCTGGATGTGAGGGGTCCTATGGGGGACTCTGAGCAGGAGCTATTGACCAAGCAGTAAGTTAGCATCTTTGTATGCCAGCTGAATTCCTGTGCTCCTCAGGAATTCCTCCCGGGAATCTGCTGAGGCAGACATTACAATCCCTTCTTAAAAGAGGAAACCAGGGCTCAGTGAGGGAAGTGAGTGTCTTGCCAGGAACCAGGCAGCTCTTAAGCCTCAGGGCTGCAGTTGAACCATGTCAATCTGATCCTGTGTTCTATGCCTGTGGGGATTAGGACCCAGAATTCTTGTGTTGTTGTTGTTTTTTTTTAAATATATATATTTTATTGATTTATTTTTTATTTTTATTTTTTTACAGAGAGGAAGGGAGAGGAATAGAAAGTCAGAAACATCGATGAGAGAGAAACATCAATTAGCTGCCTCTTGCACACCCCCTACTGGGGATGTGCCCGCAACCAAGGTATATGCCCTTGACTGGATTCTGAACCCGGGACCTTTCAGTCTGCAGGCCGATGCTCTATCCACTGAGCCAAACCAGTTTCGGCTTAAATATGTTTTTATTGAATTCAGAGAGAGGAAGGGAAGATAGAAACACTGATGAGAGAGAAACATCCATTGGCTGCCTCCTGCATGGCACCTACTGGAGTTGGGGCTGCAGCCCGGACATGTGCCCTGACTGGGAATTGAATCAGCAACCTTCTGGTGCTTGGGATGACGCTCCATTAACTGAGCAGCACCAGCCAGGCACAGAATTCTTATCTCATTAGTCAGCATTCTTTCCTCTTGTTCAAATTACCATTTCCGGTGCTGAATTCCAGAACTTCTATCACCAGCCATTGTCTCCTTCCAAGAAATGGTGCTGAGAATGCCCAGGCCTGTGGGAGATGGAGGGTGGAGTGGGATAAGCCCAGAGCCAGACACAAGGGAATTTCCAGACGTGGGGATCCCCCAGCTCCTGGTTTGGAGCCCAGTGTGAAGGAAGTTTCATGGTCTTGCTCATGGGGAGTGGCAGGAGAGGTGGGGACTCGGCTGCTCCTGAGGAGTCTGGGACCCCTCACCTCAGGCCTGATCCCTTCAGGAAAAAGAGGAACTTGTGAAGCAGTGAGCATCTTCTTACTGAAAATGTTATTCACTTGTTCATTCTTTATTTACTATTGAACAACTATTTAGGAAGTGCCCCCCATGTGACCTGTGTCCCCTGGTCCTGCCCTCACCTGGGTCCAGGCTGTTGGAGGGTGTGGGTGCTAAACAGTGAGACAGACTAGGGAGTCTCCAGGGCTGCTCCGTGTGTCCCTGTGTCCCGAGGCCATCACAGCTATGCGGTCAGGGCTATTGATTATGGGATAAAGGAAGGGTTGCAGTTGGACGTGAGAGAAAGCCCTGCGGGGGGTTGGGGAGTGGGGGTGGGGGTTAGGGGCAGGTGGCATCTCCATCCCTGGGAAGCACCAGCCTCTACACTCAGTGTTTGACAGACACCCATGCAGGGGAAGGAGGCTGGACTCTGAGGTGCGGGGCCTTCTCACATTTGCCTTCTTCAGTTCTGCTATGGCTCCATGTGGCATCCAGCTGCTGAAAGAATGTGTTGTGTTATTTGCTCAGCTGTGGCCCAGGACACATTGAACCGAATTTCTTGTTAAGTCCTGCTCAGGGACCCTGGGAGAGTGCTGGCAGGGAAAATGGAAAAGGGAGAGGCCCCATCTGCAGAACTTTGGTCTCCTATCCCCAAGCCCACCAAAGGCCCAGGCATGACTTACTAATGTTACACTCTGTCATGTTTCCAAAAGCGTGACTTGTTTTTTTCTTTTTTCACTTCTTTTAATTTTTAAAACTTAAAAAAATATATTTTTACTGATTTTGAGAAAGAGAGAGAGAGAGAGAGAGAGAGAGAGAGAGAGAGAGAGAGAGAGAAGCATCAATGTGTAAGAGAAACATCAATCAGCTGCCTCCTGCATTCCCCGTCCTGAGGATTGAGCCCATAACCTATGCATGTGCCCTGACCAGGAATTGAACCAGCAACTGTTCAGTGTCCATGACAACACCCAACAAACTGAGACACACTGGCCAGGACTTTAACAACTTTTCTGAGAAGATGATTATAGAAGCTACCTCCTTTCTCTTTTCCCATTTCTGTCACAATTTCCTCTTAGTCCCCATGGGACTATGGTTCTCAGCAAAGAGGTTAGGTTCCTTTTTGGCCGCAGAAGAAATGACTGCACGAGAAGGGGAATGAGATGGAGGAGACTAAGCTTCCGTGAACACCCACTATGTGCCATTTTGGGGGATGAGGAGATGGTGATAAAGTAATATGTACAGGAGCACACAGTTAATGATGACTATACTATTACTAACACAATGAATATTGTCAGGTGAAACCATTATTTGAAAAACCAACTATTTCTGATGGTTCAACCTAATGCATGTTATTCAGGCACAACACAGGATGTTCTGTCTTCTCTGCAAGGAAGGTTATTATTCCGATTTCAAAACTGAAGAAATGGAGGCTGAGAGAGTGTTTCGGTAACTTGACAATGCCTTCCAGCAAGTCAGTGGTGGGGCCAGGCCATGAATTCAGGTCAGTTTCCAAAGTCCCTAGATTGCCTGACCTCAAGCCAAAAGCCACTTTGTACAGTCCCCTGTCCTGAAACTCATGCTCACTCAGGAGCGGAAAGACACTGGCCTGGGTTTGGGAGGAGCAGGCTCTGTCCCAAAGCGCTGGGTGGCCTTGGGCAGGTCTCTGCCCTCTCTGGACACACTGTTCACCTTTATAAAGGGAGGGATGGAGCTCAGCTATGCCTCTCTGTGGCCACCTCTGGCTGTGTGCTGTGCACACATCTGCCTCGTATGTGCTCCCAGGGCCTGCGGTGGCCCTTGGTTCAGAGCGGGCGTCAGTGCACCTCACCTACTGTGGGGCAGAAGGGAGTCCATGTGGTTGGACTGGGAGTGGGTGGTTTGCAGGCACTAAAGCTGCTCCTTGTGGGGCAGGGGGCTGCCTTCTGGTGACCAGGAGTCCTTCCTGTCCCAGCCTCAGGTCTCTGAAGGGAGAGATTCTGGGAAATCCCTCACAGCCTCACTGGGATTTGCAGCCTCAGATGCCCCTCCACAGAAGGCCCACTGCTCTCGACCTTTATTGGATCTTCTGGAAGCTTGCTAGGGGGCTGCAGTGTAGAGGCTTCCTCTGAACTGCCACAGTCACTGATGCCACCACATATTCAGTCATGTTCCTCCACTCCCACTCTAGAGAAAGAAGACCAAGCCCATGGTCATGACCAGCTGGAGACAGAGCTGTCTGCCTGCCAACCTCAGGTACCACCCCCTGCACCCAGCTCAGAGGGGAGCAGTGAGAAACAAGCCAGTGCTTCCACAGCCAGGCTGGGGGGAGGGAGGGAAGTCTGGTGGCCCCCAGGGAAAGAGCTCATATGTCTTGTATATCATGACCTGGGTTGAGCTCCTGGTTCATGAACTTGAGGTGGCTTATGAGGGAGGCATTATGGGCCTTCATGTAACCATCTGACTGGCCAGCCATAGTAGCAACTGTGACCATTTATTGAGCACTTACTGTGTGCCAAGCAAGATGCTAAAGTCTTTGTATTTGTTCTCACACTTGATCCTCACAACAGCCCTGGGAGTAAATTACTACTTTAATTCCCATTTCACAGCTGAGAAAACAAAATCTTAGAGATACTATATAACTTGTCCAAGTTCAGACAGCTAAGATACAAATCAAGCAACAAAACTTGGACTAACTACTACATTATACTAGTTCCATCCATCCAACCAATTACCCATTTGTATTAGACAGGACCCCAGTAGAAAACAGATTCTCATTTAATTAGGAGTTCTAAGAGAGTTTAACACAGGGATTATGCATAAAACTAGGGAGGGGGTGGTATGAAGGGAAACCACACAGGATCCTGCAACATCCTGGAGTCAAGAAAAGCAAAGCTGATATTACATAGAACCTGAAGGGGTGAGGGGAGGGGATGTTAATGGAACCTTGGGGGAGAAAGTCATGTGGGAGGGGCCTGGCAGGAGCCGTTCCCTTTGTCCAGAGGCAGCAGTCTGAGGCAGCACTCGGAGAGGGGGCCTGGGAAATAAGTAGTCTGCCTCCCACACTTCCTCTCTCATTTTTCCATCTCCTGCTGGGCTCCCCTTTGTTCAGACCCCACCAGAAGCCAGGAGGCACTGGAGTAGTTGATGCAGGCCCTTCAGGTCAGCATCTGGGGCCCAGAGCAGGGTGCTGAAAGGTAGACAACCGATCTAGAGGGGTGAAGGGAAGACATCACTCATCCACCTATCACGTCTCTCTTGGCACTACAGTGTGAGGCTCTGCTATTGGTGTGAGGATACTATTCAAGGCAATAGTGTGTAGGTCCAGGGGATGGGAGGTCGGAAGAGAAAGCAATCTAACCAGCAGGAAATCTATTTGCTAACTTTGCTAATTTGACCAATTCTCCTCCTTCACCTCCTCCTCCTCCTAGCCAATTATTCTTAGGTTATATTTGTCTTTTGGGGTTGGGAGCTATAGCCAGGGCCAAGGTGAGGCTCGGTGCCTTGGTCTCATTAACATCATTATCCTATGTTGAGGAAACAAAGTTCAGCCATGTGAGGGCAAGTCACAGCCCCATAACTTGTAGGACTCCTGGGTACACAGGGAGGCAGGCAGAGCTCACTGATCACAAGACCTGGCTATGAGCCCTTGAAGGAGCTCTGCCTTCCTCTAGGATTGCCTCCCTAGCTGCTGGGACCTCCAGCTCTGAGGTTGACTGATTCTGGGAGGAGGTCACAGTGGTGGTCCTGTCCCTGTCCCCACACCATCCCCAGAGCTTTGGACAGGCCCCCATGAATGTACAAATGCCTCTGTACTTCTGTTTCCCTCCAGAACCTTAAGGTTGCTGCCTTACTTCCCTGCACTCAATTAGCATCTGCTCCCCTCGGCCCTGATTTAATTACCGTGCCGAAACCCCTCCAATCTCATTACTTCTGGGTGCTTCACTTGCTGTGACGTTACTGGTGCTAGTAGTGCCGATCCAAAGGGCCCAGGCATGCTGGGAGCAGCTGAGAGTCCTCATGGATATGTGAGGGGGTGAGGGGTTCACTTCTCTGATGCTCTTTTGCCTCCTGACATCTCAGTATGTCCAACACAGGAGTGCCTGATGCTCATCCACTGAGCATCCTCAGCCCTGGAGTCTCTTGCCTGGTGGGGAGGGGAGCCACCTGTCCCTTACTTCCTTCTCTGTTTTTTGTTGTTGTTTGCTCAGCCATTTAGTGGCCTTCCAAAATAAATTCTTACAGGACTATACATATCTATATCTATATTTCAGTCTTCGTGATGTGCACGAGGCTCCAGAACAACAGTCAGGAGCTCTTGGCAGATGGCAGATGTGAGCGTATGTACCATCCTATGGAAATGTGGGCCCTTCAACAGAGGCTAGTGTGGGGAGATGTTGGTGACTAGAGCCACCAGTGGGAATGAGAGGGCTGTGGGGGATTGACGTTATGGAAGGAGAGTAACCAAGAACAGGTGGGCCTTTGTCGTTGCCCTGGCACTATGTACCCTACCCACCTCCAGAACTCCAGCACCCCAGATAGGAGGGCCGGGGGAGAAGCCCTGCCTTGTCTGAGAGGACCCTGAACTGACCAGAGTCGTTTCCATCAGCAGCAGAAGTGAAGCCTCAAGTTTGCACCTGTGTGCCCATGAGCATGGCTGACGAGGCCCATCCCTCTCTCCAACCTGAGCCTGTGTCAGGGCTCCGGCCAGGAGAGCACCTTCCATTTTGCTCTGATGGCAGGAGCATCAAAGCCCAATCCAACTGGCAGTGTCACCCCCTTTTTGGAGAGGGAGCTGAGCCAGAACCCCACTTGTGCAGACTTATGACCTCTCCCTTGTCACGGAGTTCTGTATCCTGCCCAGCCGCTGCCAACCGCACTCCCTCCTCAGTTGGCAGCAGGTACGGCTTGGATTATATATTCTTGGCTATGACTGTGTGTGACTGTGGGCTCGACTGTGAGCACGGCGAGAACGAGTTTTGCATGTGAGAACGTGCACCCACACAAGGAACCTCATCAAAATGTACAAAATCCGAGAACATTGAACAAAGACCATCACGTGCTACTGGCCTTCAGCCTTTGAGTCGAGGTGCATGTTTCAAAGGAGGAGTCAGCAGTCAGCTTGCTTGGTGGGCCAGTTCAGCAACTCTGAGCCAACAGACCCCAGTTAGAATTCCAGGGCCTTTGGGTGTCGGGGGATGAGAGGCCCCTCAGGCTGAAAGGGAAGGAAGAGACTAATGACAGAGGCCAAGCATACATTCTGTGTCACCCGAAGCAAAGAAGGCCCTTAGATCTCACAGCACAGGCCATCGTTAGGTCCGTCCATGCAGAGGACCTGGCCTCTGGCAGGAGAGGGGCTGGGGAGGACCAAGCGTGGGAGAAGGAAAGAGCAGAGCTTGCCAGGACACTGCACTTGGTCCTTCGTGTGTAGCTCAGTTCCCCTTCCTCATTGTCCCACTTTATGGAGGGGAAAAAAGCAGACCCTGCAAGAGGGGGAGATAGCTTGCTAAAGGCCATGCGGCCAGGAGAAAACTCCATCCTACCGTGGTGGCTCCCTTACTCCCTAACACACAATGGAACTACTTTTGGGAAGCAGAGGCGGGGAGGGGCAGTTCCTGCACAACGCAATGGAGTTCACACGTGTGACATTGCAGGCACAGAGGCTGACGGGTGCTACTCTGAATGTCTAGGTGCAGCTCAGTGGGCACCCGACAGTTCAGAGGGCCACAGGGAGTGTCCTTTGAGGAATTAAGTGATATTTTCTTTAATGAGAGAGGTTATAGGTGGGCAATAACTTTGGAATCTCCACGCGTGGCCTTTCTTAGAACCTCATTTTAGGGAAGCTCCCTCCCCCGGCCTTCCTAGGAAAATGAGAGGTCCTGTCGGGAGGGGCAGTGGTGCAGGGCTGCTGAGAAGGCAGACACTGGAAGCAACCCGAATGCCTGGCGCTGGGGTTTCCTGGGTTTGGAAATTGAGAAAGGGCCCCTAGGAGTTGCCATACTGTGGGCTGAGGCTGCCCTGTGTGAGGGGCTGCGAGGCAGCCTGGAGCATTCCTCTGTGCCCCACTCTGGGAAACACAGTCACCCTTTCACAGGAGTGGGGAAGGAGGTATGGAGGGAAGCCGGCCCTGGGTGGGA
Organism: Antrozous pallidus; assembly: GCA_027563665.1. Classification (NCBI taxonomy): domain Eukaryota; kingdom Metazoa; phylum Chordata; class Mammalia; order Chiroptera; family Vespertilionidae; genus Antrozous; species Antrozous pallidus. Next base: position 47,611,714 of record CM050520.1, on the reverse strand, counting down.
CCAGCAGCGTGGTCAGGGAGAAGGGGTGTAATTAGAGTGTAATTAGCATGTTTTGTGGGTTGAAAAGGAAAAGCTGCCAGATCCTGGAGGAGAAAAGGGTACAATTGCAGGCCAAACCTTGTCTTGCTAGAACTGCGGGCCCAGTACCGGGACCTGCCAGGCATGAACCCCAAGTGTGTGTGCAATGACTTGGGCATGGCATGGAGGTGGCAGACTGGCCCTTCGGAGGGACATGTGCTCTGGCAGAGGGCCCTGCTCCTGCTGCAGATCATGGGGGCCAGCTGTCTGTGTGGAGGTGCTGGGTGGGATGCAGGAGCCGTGGAGGCAGAGGCTGCTAGAGACAGGTGCTCAGACCCTGCTGGGAAAACGGGACTGTCCTTTGTGTGGGGGACAATTCAGGAGGTCCCTCCCCAGGGAAGAGAGATCAGATTGGACACCTGAGCAAATTATTTATTTATTTATTTACTTTAAAAGCTAACAGACCTAAAGATCAGTTTGCTGCATTTGAGCAACTTCAATTAGAAACTTCCTGGTAACAAAATACATTCTAAAGTTAAAATGTAAAGGACAAATCAAGAGAAGTATTTGCCACATGTATGAGAAGACATCAATGTCTAGGGAACAGAAAGAACTGAAATAAGAAAAGTCAAACAAAGCGATAGGAAACTGGACAAAGTGACCAGGAGAGTCACAAAGGACGAAAAAGACTTCCTCATGCAGAGATACCCACTTCGCTGCTCCTCGGGGAAAGGAAGTTAAAAATGAACACTGATCGGGAAATTAATTTTGCCTATAAGATTGACAGATTCTGAAAAATAGTGATGATATTAAACGCTGATAAGAGTTTCTGGCAATGAAAGTTGGCAAAGCTGTCTTGGCGGCCAGCTGGCAAGGCTTCCGAATTTAAACTACACGTACTTTGGTGCATTTGACCTAGCAATTCAGTTCTCAGTATCTATCCCAGAGACGCACCTGCCGCAGTGCACCAAGAGGAAGGGACAAAGAGGTTTATTACAGGACTGCTCATAAGAGTAAACATTGGAGGAAAATGTACAGGAAAAAGGGATGGTACATTCATCCTATGAAATATTAACCAACCACAGGGACGTGTAGCCTTGCAAACTTGGACTTGTAGGTGGTCCAAAAGAAAGAGGCCTGAGTGTCTGCTTCCCCGGGCTGTCCTGTGTTCTAAGGGGCCTGGAGGCTGAATTGAGAGCCAGGAGCTAATAAAGCAGGAGGGCAAAGGCAAAGGCTGAGGGGAGCCCCTTGGCAGGAGGCTCATGTGGTTCTGCAGGCATCTTGAGCCAAGGTGTGGCCAGGTGAGGCGTGTCCGGGGTTGAACTCACGAGTTCAAGACCTCGCGTGAGAAGCTCAGCAACCAGGCAGGTACAGGATCACCCTGGAGGGATCCGGCCTGCACCCGCCTCCTCAGGGCAATCCTGTCTCTGCCTGGATGCTCACACGAAGGCCCCTCCACACATGGGGAGGCAGGTGGAGGCAGCAGCTACCCGAGGAGTAGAGCATTTTTATGCCAGACAAACTGAACCTTCCCTAGCCAGACTGTTCAAATAACCAGATCAGACCAAGCTTTAAACCACATTAGATGACATTATGTAATTTCTCCTGCTGGCCAAGGGAGGAGTGGTTTGAGAGGAAAGTCAGTTGAGTAACAAACAAAACATTATCACTTCCTTCTGGGTTGGAGCTGAGTTCTGGAGCCCTGATGTGGTGCACTCTGTTGAGTCCGTTTCCTCCGCCTGGCATGCGCTCCCTTCCCTCCCCTTAGCTCCAATTTGCTTCTCAATTTAGCCCTGATTTCCTCCTCAGGGAGCTGCCCTTGAACCCCCAGACTGTGTACCAAGAGGAAGGTACAACATTTAGATCAGCATTTCGTTCACTGTGTTGTCATGCTTGCCTCCCCCATCAGACGGTGACGAGGGGTAGGGGGGTGGGGGAGCAGAGGCCATCTACTGGGCTTCACTGTACCCTCAGCACCTAGCACAGTACTCGGCACATGGCAGCTGTTCAGTCAGTGCTTGCTGGATAAAGGAGTGAATAAATGAATCCATGCGTGAGAGGGGCTGCGTTTATGGTAGACCTGACACATGACCTTGGGCGAGTCATTTCCCCCTTTGGGCCTGTTTTCCATTTTCAAAGAGGTGAGGGTGGAGGAGCTGGGCTTCTCTCTGACAACCTCACCCATCCAGTCCTCTCTTGCCCAGGGAGCCCAAAACTTCCGGTGTTATGTTCTGTCTGCCACTGAGAAATCCAGACTAGAGAACCCTCCCTGTCTGTGCAATTGCCCTGCCCCCTCCAACGCAGGCCTTTGCAAAATCCTGTCGCTTCCTCTTTCCAGACTTACGTCTGGGTTCCTCCCCACACCCTCCTCCTTGAGGGACCCTGAAGCTTCCAGATGGGTGTGGTTTCTGCCTCTTTCCCGGAGTCCAGCAGGCAGCAGCCCAGCGCACTCCAAGGAGCTGCCCGAAGCTTCTCTCTGCCCTGGCAGGGGGTCCCTCTCCTCTTCTTAGACTAGTCCTCTTTCTGGGTGCCATTCTCCCTCCTGTCTGTGCCCCCTCCTCTCCTCCTGTGTGTCTGTCTCTTGGCTGTTGTGCCTCTGGCTTTGTTTTTTCTCTCCCTGCCTTTATCTCTACTTGCTCTTTGTACCTTTCTTTGCTTTGTTGACGTAAGAACATGCAAACCTGTAGAGAATTTTTAATTAAAGTTTATTTCAGTCAAACAGAGGATATGCTTGGAAGCAAGATCTCAACAGATGGCAATATGTGCTTCTCAGGATGGCAGTTTGCAGCTTCCTTTGTGCATTTGGAATGAAGAAGGGAACATAGGGAAGATTCCGTGAAGCGGGGAGAGAGCAAGGTGGGGATTAGAGTACAGGATAGTTAACAAGATCATGTGTTTTCCTGAGAGTGGTTTTTCTTTGTTAAAATTTTTAATCAAATTTATTGGGGTGGCATTGGTTAATAAAATTATATAGGTTTCGGGTGTACAGTTCTATAATACATCATCCGTATACTGTGTTGTGTGCTCACCACCTCAAGTCAAGTCACCTTCCATCACCATTTATTCCTCCTATCCCCATTCTACCTTCCCCACCCCTTTTCCCTCTGGTAATTGAGGGTGATTTCTCCTGAGGGGTCTGGAAAGAGACATGTAAAATGTGTGTTAACCTTGATGTGCAGAAACAGTAAATGAACAGGTCTTGCTAAAGACAAAGATAAGCCTTTTATCAAAGAAGTTATAGGTCTGAGATGTGACTACGCACCACATTCAGCCTAGTTAGGAATTTATGAACAGATTACCCTGTGAGGTTACTTTCTGTAGAACTCCTTTCCATTCACACCTTTCCTGTCCCTCTCTCTGTGTCTTTGGTTGTCTGTGTTCTTTTCTCCTGTTTTCCTCTCTCCAGACCCCTAGTGGCCTTTTGCCCCTCCACAGGCCTTAGCCTCTCCACCTGGCGGAGGGCTGCTCTCAGTTTCTCCCAGAGCCCCTTCCTGGCTTCTGACTCCTCTGCCCAGGTCCTGGCCAGCCCGAATCCCCACCTACAATCTTCTGCTGGGGAAGTGCTCCAGGATGACCACTGGCCCCAGCACAGTCTAGGGGGTGTGTTGGACTCACACATCCTAGCATTGCCTTTTTGAAGAATAGGAGAGAGGTGTCGTGACCCACAGCCAGGGTTGTCTGGCCATTCTGGCCTGAAGAGACCCTGCCCCCACCCTGTGTGAAGCAAGCAGCCTGACCCTGACTGCCCCAGTGGTCTCCCCAAGCAAGGGCTGCACATGGCTCCCTGAGGGGGCTGCTTTCCTCTGCTGGCTTCTTCCCACAGAGCCTGCTGGGAGCTGGGCCGTTTGATAGCAGGACCGCTTCTGTTGAGAGGAATCAGAGCCCAAGGGCCAGACAGAGGGATGTGAGAGCCCAAGAACAAACACGAGACAGAGATGGTGAGACTGGAATGTGAAGACTGATGTGGGAATTAAATGTGCAAGATTCCACTTGGTTGGATCCTGGGCTCTGATCCTTCCCTGTGGGGCAGTCTTAGGCAAATCACTTCCACTTTCTGAGCCTCTGTGCTCTTTCCTGTAGGACCGGACAACCAGTTCCCTCCAGGTGTGCTGTTATGATAATTACCTGTGAAGACATAGATAAAGCATCCAACTTGGAAGGCTCATGACAACAATAAATGCTACTGGACATGGAATATAAATGCCTGACAAAGAAATGAGCTCGGGCTCAGGGGCTCTGTGTTAAAATCCCATTTATATCTTCTGAGGCTGGTGCAGGGGCTGGGAGGAGAGATACTCAAAAAAGGGTTGAAGAGTAGATGAAGGGATGAGGGGATGAATGACCCAATCCCAGTCACTGATCAACTGTGGCCCTGAAAAAAGTCACAGGTCCTCAATAAAATGGAGAGATATTTTTTTTAACTTGCAAGGGTGTTGTAAGGATGAAATTAAACAAGGAATATAAAAGTGCATAGTTAGTGTTCAACAAATCTTAGTCTTTATACAAATGATAATAATCATAGCACAAGAATTAAAGTGGAAAATTCAGTGTAAGGCCAATCCTTATACAACATAGGCCAGTTGCCCCATTTAAGCTCACAGTGCTAAGAACATGGACAGAGGTTCTTACTTTTTGGAGGCCTTTGTGCTCAGAGCTGACTGAGTGAAGATGCTTAGCATTGTTTTGGGAGGCTCTTGACCAAGTGTCTGCTGAGGAACCAGAGCTTCAAATCCAGGGCAGACCCAAGGAGGCAAGAGTCTGGGGGCCAGTCCTGCCAGTGAGGACAGAGGCCTGGGAGGGAGGCTGTTTCCATGACTACAGGCTTCATCCCATTTCAATACTGAGACCGGGTACATCCTATCTCCAGGCTGGGCACCAGAACCCTGTCCCACCTGAGCATAGACCACAGTGGCAAGGCAGCCAGATCTGCCCTTGCCTGATTCTGGCTGCCCTTGAACATGCCCCATGTGCTACTGAAGGGGTTCAGAACTGGCTTCCCCAAGACATGCCACTTTGGCATGTGAATTATTTTGAGCTGAAGGCAATTGAGACCCTGTGGGCTCACAAGAAACTTTTGCCTCTCCCTTAAAGAGTCTAAATTAGGGGCCTTGCCCATAATAAGAGTTATTGCCAGAAATAACCTCTTATTACCTACCTATAGAGCAAGGAACATCTAATTACTGAACATCTGCTCAGCCTGCAATGAACTTCCTTGCCTCTGAAGACCCAAGGCAACTATTCTACATACACTTAGCTCAGAATTCCACATATACTTTCTGTCTGTGGACCTGTCCTATATGTGGTGGTGGTGGTGGGGAGGCCTATCTCTGACTTTCTCACATATGTGGGGTTTCCATACATGCATATGCAATTAAATTTGGTTATTTTCTCTTGTAAATCTTGCTCATGTAGATTTAATTTTCAGAAAGAACCTTGAAGGGTGGGGGAATGTTTTTTCGTCCCCCACACCAACCCATCTGTGCCTTGGCTCCCATTGTCCTGCCCCCTGAGATGTGCTGTCCAGCCTTCTCTTTCTGTTACTGTCCTGCTCACCTTTCAGCTGCCAGTTCTATCACAACCCCCTAAGATTTCTCTAGGCCAGAATGATTCACTCACTAGCCTGAGCCTCGGTTTGCTCATTTGTAAAAGAGGGCTGTTTATATCTACCTGTAGGTCATATGAGCATTGAGTGAGAACACACATATGACAGTGTCCAGCATGATTTTGACCCACAAGTTCTCCCTTATCATGACACTTTCTTTCTTTCTCCAATAAAACATTTGTCTTGTCATTCCCCTTACGTTAGTTGGCAAGTGTGCACCTTCAGAATGGGAAGTCTGTGAGGACAGAGTTGTTCCCATGCCCACTGCTTAGTATTGGACCCAACCCAACACAACATGCACCAAGGGAAGTGGCCACGGCCCTGACCATCATGAGATAAATTAAGCCACATCCTCTGAGGACTTGTTACGTGCCAGGTAGCATTCTCTAAGCATCATTCAACCACTCAACAACTGATTCAGTGAGCATCTACCAAATGTCAGGTTCTGTCATTGGCATTCAGGTAACATCAGTAAACAAGAGTCACAAATTCTCTGTGCTCATGGAGCTCGTCTTCTAGAAGAGGGAGCAAATGACAAGCAGCAGACAGTAAGTGTTAGCAGGCGACAAGTGCTATGAATGAAAATAATGCAATAACAAGGGGGAGTGTTGGAGGAGGAGAGTAGGTGACAATTTAAATAGGGAGGTCAGTGTGGGCCTTTGAGCCAAGGTTGGAAGGGGTGAGGGAGTTCACCATATTGACATATCTGTGGGAGGCATGTTCCTGGCCAGGGGAACACCCAAGACAAAGGCCCTAGGTGAGCTGGGCTGGCCAGTTGGATGGAGAAGGGGAAGAGGGAACATTACGTGACAGGTCCAGGGTGTTACTGGGTCAGTGCACCGGGGCCTTAGAGGCCATTGGAAGGACTTTTGGCCTGAATAAACTAAGGAGCCACTGGAGATTTTGAGCAGAGGCGTGGCATGATTTGACACATCTTTTCAAAGGATCGCCCTGCATGACTATTCTATGGGTTTAAATCCAGGTCCATCTCTTTGTAGCTGCATCGCTGGGCAAGACATTTTGCCACTCAGCTTCAGTTTCCTCTCTGTAAATCCTTGGCTGAAACTCCCGTCTGCTTTGAAGCCTAAGAATAGCAGACTTTCTGAGCAGTTGGTTCATTTCAATCTCACGAACACGGTGGAGGCATTTCTCATGCTTACTGCGTGTTGGGAAGCTGAAAGCAAAGCGGGCGTCCACCGGGAGCCAAGGCATCGATCGGGAGGCAGTTGCAGCTTTATTCTTGTGCTTGTTCCTTTTTATGCCTACTTAAAAAAAAAAAGCCACTTTAAATGTTATATGCTTTAAATAATTTCCTTAATATAACAGATTACAAAAACAATACATGCTATGTTAGGTATTTTGGGAAATGGGCATGTGAAGTACCATGAAGAAAATATATGTGAACTTTATTGTTGAAGGTATACAGATGTTCCCGTTTTTTCCCCCATTGACCCCTTCTAGCCCACACCCTCCCATCGCCCCAGGCCTTCACCACACTATTATCTCTGCCCATGGGTCTGCATACATGCATACAAGTTCAAAGATAACAACTTTTACTCCGTCATGTCCTCGCCTAGGCTGCCGGGGAATTGTATCTTCGCACCAGGGTGGAACACAGATGATGAAGGCAGAGAACAGTTGGCTTTTGAGGTTTGAGTGTGAGCAACACATCTGAAAAAATTAATGAAGTGTTAGATTCCAGACCAGACAAGGAATGTTCTAATGGTGAGGAGAGAGGTGGAGGGAAGGTGAAGAATTGGGGGTGCTAAGAAGGGGCTCAGCATCATTCACCCACTCGCCCCCAAACCCCACCTTGCTTTCCCCTCAGAAAGCCAGTGCGCTGGACCAGCCCCAGGGAGGCAGAGGAGTGTGGTGGGAGTCCATGAGCTGGGAGAAGGCCAAGACGTTTGACTTCTGGCTGAGGCTCTGGGTATCAGAGCAGAGATGGTTGCAGAAATCCAAGCAGAGGGGCCAAGAAAGCCTGGCAGAATGCCCCAGGAGAGGCTTGGAGGTGGAAGAGGGAGGGTCTGGCCCCAAGCATGTGTGTGTGTGTGTGTGTGTGTGTGTGTGTGTGTGTGTGTGTGTGTTAGGGCATTATAGAAAGCTCCCTGGGGTCCCCTTGGCTTACTCACAGGTCAAAAGTGCACCTGCTGTGTAGCTGTATCAGTTTCCTGTGGCTGCTGCAACATACTGCCACACACTTGCTGGCTTAAAGCAACAGGCATTTATTATTTCACTGTTCTGGAGGCCTGAGGTCTGAAATCAGCTTCCCCATCCTGAAATCGAGGTGCTGCGGGGCCATGTTCCCTCTGAGGCTCTCAGGGAGAGCATTCTCCTTGCTTTTCCAGCTTCTGGCGGCGTTGGTGTCCTTTGGCTTGTGGCCGCATCTTTCTCTGTTCCATCTTCGTGTCTGTCCACTCTGCCTCCGCCCCTCTCTTATGAGGACGCATGTGATCACAGCGAGGACCCATCTGGACAACCCAGGATAAACTTCTCTCCAGATCTGTATCTGCATTGCCTATTTTGCCATTTCATCTCCTGTTCCGGGGGATTATTACACAGTGACTATGTTTGGGGGGAAAGGAATTTTTTTCTGCTACCACAGGGGCTGCCTTGCAAGGCCTGACCAGGCAGCACCCACTGAGGACTAGCAGCCGGGGCTCAGACAAGCTGATGGGAGGTCTCAGGGGACACCATTGTGGACAGATTGACGACACTTGAAAGAACAGGACCTACTTCTAAGAACCAGGTAGAGGAGATGGGATGGGTATGTGTGGGTGGGGATCCACAAATGACTGAGATTAAGTTTTCATCTCATAAAATGGGGGTTCTCAGTAGACATTAAATTAGGGGGAAATGAAGCCACCGCTTTGTTTTGCACTGCTGAGTCTGCGTGGCTTGCAATTAGAATTCACTCCGCATACTCACGTACATGCATAATCACACATACACTCTCATCTATACATGGCAATTTTTAGGCCCTAGTTTTAAACTTAAAATCCTGTAACCATCTTGCCCTGTCATTGAATTAAATATCCTTCTACATCATCATTTTTACAATTGCCTTTAGCCTTTCATTGACTAGTATACAATTTGATGTAGACACCGTACAATTTTATAAGACTGGATTGAGACAGGCCAGAGGTGCGTGAGGAAGCCTCAGGACATCAGACTTTCTTTGGTTCAGGCTGCCCTGGAAAGTTGGGGCCTTAGCCTCTGATGAGAGGGAGGCCACCCGGAGTCCACAGAGGCCATGGACAATCCACATGCAGACGAGGGAGAGCTTATCCTGTGTCTCCAACTCAGGCAGGCAGGGTCTGAAGATGTATGTAAATCAGCATTGATGCCAACTAACCTCCCCATGTACATCTGACGATCTTACCAGATCAACAAGCATGTCCATGTTGGAACATTGCCCGTGTCGGGAACTAAGTGAATAAAGGAGGGACTCATGGGTGTCATGAGACCAGCTGAGAAGGCAGCTGCCTGGAAACTGGTGACTTTCCCCAGCCACCCCGTGACTCTCTCGGACTCTGCGGGCAACACGCCGCGTGGCCATCAGCCAGAGCAGACCCTTCTGTGCCCTCTTACAGGAACAAAGGTCATTATGCTCATTAAAGCAGTCGTTCAGCAGCCATTTCCTGGTGCCTGCTTTGTGCCCGACCCTGGGCTGGGTCCTGGGGCACACAGGTGCTTCAGACAGGATTCCTGCTCTCAGAGGACTCCCCCTCAGGGTACCTGGGTGGGAGACAGAGTTCAGTCCTGTGGTGGATGGCAGCATGGAGACCCCAAGTCACTCAATGAGTCAAGGTAGACTTCCTGCCAGGGTGATGAACAGGATGGGTGTTGATGGGTGAACAGGAGTTTGCTGGCCAGGATCGATGTGGGGAGTAGGGGAAGAAGGCATTCCCTCTGCTCCCTGTGTTAGCCCCACTGTGAGGCAGAGGCTGTATGAAATGAGAAGCACAAGAACGTTCTGTGGAGGCACCTGAGTCTCAGAGAACACAGTGGCATGCTCAATCACACATCAGGGCTCAAACCCTCCAAGTCCCAACCTCACCCGACCCTTCCTGGGCATCACACTGGAGGACAGCACCAGGCGGCTACGGGGACGGGCTCCCCACTCTGAGGGTACCCACGCAGGCTGGCCACCCTATCCCCGACTCTGCAGCACAAACGGATGTTGACTATGTCTTTGATTTCTGTTTCCTGTGCCCATGAGGGTGGAGACTGTGGAAGAGTCTGTTCCCAGGTAAGACCAAAGTAGGTCTCCAGGCCGGTGATCCTGGAGGCCGTTGGGGAGGGAGGGTGCTGGGACAGCTAGAGAAGTCAAGCCCAAGTAAACACTGTCCTATTAGATGTGGTGAAGCCAGGATCGGAACCAGAAAGCAGCTGTGTCAACTGCCCAGTGCCAGGGGGTGGGCATGGGATGGGGGAGAAGGCCAGAGCAGGGATGGACGTTGACCTGTATGGCATTTTATGACGGAGCCCTGGAAGTCCCATTGCATCGCTTTGGCTGTACCCTATTGGTCAAGGCAGTTGCAGGGACCTGCCCGGTTCATGGGGAAGAGGGTACAAACTCCACTTCTTGATGGGGTGTGGCAAGGTTCTGAAAGAGCCCTGGGAAGGAGGTGCTGGCGCCTCGTCTTGGGAAAGTGCGATTGGCTGTCCGTACCGCTTTGCAGCATGTGTTTTCACTTTCTTTAAGGCACCTTCTGACGAAGAGAAGTCCTAGACTCCATAGTAGCCAAATTTATTGCACGTTTCTTTCCCTTTATGTTTGCATTTTTAAATGTATCTTTTAGGAAGCCCTTCCAGATCTTAAGTTCATAAAGGAATGTTCCTATATTTTCTCTGAACATTCACAAGAACAGTGGCCTTCACGTTTCAGTCCTTGCTCCATCGGGAACTGGCTTTTGTGTTCGGTGGAAGGTGCAGATCACATTTCTTTTTTATTTTTCAGGATAACCAGAAGTGTCAGCACCATTTCCAGTGAATGGTCCACTTTTCACCTGCAATGCTGCTCTCATAGATCAAGTTTTTTAAAAAAATCACAAATGAACATTGAAAGTTATTGACTCTATTTCTTTTCATCTGAGATGAAACTATGGCTTTTCTCCTTTAATCTGCTATTGTTGGATATTAATTAAGACAAGATTTGGCTGTGCATGGCAGAACCCTCCCCCGCCCCCCAAAGTAGTGGTTTAAACGTAAGAGGAGTTTGTCTTTCTCCCATTCAAGTCTGCATGGGAGACTTCAGGGGTGGTTTGGCGACTGTGCCCCAGGAAGTTCTCAATTTTCCAAGCTTCTTCACAGGAAAAAAACTGCCGAAAATTATTCATTTTTCATTTGTAATGAATAAGTATTATGTGGGGAAGTATTTTGAAACTATATAAACATTCCATTCCTCATCAAATCCTCCCTCGCTCCTCCTCCTTCCCTCCCTCCCTGACAGTTTGGATTCATCGTCTCTTATTTTATTCAGTGAGTTATAATCTATTACTGTCACGATTTATTTTGATGCACAAATTGTTCCAGATTTGACCAAAGACTTGTGTGTCCTTTTTATATATCCCCATCGTTGTTTGGGCACTTCCTTACTTCCCTAAGAATCATGGTGACTTCTGGTATCGGTTGTCCGAATTACACCATTTCCTCCTTCGCTGTCAGCTCACGGCTCTGAAGCCTGCCAGCGTGTGCTCCTCCAGAGTGCTTCCTCTGATTTACTATTCAACCCGAGGAGCAAATCACTAGGATCCATAAGAGCATGTGGGAAGGAAAGTCACCGTGTTCATTTTTGTTCAGGCTACACCACACTCCTGTTGCTCTGCCTGTGGCCATGACCCGGATCAGGCAGAGGTTCTCGGGCCTATGGCCATGCCAGACCCCCAGCTTAGGGAGAGGCTAGGTGTTCTCTGCTCTGAGTGTCCTGGATCTCCCTGCCACAGCACCCAACCTGTGGGCCAGGTACTGGCCCTCTTCCTCATCCTCCGTCTCCTCTCCTGTTTGGGGCTTTCTTTCAGGCTCTCAACTTTTTGCCAAGTTTCTTTCTCCTTTCACTATCTTTGTTGCCTGTAATCTAAGCCTGGTTCTGCTATCGATTTGCTGGGCCTCAGTTTTGTCATCTGTAAAAGGGGAGAGGGTTGACGGTGGTAGAGTCTAAAGCCCCTGCTGGCTCTGCGCTCTCCCAACTCCTGACTCTGGCACCGGCCTTTCATTTGCCCCTCTCTTGTGCTCCTTGTCTGACTGATCATATACTCCTCCCCTCTGCCTCTGATTCTCTCAAGTCTCTCTCCTTCCTCTTTCTGTGACTTTATTTCCCTTTCTGAACATCTACCTCCTATCTTAACTTTTCTTTCTTGAACGTATTTCTCTCTTTCTCCCTTTCTCTGTCTCCACTGCTTCCGACTCTACAGTCTTTGTCCTCTCTGGCTTTCTACCACTTCCCCATCTATGAGAAATTTGCTCTGAATTCTGTGTCTCCTTCTTATCCCGTTGCTACTTGACAACCGTTCCTGGACTCCTTGCCCAACATTGCTTTCTCAGCCTATTCCTGAGTCAATGTTTCTGGGTTCCCACCCTTTCCTATTCCTGCCCAGAGTCCACTTTCTCATTCGTGCCCTGGCCTGGGGCTGGGAGCTGGGAGCCCCTACCAGAGCCAGGCTCCTCCCTGTAATGGAAACAGCAGCTGCGAGACTGGCTCCAGGAGGCATGTTGGGTCCAGTTGGCTGCCTCTGTCTCAAAGAAGCTCAGAGAATCAGACGCAGCTTCACTCACACGTGGTGTCCCATTCTGCCAAAGCCCAACCCAGGGAGCGGGCACCAGCTGCACAAGCAACCTTATCCCATGTTTGCATGCACCTGCACCTATGCACGGCACACACGCACGCACACACGCACACACACAGCCAGGCCCTGAGCACTGGCAATCGCCTGTCATTGGGAAATGCTGCTGGTACTCAGGTTCATCTAAAAAGTGCTTCCTCTCAAAAGAATCCCAAGTCTACTTTGCAGAGAGGATCCCTTTGTTAACTTTTGGTCGAGAATGTGTTTGTGTGTTTGCAGAGAACAACTCCAAGACCATGTGAGTTCCTGCGACAGTGAGGAACTGATGGGTCTGTTCCAGCCATGAGGACAGTCCAGAGATGGGGGACGCTGACAACACCTTGCCATGCTAGCTGTCGGCAGCTGTGCGTGGCTGCAGGCGGCCCAGGACCATATCAGAGAGGATGGATCTTGCATTGCCACCATGTGTCCACCTTCTGGATACCATTGCTGACATGTACACATGAAGAACTATTTGACATTGAAACTGGGACTCAGAACAGTTGGACATTGAAACTGACACTCAAACATTTTTTTGTTCTTATACCTTTGTTTCTAGTATGCAGAGGCAAGATATTTTTGAAGAAAAGAAACAGGGGGAAGTGATTGATATAGAGGCAGGGTGGCCTTGAAGAGGCTGTCAAGCTACAGGGGGAAGGCTGAGGTGGATGGGAGGCGGATGCTGGGGGAGATCAACCGAAGGACTTGTATGCATGCATATGAGCATAACCAATGAAAGAAAGACACTGGGGCGGGGAGGGGGGCAGGTGGGGACATGTGCTGGGGGGTAAGGGAGGCTGGGGGGAGGACATTAGGGGGGAAAAAGGAAAACATATGTACTACTATTAAATATAAGTTATATTGTAAAAAATATATAAATAAATAAATAAATAAATAAAAAGTGCTTCCTCTCTTTGGAGGCTACTCTGGCCTTAATTGCCAGTTTCCAGCCTTTGGAATGCTCTCCACGTGGACTTGGATCAAGACTCAGTAGGCAGGAGACTTCTGACCCATCCATGGATTAGCTCTGGCTTCGTTTCCATCAAACCCACAGGTTCTGCACCTTGCAGTCTGGCCCTGCGCTTTGCAGAATCTAGATCTAACATTCACTTACTGGGCAACTCCCTACCAGTGCTAGGAGCACCTGTCATCTCACACACACCTCAGGGCAACCCTGGAGGCAGGCACAGCGGTCCTCCATGCTACAGTAAGAGGACGTAGGCTCCCAAGGCCACAGGCCAGTCAGAGGCAGGATTTACAACCCTCACACGTCTGATCGGCCCACGTTGTCCGTAACCCACCGTGACCACCCAATAGTGGCCATTTGACAGTGGGAGGAGACGCTGAGAGATCCTGTGGGAGCCGACCGTTGGCAGCCGGCTCAAGTCCTGGAAAAGGAACAACTGAACGCGGTCGGGTCTGATATCCCAGTGGGGGTTCAGGCTACAGTCATATTTCTGACGAAAGGCTCGGGTCTGCAAATCAGGGGTGAGGGAGTGTGGCACTCGGGGTTGGAGGGCAGGCCCCGTTACGGGTATCACACGCTTAAAGGAAACCAGCAGGCCTCAGACGGCAGAGCGAGGAGTGGCAGTCTCTGTTTGGAGATGCCGAGCTGGTGGTCTGATGGTATAGGAAGGAGAAGCCTTCTGCTTGGCTCACTGCCCAGACCCCTTGACATCGAGTCAGGTGGGCGCCTCAGGCCTCCAGGGCCGAGTGTTGGTTCTGTGTACTCGGTCCTGATCCCAGCCCAGGGTTAGTTCTACAGACACTGTGCTGGGCCTGCCCTGCCTGGGGCCCTGGGATCCTGGTTCCATGGACAATACTCTGACAGTGCTTCAGGCTACAAACTCTCAGCCCATGCCCTCCAGGGTACTGACCAGGACCCGCCTGAAAAGCGTGGCTCACTTCCTCATCATGCTGCTGCTCAAGGTTTTCTAGAGGCTCCCCTGTAATCCTGCTGTTTGCCACTGGCTCTCTGTCAGCTGGTGGGTCTCACCAGCTACCTAGTGTTGCTTCTCTCTGCTCTGTCATTTTGCTAGAGTGGGATGAAATGGCAGGCCAGCTCATCAGCTGCACACGCTTGAGGAAGGGAGGGGCTGAGGTTCACCAGACCACGGAATCCATTCCAAAGTGAGTTGTTCCCACCGCCTTCTGTGCTGCCACCTTTCAGTGTGTTGCTACCCTCTCCTTCCTCCACTAGGCTATAGCAGGGGCCTTGGCCTAGTTGCCTGTCTTCCTGGGAACTAGGAACAGAGCTGACACAGAGTAGGAGCATCAGAAACTGTTGAAGTCACAAACTAATGAAGAGGCAAATGTCAACAAGCTGGACTAACGAATGGGAGGTGCTCAGAGTAAGTTTATTAAGAACCAGTGTCAAGATCCTGCTCGAGCTGGGACAGAGGAATGGGCATGTGCTGCTGGTGGAAGAGCAGACCTTGCAGGTGCCGCTCCACACTGTGCCCAGCACTGGGGGCTCCTGAACCCCAAAGGTCGCCTTGGGCCCCTGCAGCCCACACTTGGGCCTGGTCCTGCTCCACCTGCATTAGCCTACAGCACTGTGGCAGGTCCCAGACACCACCTTCTGAATGGAAAAAGGGCAAACCTCTTTGGTCCTCTCCCAGTCTCGAGGCCTGGCCCATGCATGCCACCTTCTGAAATAGGGACACTGTGGTGTGGACAAGCTTCCTCCTCAGGCTCAAAGCACAGCCCAGGCCTGGCGCCAGCTCTCCATCTGAGGCCCACTGGCTCCTTTGTGTTCTGGGCTGGACATTCCCGCAGCCCAGCAAGGCCACTTGCTCTAGAAAACGTTGGTTTTCTGTTTTTTGTTTGTTTGTTTGTTTGTTTGCTTGTGTTTTTTTTTTAAGTGTGTAGAACTATGCCCTAACCAGTTTGGCTCAGTGGATAGAGCGTCAGCCTGCAGACTGAAGGGTCCTAGGTTCGATTCTGGTCAAGGGCATGTACCTTGGTTGTGGGCACATTCCCAGAAAAGGGATGCAGGACAGCTGATCAATGTTTCTCTCTCATCAAGATTTCTAACTCTCTATCCCTCTCCCTTCATCTCTGTAAAAAATCAATAAAACATATATTTAAAAAAGTGTGTGCACTGGGCTAAGCTTTCTGCAGTTTGCCACCTGCCCACCCGCTCATTCCGAGGCAGTTTTACCAAACCTGGTCCCTCCGATGAATCCCTGACAGAGATCGGGAATGACAGTAGCACATGAAATAAACACAGCAGGAAAAGTACAGCCTCCTGAATCACTTTGTTCAGATGGCAAATTCACACCTAGTGGCTGCAGGAGTTGGACATCAAGTTCCACCTTAAAAATGTTAATTTCCCACATGAAGAAGGGTCACTTACAGCTCCTGGGTGGGCTGTGGGGTGGGTATTTGGTATCCACCCAAGGTGGCAGGATGAGCTCACTGAATTCTGTCTCTAAGAACCTTCCCCGCCCCTGAGCAGCACGGAGCTCCCACACTGGCCCAGACCTGCCTTCATTCCCCAGAACCACTTGCATCCTGACTCTCTCCATTCGCCTAGAAACCCCATTAGGGACTTTAGAGGCCCTTTTACTTCCCACCTTGTACTTGACAGTCATACAAACCTGTCCAAGCTATGAATACATCACCTGTGAGTGTTGAGGGCCTCTGTGTACTGAGCATTGTGTGGGGTCTATCTCATTTAATCCTCATGACAAAACCAGGAGGAACACTTATTTCTCCATTTTACAAAAGGGCCCTGGGATCTGGGCAATGAAGTACCCTCCCAAGGCCCCCCATGTTCCTGGAGGCAGGGCAGCTGGGTCTGTCTCTGAGCCTGTGCTTCTCCCCTTTCTCTCTGCTCCTCACAGACGCTGACCCAGTCCTCTGTGTCTTTGATTCTTTCACCCACCAGAGCTGCCAACAAGCTACAGGCAGGCCCGGTGCTGGCTGCAGGTGCGCCCTCCTGCAGGCAGCGTTTTACTGCCAAGAAACTAATCGAGGCCAATTATTGGGGCCTTGGTGCCCTCTGCTGGATAAAGACTTCTTCTGGCACTGCACACCTTGTGCTTCTACCAAGACTTTCTCTGTGGAGGTGAACGCCAGACCATGGACCCCTCAGACCCAGAAGCGTGTCTGATTGCAGGACTGGGCCCCCAGGACAAGTTAGTTAAAGGTTAGGTTTGGTCAGATGAGCCCTGGCAAGAGGTGGACCTGAAAGGCCATGGCCACTGGGTGGATGGCAGGGTAGAGTGAGTGGGGCTCCAGCTGGGAGTGTCAGCCCTGGATGGATCCCCGTGAGTCAAGTCTGCTGAGGTCTCCAAGTGCCAACATGGGAGGCGCCAAGCCAAGAAGATGGACAGACTTCAGAAATAGGGTGTTTTCCAGGTGAAAGGGGACTTGAGTCCTGGTTTGACCCCAGGCCTGCCTGTCAGCTGCATGGGTTGACCTTGACCCTTTCTCTCCAGGCACACAGCCAGCATCTGGATGTGCCTAATACTCTCTAGTCTGCACATTTGCTTGTGTTACCCCTTTCTCCTTAGGTGACCTCCTGGGCTGCTCCTGGGAAAGCCTCCTCTTTGTCAAGGCCTGGATGGATGAAGGCTGCCTTACCATGGACTCTCTCAGGGAAAAATTGTGCCAATGTCTTCCATTTGCCCACTAGATCCTCTCCCTGCCTTGACTCACCCCGTCTGGGCCCCAGGAGGCTGCTCTGCCTAAGCGATATCACCGGGTCCCTTGCCTCACTGAATGACATTGAAATGCCAGAACATCCTTGGGACGTTGTGGAGGAGAGAGTCTGAGGCTCAAGAAAGTGGACACGTTGCAGTGTATCTGCTACTTGCAATCGGCTCACAGCCCTGGGAGAAGCCTAGGACACGTCTTTCGCCAATACATTAAGAAACACATTCGTGGCGTTGGGAATAGCTCACCACCCTTGAAGGACTCTATGATGCTTGTTCTCTGTAAGCCAGAGGTGGCTGGGGGATGGGAGGGTTGTAATCCAAGTTCATGATCTCCGTGTGGATAATGGGAGCCCAGATAGATGGCAGCACTTAACCATCGGAAACAAGTTGAACACAATGACCAAATAAGCGACAGATGTGGAGTGGTTCTTGGTTCTTGGGATGTGTTAGGGATCTGTGGGGATGGCTGACTAACCACAGGGTCCCCCAGAGGAAGTGCATAGAAGCCTTCCAAGGTGCTGCTAGTCACACACAGGAAGAAAACGCCTAGGTCTGCTGGGTGGAGACCTGGAGTCATCACCATGTGGGTGCATTGCCTTAGACCTAGGTCCCAGACTGAGCAACTCGTAGGCTCAGGGCTCTGAACTGAGCATCATCCTGGGTCTGTTTGAGGAAAGAGTGTGTCATACATCTTCCTCCAAGGGGTCCTGTGGTCATTTACCAGGTGGCTATTCTCTTGGAGAAGGGAAGCACCCCGCCCACCCAGGAGGTTACTAGGTTCTGGCTCTGTTGCTGGTGTTGATGAAGTGGGCTGCCAGGAATCCTACTGCCAATGACTCGAGGGAGTTTGGAAGTGGATCCTTCCCTACTTGAACTTCCAGATGAGGACTTGCCTTGACTGGCGCCTCAATCGCAGCCTGGTAGACCCTAAATAGAGGTTCCAATTAAGCTGTGTGCAGACTTCTGACCTACAGAGACTAAGATGTATGCTGTTTAAGTCGCTAAGTATTGTGGTAAGTTGTTATACAACATGGAAAACTAACGCAATGCACGATATCTTAAAATGCTGGTTAAATTAGAAATAATCAGAATACTAAATGCTGAGGAAGATATGGTGAAATTTTTATATTTAAAAAATATTTATTTTTGATTGATTTCAGAAAGAGGAAGAGAGGGAGATAGAAACATCAATGATGAGAGAGAATCATCGATTGGCTGTCTCCTACATGCTCCATACTGGGGATTGAGCCTGCAATTCAGGCATGTTCCCTGACTGGGAATTGAACTGTGACCTCCTAGTTCATAGGTCAACATTCAAACACTGAGCCATGCTGGCTGGAGAAACTTGTACATTTCTTATGGGTATTAATGCTATTTTCTTTTATTATGAAAGTTTTCAAACATACACAAAAGTAGGATGAATAGTATAATGAACCCAACTACAATCATGGCCTAGATTCTTTCCACACTTCATTTATCCCTCCTTCTTTTCTGTATAATAATTTCAAACAAATCTCAGACATCTTGGCATTTTCCCTGACACACATTCAAGTATGCTTACTTCAAAAAATGTCTAATCCTATCTAATAAAAGAGTAAGATGCAAATTGACCGTACCTCTGCTACACCCATAAGCCATACTCACAAGCCACATCCACCAACCAATCAGAGCAAGTATGCAAATTAACCCAACCAAGCTGAGGGTTAATTTGCATATATGGGTGCAGAAGATGGTGTAGAAGGAAGCCAAGCACTGCAGAAGGGAGCAAAGCTTCAGAGAAGTAAGCAAGCGGGGCAGGGGAGAAGGGAGGGAGTGAGGCAGCAGAGAAGGGAGGGAGCTTTGCTCAGGCCGCAGGAAGCCCTATTCTTGCAGGAATCTTCCTGCAAAGGGTCTCTAGTTTTTTACATAATCATCTTGCCATTATAATACCCCCAAAAAACTTAAAAATAATCCATATAGCTAATGCTCAGTTCATATTAAAATATCTCCATTATCTAAAGAATATCTTGATCCAATAGATTTTTTGGAACTTGCAATATGAAACTATATGCAACAAAAGCCTTACTAACATTTCTATTCTTTGATTCAGTATGGCTATTTCTGAGGATTTATCCTAAGAAAAAAATTCGAAAGATTACAAAAGCATGGTATCTATTAAAAAGTTGTTTACAATGGTGAGAAATTGCAAACAAATCAGATATGTAGGGTATTAGTCAGGGTACATTCTGGAAAACAGAGTCCTCACCCTTAGTTCCATAGTGGGAAATTAGAATGGGGAAGTGAGGGCAAAGGTGTTGGGTTTGGAAGCCATTCAGAGATCGATAACAGCAGGAAGTTTCTCCCACTCCTGCTGGGGAAGGACAAAGGGAGGAAGAAGGTGGTGGTACCTGGTTCTAGACATTGGAGTCACATAGGAAGAGGTATCTGAAGAGGCCAGAAACAGAGAGGAGACGAAGCCCCTGTTGGCACATTGTCCAAGGTGTTTGTGTGTGCATGTGCAGAGAGAGAAAGAGAGAGAGAGAGGGAGAGAGAGAGAGAGAGAGAGATCTCCTGGTTCTCCCTTTTTCTTGTCCTCCAATCTCCTGTGAGTGTGCCCAATTGGCTGAATCTGGCCAGAAGCCAGTGGCAGGGGATACCAGGAAGTACTAGTAAAGTTTTCAGGATTAGCACCTGCAGGACACAAGTCCCTTCCTAACCTCCCTTTGGGGAGCCCAATAGGGTTTGGGAAGGTCAGGGAGTAATCTGAGAGAAAACAGGTATATGTCTGACACATCAACAGAGGCCCTAAAATCTTTCCAGCATAAAATAAGGGCTAAATAGAAATATTCAACAAAAATATAATTTCTAAGTTATGACACTTCCACTCAATGTGTTCCTTGAGCATCTATACTAATAAAAGGAAAAGATGCAAATTATTCTTACCTCCATGATGCCCACCAGCCAATCAGGAGTGAGTATACAAATTAACCCAACAAAACAGCGGGTTAATTTGCATATGCAGGCACAAAGCAAAGACTGAAGCCTGCGCCCGAGCGAAGACTGAAGGCTGAAGGCTCTGCTGTGGCCAGAGCCAAGCCTGAAGGCTGAAGGCTTGGTTCCGCTGCAGCCCTGGTCCCGGGTGCCGGAGTAAAACTGGTGCTGGCAGCCAGGAAGGAAGACCTATTGCACGAATCTTCATGCAACAGGCCTCTAGTTAAATTATAATTATAAAGTTAATGTAGAATTATGGAAAGCACTTATATGAATTATAATATGACATTATTACCAGTCTTTGCTTTTTCTTTTTTATGCCACCTATCACTTTCCAACATAAAAGATAAATCTACTTACTTATCATATGTATTGCTTGTTGACACACACATCACTCTCTACTTCTGCTATAAAGCTAGCTCTGTATGGGGCAAAAACTTTGGGTTTTTTTGTTTTGTTGTTGATGTAGCTCAAGTGAACAGTGCCTGAAACATGGTACTCCATAAATGTTGCTAAATGGATAAAGTGAGGCGAAGAAGGCAAAATACAACACTCACGTCACAAGGTTGTTGTAAGGGTGAAAGGGGAGGGGGTATGTATGAGCCTACCACTCGGTAGATGCTTATTGTACTTAGTGAAAACAGATTTCACCTAAGTAAAGAGAGCAGGTGGGGGAGGAAGGGCTGACAGTCCACGGGAGAGTGGTGTCTATTTCCTCATAAGGATCCACCCTAAAAGGGAAGATAGGAAAGCCTTCTTGATAATTCCCAAAGAGTCAAAGTGTCGTGATGAGCAGAAACCTGGATGTATAATCACCCCTCCACTTACTAGCTCTGTGTCCTTGGTCAAATTACCTAACCTCTGGGCTGCATTTTCCTTACCTATAAAGTGGGAATGCAGTAATAATAATACCTGTCTCAGTGGGTTGTATAAATAGTGTTGGCACATAGTGGGTGTTCAATAATGCTGGTTTCTTTTTAATTTTTAATTTAATTTTATTGTTTAAGGTATTACAAATGGTAGTATGTCTCTTTTTTTCTCACTAACTCCCCCCAGCCTCCCTTACCCCCTGGCACTTGCTCTCATCTCCCCACCCCCAGTGTCTTGAGTCTGTTGGTTGTGCTTATATGTATGCTTACAAGTCCTTCGGTTGATCTCTTACCCGTCCCCCAACCCTCCCTTACCTTCCTGCTGTAGTTTGACAGTCTGTTCTATGCTTCTTCGCCTCTGTCTATTTTTGTTCATCAGTTTATAATGTTCTTTATTATCCATAAATGAGTGAGATCATGTGGTATAAGCGAAATGCTGGGTTCCTTGGTGTTGGCTCATCCTTCCTCCTGGGAGTCTCAGCCAGTTCTGGAGCTGTCCGGAGTGCTGAAGACATCTCCCCTCCCTCCTTTTCTCCCACCCTTCTTCCCTCTTTGCCTCCCTCCTTCTTTCCCTCCTTTCTTCCCTCCCTGCCTCTTTCTTCTTTCCCTCCCTTCCTCCCTCAGATTCTCTCTCCTTCATTCCCTCCTTCCTTTCTGGCTTGGTTCCCCAGAGCCCTGGATTCTGAACAAATCAAATTTTCCAAGTGGCTTCTTCAGGTTCCGGAGGGGGCAGTGAGGGAATGATCCATATATAAAGCCCTCAGGCAGGAGTCACTGGTAGCCTACGATAGCAGGAATGGTGACACACAGGCTGTCGTGACAATGGGGGTTCCCCAGCCCTCAGCCTGTTTGAAGAGCTTGACATCGAGGACTCTGGTGCAGGAGCCTAAGAGCCCCAAAGGGGCAGGGAGTCAGCCCCGACAGTGCAGTATGGCAGGTGGGTCTCCAGGGATCTTGTCCTGAAGGAAGGCAAGAAGGGCCAGGATGGGGGTCAGGAGGGTGACCCTCGGGTACAGAGATGGAAGGAGTCTTGACTCTGACAGGAATCCCCCATCCCCATTCCCTGGGTTCCTGTCATCTTTCCTATTTTGGGGTCGGGGGTGCGTGTTTATCTGTTAATGTAGCTAAAGGCATCTTCAGCTTTTTGGGTTATGATAGTATGGAGTTGACTGACTCCTTGAACTTGGCTCTATGAGCCAAGCAATCTGTGGTTAAAATGCAAGTGATCTCTCTCCAGGAAAGTGTGCATTTGCCCATTGTGCCGAAGGTGGGAGCACTAGCAGCCCACATACTCCTGGGAGAGGGGACACGGCCAGCCTCAGAGACAAAAGTCACCTATTTTCTGATATTTATTAACAACCCAGACATCAGAGCTGAAGGATCTTTGGAGACCTAAACATTTAAGTTAAGCCCTTCCAGTACAAACAGAAGCATAGGAAGATATGTGAACTCCATCCCACAAATCAGCAGCAGAGCTGCAGCTAATGCTGGCTCCTGCTCTGACCCTCCCCCCTTCTACTTCCCTCTCCTACCTACCGGCTGACCCTGCTACAGGCTTCAGCCTTCTGTGTGTCCTTCCAGGTCATCAGATGCAGAATTCCCAGCCACTGCGAGTTGTCAGAAGGACAGTGGGGCCAGGGGAGCCTGCTGATGCTTTGTGGGACCTAGGGAAGGCCCTTCTTATTCCTCCTTTCCATGCCTCAGTTTTTCCACCTGTTCATAGAGGACTGGGTTTAGATGTTTCGCTCTCCCAGGATAATTCAGTTTTGATGATCGAGGTAATCAATAAAAAGAGGTGATGTTTGCCTTTGTCTGGGCCATGGGAAGCTAAACCTTATTTCAACTGAGCCCTAAGTTTTGGAGAGACCTCAGTCACTGTTCACTCAGTCATTTTGCCTCTATCAGGGCCTCGGGGAATACAGGCAAAGCAGTGGGTCACAAGTGCTTGGAAAGTACCAATTGAGGGTGAGGTGGCTGTCATCCCACCCAGGAATGATTAGCTCTCTGTGAGCCCAGAACAAGCTCAGCTCCTCCCGGGGACTTATCCTGAGGCCGGGATGCTAGGAGACCATGTGGAGCATCATGACAGAAGAGGAAGGAGGGTGCAGAGGGTTCCTCAGAGGCTGGCGGGAGAGCAGCCGTCCCCCCGAGTCACCGAGCCCTTAGCTGGATGAACCCTGGTATCACAGACCCAAAGGAGCCACAGTTGACCAGCACTGCAAACTGGCTTCTTTACAGCTGAGAGGCCGAGGCTTTGAGTGGGGCAGAGGCAGGACTGGGGCTGAAACACAGACGCCCACCTCCCAACCAGCCCTCTGCACCACAGTGCACCCACCTCCCCACAAAGACCCACAGATAGTGATGCCGGTGATAGGTGATAACTGTGTGGTTTAGCACGGACCTACTTACCTCCCTTGAGTACGTGCTGCTCACTTATCTACTCAGCGCAGCGAGTAGCCCCACTGTGCTCTCCACATTGCAGTCTTCACACACAGGACCAGGTGGCTGTTCTCAGGTCCATGTTACAGATGAGGATGCTGAGGCTCAGAGAAGTTAGTGTCTTGGCCAAGGTTAGGAGCTAGTGAGTGATAAAAGTAGAATGTATTCATCCGAGGCCCTTCTTGTTCCTCTGCTCTGGATGTAAATTCTAAGGAGCTGCTCTGCAGAGACCATCCATCACTGTTGGCATCAGGGGGGTGTACTCTCTCGCTCTACACTTCCCAGGGGCAGCTAGTTCCAGCTGGGCCTCTCCTGGAAGCCCTCCCTGAGCCTCCCTAGGAGGCCCTCAGAGCCTCCCCACGGGCCCTGCCTCCCACCCGCACTGTGGTCAGCTCTGCTCCTGGCTGGGACCCGCCTCCCTACCAGCCTAGCAGCTTCTGAAGGGGAGGAGGGATCTCATGCCTTCCTGGGGCACCCACAGTGGAAGCTGCTGCCTGCATGAGCGATGTGGGGGGACTTGGCCGAGTCCTGTGGGTGGGTAAGGGCAGTGCTGGAGATGCAGGCAGAGGCCAGGCAGGAGTCGCCGAGCTGCAGGAGGGAATCGAGGTCCTGGCACAGTGGGATGGAGTGGGGAGTCCTCCAGTCCAGAAGCCCTCCACTCAGTTCCCCTGTACTTCCTCACCTGTACGGTAAGGATAGAAAGTCCTCTGTCTGCACAGGGCTGTGTGGGGATCAGAGCGGGAAAGGTGCACATGCATTGTAAGCCCTCTAGCCACAGACATGCGACGGGGGAGCTACCTGTCCCCAGGCCCTGCTTATACCGGGGGACCCATGGGGCCCAACAGGGTCAGGTGCTAGGGGACAGTGCTGGGCTTGAGGGTAAGAGGCAGGGGAGGCTCCGGGGCACCAGGAGAACTTGGCCCACCTTGAAGGGTGAGTGCAGGAAGAAATAACAGCAATAGATGGACAGAGTTAGGATTTACGGAACCCCTGAATTCCCGGACTGTGGTAAGTGCTTCACATTATGTCCACAGTAACTCCATCAAGTAGCTTTCTTTCTTTTTTTGCATTTTAACTTCTTTATTGATTAAGACAGTGGTCGGCAAACTCATTAGTCAACAGAGCCAACTATCAACAGTACAACGATTGAAATTTCTTTTGAGAGTCAAATTTTTTAAACTTAAACTATATAGGTAAGTACATTGTTATTAACTTAATTAGGGTACTCCTAAGCTGGCCTTTGCTAAAAATTAAAGGGGCTAAAGAGCCGCATGTGGCTTGCGAGCCGCAGTTTGCCGACCACAGGATTAAGGTATTACATATGTGTTCGCATCCCCCCATTACCTTCCCAAACCCCTCCCCCCCAACTCATTCATGCCCTCACCCCCCTGTTGTCTGTGTCCATTGGTTAGGCATATATGCATGCATACAAGTCCTTTGGTTGATCTCTTCCCCTCACCCTCCCCTCCCCTACCTTTCAAGTAGCTTTCATTATCCACGTCTTACTGAAGAGGAAAATGGGGCTGGAAAACTTCAGAGACTGGTGTAGGGCCACGGGATGGGAAGCAGTGATCGAGTCTGGCCAACTCCAGCTCCAGAGCCCACACTGAGCCACCGAGCGCCAGCCCAGGGCCGGGCGTGGGCATCAGGGGGTCTCCCAACATCATGGGTCCAAATCCCTTGTTTTACTAATGAGGAGGCTGAGTTTCTGGCGCGGGGGTGCCTCCAAATTACGTCGGAAGTGCTGGCAGAAAATGCTGGAAATCTTGTCGTTATCCTCTTTCCCAGGACCACATGGGAGCTTGTATCCTGAGGCTTGGTACCGGAGGCTGCCGCCCGGGAAGACTTGCCAGGGTCTGAGGGAGTCCACTTTCATCCGTCCGAGGAGAGCCCCTTCCCTGCCGCTTTTCTCTGTGGTTCTTTGGGGTGCCCTTCTGTGGGCTGGCTCCCTCCCCAATCTGGCCTGGGGGGTGGGGACGTTTACCCTGGGGGTGCTGGGTCCCTGGGACTGTGACCCCATCTTTGCCCAGGCTCTCCCCCGAGTGGCCGCCCAGCTGGCTGTGGACCGCGCCCACCAGGACTCCTCCCTGATGCTGGGCTCGCGGCTGGCTTCCGTGGTCCTTCCCACGGGCTGTGACACCCCCCGCGCCCTGGCCACCTTTCTGGTCCACCAGAACTCCGCAGCTGCTTTCGTGGGCCCCGTCAACCCCGGTTACTGCCCAGCGGCAGCCCTGCTGGCCCAGGGCTGGGGCAAGACCCTCTTCTCCTGGGCCTGCGAGGCGCCTCTGGAAGGGGGTGAGCTGGTGCCCACGTTGCCCTCGGCTGCCCACGTGCTGCTGTCCGTCCTGAAGCACTTTGGCTGGGCTCGTGTGGCCGTCGTGTCCTCCCGCCAGGACGTCTGGGCGGCGACAGCCCGGCAGGTGGCCGTGACTCTCAGGGCACACGGCTTGCCTGTGATGCTGGTGACGTCTCTGGGACCCGGGGAGCAGGGGGCCACAGAGGTGCTGAAGCAGCTGCGCGGCGTGGACGGCCTGAAAGGTCAGGGTACGCGGTGCCTCCCTCCCGCGGGCGGCCTGGACTCCATGTGGCCGCTGATGGGGAGTTTCCTCCACATCAGACGCTGAGCTGAGCCCTCGACCCCGCGTTCAACCTCCCAAAAGCTCTGTTGTCCTGCTGAGGCCTGCACTTTGCAGCTCAGAGGAGGGAGGTAACATGCCCAAGTCACACAGCTGGCAAGGAGTTCGGCGGAGGAGTTTGAGTTCTGATTCAAACATCAGCGGTGGAGGGGGAGCCCAGGGCTGTCTTAGCCTTTGCCTGGTACAGAGAAGAGGATCAGAGCGAAGGAAGGGAGCCCCAGGGAGGGAAGGAGAGCCAGTCTTTGTTTCTTGGAATTAGACTCAGAATTTTCATGAGTTGATTGATAGATCTCTTCCTGAATTTATGAAGCCCCTGCTGTGCTGGGTGCTGGCTTGCATGGGTGCTGAACAGGCAGCTGCTTATGACAGAGAGGTCAAGGTCATCCCAAGAAGCAGAGGCCCGGGAGGATCAGAAGGGGCACGGGTTGGGTCCTAGAGGATCGGAGGAGGCTTCTTGGAGGAGGTGACACTTGACCTGTCTTTAAGGATGTGGTTAGCCAGGGAGATGCCTGGCAGAACGGGGTATAGGGAGAGTTGTCACCTGGGAGGCAGAAGGGACCTTAGAGTTCATCTAGACGGGGGTTTCACACTGTAGGTCATTTGGGTCCATAAACTAGCTTAGTGATCAGACCAGCATTACAACAATAAGAAAGAGAATGAAATTGAATGTGACAGAGAAGAATGAAACAGAATGGAATACAACAAAATGGAATAGAAGTAGTGAGAGTGAGAGTGCATTGCAGATAGCAGGATGAAGTCTCGCTCTGGGAAACCTCTCAGTTTTGTGAGTGTACTCAGGTTTTATACACTCAGGTGAAGAGCACACGATGGAAAATGTATTTGTTACCATTGGGCACCGTTTGAAAACCACTGGGACCAACCACCAAGTTCTAGATCTGGGGGCACTGAGGCCAGTGCCAGGAGGAGGGGCAGGCTGGCAGCCCCGAGCTCGAGCTCGCGTGGCTGGTAGTGACTCAGAGCAGGGAGGAGCCCGGGACCTGGCCCAGGTGTTCCTGCTGCCCCTGGGGGCGGGGCCTCGCTTCTCTGAGCCAGGCTTTCGGCAAGTGAGAGGGGGAAAAGGAACAGATGTATGCACACAGTGCTGTGTAAACATTCAACCGTCACTGAGCACGGCTCTGCCCTGACCCTGGCTCTGCCCTGGGGATGGGGGAGGAACTGGCTGGGTTCCAGTGGTTTGGAGCTGGAGTCTGGCAGGAGACAGATGTGTGTTTAGACAACAGAGGAGCCCAGAGGCTGGGGGAGCTGATCTACTTGGGGGTGGGCAGGGCTTCACAGAGGAGGTGACATTAGGGCAGAGCCTGAAAATGAGAAGTTGATTGCAGGAAGCGGTGAAGGGGCAGGCATTCCAGCCAGAGGGGTCAGCTAGTGCCAAGCAATGGAGGCAGTGTGTTAACGGGACTGGGAGAATGAGCAGCTCCTCTGTGTGGCTGGAACATGGTGGCAGTCGGTGGGGGAACACTCATCAGACTTCCTCTCTGACACTTGGCATTCCAGCCACTGTGCTGACTTTCAGGAGCCAGGATGCAGAGTGGTTAGGGGCACATTCTCTGGACTCAGATCCCACATTTGACCCACTTCCTACCAGCTGTGTGACCTCAGGCAAGTCACTAAACCTCTCTGCGCTATAATTTCCTTATCAATGGTATGAATCTAGTAAAAGTCCCACTTCACGGGTTGTGAAGAGGAAATAAAGAGAGCACTGCTTACAATCTATGTAGGTTTTTACCCATGAACCTCCCCAGTTTTGTGCATTGGCTCCCTCGTGTGGCCAAATATAGAACAGCTCCAGCTCTGAGTAAGAGAGGGGAGGTTTGGTGGGAAGTGGAACAGAAGCCAGGCAGAGGAAAAGGGACAAAGAAAGCCTTGGTGCTGTTTCCCTTCAGTCCTGGTGGGTCTCCCTCCGAGGACCTTTCTTACTATTCTGAGGCCACCATGGGGTGGCTCCTGCCCATGTCCACATAGCATGGCCACCCAGGGCTCACCAGAGAGAGAGGCTGGGCTTCAGGCTCTGACTTCCACATGACAGGGGTCCCCAGGCCCCAGCAAGGAGGCTATTGACCTTCCTTAGCGGCTTCATATTCCTGGATTTTTTGGAGAAAGGAATTGCAACAGGAACCTGGGGCCATCCCTTAACCTTCTGGGCCTTGGCTTCCTGTCTGAAAGTAGAGATAATGGTAAACATACTTCTTAGCACTGTTGTAATATCAAATGACTAAATGTTTGCAAAAGTACTTTAAGCTAACACAGAGAAAGCTGTCGGTATCCATTAGCAATTGTCAGAGACAGCAGGGCACAGGGAGGGTGGGAAGTGGGTCATGACGACTGGGTGTGCAGGCTAGAAGGGAGCTATTCTCAGGTGAGATTGGGTGGCCTGGATGTTGTGGTTACAGAGGGAGCAGATGGAAGGAATATTTCTCCTTTCCCCAGACTGGTGGGGATCGGGGGTGGCTCTTGGCAGTGGCAGCGGAGGGTGGGGGTGGACTAAGAGTTCTGGGCCACTGACTTCTGGGCTTTAGGGAAGGCCTGCAAAAGTGAGCCTGCCACGTCTGCCTCCAGTCGTGGTGCTGTGCATGCACTCGGCGCTCCTGGGAGGCTCTGAGCAGATGGCCCTTCTGAGACAAGCGTGGGCCCAAGGCCTGGCAGATGGGAGGCTGGTCTTCCTGCCCTACGACACCATGCTCTTCACCTTGCCCTACCGAAACCGCTCCTACCCAGCGCTTGGCCAGGGTGGGCCCCTTCGGGAGGTCTATGATGCAGTGCTCAGCGTCACCCTGGAGTCTGGCCCCGTGGACAAGGTCATCAGAGCTGCCTGGGCCAGTGAAGAGGGAGCCACCCACCTGGATCCAGAGCAGGTAGGTCAGTGCAGACACTCACTGGGTTCAGAGCACGGGGCCAGGGGCAGTTGTGCACTCACTCCTTCCCCATGCTGCCCACCTGGCCTGTCAGTCGCACCTCCTCTGTGGGCACAGGATCCCTCCCTTATTTGACAAAGGGTCTTTGGTCCCTGGAATACTCTCTTTCATAGTGTGTGTGCGTGCGTGTGTGTGTGTGTGTGTGTGTGTGTGTGTGTGCGCGTGTGCGTGCGTTCTTTCTCATATTATTCACTCTTTTGGCCTGCTAGGTCACTTCTCTTGAGTCTCTCTCTCTTTTTTTTTAAAAAAAGTACTTTATTGATTTTTTTTTTACAGAGAGGAAGGGAGAGGGATAGAGAGTTGGAAACATTGGTGAGAGAGAAACATAGATCAGCCGCCTCCTACATACTCTCTACTGGGTAGTGCCCACAACCAAGGTACATACCCTTGACCAGAATCGAATGTGGGACCCTTGAGTCTGCAGGCCGACATTCTATCAACTGAGCTAACCTGGTTAAGGCCTCTTTTGCTTCTATTTTTTAAATCTCTGACTCAATTCCTCTGTTTGTCTTTTCTGGCCCAGCTGCCCTTTCTCTTGCAGACGTTCTTCCTCTCCTTTCTCTATATCGCTCTAGCAAGTCGTGCCCATGAGAAAGAGAGAGCGTTGGCAGTGTGGGAAAGTGGGAAGGTTTCTGGAGTCGCCACGGCGAATCTGAGGAGTATTGGGTGGGGGTGCAGCTGTGGTTCGGCTTGGGCTCCTAAGACTCAGGTGGCTCTACTTTTTGATACAAGGAGACAGTGGTGTCTAGAGATGATGACAGAGCTTCGACAGCTGATGAAGGGTCATTAAACCAGTGATTCATCTGAAAAATGTGAAGTGAGTCCTTCTTACGCGCCACTGTGCCAGGTGGCAGGGACACAGTGATGGACAAGACAGTTCTGGCTTTCAAGCAGCTTCCATTCTGTTGGTGTGAGATAGACAATAACCGAGAAACCTGATAACAAAACTTTATAGTGATAATGTTGCCAATAAGATAAAACAGGGTAAAGTGACAGAGAGTGGCTGGCATGGATAGTGGGCAACAAGAGATAGGATGGGCAGGGAAGCCCGCTGATAAGATGGCCCTTGAGCTGAGGGCTGAGTGATAAGGAGGCAGCCAGGTGAAGCTCTGGATGAAGAGCAGCCAGGTAGGGGAAACAGCAAGTGCAAAGGCCCTGGGGCAGCGTGCACTTCGAAGCCAGAGGAGCAGGTGGAAGGAGCCGCTGGACTGTCCTGAGTGATGGGGAGAGGGATCCGAGGTGAGCTGGGGTCTCATCACGAAGGTCATTCTAGGCCAGGGTTAGGAGCCTGAACTTAACATAAGAAAAACCACCAGTGGGCTTTCAGTGAGGAATTATTTGATTTGTCTTTTTAAACATCACTTTGATTGCTTTATTGGAAATGGCAGGAAGAAGGCTGAAAAGCAAGGAGGCCCTTGGGGAGCTCCTGTGTGGTCGAGGTGAGCGGGGAGGGTAGCACAGACCCAGGTGGCAGTCAGTTGAGTTAGAATAAATTCTGAAACAAATGATGAGATGATGAACTGGAAGCAAGGAAGAGAGGAATCGGGAATCAAGCTGAGATTTGAGACACTGGGCGGGTGGCAGTTCCATTTCCTAAAACAAATGGGGGAGGGCAAGTTTGGTGTGGTAGAACCAGCAGGACCTTGCAGGACCGGGAGTTCCGTTTGGCGCTTTTTAGGTAGATTTGAGATGCCTGTGAGACGTCAGAGCTGGTGCTGTTGGTGGCCATGATGGTGGCAGTCATGGGGATTGTGAGGCTGCTGAGTGGGGACTGAGGTGATGGTGGGATCAAAAAGAGGATATGTTGGGGGGTGAGAGATAGGGGGTGATAATCCTAACAATGGCTGCTGGCAGGAGGGCCAGGGCTCAGACATTTCTGGGAGCCTGTGCCAGGGGCAATGGGGTTGAGGGACCTTCTCTTCCACAGGTGTCCCCGCTCTTTGGGACCATCTATGATGCTGTGGTCCTGCTGGCCCATGCCCTGAACCGCTCTGGGAGCCATGGGGCAGGGCCCTCGGGCCACCTAGGGGCCCACACAGGGGCTTTGGATGTGGCCGGCTTTAGCCAGAGGATCCGGACGGATGAGAAGGGCAGGAGGCTGGCTCAGTATGTCATTTTGGACACAGATGGTCAGGAGAGCCAGTTGGTCCCCACCCACACACTGGACACAGGCACGTGGCAGGTGCAGCCCCTGGGCAGGGCCATCCACTTTCCAGGAGGGGCCCCTCCGGCACCTGACTCCAGCTGCTGGTTTGATCCCAATGCACTCTGCATCAGAGGTAATTCACCCACCCATCCATCCACCCATCCATCTATCCGTCCATCCATCTGTCCATCCATCCATCCATCCATCCATCCATCCACCCACCCACCCATCCATCCATCTGTCCATCCATCCATCCATCCATCCGTCCGTCCGTCCATCCGTCCGTCCATCCATCCATCCATCCATCCATCCATCTGTCCATCCATCCATCCGACCATCTGTCCATCACTCATTAAGGCTCTCCAGGTGGACAGTCAAGTCAGTCCCATGAGGTGCAGGAACAGGTACAAAGAAGAGACTTGGCACTCTGTTGAGAAGACTGAACCACCAGTTGTGAGGTGCAGGGAAGGTTAGCAAGGCCTCCGCTCTGCTGGGCAGGGCTAAAACACTCCCAGAGCACGTGGTCCCAGGCAGCTGCTTCTCATTCGACTCCTGACATCAAGGCTTGAGATTTGGGTTCAGTGTAAGGAGGACTCTTTTGACAGTCAATGCGAATGACAATGGCACTGACCGCCAGAACAAGTAGTGAGTGGCCCATGTTGAAGGGCATGCAAGAAGAAGTAGGATATCAATGGACAGGGATACACAGTTTCAATCCAGCACCTGCGGTGGCCAGCCCCTGTGTTAGCAGCCAGGGACGTTGAGGTGACTGAGACACAGGCTCTGCTGTCCAGCTGCTCTCAGTTTAGTGAAAACAGGCCTGAATCTGACAGACGAAAGGCCCTAGTGTGATCAGGACTGGGATGGGGTCTGAGCAGGGTCTTCCTGGCCAAGGCAGGGAGCCTGAGGTGAGAGCCCAGACAGCAATACTGGAATCAGTATCTGTGTGTGATGATCTGGCCACAGATAGGCATTTCCTAATTGGGGGCCATTCTGAACCTCACCCCCGGGAGGGGATGGGCAGAAGTTGGTGTCCCCATTTCCCAGAGGGGACCAAGAAGCAGGTGCAGGAGCTGAGTGGGGGGCTGTCCTCCTTGTGTGGTTGTTATTGTTAGGACTCACATCTGCCCTCCCCCCTCCTCCCTCCAGATACGCAGCCCCTGGGAAGCTTCCTCTCTCTGGCCCTGACCTGTGTCGTGGTGCTAGCGGGAGGGGCCCTCACTTGCCTCATCAGGTGAGACTGTGTGCCCGAGCTGGCAAGCCCCTTTGTGTCTCGAGTCCCTCAAGGCCTCTCTCCTGCGGGCAGAGCCCTGGCAATCTGCAGGGAGCTTTCCTGTCATCTGTTCCCAGACGCGCAGAATGGTCCTGCACTCCTGTCCATCCTAGAGCCTCTGTCAGACTCTGTGAGGCCGGGGTGCCTCCTGAGGAGGCCTGTGGGAGACAGGGAAGACACTTGGGCCTCCCCAAGTTTCAGCCAATCGTCTTTGCAGTGGACTTGGCCAGGATGACCTTCAGCGTTGCAAACAGTTCTTTCTGGGTCTCGAGACATCTGTTCCCTGAGCCTCAGCCACACCCAGGAAGGAGCAGCCCTCCTCTCCCCGGCCTCACCCCAGGCTCTGGCTGCCCCTGAGGCCTCCAGGCAACTTGGGAACACTGAGGCTGAGACCAGCAGGCACATCAGGCTGGGAGTCCCCTCTGAGCCGGGCTGAGGGCCTCTGAGGTGGGCACTGCTTGGTGGGACTGCTGGGGAGGCAGGAAAGGAAATGGAGAGAGGATAGGTGAGAGCTCTGAGTCAGAAGCAGGAGTGACGTTTGTGCCAGCCCCTCTGCCCTGCACTTTCTCTCCCCTCCAGACTGGGCGTCCGGCAGCTGCAGCTGGTGCGGGGGCCTCACCGGATCCTGCTGACAGCCCAGGACCTCACCTTCACCCATCCACCAATGAGCAGTCGGGTGGGTGGGCCAGGCACTGGGGCTGGGTGTGCAAGCAGGAGCCTGAGGCCCCGTCTAAGCTTTTGATCGTGCTTGCCCCCTCCAGAAGCTGCATACGGATAGGCAAAGTGCGAGTGAATCAAGAAGTGCGGCAGGTGGTGGAAGCCTGAGGTCGGTGGCCCAGGGGTCCGAAAGGGGCCCCCAGGAGCCTCCCAATGTGGCCCTGTACCAGGTGGGAGCCTCTGCCTCTGCCCCTGCCCTGAAGTCCCTGGGTCACACTCCAGGGGTTGGGGTGTCTAAGGCCCTGCAGAGTAAAACGGACCCTGGGGCCAGAGCTAATGTCTTGATAGCCACCATCTTGTCAGCCTTGCATGGGGGTGGGCATCAGAATTGAAACGTGACGCTCAGAGATCGGAAGGCACCTGCCCAACCAAGGTCACAGAACTTGAAAGTGGTGGAGTTAGGATAGGAACTCGAGTCTGTCCACCAAGCCGGGCCCCTGGCTCTCTCCCAGGGCCACAGCCCAAGTCCAACTTTTGTGTCCCCTGGCCTCGGAGCACTCAGAGAGAACTCATTTATGGGGAAAAGCTGAGGCTGAGGGAGGCTGAGGGTCCGTCCGAGGTCACACAGCTGGGAACCGGCAGCAGCTGAACTCTTGTTCCTCCTTGAGCAGGGGGAGTGGGTGCAGCTGAAGACGTTGGAAGCTGGCACAGCCCCAGAGCTTCGGCCCAGCTGCCTCCGCCTCCTGAGACAGGTAGGCTGCAGAGTGCCTGGAGGGTGGGCTGGAGCAGGGTGCTGTCAGGAGGCCCTGTTGGTCTGGATTGGTCCCTACTCAATGTGGCAGCTTCTCGCCTTAGAAAGGAAGTCCTCCTATTAGCACCATCACTGCCACCTGGCCACCACGTCCAACACAGTTATACACCCTCACTGTCACCATCACACAGCAGCAACCCAAAGTCATGTCACCATCTGACTGTGATCGTCACCATGACCACCAGAGCCACATTCTCATCGGTATCACCACCTGTGTGTATTCAGCACCATCCAAGGGCCTCATCCTGCACCTGCTGTCCCTTCACCCACCCACCCACTTATTCTCTATTGATTGAGCACTCACTCTGCCAAGCTGTGTTCCGGGTTTGGAGGATCCAGCCATGGAGAAGAGGCAGGATCCCTTCCAGTCACTTATCATCACTAATCATTTAAGTCCCTTCACCCCTGAGATTGTCACCATCCTGAGAGGCTGTGGGGTGGAGGAGGAGCCACGGATCTGAGTCGGGAAGATCCCAGGTGGAATCCTGTCCTTACAGGACACTTAGCTTTCTTGTAGAATGGAGCTAATAAAACCACCCAGGGGAACTCTGAGGATGGGAGAAAATATATGAAAAATCCTAGCCATGTCCTGCCAAGTGGTACAGCTTTGATAAATTGTGAATTTTATTATAATTCCCAACATCTGAAATTAGGTTTGTAGAGACTAAGTGGCTGGAGGTTAGGCATGTCAGTGGGCAACTTGTAACCAATGTGCATAGATGTTTCCTAGAAGAAAAGGCTCAATTGTGGTCAAATGAGTTTGGAAATTACTTGGGTTAGTGATAGGACTTCTCAGGATTTTTAACATTCTGTTCTTGCTATCTATGCCTAGGGAACAATTTAGCCCCAAATGCAACAATTAAAATAATCCCCCAGATTATTTTAAAATATCTTACAATTTTGTGGGTAGGAAATTTGGGCAAGTCTTGGCTAAACAATTTTCCTAGGGCCTCTCCATGTGGTCTCTCTTGCATGGGGACTCTGGGTAGAGAGACTTCTTGTGCTCATTCAGGGATCCAACAGAGAGGAAATAGAAGCTGTCAGTCTTCTAAGACCCAGACCTGAAACTCTCCATGCCACTTCTATCATGCCCTATTGGTCATAGTGTCACAGAGCCCACTCAGACTCAAGGGGAAGGCACAAAGACCCCATCTCTTGACAGCAGGGGTGTCAAAGGACCTGAGGCCATTCTTACCTCCCTACATCTATAATAATCCTATATAATAAAAGAATAATATGCAAACTGACCATGCCTCTACTACACCTACAAGCCACACACACCAGCCAATCAGGAGCAAGTATGCAAACTAACCCAACCAAGATGGCTGCAGGCACAGAGTGAGCAGGAGGTTTGGGTTTCCATGGCAATGGAGGAAGCCAAGCCTTTCGCACACCCTGGCTGGTCCTGGACTCCACTCAAGGCTACAAAGTTTCAATTATAAAAGATAAATAAATCTCTACAAAATGGTGGCAGCCACAGAGCTGGAGAGAGAAGGGGGCTTGAGTTGCCCCTGGCAATGGAGGAAGCCAAGCTTCTGCAGCCCTGGCCTGCCTTGGCCTCCACTTAAGGTTACAAAGTT
This sequence comes from Antrozous pallidus, assembly GCA_027563665.1. Lineage (NCBI taxonomy): Eukaryota > Metazoa > Chordata > Mammalia > Chiroptera > Vespertilionidae > Antrozous > Antrozous pallidus. The sequence continues at coordinate 47,576,292 of CM050520.1, read as the reverse complement.
TCAATTATATAAGATAAATTAATCCCAGATACTAGGGCCTCCACTTGGATCACTGGGGGACATGGCTGGCCTAAAAACCACCACAGGCCCCTTACTCAGGCCACCCCACACCTCAAGAGAACCTCCACCCTGGACCCAGACACCCTTCAGGGCAAACCAGCTGGCCCCCACCTGTGCACCAGGCCTCTAGCTTATTAATATGCCAGTGAATCTCTGTGGGGGAGAGTGTTCAGTGCTCTGTCTCTTAGTTGACCCCAGGGCTGTTTTTGTGAGGAGGGCCTTCCTTAGGCAAGAGTTCCACCTTTTTTGCTGGAACAAATGCTAGCATCGCAGGTTGGACTATTGGGCAGCCATCAGGGAGGCTGCTTTTTGCTTGGCCCTGATCCCTTCTGCACCTCTTCTCCTCCTTATCGGTCACTGAGTCTTGGGGTTTTCAGCATCATGGTGCCACTTAGGTTTGGAAACAGCCTTAGGTCCCTGCACCATGGAACTGGTTACAGCCCATTCACTTATTCATCTATTGTGTTTTCACTCACTTACTCATCCTTCCATCCATCCATCCATCCATCCATCCACCCATCCATTTTTCCTCCGCTTATCATGCATCCGTCATCCGTCTACCCATCCAACATGTCTGATGCCTCTCTGTGCTCAGCTCTGTGCTGATGTGTTGAGAGTTGTGGATTCACCCGGTACAACCCCTGGGGGCCCCACGGTGCTCATTGCCCTGGCAGATGCGAGAGCTGCGGCATGAGAACGTTGCCACCTGCCTGGGGCTCTTCGTGGCCCCTGGAGTGAGTGCCCTGGTGCTGGAGCACTGTGCCCGGGGCAGCCTGGAGGACCTGCTGCAGAATGAGGCTCTGCGGCTGGACTGGACCTTCCAGGCCTCCTTGCTGCTGGATTTGATTCGTGTGAGAACCTCCCCTGGGCCTGGAACTGGGGGGATGGGTGGAGCCATGGGGAGGGGAGGGAGACAAGATGCCCAGACTTCCCAGGCTCTGGCTCTCTTCACGTTGCCTGAGACAAGTCTGAACAGTGTGGCAAAGAGTGAGGGAGGCAGGAAAGGTTTCTGGGGTCCGTGGGAACTCTGAGAGGACCAGGGTCCCCTTCACTCACCACAGGCCTAATGGACCCCCATTATGTCCACCCCAGGGCGTGCGGTATCTGCACCATCAACAGTTCCCGCATGGCCGCCTCAAGTCCCGAAACTGTGTGGTGGACGAGCGCTTTGTGCTGAAGGTCACCGACCACGGCTATGCGGGGCTCCTGGGTGCTCGGCAGGCTCCCTGCCCGCGGCCCGCCCCGGAAGGTCAGCTCAGGGGTGGGCAGTTGGTTTGAGGCCTCTGTTTAACTCGGGTGCTTGTGAGGCAGGGGAGAGGGTGAGCTCTCCAGTCCTCCAGCACTCTGTGTCAGGGACCTGGCGGCTGTCCTCCCTGAGCCTCGGGCCCCGCACCGTGAATGGGGAGGAACCAGCGCCTCCCGCCGCTGCAGGGAGAAGGTGGTGACCCCACACGTGGAAAATGGCTGCTCAGCTCAGCCCAGTGTGGGTGGTTAGAGGGTGACATGGTGTGGCCCTGCCCTGTGATTGCAGACCTGCTGTGGACAGCGCCGGAGCTGCTGCGGGGGGCCGGGGGGCCCTGGCGGGGCACCCTCAAAGGAGACGTTTTCAGCCTTGGCATCGTCCTGCAGGAGGTTCTGACTCGAGGCCCACCCTATGGCTCCTCGGGGCTCTCGGCAGAAGGTACAGCATCATCCTCCTCACGTGAGTTCAGGGAGCTCTGTGACATCACGAAATTCGGGCCTGAAAGTAATCACACAGACACACTTGCCTGTTTGACCACAAGCTGTTGGGTTTCTTTGGCTTCAGCCAGGCGGCCTTGAGCAACTCTGCCAAAATGGCAGCTGACCAGTTCCAGGGCTAAAGACACCGGTTTCTGGGGGAAAGCGCCACCCCTTCCAGCCTCTCCAGGGTCATTGCTGAAGGTGCAGATGCTCAGGCGGAGCACGCGCTGCTCAGCACCCACTTTGTGAGACCTCAGTTCTTCCCCAGCTGTAGCTTGTCCTCAGTGTGTGAGCTGACACAGACCACTCACCTTCTCTGAGCCTCAGCTTTCTCCCCTTTAGAACGGGAATCAAACTTAGGATGTGCCAGACATCCGGCCCATGTCTGAGGTGGCCAGGCTGCTCAATCTTGGGGGCTTGGTTCTCTGTTGGGTGGGGCTCCTTCCAGAGCATGTCTGTGTCCACACTTTGGGGTGTACCGGAGAATCATCACACATTTCCCACTGTCACCTGGACTTAGACATTTTCTCTCCTCTGACCCCAGTGCCACAGCCCAACTTCAGAAATGTTTCCTCTCTTCCTGTGTTCTCTGTCAGAGCTTCCTGGACTCCAGGCTGCTCTTTCCACCCAGTCCCACAGAGACCCTGGCATCTCAGCCTGAAGTGCAGGGCAGTGGTGGAGCCAGCCCACCATCCCTTCCCTTCTCCCCCCGACCCTCCCGCCCCCAGTGGATAATCTGTGACTCACAAGGAGGCCGGCTCACTTCCTTTCTCCACCAAAGTGCTGCTCAGTGAATAATGAGCATTCCAGGTTCCAAATTTATGAGGTGGAGGATTGGAAAGGAGGGGCGTTCATCAGGTCATTTGTTCAACATTCCTCAGCTGTCCTCCTGCCCCAGCCCCATCTGCACTGATAGAGGGAAGACCAGCCAGATGGGACCCCCAAGCCATGCTGCCAGTGCAGGACCCTTCAGGCTGGGGCTCCATCTGCCTCAGGTGCAGGGACCAGGCTTGGAACCCCATGGTCACCCTTGCGTTGGTCTGTGAGACCAGGGTCTGCTACTTCCTAGGGTGCTTTTCCTGATCATAGGGAGTAAAATGTTAGGAGCACAGGCATAAAATGTTAGGGGTCACCCATCTAAACTCAGCTCCACACCAATTCACCTCATGACTTTGAGTAAATCCCTTTCAGACTCTGAGCCTCAGTTTCCTCCTTTGTAAAATGGGACCGTCACGTCTGCCTCCCAGAGTGGTTGTGAGGAAATACTTTAGACAAAGTGCCTAGCTCCCGGGGGCTCCCAGTAAAAACCTGCCTGGGTAGTTTTAGGGCTGTGCTAAGGAGGCTCTCAGATTCTCTCTTGATCCTCCACAGGGACACAGACCCTGTCAGAAATAGCTCCTTTTTAAGATCCTGTATGTGTGAGGTACTTGGGAGGAGGGTAAGAGCACTCTTTTCAGAGAGAGTTAAGTGAGGCTCAGCGAGGAGACTTCTCAGTGGGAAGCAGTGGGTCTGGATTTGAGCAAAAGTTCCCTGACCCACGCTCAGTGCTTTGGCCCTGAAATCTGTCCGTGCCATCCACGGAGCATCTCCCCACCGGAGCTGGATGGGCAGCAGGCCCATCAGTCATGGTGACACAGGGGATGAGGGCAGCGGGCCCGGCCTGGGCCAGTGGTTCCCAGCAGGTTCGCCTAGGAGGACTCCGTTCCTAGCTCAGAAGAGGCTGGAACCTCACGTGCTCCTATTTGACTTTTAATATCCGCCGCCTGAGAGAATACCCAAAGACAAAAATCTGCTCTGAACTCAGCGACACTTTGAAATGTTAGTCATCACAGCACCAGCTGAGTACTTTGGAAAACGTGTTGTACATGTGCGCGTGTGATGTATGATGGGTTCCATCTGCTCACACCCCTTTGTGAGCACATCCAGCTTCCAGACCCTTCATTCAGAGGCCCCTGGGTCTGGGCCGCAGGCTGGGAACCTCTGGGCGGATGGGGGAAGTCACCCAGTTCCGGAGGAGATCCGGCCCAGGTCTGGAGTCTGTTTTAGTAGCCCTGTGGCTGTGGGCGGCTGAGGAGCCTCAGTTTCTCTGTTTGTAAAATGGGACAGTGATGCAGGCACTCCCCTCAACAAGCAGGCCAACAAAGAGATGGGAAGAGGCGTGAAATCCAGAAAGACGCTTCTCCTCTTTGGCTCCCAGGATGCCCTTCTCCCACCAGGAGAGGAGGGTCTCCTCAGAGGGTATTAACCAGCCCTGACTGGAAACAGCCCTGACTGGAAACAGCCCTGACTGGTCTGTGCTGTTATTCTGCCCCCTTTACCGGTGAGGAAACCGAGGCTGAGAGGTGATGTAACTTGTAGAGAATGTAAACGGATAATGTCAAGGTTCCCTCCTCACCCGCTGAAAACCTGAACATCATCCCCTCTCTCTTCCAGCGTCCTTGAATTTCTCAGATCCCAGGGCTCCCCAGCAGCTTTCTGAGGTTCTTTCCATCCATCATCAGATGGGGAAACCAAGGCACAGAGTGATGCCAAGGGCCAGAGCCAGAGCTAGAACGCTGATCCATCTGACCTCAACTTAGTCTGGCGGCCTTATCACATGGAGGCGGGGGGCAGGAAGGTCCACGGCAGGTCGTTTTGGGGGAATGATGATGATGACGTTGGTGATGATGATGAAGATACAGTTTTGCTTTGCATTTGTGGGGAGTTGGCACCAGAGAGTCTTCAAGAGGCAGGGCTGGTGAAAAGAGCCAGTGGCCATCACTGGCCACAGAGCAGCAGCACTTGATTCAGCATCTGAGGGTGGGGAGAGCCTGCTGGCTGCCCAGCACCTAACCTCTACCATCTCCTCCCTCAGCACCTCTCTCAAGAGGGTGGTTTATTATGCTCATTGCACAGATGGGGAGATGGAGTTGAGACACGTCACTGCCCTGTCCGCCATCTCACAGCCAGGTGATGGCAGACAAGAATTTAAAGCCCATCCTGAAGCAGGCCCTTTCTCTGAGACCCTTTCCCCAGCCACACCCAGGGCGGTCCCAGGGAAGCAAGAGTCCTGGGTCCACTGACCACCATGCCTCGGTGCCCAGAGCAGGGGCCAAGGAGCACTTTCAAGGCTCATTCACATCCCTGCACAGGCCTACCCTGCTCTCCCTCTCAGGCCCCAGCCCCTCCCACAGCCCTCCTGGGGACCTTGGGGCCACCACCACATGGTGTTTGTTGCAGAAATCATCAGAAAGGTGGCATCGCCCCCTCCCCTGTGCCGGCCACGCGTGTCCCCTGACCACGGGCCGCCCGAGTGCATCCAGCTGATGGAGCAGTGTTGGGAGGAGGCTCCGGAGGACAGACCCAGCCTGGACCAGATCTATACACAGGTCGGTGCTCCCGGGAGGAGCCAAGTGCTCACTAGAAATGGCTGATCAATGTACCTCACTTTGCCCAGGGGGAACCCTGCACTATCCCTGGGACCCTGGAAGGGGGCAACAGGCCAGCACAGTGACCCTGAGGGGGGCCTGAGGTACCTTCCTGAGTGCCATGCCCCATGTTGTGCTCCACTTACTTCATTTAGTCCTCATTATTGTTCTCCAAAGAAGCATTGTTATTATCTGGGGTTTACAGAGAGAAACCGAGGCACAGAGAGGCGAGGGGACTTGCCCAAGGTCACTGAGGGTGTGAAAGGTGGGGTTGGAGGCCAAGCCCAGGTTCATCTGTCTGTCGAGCTAGCACTGGAAACCCTGACCCTATCCTGGGCCTCCTGGCACCGGGGCAGAGAGGCTGTTTGTGGCTGTGTTGGCAGCACCGGCTCCCTGCGGAGTTAGGGGGGATGTGAGGGGCACTGGGGCCCCCAGGCCTGCCCTGGGGACTGCAGAAGGAGGGGTGAGGCAAGTCTGTATGAGCCTGTGGTGCAGTGGTGTGTGTGGGCCTGCCAGAACTGGCTAATGGTTCCCAGGGGACCAACCCATCAAGCCTGAGTTGATACCTTCGTGCCTCCCCTTCCCAGCCCTCATGCTGCAGCCACAGCAGAACGCTGTCAAGGAGAGACTATGAGGTTGTTGACTGCATGGTTTGTAACCACACATGCTGTCCTCACAAGAGACCTAAGGGAGGTACTGCTCTCTGCTCAGAGCCAGCAATAGAAACTAATTTAATGTCCCATTGTCTCGTGGGCTCCACAGATCATGTCATCTATATCTCCCTCTTTGCCTTGTTGCTAGGAAGCTCATATCTAAACTTGGGACCAAATTCTAGTATGCATTTTGCACACAGACCTCAGTGCTAAACAGTTTTAAAATAAAGTTATTCTTTTCTGTTGCTAGTATCCTTATATATTTAGTATTTTATTTTGTGGCATTGCTTTATTTTTCTTAGTGCTTAAAATTTTTTGGAGGATAGAGAGAAATTGAGAGGTAGAAACAGATTATTATATAAACTAGAGGCCCGGTGCACAAAATTCGTGCACGAGGGGTGGAGGATGTCCCTTAGCCCAGCCTGCACTCTCTCCAATCTGGAACCCCTCGAGGGATGTCCCACTGCCAGTTTAGGATCCCTACCAGGATTGGGCCTAAACGGGCAGTCGAACATCCTTCTCACAATCCAGGACTGCTGGCTCCAAACTGCTCACCTGCCTGCCTCCCTGATTGCCCTAACTGCTTCTGCCTGCCAGCCTGATCACCTGCTAACCACTACCCTGCCAGCCTAATTGATGTCTAACTGCTCCCCCGTCAACCTGTTTGACCCCAACTTCCCTCCTCTGCTGGCCTGGTCCCTCCCAACTGCCCTTCCCTGCTGGCCTGATCATCCACAACTGCCCTCCCTTGCAGGTCCTGGAACCTCCCAACGGCCCTCCCCTGTTAGCCATCTTGTGGTGGCCATCTTGTGTCCACATGGGGGCAGGATCTTTGACCACATAGGGGCAGCCCTCTTGTGTGGTAGAATGAGGGTCAATCTGCGTATTTCTTTTATTAGATAGGATAAGCTACTATAGTCTTTCTACCTATGTGTCTACCCATGTATTTATCCACTTTTCCATTCATGCATCATATCCACCCATCCATCTAGTACCCATCCATCCATCCATCCATCCATCCATCCATCCATCATCCATCTTTAAGAAGAACAAAGAGTCCCTTTCCCACAGGGTTGTTGAAAGAACCAATGCAGCAGGGCCAGGGTTTGTTAATGGTAATGCTGTGCTGAGCTTGGGATCCTTTGTAAAGTCCTTTCTGCCCACCTCACACAGAACTAACCCAGCGCCTCCCAGCCATCTGTGTCTTCCCTCAGCTGAGCTGCCGCCCGAGTCTATTCCATATCTGGTCCCCACCAGTCCATTTCCTCCAGGCAGGGACTGTGTCTGGCTCATTTCTGTGAACCAGACTGTGAACAAGCTGAGGGCTGAGTGTAGTGACCTTCATGGATGAATTGGGAATTTTATTCCATCTTAAGTTCAAAAGCATCAACCAAGGCAAGAAGACCAGCGTTGCCGAGTCTATGCTGCGGAGGTTGGAGAAGTATTCCCAGAACCTGGAGGACCTGGTCCAGGCACGGACTGAGGAGCTGGAGCTGGAGAGGCAGAAGACGGAACGGCTGCTTTCTCAGATGCTCCCTCTGTGAGTGGCCCCTTAGGACTTGGTAGTGCTTGTAACCTCGGTGGCTCTGAGCATGGGACTGGAACATAGTAGGTGCTCAGTAAACCTGGGTTCCATGAATTCATTCAATTCATCCATTGATTACCAGGTATTTATCCAACATATGTTCTTAGAGCTCTTACATGAGCTAGGCACTGTGCTGGGCTCCCAGGTTTGGAATTTCTGCTACCTCACTCTCTGGGGAGCCAAGGAGAGGGTATAATGTCTCCTGACTCACATTAGAGAAAGTTGTGTTCAGAGAGGGACAGGCATTTGCTGGAGGGCAGCCAGAACATCAACAGATCTGTCCCAGATCTCCTAACATTCAACCCAGGATTTCCTCCAAAATGTACCCCCCACAACTTACCTCCAATCTGTGGGAAGGGGATCCTTCTACCTTGTGATTCTGTTCCATCCCATCCCTCCAGGTCTGTGGCCGAAGTTCTGAAAACTGGGGCGACTGTGGAGCCAGAGTACTTTGACCATGTCACCATATACTTCAGTGACATTGTGGGTTTCACCACCATCTCAGCCCTGAGTGAGCCCATGGAGGTGGTGGGCCTGCTCAATGACCTCTACACGCTGTTTGATGCTGTTCTGGGCAGCCACGATGTGTACAAGGTGAGAGTACCAGGAGGCTGGTATTCCATCTCTCCTTCCTTTACCGCTATGTTGATGTCACACATTTGCTTCCAGTCATTTCTTCATGTGTTTTTATCAGGTTGCTAATGCTGTGTCACAACCCCCAAACCTGGGTATGTGAAATGATATTTATTACTAGAGGCCCGATGCATGAAGATTTGTGCAAGAATGGCCTCCCCTCACCCCCAGCTGATCAGTGCCTTTATATGCAAATCAACCTGCCATCTTTGGTGAGTTAATTTGCATACTCACTCCTGATTGGCTGGTGGGTGTCGTGAAGGTACAGTCAATTAGCATGCTATTATTTTACTAGGTAGATTGCTCACAAGCCTGTAGGTGAACTGGAAAGATCTCTGGACTCAGATAGACTCAGTCATACATCTGTGGTCAGCTGTGGATGAGACAGGAAGCTCTGTTGATCTTGGTTGGGCTCTCTCACATCTCTGGAGCCTTGGCTGGGACATCTCAGTTCTGGTCCACATGGCCTCTCAGCCTCCATCAGGATAGCTGGGCAACGGCAGATGAGGAATCAGCTCCTGTGCCTGTCTTCAGGGAGCACTTGGTACTGTAGATAAACAATGAAGGCAACCCAACCCACGGGGAAAGTGATGATCAGGGAGGCAGTGAAGGCTGAGAAGGCTTCTAGCCAGCCAGGGGTGGACATGCAGAAAAAAAAGAAAGGCTTCCTGGAGGAAGTGCTGTCTTCCTACCTTTGCTCACTCTGGTATAGTGGCTCCCATCAGCAGTGGGGGAATGTGTACTGCAGTGTGAGGCTTATGAGAGTGGGGCTGGTGAGCGTGAAGGACGCAGAGTGGGTTGTAATGGCTGGACATGAAGAGGGTCTGTGATGGGAGGATGTGGATGGGTGGGGGCCCTGGGAAAGGCAGCAGGGGCCTTAGCAGACCTGTCAAGACCCCTCAGGATCTGTGCACCCCTTGATCCTGGCTTCATATCCCAGCCTGCCCCCAGCTTCATGTGGCTTTGGGTCAATGGCTTCCCTTCTCTGGGCCCCTGCTCTTTATCTGTCAAACAGAAATAGTGACTCCAGTCCCCGAAAGGGGGGTGGAGGCAGGGATTCCCAGATAATGGTTAAATCTTATCACCCTGTAGAAGGGCTCTGTAAACTGGGGATAGCTTCCTGCCCCTCTGGGCCTGCTGGGGGGACTTTCCCATCCCAACTCTGCCCTTTATTTAGATCCAGTTGTTGGGGGTCATGGCTCAGATTCAGACACTGCGGAGGAGGTGGGGAGGGAGGTTCCAGGAAAGGGCCATACTCAAGCTCCACTGGCCTTAGCCTTCGTTTGTGAAGCCCCAGCCCCCTTCCAGCCATAGCTCTCCAAGGACACAGAGATGGAGCAGGTGGGCCTTGGGGCTGAAGCCAGAGTGGAAAGGCTGCTTGGACAGGAAGCTTCAGGAAAGAGAACTAAGTATTTGGGGTGCCAGGCAGTCTGCTGACAGCATCACGTACAGTATCCCAGGCAACAATGACTGGTAATTATTGAGTGCTCACTGTATAGTGGACACTATTCTAAGTACTATATATGTATTAATCCACTTAACCATCATAATAATCTGTGAGGTCAGTACTGGTACCTCTATTTTACAAATGAGGAAAATAAGATGATTAAATGGCTTGTCTAGTTACATATTCCCAGTGGGATATGATGCTGAAATTTGAGGCTGGGTATTCTAGTCCCCAAATCCCCTTTTAGTGGGGCTCCCACTCCTGTGAAATGGATGTTCCTGGTGGCCCACAAGGTCCTCCGGAAGCTGATCTGCCTACCTCCCCTGCTTCATCTCTGGTCACTCCACCTCCACAGCCCTCTATATTCCTCACGCATGCTTTGCTGTCTCTAGCCACAAGGCCTTTGCACATGCTGCTCCCTCACTTAGGAATGCTGCTCTCCCCCCTCTTTGCCTGGCTCCCTTTGGTCATCCTGGTCTCAGGTTAGCTTCCTTGTCATTCCAGACATGGTTAGGAGCTCCTGTGTGATGCTCTCATAACTACAGTACCCTGGTACAACAGCCACACTTCATGGTTCTGCCCTTCTGCCCCCAATGCCTGGCAATGTCCAGCACATGCTAGGCCCCCAGGAAATATGTGTTAGCTGGATGAGTTGCTCACTGAGGCCTGGAGTGGAAGTGACTTGCCCGAGGTCACACAGCTGGTAGGTGGCAGAGCCAGAACAGGAATCTGCAATGTCCACCACCACTACCACCACCACGTGACTCTGTCCACTGCACCACACTGCCCAACCTAGATGCGGAGACCTGGGCCACGGACATCCTGAGGACACAGCTTCCCTCCTGTTCCCTGTTCAGGACCTCATGCTCATGCTCCAGCCTCCTTTGTGATGCTGAGGTGTCATCTCCTGTGCTGGTTGAATGCCCCTCTTGCCTCCAGAGCTGCCTTGGCCCAGGGCCCCAGGGAAAGATTCCTCATCTCATCTTGTCTGGCCTTGCTGAGCCCTGCAGCTTTGGTCTGCCCTGAGTCACCCCAGCCTGTCTCTTCCTCCCCTGCTAATCTCATCTCACACATGTGTTCCCCCCCCCCCCCCCAGCTCTGAATCATGCCTTCTCATCTACTCTGAACTCTGACCAAGAGGTCTGCATCTTTCTGGCAGAGCGAAATGACATAAAACAAAGCCCGCACACCCCTCCAGATGTGGGGGAACAGGAGGCCCATTCCTCACGATGTACGAGCCCGTCTCTCATCACTCACGCCATCTGCCTTGGTTTCCCCTCGCCCCCCAGCAGGATCTGGTTACTGCTCTTTAATCCGGTCTGGGTTGGGAGGCAGCCAGGCAATCATTTCCTGATTCCATGGGGGTCTGTGATTCCCTCCCCGCACACGCTGAGTGAGCACTTTTAGGGACAGAACTCCAGAGCAGAGCCCGCATGGGCTGCCCCAGGGGGTGAGTCTGGCCCCAGCCATACTGCCTGCCGAGTGACCCTGGACAAATCACTTCACCACTTTGAACCTCAAGCTCCCATTTATAAATAGAAATGAAAGTGTCTATGGCTTACAATTGTTCTGCGGACTAAGCTATGTCATTCATTTACTAACACATGTAGCCTGTAGCGCTGGAGGTGCAGCCACAAGGCCTCTCCCTGAAAGCACAACCATGGGAACAAGGGGCACCAGCACTAGTTAAGCATCTACCGAGGGCTGGCCCTGCCTAGGGACTGTCCCGGGGCCTCCATTTAATCCTTGCAGTGCTCCTCAGAGGGATGGAGCATTATCCCTACTGTACAGATGAGAACACAGGCTCAGAGAGGCAAATGATTTGCCCAAGGCCCCTCAGCAAGCCAGGGGTGGAGTTGGCATTCACATCTGTTTGTCAGTATGGAAACCTTTGCTCTCATCTCTCCCCCGGGTGTGTTCTGCTATCTTGAAAAGGACCACAGCTGTGTGCTCATGGCCCCCCATTGCAGCCAGGACCTAAGATCTAACTAAGTATTTGCAAAATCATCTTTATGAGTCTGAGTTCCTAGAGAGCGAGCCCGTGCCTGGTTCTGTTGCTGGGGCTGTGGGGTGATTGCTGATTACACCACACTCTCCCTTCTGGTCAGCCACAGGCACGTGGAGGGCTAGAGGTCAGCCTTAGCAGTTTGGAGAATGTGGTCTGGATGTGTGGCCAACATGGGGCTTTCTATTGCTCCTATTACCCAGTCAGGGCCTTGGGTCACCTATCTGAGGCCATGCTGGGTCCCCAGAGCAGGTGCACTGTCCCTGAATCGCAACTGCACACCTGGAGGACTGGTGGGGAATGGGAGGCATCAAGCAGCAGGTCTCCTAGGCTGCCTATGGGAGACAGGACTCAGTCCAGATACACGAACTAACCAGGTGCAGGGAAGGACCAAAAGGAAATGCCACACAGCAGGCAATGCCTCACTCCTCAAAAGAATAGATGGACTTTAAAATCCCTCCCAATTCTGAGATTCTGTGATTCTATCTTCTCCAAACTCATTAGCCAAGGAGATAATGATGATGATGATGATGCAGAATGAAGTCTCCATTATTGAGTGTCCTTAATGAGCCTGATTCTTTCAATACTTTATCTTTAATATGCATTCCACAGGAGAGGAAACAGGCTCACAGGGGTGAAGGGGTCTGCCCAAGGTAAATAGCAGGACCCGGGTTTGAACTGACATCTGTCTGATTCCAAAATCGACATCCTTTTCAGTGCGTGTTGGAAGGCTGATGGGTTTGGAAAATAAGATAATATTCAATGTACACCAGCTCTGCCACTGAGGGGTTCATGGCCTGGATCAGGGGAGATGGGACAGGCCTGGTGTCCTGCAATTCAGACCAAAGCGATGTGAAACATGCAGACTAGAGAGTGCTAGAGTGTCTGGAAGGAGAGGCAGGCAGAGATAGCCCCGAAGGTCACAGACCAAAGGGCTGTCATAGGCTCCCAAGAGGCAGCCCGGTGAGTGTGGGACGTGGGCAGACCGGGGAGAGCGTGTTCTCAGGCTGGAGTGCGAAGGCTGTGATTTCTAGGTAGAGACCATCGGGGACGCCTACATGGTAGCATCGGGGCTGCCCCGGCGCAACGGGAACCGCCACGCGGCTGAGATTGCCAACATGGCCCTGGACATCCTCAGCTCTGTGGGCGACTTCCGGATGAGGCATGCGCCCAGCGTGCCCATTTGCATCAGGGCTGGCCTACACTCAGGTATGGGCTGGGGGCCGTGGGCGTGATGGACCAGACAGCCTCTCAACCCTGCCTGGGGTACTGGCTGAGGCAACTCCAATGAGGTGCTTCTGGAATTCAGAGATTCTAAAACTCTATAATCGAGAAAATTTACATTTCTTTTTTTTTCTTCTATTATTTAAGGTTCTAGAATGTTATAAATCACAGAATCCATGTTTAGATTCACACGTCTTTTTTTTTTTTTTTTTTGGTCTCAACATCTGTCAAGAGCATGTAAGTCCATGCTGAGGAGCTGATAGTCTGATGGAAGAGGCAGGACAGAGGCCTTCTGTGGCCATGCAAACAACTAGATGTTTGCTGGGATGGGTCTGGGAGAGACCTCAGCGTCTCTGGCATCTCCTTCTCATGCCCCCATTCCTTCCTCCTTGGCACCTGCTGTTCCCTGCTGACTCTTTTCTCTCATCCATCAAGACAGCTCATGCACCACCTCCTCTAGGAGGTCTCTGGCCTGGGTCAGAGTTCCCTCTCTGGATTGGCAGTCCTGGTGCTTCCTTTTCCCAGTTCACACATCTCCCCACACCGAGCTGGGAGCTCCCTGAGTGCAGAGTCTGGTTTCCATGCATCTGTGTCCCCCCATCCCCACTCAAGAGCTTGACACAGATGTCATCATCTCTCCGGATAGCTTCATCCTCCCCTGCCCTCCCCCAGCTGGAGTCCAGAATGTGGGGTGAGGACGACGGTCAAGGAAGGAAAGGGAAAGACTGTTGTAGGGACTTCTCTGTGGTCCAGGACCTGCTGGAACTCATTACATGCATTTGGGTTCCAGGGCCCTGTGTAGCGGGGGTCGTGGGTCTCACCATGCCTCGGTACTGCCTCTTTGGGGACACTGTGAACACTGCATCCCGGATGGAGTCCACGGGGCTACGTGAGTGCCTCCTATTTCTATCCTGCCAAGCAAGGCCTCTGTCTCAAAGACCGCTCCAGCCGGGCTGTTGGAAACAGTGCTTAGCAACCAGATCATCACCTGGTGGCAGCGTCCCCTCGTTGTTTGCAAAGCCACTCTAAGGGGATGACGAACGTCACTGGTTCTTTTAATTTTCCACAAGGTGTTTGTGATGACCTCATGTGAAAATTAGCAGATAAAATGAAGAGATAGGAAGCCTAGGCCCTATCCTTGACTGCAACGGGTTTGCTTGGGGTCCTTGAGCAAAAGGCTTTCCCTCTGGGTCTTGGTTTCCCCATTTTTACCGTGAGGAGACCCCCTTCTCGTTGTTAAAATGCCGTTTCAGGCTCTTGCTGGCAGCAGGTGCCACTCCGCGGTTTGGTTAGAGCAGCCCTGGCCTCTGCTCCTGGCCATGCGGCTGTGTGCTCCGTGCCACACTCGGTGCCCATCCTGCGTAACCGGACGCAGCGGCCCTACTGCGGAGTCCTGACTCTAAAAGGAAAAACAAAACAAAAACAAAAACTGCTTATGTGCTCTGCCTCCGCTTCACAGACTTCCCCACCTGTGGAAATGGTGTTCTTAGAGGTTCTGACTTCATCTTGGGTTCCTCTTAACACTCAGTCTATGTAATGTGCTTTGCTTCCATGCCTCTAGTTTAGGGACCAACTAAAGGGACAAAAGAGCCAGACGAGGGGTATCGCAGGAATCAGAGTTGTGGGTATCACTGGCTAGAACAGCCACACAGTGATTTCCCTGGACACTAGGTCCGCTGCCACCAGGCGGTGACATACATTCCTACCTTTCTTCTCAGCTTACAGAATTCATGTCAGCGGAAGCACTGTCCAGACGCTGCTCAGCCTGGACGAAGGCTACAAAATTGACATCAGAGGCCAGACCGAGCTGAAGGTAAGAGACTATTTCCATGTATTGGTGAGAACTGTTCCCAATGGTCCCCTTTCTGTGGGCAGCGGTGGGGTGTGTGTGGGGGGTCTCATCTGACTGATGTGGCTGAAGGAAACGCCTGCCTGGTGTTGGGACGAGCTGATCACCACGCGTTCTCTCCGCTCACCAAATCCTAAGGAAACATTTCTTCCTTGAGCCACTCCCTCACTTGTCTCCTCATGAAAAGGACTAGAGCAAAGACGTCACTTCTGTAGATGATCTACCTGGGTAGCGTGCTGGTGCACAACGTACATTTACGTGTTATTGCTCACAGCAATAATGAGGGGGGCTCCATGTCCCCATTTTGTAGTGGAGGGAATTAGATTAGAGAGTCAAAGTGACTTGTCCAAAGTCTCATAGCTTGGATCCCAGGTCTGGTGGCTCAAACCCAGTGCTTTCTCCATAGCACCATTGGGCTCCTACTCATCTCTCAGAACCCTAACATAGACATCACCTCTCACTGAGGCCCAGCCTGATCCAGGAACACTCTTCTTCCTTTTCCCCAGCAGTAACTATCAGGCCTTGCCTACGCACCCACCAGTCTAAAGACCAGCCCTCTGCTGTTGTAGGTGTGATATTGTGTTGACCTTGCCCATGAGCACCTCAAAGGCAGAGACAATTCTGTAATATATATATATATACACATATATATATATATATATGTTACTTAAAGTGTTACAAATAGTAGTACATATGTTTCCTTCCCCCCCTTCCCCCTCTGCTTTCTTTTTAAATGTTAATGTCCATGAAATGGTACAGCATTCCTATGAATGATTTTTCTTCCTATCCCACCTCCTCTCTTTTCCCCAGTTCCTTGGCTACAGTCAGGCCTGGTGGGGTGACTAGAGCAGCCTAGGCATTTAAACCCCAGGGCTGCAGCGAGGCCTCAGAAATGGGGTGCTCAGGGGAGTCCCTGCATTATGCTGTGGAAAGTTAGAGTAGGAGGGTGCAGCTCAGAGAGGCGCAGTGACTTGTCGATGGTCACACAGCCTGAGGGGGCTGACAATGTGGAATCCTTTGTCCTGGAGGCTGAGGTGATGGGAGAGTGAGCTGGAGTAAGTCGGGGCAGGTGTGTCTTGTTTGGCGGCATGGACACTGGCTGTCCTGAGGAGTAGAGGCTCTGATGATAGAAGGGGATGCCGAGAGGGAATACAGAGGGCAGCAAGCCACCCTCAGGTTCTGCGGGCTGGCCTGGGGGCTCCACAGGGCAATATCCTTCTCTGTGCCAGGGTGGGGTATGGGACCTCTAGACCAGCTGGCCTTGACCCCAGTGGCCCTCATACCCCCCTCCTAACTCCAGGCCAGCAGCATGCCCATCCCAGGGGGGACCACCAGGTCCTTCAGTAGTTGGGGGAGAATCCTAGGTCATAGAAGCCTAGTATCTTAGCATTCCGGATCTGCTGGGTCATAGAATTCATGACTTATCATTTACTTTTCTGACAGATAAATATTAATTCATTTCATCCACACAGCAACTTTATGAGGTGTTAGGGCAACCGAGGCACAGAGAGGTGAAGTAAGTTGGCCAAAGTCACACAGCTAGCAAGTCAAAGAGCCAGGATTTGGACCCAGGCAATCTGCCTCCAGGCTCCAGGCTGCCTCCACCAAGCTGCTGGGAGCCGGAGCCTCTCCCTGCCTCGCTCTCTGCCTCGCTCTCTGCTGGAGGCGGTGGCTCAGCCCTCTTTCTTGTCTCCTCCAGGGCAAGGGCGTGGAGGAGACCTATTGGCTAGTGGGGAAGGCAGGCTTCCCCAGACCCCTCCCCACACCTCTGGACATCAAACCTGAGTGAGTAAGAGGAATCCCGCCCCCCCTGAAGTTTGTGTGCGAAATCTGGTATTTCTTACTTTTCTGACGATCAAGGTCTTACCTGCGTAGTGTGTGAAACTTGGAAAATACAGAATTCTGTAAGGATGACATAGTCTCCACCTTCCACCCCTGCGAGACAGCACAGTCCCGCTGCCTGTGCCTGAGGTGCTTGTGGCAGGCGAGGTCACGCTGCCTCGCCGATGCCTCGCTCGGACCTGTGCTGTCAGCCCGCGTCCCCAGGTCCTCTGTGGGGTTCAGAGCGCGTTACACACACTCGTAGTGACAGCAGCGAGACTGCCACACGTGGGCGCGCCACGACTAGCTCAGCCTTTCTCTGGCCCTGAGCAGGCAGAATCTTCCCATTCTGAGCTGGGCACGGGCAATGCGGCGGGCACTTATCGCCATTCCGATGATTTCAGTGGAGACCGTAGGGCAAGCGTCACAGGGGTGGCCAATTACCTGGAATTACAGGTTTCTAGAAATAAGAAGGCCTGGCCGAAACCGGTTTGGCTCAGTGGATAGAGCGTCGGACTGCGGATTGAAAGGTCCCTGGTTCGATTCCGGTCAAGGGCATGTACCTTGGCTGCGAGCACATCCCCAGTAGGGGGTGTGCAAGAGGTAGCTGGTCGATGTTTCTCTCTCATCGATGTTTCTGACTTTCTATCCCTCTCCCTTCCGCTCTGTAAAAAATCAATAAAAAAATATATATATTTAAAAATAAGTAAGAAGGTCCGCTGTGGGCCCACAGGTCATCCCGCCAGTGGGGCAGCTGAGCCTGGGGATGGGCAGAGCTACCAGGGTCCCCAGCATGACGTCATCACAGCTCCCCAACCAGAGTTTTTCCTTGGTCAGCACTTCCTGCTGGCTCCTCAGCTCTTCCAGGCTGCCCCCTTCCACCTCTCAGAGGTGAGAAATGTGTGGGACACACCTGGGCTTCCCGGGGAAGGGCCAGCACCTGAGCAGCCCAGCCTAGGTGTCCTGTAAGCGGGCCGATGGACGTGGACGGGGTGACCGGCAGGGAGCCGGTTGCAGCAGCCATTTCCTTTCCACCCTGCCGTCAGGGCATCCCCAGGGCGACCCCAGGCCTCGGGACCCTCAGGAATCAGAGGACAGACCCCATTCAACCCCGAGTACCCTCCCCAGTGGGGTCCAGTGAGGCAAGGCGGGGGCAGTGTGTGGATGGGCACACACTGCCGTGTACAGAAGCTGGCAGGTGTACAGAGCATAGATGTGTCGGCTTTACAAGGGCACACCAGCCTCCTGCGGAGTCAGCTGGACTTCACAGAAAGGCCTCCAGGCCCGGGCCATAGTCTGCCCCAGTCTCTGTGGGGACAGCTTGCTGGGCGGCAGTGTGGTGTGAGGATGGGTCCGGACTGGCTGTTTGTGTGGCCTTGGGTGGGGTCCCTGTCCTCATTGTGCTTTGCCATGTGCCTTGGCAGCCTTGGCTCGCCCACCCCCAGGAGTGTGGTGTGGCCCTGTGTGCCCTTTGCCCACCATCTAGGTCTTCTGTACCCACTCACCCCTGTCCCCCGAAGGGCAAGCCGTCCCCTGACCTCGCCGGCCTCCGTTCCCACCCCACTTCTTGTCTCCACGCGGAGCTGCACTTCTCAGAAGGCCAGTCTGCTGATGCCGACCTCACTTCCTCACCTCCCACTCCCCGGCCCCCGCAGTCTGACTTCCACCCCGCCCGCCGCCAGGAGCTCTGCGAAGGTCGCCTCCTCCAGGGTGACTGCATCTGTGGGCAGTTTTAGTTCTCACTGACATTTCCCTTTTGCCTTCCCGCTTCCTAGAAATGGGCTCCCGCCTCCTCCGCACTCCACTGTGCTCCGTCCTCTGCAACTCACCCTTCGGGCTCCGCACTTCTCCCCAACCCTTCAATGCCGGGGTGCACAGGCGCTTCCCCGGGGCTGTCCGTCCCGTCCAGATGATGAGGATAGCCCTTGTGGCCTTGGGCCCCAGCGCCCCTCTGAGCTCCAGGACCAGGCAGCTCACCACCCCTCGTTGATTCCTTCCAGAGCCCTCATGGCCTCTCAAACCTCGGGGTCCACCTGGCAGCTGGGCCCTCCTTCAGAATTCTCTTCTCCTGGATGGCCCTGCCATCCTCCCTCAGAAAGCTGGGCGAGGTACCGCTGTCCCAAATCCCAGCAATCCCACAGCTCTGCCTCCATCACACCCCCACTCCACGCCTCTCTTCTGGGCTCTGCAGGGCTCCTTACCATTTCCCCTCATCTCACCGCCCACCTCCTGCTGCCGAGCCACCTGCTGGGACCTTCTCACTGTTCCTTAAACAGCCCTGAGCTCTTCCCACCCCCGCCCTGGAACGCCCTGGCCTGGTCCCTTCCTATCCTGCAGGTCTCAGCTCTGACGCTGCTTCCTGCCTGAGCCGGCTCTCATCACACACAGCACACAGATCCCCGCTGTCACTCTCTCCCCCGTCTCCCGCATTGCATCCCATAGTACTGGGCACTCCCTGGTATTTCCTGTTGACACGTTTATGGAACTTTCCCCAGCATGGACCAGCCCGGATAGCCTGCCCCCCTGTGCCGGCGCAGCCCCCAGGGCCCAGCACCCAGCTCTGGAGCTCCGGCCTTTCCCCTGGTCACACAGGCTGAGCTGGCCGCTCCCAGCCCTCCCTGACCCCCCCTGACCAGGAGTGGGAACTGGAGGGTCTGGCAGCCACTGTCATTCCGAGCTCCCTCAGCTGATGACTTTTCCATTCCCGGACAGAAACTTTAGAAAGTGTCACAAACATTTCCATCTCCTGGGCTCAGGGAGGGAGGAGAGCAGAGATTCTCCCCGGCCTCCCTGCAGGCAGGGGAGAATGCCACACCAGCCTAGGCCCACGGGCTCACACCCAGCACAGGGGCACACAGGGGACTGTGCACGCAGGCACACACACCAGTGCACACACGTGTGCACACACACTACACTCATCGTGGGCATCGGGCACAGGCACACATAGAAACACCACCGCATGCCCATCAGCCTGCTGCGAGATGAGACCGCAGACGGACACACAGACACAGAATCTCTACAGGAAGGGCTAGGTTGGCAGTTGGATGGGAACTTGTTTTAAGAGTTGCATTTAGCCGAGACCGGTTTGGCTCAGTGGATAGAGGGTTGGACTGCGGACTAAAGGGTCCCGGGTTCGATTCCAGCAAGGGCATGTACCTTGGCTGCGGGCACATCCCCAGTAGGGGGCGTGCAAGAGGCAGCTGATTGATGTCTCTCATCGGTGTTTCTGACTTTCTATCCCTCTCCCTTCCGCTCTGTAAAAAAAATCAATAAAATATATATATTTTTAAAAAAGAGTTGCATTTAGAAGGCAGTTACCAAATTGTACTTGAACTGCGTGCTATAGCTTGATTTTTTAAAGTTAAGTTTTCTGAAGGTGCTTTTATCTTCATTTTCTGTATTTGTCATATCTGCATACGTTATTCATCCTTCTATTTGGGGGTGTTTGGGAGACTGGTGGGGATTAAAGGAAGGGGGTGAAATGCCCCTCCACGTCTTGGTGTAGCCACGCCCCAGGCAGCAGGGCCCGCAAACCTGCCTGCTGTCTGTGTCACAGAAACGGTCCATACAGGGCCCCTTCGCTCCTCTCCGCTCCCCTCCGCTCCTGCCAACCAGGCTCAAAAGCGTCCACTGCCAGGTTGTGGAGTCACTCAGAGCCTTGCTCGCTTCTCTGGGCAAAGGCAATAACCACGCTCTACCCTCCCGTAGGCACCTGCGGGAAGAGAAGGAGAAAATGAGTGTGTGTGGAGAGGGGGTTCTGGGTTTCTATCTGGACTCACAAAATACCCAGTGAGTCACAGAGCCCCTCACCCTTCTGGCCTCCCAAGGTCATGTCCCTAAGTAAGGGACACTGCTGGGGCTGGCTCCCCGTCTCCTGAGAGACCTCTGGACTGAAGCCACACTTGCAGATGAGCCTTGGTCCCCGAAAGGCCCAATGGGGAGGGCACTGGTAAGCCACGGCCGGGCCAGCGCAAGGCCCAGGCGACCCCAAGGAAGGGAAAGGGGCTCCCTGGAATCAGTGTGGGTGCTTACACCCTCATGGCTATTCTGGGCTTTTCTCATTCATGTTTCTCCTCTTTCCCCAGGGATCCCTGGAAGGACCTCATAAACCAAGAAATCAGGGCGGCTTTTGCCAAAGTCCGCCAGTGCTCAGATGAACCTTCGAGCTCAGGGAAGGCCTAGGCCAGGCCCTGAGGAGAGGGACAGCGTGGGACAGGAGCCTGCACAAGCCTAGACACCCCCAAGCTCTCTCTCTGTTTCACTCTCCTCAAAGAATTCCCTTGCTGAGCCTCCTGGCAGCCAACTGAGTACTCATTAGTAAGTGCCCTAGAGCGATATTAATTGATGTGTTCCAGTGTGAATCCTATGGGTAAACTTGCCTCTTGACACAAACGCAATGAAAATAGAAATATTCCCTTCCTTTCAGGCAGGGCTTTGTTCTCGACAAATGGTTTTGAGTCCGAGAGCTCGTTATTACAGAGCTCATTATCTCTCACACCAGGAAAGGTGCTCCACGGTGCAGCCACGGGGCCCCCGGCACACAGCAAGGAGGTCATTTCCCTGTGGCATGAGCGGGAGCAAGACAGGTGCCAGGGACTGGTGCCAGGCAGATGGGGCTCGAGGTTTAGCTGGGCCACCTACTCACATTGCATCTCTTCTCGGAGCCTTTGTTTTGTCATCTCTCAAATGGGAGTCCGCACGAGCCTTGTTCCTAATGCAAGTCTTGGCCCACAGAAAAAGCTCCAAAAATGCTGCCTCCTTCCCTGTCTTCCCCAAGCCGGTCTAACCCTTAGGTCATCGGTGAGCACTGTGCCAGGAGTCCAGGCTTTGGTCATCTGTGAGCACTGTGCTGGGGAGGAAGGGGGAGTGATAATGCCTCGATTCTTAGGAAAATGAGACTTCTGTCTTACAGAAAAAAACAAACAAACCACAGCCAACTCATTAAACTGGCTTCCGACATCAAAGAGTGTTCACCGCAACCCTCAGGCAGACCAGGCACATGTGGAATTCATTTCCCTGGCAGGGAAGGGAGAAGGCAGGGGGGCCAGGGGACAGGTTCAGCCCTAAACAAACTGGTCCTTCTTTAAAAGACCTCTTGGGAGTTATTGGGAACATGCTCTGCCCACAGGCTGTGCTCACAGAGACCAGGGTGTGTGCGTGTGTGTGTGTGTGTGTGTGTGTGTGTGTGTGTGTGTGTGTGTGTGTGTGTAAGAGAAAGGCAATGTGAAAGGGATATGGACGATGTGTTTGGAGCCATGTGCTGCTGTGTGAAAGTGCTGGACTTGGTTATGGGAGACGCCACTGCTCACCCCTACCTGCAGAACTTTGCTGTTGTTAATCTTCATGAGACACATTGACCGGTTGTCTCTTGCATGCGCCTCTACCTGCGTGAAGGGTCGGGGACTGAGCCTGCAACCCAGGCATGTGCCCTTGACGGGAATCGAACCCATGACCATACAGTCCATGGGCCAATGCCCTAACCATTGAGAAAATTGGCTAGGTCTGGTTTTTATGCCTCAGTTTTCTCAAGTGCCAAACAAGGCCAGTCACCCTTAGCTTCCCTGTCACCGTGAGAACTGACGCAGAGAACCGAGGAAACACCTCTGGGCCTGGTCCTGAGCGAGCCCGCGGGAGCACTGAGAAGGCAGGGTCTGCACCTGCAGGCTGTGGACACGCACACAGCCTTGTCTTTGTGTGGTCTGCAGCCATGGGGTGGGGAGCAGAAGCATGACCCCGGTTCCTCCACTGACCTCCGTGTGGCACATTTCAGGCTTGTCAATTTTCTCTCGGGCCTCGGTCTCTCCATCAGTAAAAACAGCGGCTACTCTGGGTGACTGTGAAGCCCCTCTGGGTGTCAGGGTCCACAGCATACTTTGGGTAGTGGAGGCCCAGCCTGGTGGGCAGACACAGGAGGCCAGAATGCAAACCAGGACCCAGCTATCCCACCATGAGCAGGTCAGTCAGCCTCCCTAAGACCTCAGCTCCTCACTGCACAAGGACCAGACCCTGCCCTGCCTGCCTCCCATGCTGTGGTTACATTAAAGGCAGAAACAGCTGTGCATACATACTCCCAACTGAGGAGTGTGCTGCAGCCGTGACTTATGGTTCATATACACTGAGTGGCCACATTATTATGATCTCTGAACGCATAACAATCTGGCCACACTCAGTGTATATCCTATATAATGAAAGGCTAATATGCAAATTGTCCCCTTGACCAGGAGTTCAACCAACAGGCAGGCCAGCCAACTGCCAATGTCCCCTCTTCCTGGCCAGGGTGGCTGGATCCCACCCATGCATGAATTCATGCACCAGGCTTCTAATATATGTATACACTAAGTGGCCAGATTATGATGTATTCAGATATCATAAAAATCTGGCCACTCAGTGTATATGTGACGACCTGTGTGAAGGCCATGTGGATATCAGAGCTCAAAGTGCCCTGAGCAACAAGTGACAGTGTACCTGTGCATAGCTGCGAATGTCTGTGTGCATGCTGTCCATCTGTGTATATGTGCATTTATGTGTCTGGTGAGTCGTGTATATGCACTTGTGCATCTATAGGCTTTGGTGTGTCTGCACGTGTGCTGCTATAGCTGTGTGTGTGTGTCAATTGTGTCTGGGCACCATTCTGGGAGCAGTGGTGGGTCTCTTTATCTTGGTGTCTGTGCACACCGTGTGTGTCTGCATGTGTGGTGTGTATCCAAGTGCATGCTTTGTCCGTGTGTGGGTCGTATGCCATGTGTTTGTATCCAGCCAAGGGTCTCCTTACTCTTGTGCCCTCTGAGAAGGACAGAGGCATTGTTCCCAGATGCCTCTGCTCAGACCCCCAGGACAGAACTTGGGCTCCAGGAGAGAGCTCTGGCTCCAAAGCTGACACACTGAATGTGAATAGACCACCATACACCAGGGCCCTCTCCTCTCCCCAACCTTCTATCAGCTGCGAACAAGTTCTCCGGAGAGCAAGGCTTTCCTGGCTGCTGTGTTGTACCCTTGCCAGGGGCGGGCCTGGATTCTTCTGTCCTAGGAGGCTGTTGGCCCATTTACTGGTATTTCACATTACCCCACTGCCTGCTGTGAGAAACACCCCTGCCTGGAGCTTCCACTCATATTACCTCAACCACAGCACCCTCTGAGGCAGGAGTTATTTGCCCACTTTCTGGAGGTGGAAACAGAGGCTCAGAGAGGGAAGGAACTGGTTCATGCTGGCCTTTCTCTGCCTCCTGCCCTGAGGGGGCTCCCAGTGCTACAACAGCCCAGAGAAATGGCAGCGTCTCTGGAGGCTGTCAGAGGGTATGGTCTCAGGGGCACACAGCTTTCTCTTCTGCAAACTGGGGCGAGGACAGGTGATTCTGAGAGGCTCTTAGAGCTGGTTCCTCTCATAAGGAGCCAGCCCCGCATTTGCATGGGGCTTCCAGACACATGCCCAGGTGGAACCC
Source organism: Antrozous pallidus (assembly GCA_027563665.1). Taxonomy (NCBI): domain Eukaryota; kingdom Metazoa; phylum Chordata; class Mammalia; order Chiroptera; family Vespertilionidae; genus Antrozous; species Antrozous pallidus. Next base: position 47,552,447 of record CM050520.1, on the reverse strand, counting down.
CAGAGATGGGGCCCTCGTGGCATGACTTTCATGATGAGTCAGTGCCAGCTGGTCCCTATGCAGTCCCCCTGTCTTCCCCTGCCAGCCTGAGATCACCCTCCTGTCCCTTTGGGGTGGTTCCCAGCAATGGAAGGCTCCTAGCATCTCAAAGGGATGGGGTTCTTGCAATGACAGAGGGGGCCACGGTGCTCCAGAAAGTCCTCCCCGGGCCAGGTGATCTGGACTCACTTGATCCGTGGTTCTTCAGGCACCATTGGGGATGGACTCCTTAGGAAAGTCCAAATACTTTAACTTGGCATTCCAAGCCCTATACACGCTGCCTTCACCTCACCTGCCCCCTGCATACCCAGCTCTCTGGCCAGGACAGACTGCCCACTCTTCCCCAGGCCCCTCTGGTGCCACACCTGACTCTTGCTGTTTCCCTACCTAGATGACTGTATCCCTTTCTCAACATTTGGTGAACTCCTACACATCCTTCAAAGTCCACCCAAAAAGGCACCTCCTTCTGAAACCCCTTTCCAATGGCCGGCCCCTTGTATGTACTTGTTGCCACATTTGGCTCTCCCTTGATGGCAGCGGCCTAATCGAGTTCATTGCTTCATTCCCATGCCCGTGAAGAAGTGAGCATTGGGAGGGTGAATGAATGAACGAACAAGCTAATGAACTAGTTAGCCCAAAGGCTTTTAATGAGCCATCTCTGCCCCTGAGGTCTCCCAACTGGTTTCTCCTCTGCTGTTCTCTGTATCTTGGCTTGCTTAATCTAATGCTTAGTTGGGATCCTGTTGCCAAGTGTCAGCCTGTGGCTTTCCTGGCTGCTCTTTCTCTCCTTGCTGGCATCCTTCCTGTGCTATGGACACTCTACTGCTAACCCCCAACCCCTATACCAGCCTGGACGCTTCCCCCCCCACACGTGCTTCCCACCCCTTCTGGCTAATTTCTCCTTACCCTACAGACCTCTGCTCCTTTGCTGCCTCCTCCCTGAAACCCTCCCTTCCTCTCCCAAGTGCTGTGGGAGGGGCACCTCCCTGTCTGGCTCCTCAGCCTCCTGGCCAGCCTGTGTAGCAGACTTGGGCTTACCTGAGGGCAGGGCTGGGGGATCCTGGTGGGAGAAGAAATAAAACCGGGCAGGGGAGGTGAAGAGGCCACTGTGGTGGCAGGTGAACCTGGCTTTAAGGAAATTCACTGCCATGAATGCATGAAAACTCAGTTTTGCTCCAAGACCGTTAGAGCTACATCTTTACTCTCATGGGGAAGGTGAAGTGACACAGAGCAGGAGGAAAGGGCCACACATGGACTGAGCATGCTGCGTGTCCATTGTCTCAGGGAGCCGACTGCACAGCCTAGGAAGTGGTGTCATCATCCCATTGCTACTGAGTTTCTGGGGCAGTAGGACACCAAAGCCCAGTTCTTTCCCAAGGGCTTGCCAAGCTGCCTCTTATGGCTGCTCTTCCTCGGGATTGGCCTGGGCAGCACTCCTGCTCTGGGGTCCCATGAGTCTTTGAAACTCTTCAGAAGTCCACTAGGGGGCAGGCAAGCTGTTCCAGAGAAGACTCGACGCCCTCAGCAACCTTGAGATTCCTGGCCCCTTCCCTGACCTGGGGCTCCCCGTGTCCCACTAGAGAGGGAGGATGGTTCCGCAGCCCACAGAGAAGTCTTGCTTGAGAATACCCCCAATGACTGATAGACTAAAGACAGCAGGTCTCAGTGCCCTGTCCCCATCCCTAAGGCTGGCCCAGGCCAGATATGTCCGAGGTTTGTGCAGTCTCCAGCAATTTGCATTTCTGATTAAACAGCACTGAGGTGACACTCTGTCTTATTCAGTACTCTCCTGGACCTTAGCTCTCACGGCCTACCACACCTCTCCCTAGGAGGCAGGTGTAACGGTCCCCGGGCACAGCCAGGAAAACGAGGCTCTTGCCGGCAGTTCTCTTGCATTGCTCACTTAGACCTTCCTTCTGGGCTCCGGGCTCAGCTTCTGGCTGCCTGCCAAGCACCTCCCCAATGAGCCACTGCTTACCTGACTAAACTCTGCCCTGTCCTGGCCAGAACCAGGAGTGATCACCCTCACTTCCCTGCCCTTCCCACGACCCCTTCCTCACCCCAATAAACCCCCATGTCCATCCCACCCACCACCACAGTCTCTGCCTTTGTCCAGGACCCACCGCCGGTGCTCAGGGACAGTGTGGGCCTGGCCTCCGTGCTGCTCTCCTGCCTCCATTCCTCAACTGGCTCATGCCGTCCGGTCTACCTGCAGCGCAGACCTCATCATGCCACTTTTCTACTTAGCACGTTTTCAAGTGCTGGTGGCCAGGCTCTTCTCATGATGCTCCTTCCATCCCTCATATCCCTGACATCCAGCCCTTTCCCACCCCCAGGCCTAGCCCCATTTTGTCCTTTCAAATTGTAAGACCCCTGGTATGAAAATATAACTATTAGTAGTTATAATAATCCCTTTCCCTTCTCCTCTTCACCCCCTCCCCCACAAGACCTGGAACCAGTGACCTAAAGACTGTATAACCTCTCCTCACCCCCGTCACCATGATGAGCAGGTGCAGAATCTTTTCAGCTGGAAGAAAATTGTAATACCCACTTGGCTCATTTCAGAATTGTCGTTATGTTCATGACCTGGAGGAAGCTAAGCAGTGGGGCCAGTCTTTGCTCCCCGTGTGTCCATCGTCAGCCCACAAACCAGACCCAACTTCCCAGTGTACCTATGGGAAATGGGGAGTTCGCTGGAGTTTTCCGGGGAACCAGAGAAGAGAGTGCAGCCAAGCTTCATGGATTCCTCCAAAGGCCCTGGTCCTCCCTCACAGTCCCCTCCCTGGCAGCCCCCTTCTCTTCCTCACTACTCGATTACCTCCCAACCCCATGTTGTCCCAAACCAATCAGACCCAGTCTCAGCTTCCTGCTTCATTGATAGTTACCCAAAGAGCAACTACAAGATCAAGTTAAGGCTCAGGGGCCTTTTAAAGGCCAATTCAGGCTTTCCCAGGCTATTGTCTCCAAGGCTCCCCCTGCAGGCAACCGATGGAAGGGCTTTCATCGCATTGAAAAGAGGGAACTGATGGATGGATGAACTTTAATCCTCACCACACGCATATGGGGTAGACATTATTCTCTCAAATTTTCAATGAAGCTACTGAGACTCAGTCCAAAGTTACCCAGCAAGCCAGTGGCAGAATTAGAGCTTCACTCCCAAGCCCCCACCACGTGCCACCCTGGCTGCCTTTCGGGCCACAGCCACATACACCATGGAAAAAGGTGACGCAGATGCAGCATCAGACTCAGGCACCAGACACAAGGTGGGACTAGCCAAAGGAAATGGGGTGAGTTCTAGGGTGAGGTCCGGAGGAACAGGCAGGGGAGGTGGTGCCAGGGGAAAGCCAAGGCCAACAGCCAGGTGTCCAGCTGTGGATGGAGGAGCTGAATGGAGCAGACCTCAGAGTGTGAACAGAGGTCAAGGTCATAACTTGTAGTGAAAGTAGGGCAGTGGGAGAGCAGGGAAGACAATTAACTCTGGCCATCCAGGGCCTTTCAAAGAGCTTCATACAGGTCTTTTAGGCACTGGACAGGATGCCTTTAAGGGTACCTCCGTAGGGAGCCCAGAAGAGGGTGGTTTTTCTCCATCTTGTGGCCACAATCTCCCCTATGGGATTCTCATCAATTATTTCCTAGAGTCCTCACCTCTAGCAACTCTAAACGAAGAGAGAGACAGAGACAAAGAGAATGAGAGAGGAGAGGGTGTTTGGCAGAGATAACTGAGCACAGTTGGGAGAGAGCAGGAAGGAGAGAGGGATGATGGAGGATGTATGTGGGTGCATGATATGGAGTCTGGCCCCCCTGAGTAGTGAAATAGACAGGAAAACGGGAAATGTGACATATGCTTGGACCCCCAGGGCCATCAAAGCATTTTAAGCAGGGGAGTGACCTAGTCGAATCTGTTTGGAGAGAGTCCATCTGGCCGCCATGTGGAGGATGAATGACTGGATGGATGAACAGGAAAGGGAGAACCCTGGGGCAGGAAGTTCTCCTGGGGGAGGGGGAGGAGAGAAAGAAGCCAAAGCCAAGGGGGGAGAGAGAGCTTCTACATAAAAGATCAGGTGGAGAAAGAGGAGGAAGGGGAGGCAGCACAAGGATTTAGGAGGAAATGCTGGAGAGATGGGAAGTGAACCAGGAGAGGGTATTACAGGTACCAAGAGGAGAAGACAATTTAGGAAGGAGGGAGTGTGCAGCTGTGAAGAATTCAGCCAAGTGACCAAGGCAGCTGGGATTGGGAGAGTGTCTATCCATTGTTGTTCCAGACACACAGGCCAGGGATGTGCTGGTTGAATGTGGGAAAAGAAGTGAGGAGAGAGGAGGGGAATAGAGACAGGAGAGCAGGTGACAACTTTGACAGTCTGGCTAGGAGAAGACAAGAGGGCAGGGCAGTAGCTGGTTGGGGACCTGGGAGGCCTGGAAGTGTCCATGCTGACAGGAGAGCTTGTAGGGAGAGGGGCTGCCCAAAAGCTTTCCCAAGAGGTAGCCTCTTCAGCAGGAAGCAAGCCCAAACCCAGGCCTGGTGGGCTCTGATGCAGGCAGAAGTGAAGTTGGGTTTAGGGGCTGGTTCAGGCCTCAAATCCAGGTCTCCTGCACACAGAGGGGAGGGAAGGCAAGCAGACAGAAGCCACACAACCCCGAAGAGACCAGAGAGGTCTGGAAGGCTGAATGCCCATTCCCAAGCTCCAGATGTAGAGACAGGGGCTGGCTATGGGGACACAGCTGGGCACCCAATGCTCAGGAGACACCATCCAGCCTTCTGCACCCTGGGGCTCCTGCCAAGCCTTCAGGCTCCTGGGATTCTGAGCTCACAGCATCCCATCAGGATTAATCATGGGATCCCTGGGAGGCACAGCGGTCTGTCAAACCCTTTCCTCTTCTCCCCTTTCACACTCCAGGAAATCAGCCCTAGTGAAAGTCTCCCATGTGTGTGGTCTGCTTCTGAGAAAGTTACAGTCACGAGCAATGCAAGAGCACAGCCTAGTTCCCATGGGCAAGCACACATGTGCATGTGTGTCTGTGCATGTACACATCCACGCACACAGCACACTGGTCTGTGCACTATGTCTGATGTGTGTGTGCTGTGTTTGGGAGCCTGAGACTTTTAAGTTGCTGCGATACGATGTGTTTGTCAGGTCTGTGGAGTGTTTGTGACTGTGGCATTTGGTGGGATATATATTCTATATAATAAAATACTAATATGCAAATCGACCAAATGGCAGAACAACCAGTCGCTATGACCCGCACTGACCACCAGGGGGCAGACAGTTAACACAGGAGCTGCCCCCTGATAATCAGTGCACTCCCACAGGGGGAGTGCTGCTCAGCCAGAAGCCGAAGCCAGGCTCATGGCTGGCAAGAGCAGCAGTGGTGGCGAGAGCCTCTCCTGCCTCCACAACAGTGCTAAGGATGTCCGACTGCAGGGAGTGGGCCTAAGCAGGCAGTCAGACATCCCCTGAGGGCTCCTGGACTGCAAGAGGATGCAGGCTGGGCTAAGGGACCTCCTACCCCCACCCCTCCTGAGTGCATGAATTTCATGCACTGGGCCTCTAATATATATATGTGTGTGTACACACACACACACACACACACACACACATTGTGGTGCAAAAAAATGTATACACACTTTAACAGCTGATAGCTCAATTGGAATTGGAATAATTATTCAAAGTGTGTATACATTTTTTGGGACACCACATATATATATTCTGTGTGCACGTGTATGTTCAATGTGTATTCTGTGTTCCGTGCTGCATATATGAGTGTTGAATTTGTGAGGGCATGTGCATCTGTGTGTGGCCACTTTGAGGGTGTCTCTGTGATATGTTTGAAATGCTTGTGGGTAGCATGTGTGCCTGTGTAAAATTTTTGTGTGAGGTTGATGCATGCTTGTTTTAATGAACTGTGCCCCTGTGTGGCCTGTGCTATCTGAGGACGTATATGAAGGGTGTGTGCATGTGTGTGTGTATTCGGGGGAGCACACTATTGCTGGTGTATTGTGTCCATGGGGGAAGCCCCTGTGTGTAGGGACATCATGGGAGAGACATGACAGCCTAACACAGCAGAGGGGAAGAGTTGCAGCTCCCACTTAGACGTCTCCTGGCTGTGTGACCTGAGCTAGCTCCTGTCCCACTTAATTCCCCCAAAGCCAGTATCTGACATTTTCTAGGGAGGCCCCAGGCCAAGAGGAGGAAGGCAATATGAGTGGGACATTGGGTCACAGTGGCCAGTGCTAAAAGGGATGATCCCAGTTAAGCTGGGTGTGCCTGGGCCTCTGCCCCCTCATCTATCCTCTGGGGGCCCCACCTGTCCCCCTGCAGAATGGGAATGCTGCCCAGTCTCACTGCCCTTGAAAGGCAGTCACAGCAGGTCCCCTCCCCACATCCCCAAGCACAGCCAGAGGGAGCTTCACAAACCACCTTCCCTCCCTCCCTGAACTAAATTAGCTCGAAGAAGATAGAGCTGCTGCCAAAAATGCCAACAATAACCCTGCCAGGAATCACAAGCCCTGCCATCCGACTGGGTGAGTGCCATGGGCGGGCGGGTGGACACTTGACACAAAAGCTCACTCTTCAAGCAGCCCTAATCGGCCATCATTGCTCCACTTGACAGTAAAAGAATGGTTCAGAAAGGCCAGGCCACCAACTCAAAGCCACACAGCCGTGGGCAGTACAGAGAGGATGGGAACCCGGGTAGGTCCCTGAAACATGGACTGCTTGTCTCCATTGACTCTGCCCTCTTTAGGCCCCTCCTCAGCCAAAAAAGACGAAAATACAACTCCCAGTAGACAGTCTGTTTCAACACCCTTGAGGTTCTGATACTCTCCAAAGTTGGAGAGGACCTGAGCTAGAACCCTGAGGAACTTGCTGTGTGAGGCAAGTGAGAGAAAGTAAGGGGAGGGGATCCTCTGATACTTTAAGGGGTGCGTCTGTTTCTGGAAGCACTGCCAGCCCTTGGGGGTTTGACCACCCAGATAAAGACAGGAGCCCATGCTGGCTGGGAGCTCTGCATAGCAAAGAACCCAAAGTTTGGAAAGGTTAGGAAGTTGGGAATGGACCTCCAGGGAACCTTCGGAGGCAAAGTACCCCCACCATGGGATGGCCTATCTGAACCACAACCGTTCCCCCGAAGGAGCCCGGGACCCACCTCTGCTCTGGGACCACTGAGCCTGCAGTGACAGAGTCCCTCCCACTCAGCCCCCTCTCAGTCATTGTCTCCCATCACTGAGTGCTTCTTCTGTCCCTCCAGTCAAACCACCTTCCACGTGAGGACGACGACATCAAGACTCATACTAACCCAACCCCTATCCATTCAGATTTCCAGTGTCATCATCTCAAAACCCCCTTGAAGTGGCTAAATGACTGCCCCGCTTTACAGATGAGAAACTGAGCCTGCCAGCCTGAGGAGAATGACTGGCCCAAGGCCACCAGCTCCCTGCGGAGGCCTCTCTCTACGAGTGCTGCCTTCGGCCAGGGGCACTCACATGTCTGCTGCTCTGGCGCCCTGGGCTTGTCTCTGTAGCTGTTGTTAACATGAAGATGACACCTTATGACATCATGGGCCTAACCAAAGCCCATACCAATAACTCTGAATCATCAAGAAAAGGGTAGGTCGGGCTTCACCCTCAAATGGTTAAAACGGAGGACGCACAGGGACAAACCCTCAGGTTCCCAGCAGCCCGGGCGCTGCAGAGAGCTGTGGTTTCACGGTGCATGACACGGCGTTCTTAAAGTGTGGAGACGCTTCTGATCCTGCCCTGCCTGCTTCACCCAGTCTCGGGTTTTCTCACCTAACATCCCCTCTCTCCCTTGGGGCCTCTGGGAGCCTCCAGGCCCTCAGCCTCCATTCTCACTGACCAGAATCAGAGCCAAAAGCCTCTGATGTGGCAGCTGGGGCACATGGGGCCTCACCAGCACCTGCTCCCCCTGCACTGGTCGCTCCGAGTGCCACAGGGAGGGGGTGACCTGAACCCCCAGTGAGAACAGAACACCAGCCAAGCCAGTTGTTGGCCATGCATGAGGGCATTGGAGCCTGAGACTTGGATGGGCATGGCTGCTGTGTCCTGTCCTTCCCCATCTGGTAGCTGTGTCCTGCACAAGTCACCATCCCTCTGAGCCTCAGTCCCTCTTCTAGAAGAGACAGGCCATGAGAGCCCCCTCTTCATGATGGCCGCAAGAAGGAGATAATTCAAGAAAAGTACCTGGCGCCAGGCCCAGTCCTGGAAAGCCCTCATTAATCCCATTTAACACTTCAGCTATTCTTCAGAGCAAGGGACGCACCACCTGCCCCTTATGTTTGTTTCCCAAGCACTGAGTGTTGGCTTTTGGCCCCCAAACTCCCCACAACTGATGCCCACAGCATTTTCTCTCCTTTCCTACAGTCCCTCCAGGAGGTGGTCCATCGCTGGTATGGTCTGAGCCCAGTCTCCCTAGGGGAGCAAGGGCGGATGGGCAGAAGAATTGGGAAACCCAGGGTTTTTGCCCCAAAAGGCAGGGCCACAATAGCGGCTGATGAGGGAACTTCCTGACTCCTGGGGGCCCACAGAGGTGCTGGCAGGGGCACTGAGAATTAGACTGGGAGTCTGGAGACTTGGGTTCAATTCCTGGTACCAAAGCTGGGTTGCTTAAACACTGTCCGTGGCTGTCTTGACCTGATTTCCCGTAGGAGATGAAGGACTGGCCCACGATAGGTATTCAGCAATGAGTACTGGAAACTAAATTGGGGTCTGGGGTGCCACCATCCTTCTCACTCCAGGTCTACAGTTAGCAACTTGTCCAAGGTCACACAGGATATGCACATCATTGCCTGCCTGGGCCACCCGATCCCACCTGGGATCCTTTGTTTCATTCTGACCTGAGGTGAAACCCTCCCAGGAGGCTTTGCACCTGACGTGGTGCCTGAAAGGTGTGTCCTGTTTTCTCACCTCAGGACGGTACTCCTAAGGACACAGGAAAAGATGTGTCTCCTGTTTGCACTGATAGATCCATGTGGGACTGGTAGCATATCTACAAAAATACAACACAGGGAAGGCTGAGATGCCCATTGATGGGCAGTCCAGCAGAGTTCCCTGTTCTGGAGGTGTGTGAGTTAGGAGCTAAGTAGGCAACATTGGACGGAGGGTTATATAAGTTATACTGCAAAAAAAAAAAAAAAATCAATACAAATATATTAAAAATAATAATAAAGAAAGCTACCTTTCACATGGCTGCCAGGCAAGTCCTGTCTGCTCAGTTCCAACTTCTCTTCCTTCAGATCAAACTCTGACTCCCAAACTTGGCCTTCGAGGCCTCAATCATTCTGTATCCTCCTCTGCCTCCCATCTGGATGGAGCGCTCCACCAGTTCCCTGGGACAAGCCTGAGGAAGGACCCTGGGCCAAGCTCTCAGCGAACTACTTTACACATGTTGTTGCATTTGATCTTCACAGGAAGTCAGGATGCCGGGTGCTAATATTAGTGTCTCTTTGCAGAGCAGCAAACAGAGGTCAGAAAGATCAGGCAACCTGCCAAAAATCACACAGCAACATGACTGCTGAAAGTGAAGAGGTGAAGGAAGGGGTGCTGAGCACGTGGGGTTCCCAGCCTTTAGCTCCCCCTGGTCCCAAGAGACATCTGCAGCAGGTGGGCACGCTTGGTTGCTCATCTGTGTCTAACTCTTGGGGAGCCCCATCTGGACCCTGAGTGAGGTAGAAACCGGTGAACTAACCACAACCGCAGCCTTTGGGGTTGTGTGAGGAGGCAGGCTGTTCTCCCCAGCAGGGCATGGCTCCAGCACTGCCCTACTCCAGCCCCATCAGAGTTTGTGCCAGCCCAGCATCTGCTGTTTGGCCACAGCTCAGGAAAGGGTGTGGCAGTGCTCAGCTGGCTTGGGGTTGGGGTGAGGGGTGGGGGGTGGGGTTCAGGTCAGGTGGAAGAGCCAGGAACTGCTTAAATCCAATGCAGCCATGTTCTGCTCATACTGGAGAACCGCTAGCAACCACTTCCTGGACATTGGCTGGCCTCTTGATAAGGATCTGGAAAAGGAAGCCTGAAGGGCATAGCAGAGATATCACCAATCACCACCAGGACAGTGAGAAGTAACTCTCGCCCACTGGGAGCAGGCCACTACACTTAGTTCTGGCACCAAGTCAGTAGCTACAGTCTTCCCCACTTTACAGACAGGGAAACGGAGCTTCTGGCACTAGAGCCCAGAGAAAGAGTTGGGATCATCAGCTGGGACCTCCATGAGCAAAAATCTGAGGCCTCAGGTGGCTGGGAGGGAAGGTGGAGGTTTGGACACCCTGCCAACAGCCTGCAACCTTCCCCACCCATGTCTTCATTGCAGCTCAGTTCCCGCCTTCGGAAACTTTTCCCGTCTCCTCCTCCGAGGCTAGGGTAGGCCCTGGGTCACCAGCGGTCATACCTCAACTCTCTTGGGCTGTCCCCTTCTGCCCAGGCCCAACCCCACAGTGAGCCAGATGGGAGAAAGGGAAGGCAGCAGCCATCAAGCATGCAGGGAACCCAGCTCTAAGCCCAGCGTTACCCTGATTTGCCACAAAGGCTGGGTGGCCGCTTTCCCATCTGTAAAATGGGCACCCTGTGCCATTCTATCAGGAAAGAGAAACAGCGTGGAAGAGGAATTCCCTTCTAGCCTGAGAAACCGGACTCTAAGGAAAGCCTGGACCATCCTCCCTCAACACCCTCATCCCAGAGTCCACCCCCAGCAGGGCACCGCCATCCCCGTGGCTTGGGAGGGTCATGACATCTAGAAGAGGGGTGGCTGGGGAAGATTTGCCTCAGTCTCTGATGGAAAGGTCGGTAATACCATCATATGCTACTTTGCACAGCATTTTAACCTGAGCAAAATGATGCCTGCAGAGGGGCACTCAGCTTGGCCCGGATTTAGCTCTGTGGCCATAGTGGGCTCACCTCCCTGTCTCTTACAGACTGCAATGACTTTGGATATGGCATCTAACCTTCCTGAGACTCGGTTTCCCGAGTATACATGGGATCTTAGCAAACGCAGACCACTGGTTTTCATTTATGTTCGCTGTCCCCGCCCCTAGCCTCAGTTTCACAATCTGAAAGCTGGAAACTTGGATGGGACGGGTTCCCAGGGCTGCTTAAGGGCCGGTGACAGGTCTGGAGGCTGGACCACCTCCAGAGGGGGAAGTGACTGGCCCGGACTGTCCAGAGGAGATAGCCGCGGTGGGGGAATCCCCTCGGTGGCCGCCCCGGGACCAGCGAAGGGTCATTTCCTTCCGCGTTCTAACCCGTGGTCACTGCTGTTCGCTCCCGCCCCAGCCTAAGTGCCGCGGCGCCGGCAGCCAGGAGCTGGGGACCGGGCAGGATTTCCTCTGCGGACCTGCGGTTCCCAGAGCCGCCCGCCCCTCCAGACCCCACGGGGCCACGAACCGCACGTGCGGCGGCCCAGGGCTGGCCTCGCTGGCACTGGGCTTCCTCGGCGACCCCTCTCCTCCGGCCCTTTCATCCCACCCCTACCACCCGCCGCTTCCCGGCCGGGGTTTCAGCATCAGGAAGATGCTCCGCTCCCCCTTGGGAACACAGGCCGGCGCTAGGACCCGGCGGCTTGCCCGAAAGGAGGCGTGGTGGGCCGGGAGAGGCATTTAAATTGGAGCCCGAGCCGCCCCCTCGCGCGGGTTCGGCTCCCGTGGGGCAGTGGATCTACCGGGCGCCTCCTCGGGCCGTGACCCCGGGGTCTGGCGCGGGGTGGGACCGGGGAGCTGGTTTGCGCAAAATGTGCCCGGGCTGCGCGGGAAAGGAGCGGCGGCCGCGCTGAGCCAGGTAGGAGTCTCCGGGGCGAGCGGAGGGGTGTGTGTGTGGGGGGGGGAGGGGGGGGGCGGGAGGGGGCGCCCTCTGGGGAACCGCCTGTCCCGCGCCCCTGGAACAGAGGACCTGGAGCTGGGCTGGGTCCTCCCCGCCGCCGCTCTCCACCTCCCCGAGGTCTCCCAGGCTGCTAACTCAACAGATGTTTCCTGCCAAGGAGTGAGACTGCTCCCATTTGACAGACGGGAACACAAGGGCGGGAGGCCAGAACGTGGCGGGAACGTACAGTTAAGGGCAGACTAGGATTTGAATCCAGATCGCCTACCATCCTCTGCTCTGGGCTGGGCGGCTGGGCGTGTGGCTTCCCATCGGAACCGCACCAGATAGCCTGCCTACCTGAGGTGAGGGGACAAGGGGGACACTCACCTCTCTTCAAGGGTCTCTAAGGCAGCCTGCTTCATGGGTGGTAAGATGTGAAGGACCCCTAGCCCCACCCTGAGCTGCCTGAAATTCCCCCATCACAGCCACATTCCTTTGGGTTAAGGTCTAATTCCTCCGTGGGATGCACATGTCTGCCCTTAATGATTCACTGCTGGTAGGGACCTCCACAGCAGCTCTCTCAGGACCCCACTCTGCCAGTGATCCTTGATGAGCAGAGAAGGGGTGTTGCTGGGACCAGCACTGTGAGCCTGTCAACTTGTGGATGTTGGGGGGAAGCTGTCATTAGAGGGGTTAGAGAGGGAGATCTCGGCCTGGTGCACTGGAACATTAGCTTTGGAAGCAGACAGACTGGATTCTCATCCTGACTCTGTTAACTGTGTGACTTTGGGTAAGTCACCTCTCCGAGCCTCGTTTTCCTCACAGGCAAAGTGAGGACAGTGATAAAGGGGCCAGGGAGTCCAGCACCTGCTGGAGAAAACAGCATTCGGGTCATGTAGACCTGGGCTAAATCCCAACATACTTATGAGCTGGGTAACTATTGGGTTAATCATTTCATCTTTCTGAGCCTCAGTTTTCTCATCTGTAAAATGGAAATTATAGTAACTACTTTACTGGTTTGTTGTGAGAATTAAGAGATAATATAGGTCCGGTACTTGGAAAAATGTCTAGCATCCTTAAATGGTAAGGATAGGCTTATTTATAATAGTAGGCATTGTCCCACCTCATTCCCCCCATCCTCTCTCTTTCTCCACACACACACACACACACACACACACACACACACACACACACACATTTTAACATTTCCCCTCCCGGTCAGAATCCTAAGATATCTCTTGCCTCCTCTTGCCTAGATCCTCTAAGTCTGCAAGCTTGAGGTCTCCATTCTCATCAGACCTTGCCTAAGCTGCTTAGCTGTGGTGGTCATTGTCCCAGCTAAAAAGACAATCTGTCTAGGACATTATCACAGGCATTATCAGCTTGCTCATCACAACAGTTGGAGTAGCCAGTGGTAGAATAGGAACCAGGCTACTTGCCCTACTGATGGGACACTGAGGCCCTGAAGGTTAAGGAACTTGCCCCAGAATAGGCTGGGGAGCAGTCGTCTAGATGTCAGCCTGGGTCTACGTGACCCCAGTCTTCCCTCTTGAGAGTGAGTTGCCCTCACATTCTACACACTTTGTTCTGGGCACTGCTGATGGATGCCCACTGCTGAGAAGGGCCCCCTTCTATCAGATGCCAGGCCCGAGTTCCGCTGGTACAGGGATTGTCCCTGCTGGATGCTCTGATGCCCACCTTGGGGGCAGGGTGAGATTTGGCAGGCAGAGGAGGGGGAAATGAGGGCCCCTTTGGGCGGCAGTGCCTTCCAGTTCTGTACTGAGCCAGGCCCTGCCCTGTCCTCCCCTCACGCTTACCCCTCAGCCCATTTCAGCAGAGCCTCCACCCCTCCCTGTGCCATTTGTTCAATAGATCGTTGGTGAGCACCATTTGATAGACTCCTGTCCTCATAGAATAAAAAATTAATGATCAGGAAATGGTCAATGTGATGAAAGCAGTAACCATGGGAGGGTCTGGGGAAGAGCATTCCAGGTGGAGGGAGCAGCAGGGCAAAGGCCCTGGGGTAGGAATGCACTTGTGGTGTTTGAGGAATGGTGAGAAGAATGGCAAACACTAGGATTTGGTGAGGGAAGGGCAGATGGTAGATGGAGTCAGAGAGGAGAGGTATGAAGCCTGGATTTTACTGCAGGTTTTTAGGCAGCGAGATTCACGATCTGATCTATGATTTAACGACACCTCTCCGGCCTCTGTGTGGAGGACGGACTGAAAGGGGTCAGGGTGGAAGTAAGGTGTTGCTGTGGTGGAGGCCCAGAGTCATGGTGGTGACTCTGTTTGTGCAGTGATGGAGGAAGGAGGTGGGCAGCTCTGGGGGAACAGACAGAACACACTGACAGGGAGGAGTATGGCAGGGAGGTGAAGGGAGAGTCAAGGAGAGCAACTGCTCTGCCAGTGTCACCATGTCACTGCGACTCCTGCTGTCAGTTCTCAATGCCTTTCCTGGCCTGGCCTGTGAGCCTCCTCTGCCCCAGGGGCACTTCCCTTAGGAATGTGTGGGAAGGGGTAATCCCAGAGCGCGGTGCTGTGCACACTGGAAGCTCAGGAGCTGTGGGAATCTGGAGGAAGAGCCGAACACATAGCCCAGACTTGGGAAACCAGAGCAGGCTCCTTGGAGGAGGTGACATCTAAGCTGAGACTCAAAGGATGAGGAGGTATTCAGCACAAGAGAGGGGAGGGAGTAAAGGTTTGGAGCAGTGAAAGGGGCTCTGAGACCTGAAGGAAATAGGAGGCTTCCACAACCCAGGGTGGGAGAGGGGAGGGTGAGAAATGAAGTTGGAGAGAAGAACTGGCCACAAGGCATGCTCCCCAAGGGCCTCAAAGGCCCCCTGAGGGGTTTCCACTCAGTTCTGCGTATACCAGCTTTCGGATGAGTGGCAATGTTCTGCTTTTTAAACAGCAGAACAAAGTTTCCTGTAAAAGCCTGACCCATAATGCAGGTGAGAAAGAGCGAGCATTTGTGGGGGCAGAGGCCCATGGCCGAGGGCCGTGGTCGGCAAACTGTGGCTCGAGAGCCACCTGCGGCTCTTTGGTCCCTTTCGTGGCTTATCCACAAAATACCACGGCCTGGGCAAGTCTATTTTGAAGAAGTGGCATTAGAAGAAGTTTAAGTTTAAAAAAATTTGGCTCTCAAAATAAATTTTAGTCATTATAATGTTGATATTTGGCTCTGTTGACTAATGAGTTTGCCGACCACTGGCCTAGGGGAATCCAGGGGACAGGTTTTAAAAGTCTACATTTGAATGATAAAGGAACTCGGAGCAGCCACCTTCATTTAAAATTCATTGTAAGGACCTAATTGGGTCTAATAGCAAAGACCCAGCCCTCAAAGGTCCTATAAGTGCATCTTCTCCTAAAACACTCTCAGAGCCTCCAGCTCAGCACCCGTTTATTGAGGCCATTTTGGAGACCATATAGTGTAGAGGTCAAGAACACAGACCTAGGAGCCAGACTTGTTATCTGTGAGGCCTTGAATATATTATTTAATCTCTTTGGGCCTCTGTTTTTCTGTCTGTAAAATGAGACTGCTAATCATGGAGCCAAGTCATTGAATTATGGTGAGGATCATGTGAAGTGCATGCCTGGTACATACTAAGAGCTCCATAAGTAGAATATATATCGTTCGATCTTGAAGAAAACTTGGTGACGTCAGCATTAACCCCCCAAAAGGAAACTGAGACTCAGAGAGGGGAAATGATCTGCACAAGGTCACACAGCAGGTTAGGGGAAGAATTGAGGGAACAATTGGTTATGAGTGATTGAGTCCAGTGCTCTTAGAGGACTTTCTGTATGCCTCTTTCTTAATGCTCTGTGTGTCTTATGGCCACTTCTGTGCATTTACTTGTGTTCCCAGTTCCCAGCACAGAGCTAGATGTGAGGAGGCACTCAATAAAAGTGTGAGTGAAAGAATGAAGTGGATAGATTGAGCTGTGTATTCCTAGCCCCTGACCCAGGTCTTCAGTGAGTGAGCACCTAGAAGCACTGAGATCCCACCCTGCTGAGGGCACCCTGGCTGCTCGCACAGGGAAGGGCAGGTCCAACAGGCCTGTGTGTCCCCCCCTGGCACGGGTGGTGGCTTCAGTGAAAGTAAAGGGCCTGGCAGCCCGCTCCTGGGGAAGTTCACAGCCACAATGCCTGGACCAGGGCAAGCCTCCGGTGGGGCTTCCTGTCAAGGCTCCAGGCCCAGCCATCAAACAATGGCAGGGGCTCAAGAATCAGAAAATCAAAAGAAAAAGAGCAAAATAAAGGTGTGTGTGTGTGTGTGTGTGTGTGTGTGTGTGTGTGTGTGTGTATGTGTGTGTATGTGTGTGTGTGTGTCTGTGTGTGTCTGTGTGTGTGTATGTGTGTCTGTGTGTGTGTGTGTCTGTGTGTGTCTGTGTGTGTCTGTGTGTGTGTGTGTGTCTGTGTGTGTCTGTGTGTGTGTCTGTGTGTGTGTGTCTGTGTGTCTGTGTGTGTATGTGTGTGTCTCTGTGTGTGTGTGTGTATGTGTGTGTATGTGTGTGTGTCTGTGTGTGTCTGTGTGTGTCTGTGTGTGTGTGTGTATGTGTGTGTGTATGTGTGTGTATGTGTGTGTGTATGTGTGTGTGTCTCTCTGTGTGTGTGTGTGTCTGTGTGTGTGTGTGTCTGTGTGTGTCTGTGTGTGTCTGTGTGTGTGTGTGTGTCTGTGTGTCTGTGTGTCTCTCTCTGTGTGTGTGTATGTGTGTGTATGTGTGTATGTGTGTGTGTATGTCTGTGTATGTGTGTGTGTGTGTGTCTGTGTGTGTATGTGTGTGTGTCTGTGTGTGTGTCTGTGTGTCTGTGTGTGTGTGTGTCTGTGTGTGTCTGTGTGTGTCTGTGTGTGTGTGTGTGAAATTTGTGTGTATGTAATTCCATTTGGGGTCTGAGGAGCTACGAAGGGGTGACCTGCTTGTGGCTTGGATAGAAAGGGAGTCAGAGGTTCAGCTCCCCACCTCACTCACCCCAGCCCTGAGGTTGGCCTAGGACAGCCCTTAGGGTCCCTCTGCCTCCTGCTCACCTCCTCCAGATTGTCTTCCACCAGGGGGAGTCTTTTGAAACCCAAATCTGACCTCCCGGCCCACTGATTAAAAACTCTTTCTGGGGGCATGGCCTAGCTCCTTAGCATAGCATTGGAGGCCTACATGATGGGCTACACCTTAATTTCAGATACAGCTGTGGTCTGGGGTTCCCTGAGGGCAGGGTGGGAGGGTGTGGGCTGGCCGTGGGAAGGAGCCTGGATTTTACAATGTCCCCTTTCCTCCCTCCCTCTGCAGAGCCATGAGCCACCAGGTTCTGCTGCTCCTGGCCGTGCTGACCCTGGGCCTGGCTACCTCCCAACAGGGAGACAAGGTGCCCTGTAAGATGGTAAGAAGCCCTGCCCAGGCAGGGTAAGCTCCCCCACCCCCACCCAGTCCTAGGGTACTCTGTGGTCCCAGCCCCAGAAGCCAAAATTAGAGGAGTCAGAAAAGGAAAAGGAATGCATTTAAACTTTGCATTTGGTTAGCATCTGCTAGAATGTTTAAATAACTTATTTACTATTAGTCCTGCCAGGAAGTACCATTATTCCCATTCTATAGAATCGGAAGCTGAGGCTTGGAGAAGCTAAGTGACTTGTCCAAGGTCGTTCAACTGGGACCGCTGGGACCAATATTGGACTCTAATCCCTCTGCCCTCACAGGGTGATACAGAATTTGGGGTCCGTCAGCTGGGAAGGGCTCTTCTGTTTTGGGTTCCTGGGCTCCTTGACTTGGGCCCATCTGCCACATCCCTGCTGGGAAGCCTCACTCGTCACTGCCCAGGTCAAATGCTGCCCCCTGCAGGAAGCCCAGGCTGACCTGGTTCTCCCTTCGCTTCCCTCCATCTCAATATTGAGCCCCACATTCTGCCTGAGGAGACAGGTTCAGAGAAGGGAAGGCCCTGGCCACCCAGCAGGAAGCGGAACTGGGTGAGCTTTGGATTGGGGAGAGATGAGATAATAGGCAGGAAGGTGCTACCACAGGAGGAGTCATGATGATTTTTAAGATAATAATTTTTTTTTTTTAATTTTCACATGCCGAGATCTCGCAAGGTGCCTGTTGCATGCTGAGGACTTTCTCTCCCTTTCTCCCCTTTGCTTCCCTCCATCTCCATATCAAGCACATGGTATAGTTCGCAAATGGGCCCAGACCCAGAACTTCCCGAGGGCAGGGGGCCCGTTTGACTCACTTTGTTTCTTTTTCATGCCTCTTTCGGGGAGACCAGCCCTGAAGTTATTGTCACCCTGTGGGGTGCGGGGGGGGGGGGGCGGGGGGGGGGGGGGAGAGACCACCCAGGTCCGCTTGTAAAGCTGGGCAGTCACTGAGCTCAAGGCAGGAGCTTGTCCTGGGGAAGGGACAGGCCCTGTGTCAGCCCCACTTGGACCCAGGACTGGAAGCTTATGACACAGAGTGGCCACCTGCTCCTGGAGGCTGCAGTGCTGGCAGCCAGGCCCGGCAGCCCTGCCCTGGGGTTGCAGTGTCCTGCTGTGGTCACCTTACTTCTTGCTCTTTAGAGCCCTTCTGAGGTTCCCAGAACCCAGAATCACAGGCAGAGAAGGCCACAGACGTCACCAAATGCAGCCCCACATTCCTCCTGGGGAGACAGGCTCAGAGAAGGGAAGGCCCTGGCCACCCAGCAGGAAGCGGAACTGGGTGAGCTTTGGATTGTGGAGAGATGAGATAATAGGCAGAAAGGTGCTTTCTGGACTACCACAGAAGGAGTCGTGATGATTTTAAGATAATATATTTTTTTTAATTTTCACATGCCGAGGGCTCGCAAGATGCCTGGTGCACGCTGAGGACTTTCTCTCCCTTTCTCTTGCCCGGATTCCTCTTTCAACAGGGGAAACCGAGGCCGAGAGAAGAGCCGTGACTACCAGGGTTATGCAGACAGGAAGTAGTAGAGCAGTATTCGAACCCGGCTCCCAGGGATTATGCTGCCCACTGTGAGCAACTCTTGCTGCACTGCTTCCCTCTCAGTGCAGGTGGTAAAATGGAGTTGGGTGGCAAGTCCTCCTCCCTCCTAAAACAAAAACCAAAAAACTTGGGCAGTGGCATCCTGGCCTCCCAGAGAGAGTGGGTAGAGTGTTGTCGAGGGCAGCTCCGAATTCGGCTAAGGGCTAACTCCTCCAAGACCCTTTCCCAAGTACGTCGTGGTGCTGGGGGCTCAGAGCTCAGGCAGTGGGGGCTGCCCTGAAGTGGAGTGCTGAGCACAGCACTGGCCTTCAAGCTCCTTCCGACTGAACTGCAGAGCCAGGCGGTGGGGCAGCACCGCCCGCAGCCGCCGCCTCTGGGCCTCTGGCAGGGGTTCTGGGCACCTGGGCAGAAAGCAAGTCTTAGGCTCTGGGCTTGGCCAGCCTGTGTCCTGACTCAATTCTGGTAGCCCAGGGAGCCTTTGAGAATTCAGGGGTGAAATGGGGTGTGGGCTTGCCTATAGGATAACATGTGATGCGTAGAACAGTGCCCCCCCCCGCCCCCACCTTCCCCATGCTAAATGCTCAGGAAGTGGTGACTGGTGTTACTAGTGTTTACTCTGCTGAAGGACTCAACCTGGGAACTCACTCAGCTGAGGGCACGGTGGTCAAGCTTGGCTGGCAGTGGGAAAAGGGACTCCCACTGATAGTTTTGAGCCTCTGACTATATGATTTGGGGAAGCCACCTCCCTCCTCCGAGCCTCAGTTTCCTTAGAGGGTACAAGGAGGTCAATGTGCCTTAGAAGATGGAATGAGGCAAGGATCCAAGCACCCAGTACAAGCCTGGCACAATAGCTGGTGCTCCATGGTTAGTGGCAGTCATTAGGTTAATGTTCCTTTTGCTGTGACTTTTTAATAAGGGTGGTCTGGGAGCTGAGGACAGGATGAGGGGCCATGCCTGGTAGCCCCAGCTGGCCGAGAGGTTGGAAGGGAGAAAGGGCCAAGGAGCCTGGCAAGACTGGCCAGGTGGCCAGGATGGTTTCTGGTTCACATGGGTGTCCAACCTCAGGGCATCCCTGGGCTACTGTGCAGGCTGGTGACTGTGCTGCATAGAGTAGGAAGAGGCACACAGGTGCCTGTTGAAGGGCAGTCCCTCCCTCCCCCTCCTCTCACCTTGGGGATCTTGAGAGGAAGCTGACAGCTGGGCCCGACAGCGCCCCCCGGGGCTGGTGTTCCTGCCCTGCTGGCTGAGCTACTGACTCACCATGACCATGTGCAGGTCACTGCCTTCTTCAAGCTCAGTCTCCCCATCTTGGAATCGGGTGGGATGGACCTTTACGCTCTAACAGTCTTTGACTTTAGTCTGACCATATGGATCATCCATTTACTTTCTTTATAGAAAGGCCATCGACTCAATCTCTCAGACCTTTACCAAACCAATGATGTCTAGGACTCTTTCATTCATTGAAAACATGTAGTGAGCACCTTCCGTGGGCCAGGTCCAGGGCATTCACAGCAATCAGAACGGGCCCTGTTTGCTCGGAGCTCACTGTCTAGCAGGTCCCCACACACCCACAATTCAGGGGCCAAAGCTATGACAGGAAGCACAGAGGCTGTAAGAAAACCCAGAGGAGGCCCCAACCTGGCCAGGAATCAGGGAAGGCTTCCCGGCAGAGGAGATCCTGGACCCAGCATGCAGAGTTCCCCTGCAGATTTTGTTGGGAAGGACTGACCAGCACAGGGGAACAGGAAGGAGGAGACCAAGAGCTGGGGCTTGAAGGGCACAATGGTCAGTGGTCAGGTATGGTCCCTGTGGGCTGGGCTGGAGTGGGTTGGGTGGAGAGGGGACCGTTCCTCAGGGACCACAAACAGCCTTGAACCTGCTGAGAGTCCTGGAGTTTGCCTTGGAGGGGTTTACTGTAAAGGCAACACTGTCTGAGTGGAATTTGAGGGCAATTGCCAGGCATCTGGTTGGTGGGTGGATCGGAAGGGTTCGTGGAGACAGAAGCTGGACAGGAGTGGGCCTGAGCTGGGAGGTGGTCGAAGTCAGACCAGCTGAGAAAGGCTGGGGTTCCTGGTATGCTAGAAAAGACATCATTTACATGGAAAGAATTGTGGCCTCAGAAAGCAAATTAGATGGAAGGACAAAAGTGGGGCCTTTCGTTGTCAAAATATCTAGGTTCCTCAGCAGCTGGGTGATCCTGAAACCTTCCTCACCCTGTCCGGGCTTGGTTTTCTTAAATAGGAGGCGGTCCTATTGACGGGCAGGCTATCGCGAAGACCCAGTGAGACCTTGGGTCTGAAAATGCCAAAAAATTTAAGATGCTGAGTGGGTGCTAGGGAAGGATGAGCTACTTTCTGGATAAGAAACCAGGGTGATCATGTGACTTGATGAGGCATGCACCACAAAATCCTAGTGTTGTCATCAAAGAATGTGGGTTGGGACCCTGGACATCTTTCCTCTTGCCCCTTCCCCTCACCCCATCTCCAGGACCGGATCAGGACCAGGCCATGGGAAGCAAAGCCGCTGACAGGGGTGGGGGTGGGTAGCAGCAGCAGAAAGGGCACTCGTAGGGAGTGTCCCTGAGGAAGCAGGCTCAGGGGCCCAGAGCGGTGCCCACACAACGAGGGTTTGAACGAGATCCGAGGGCAGGGAGCTGAAAACTGATGACAAGAGGACAAACTGCATTCATTTTTCCCTTTTGGAAACAACTCCCCCAAAGCGGATTAATCTAGTCTAACGCCAACTGGGTCAACGTAATGACCCGGGCCCACAGAAGGAAGCAAGGGTGTGGGACCAGAAGGCCTGGGTCCCAGCTCGGCTCTGCTCCGCGCAGCCCTGGTCACTCCGGATCAAGCATGTCGAACTCGCGGCTGCCAGGCCGCATGCCTCGTTTATTTAAACAAGGCCTTCAGCCTGCCTGCCGGAGTTCAACATGCTTGCTCTAGATCAACAGTGGGCAAATGGCGGCTCTCGAGCCACATGCGGCTTGCGAGCCACGGTTTGCCGCTCTGTTGCCTGAGTTTGCCGACCACTGCTCTAGATGCTCTGTGGCTCAGTTTCCTGTAAAATGGGTTAATGATTAGTACAGGCTTTTTTGTCTGGTCATTGGTCCTTCTAACTTTCCATCACCTCTCTGTCTACCCAGCAAAGCTTCCTTGAGTCCCTCCCTGATGCCAGTGCCAGAGACAGGAGCAGGGAGCAGGAGCGGGGGGGGGGGGGGGGGTGTCATCCAGACATGGGGTGATTATGCTGGGATGGAGGAACGTCGAGCATCCTGGTAGGTCAAGAAAGAAGACCAGCCAAGCCCGGTGGGAGCTCAAGTCATCCTTCCTAGAGGCACGTGTCCGACTCCAGCTCCTACTGCACCCATTCATGCCTGCTCCTCTCTCTGCCTCCCCCTCCCCAGGTGAACAAGGAGGTCTTCTGCCAGTGCCGTGGCCTGGGGCAGGTTCCCTTTGGGCTCCCGCGGGACATGGAGGCCCTGGACCTGTCTGGAAACCAGCTTCAGAGCATCCTGGCCTCGCCCCTCGGCCTCTACACGGCACTTCGTCACCTGGACCTGAGCTCCAACGAGATCAGCTTCCTGCAGCCAGGTGTCTTCCAGGCCCTGTCCCATCTGGAGCACCTCAACCTGGCCCACAACCGCCTGGCGCTGAGCACGGGGGGTCTGGGTCCCCTGCCGCACGTGACGTCTCTGGACCTGTCTGGGAACAGCCTGTACAGCGGCCTGGTGGAGCAGCTGCTGGGGGAGGCGCCGGCCCTGCGCTCCCTTGCGCTGGCGGAGAACAGCCTGACTCGCCTTGCCCACCAGACCTTCTGGGGCACACCTGCCCTTGAGCGGCTGGACCTCCACAGCAACGTGCTGATGGACATTGAGGACGGCGCTTTCGAGGCCATGCCCCACCTGACCCACCTTAACCTCTCCAGGAACTCCCTCACCTGCATCTCCGACTTCAGCCTCCAGCAGCTGCGGGTGCTGGACCTGAGCTGCAATAGCATCGAGGCCTTTCACATGGCTCCTGAGCCCCAGGCCGGGTACCAGCTCACCTGGCTCGACCTGCGAGAAAACAAACTGCTCCACTTCCCCGACTTGGCCGCACTCCCGAGACTCATCTACCTGAACATGTCCAACAACCTCATCAGTCTCCCCGAGGGGCCACCCCAGGGTGGCAAGGCCATCCATGCAGCTTCTAAGGGCTGGTCAGCCTCGCCCCTCTCGAACCCCAGCCGGAATGCCAGCACCCACCCCCTCTCCCAGCTCTTGAATCTGGATTTGAGCTACAATGAGATTGAGCTTGTCCCTGAGGGCTTTCTTGAGCACCTGACCTCCCTGCGTTTCCTGAACCTCAGCCGAAACTGCTTGCAGGCCTTTGAGGCTCAGAGTGCGGGCTCCCTGCCCTGCCTGGTGCTCCTGGATGTCAGCCACAATGCACTGGAGACGCTGGAGCTGGGCCCCAGAGCCCTGGGAGCTCTGCGGACGCTGCTCCTACAGCACAATGCCCTGGGGGACCTGCCCCCATACACCTTTGCTGGCCTGGCTAGCTTGCAGAGGCTCAACCTGCAGGGGAACTGGGTCGTTCCATGTGGGGGGCCAGGTGGGCCTGAACCCTCCGGCTGTGTGGATTTCTCTGGCATCTCCTCCCTCCGCAGCCTAAACTTGGTGGACAACAAGTTGGAGATGCTCTGGGCAGGTGCCTTCCTCCACACACCACTAACAGAGCTGGACCTCTCTTCCAACCCGGGGCTGGACGTGGCCACCGGGGCCTTGGCAGGCCTAGAGGCCTCCCTGGAGGTCCTGGCCCTGCAGGGCAACGGGCTGGAGGTCCTGCAGGTAGACTTGCCCTGCTTCAGCTGCCTCAAGCAGCTCAATCTTGCCGAGAACCGCCTGAGCCGCCTGCCGGCCTGGACGCAGGCCGTGTCTCTGGAGGTGCTGGACCTGAGGAACAACAGCTTCAGCCTGCTGCCCAGCAGTGCCATGGGCGGCCTGGAGACCAGCCTGCGGCGCCTCTACCTGCAGGGGAATCCCCTCAGCTGCTGCGGCAATGGCTGGCTGGCGGCCCAGCTGCACCAGGGCCGCGTGGACGTGGATGCCACCCGGGACCTGATCTGCCGCTTCGACTCCCAGGAGGAGGTGTTCCTGAGCCACGTGCGTCCTGAGGACTGTGAGAAGGGGGGGCTCAAGAATGTCAACCTCATCATCATCCTCACCTTCACACTTGTCTCTGCCATGGTCCTCACCATGCTGGCCACCTGTTGCTGTGTCCGCCAGCAGAAGTTCAACCAGCAGTACAAAGCCTAGACCACCAGGCTCCGGGAGAGCTCAGCTGGGAGCCCCTTCTAGGACAGCGGGGAGCCCGAGGCACAGAGGAGGGTAAGGTCTAACCCAAGGCCACACAGTGAGCCAGGGTCCAAGAACCCTGGTCTCTAAATCCCAGCCCAGGTTTCCTGTCCCTGCATCCTGCTGCATCGGTAGGCGACGCACTTCCCAGGCCTCACGTGTGGTCCAGCTGTGGCAGCTGGATGCTGAGCTGTACTGGGAGTGACAAAGAACGAGGACGACCCATCGGATCAACAAATCTTCACCAGACATCCGTTTTGTGCCACATCCCGCACTGGGCACTGAGGACACTGGCGAAGGAGACACAGCAAGCATCTCCCAGTTGGGGTGGGGCTGGCATCACAGAGCTGTGCTGCGGCCACACAGAGTGTGGAGGCCAGGGCTCCGAAGCTCGCCAGCACTGAGCTGAGTGCTAGAGGAGGAGAGGAGGTAGCCGGGGGAGAAGGGCAGTCCTGCCCCCGCCAGGCCAGGACCAGGGAAGAAAAGGGAAAGACCAGGAGGATTTGTCTGAGACCTTTCCAAGCAGACTGCTTGTCACATCTCCTGATAATGATTTGCAGCTTCTCTGGAACATGACGAACTTGTAACTGGAAGAGAACTGGAGCCACGTGAGTGTGCTTTGGGTCCAGCACTCCAGGCAGGCTGTGGCGGCTGCGGCGGGTCCGGTTCACAGGCTGTTGCCCTGGGCTCCGGCCAGCACTGGACCATCATTTCCTGCTCTGGACAGACTCTATGCCCACCTGGCTCTCTGGTGTTGCACACTGGCCCCAATACTGCCGTGGCCTCCACTCCCCGCTCCATCCCAGGAGGGAAGGCCTGAGGTCTCTGGTTCTGTTTTGCCCCGGGGCTTGGCAGCTGTGACAAACCCAAGCCTGCATCCACCTCTTTATGACAACCTTCTGAGGCTGGTATTTAATCCCAGTTTATAAAAGAGGCTCCAAGTCTCCCTGCAGGGTGTCCCAGCTACAAAATGCCGTACTGAGATTCAGAATCACATCATCCTGACTCCGGGGACTTGGCCCCTGTGGGGCTGCAGGCTGTCAGGGGGAAAGGAAGTGGCCCCCATTGCTGGCACAGGGCCTGGGAGCATCCTGCACTGTACATCCCACCAGCTCCTCTCCCTGCAGTCTCCCAGGCAGGCAGAGAGAAGACAGACAGCCACAGGCCTCTCCTCCTCTGCCTCAGTTTTCCCTCATTCCCGCCTTTCAGACTGGTGTGGGTTCTTTTTCTCTTTTTGCTCTTGTATTCCCATTTTCCAGTGAGCACAGTGTAGAATGTGAGACCACTGAGTCCCACCGCCCCCTTACACAGATAGGGAAACTGAGGCTTAGGAAGAGAAAAGGACTTGCTCAGAGACGCACAAGTCAGTGGCAGAGCCTGTGGAAAAAAGGTGGATTCAGACCATCTTACAGGTGTCAGGGGGTGGATTTGAGGGTTGGACCTGAGTGGTTTTCTTCTCTCTCAGGTGTCACATCACAAGATAATGCTCCAACCGCTCTTTTCGGTCCTCCCCATACAGGGATCCTCCCCTCTTAGGAAAGTGGGTTAAAAAAAATCTAGATCTAACCCCTTGCCCCTCCTTCTCATGGAACCATTGGGACCAGCCCAGGACCCTGTGCTGTTGTCTGTGGTCTGGCTCAGGATGATGCTGGGTAAGGTGTGAGACAACGAAAACTCCGCTCTCTCTCTCTGTCCCATTTTACAGATGAAAGAACTGAGGCCTAGAGAGGGAGCAGGGACTCAGGAAGTCAATGGCAAAGCCAGAGCTGGAACTTGATGTCCTGGCCCCATCTGTGGCCCTGGGGGCCTGCGGGGCAGCTCAGGGGCCCCATCCTGGTTGGAACTGTGACTACAGGTGTTCATGGCACACACTGTTTCTCAGGCTCGGGGCAGGTGTGGGCCCTCCACGCCTGATCTTTGGAAACACTACGCAATGCTGCTCTCACCTCCCAGGAGCCGGGCCACAGGCCAGGCCCTGGGACTAGCTCTTTGTTTAACCCACATGAATGTATTAAAAGATAATTTTGGAGACACAGCGCGGCCTACCAGCCTCCTCCTTGCTTCAGGTCGTCTGCACCATTGCATCCACTCCAACCCTGCCACCCTCCACTCCCTTTATGGTCTTTGGACCCTCACGGCAGACCCCTGAGCGGTGGGACCTGCAGGTGGAAGACTGAGGCTCTCTGGTCATCACCACCCAGGACCTCAGGGCCGTGGCCACACCATGTCCCTTCGCGTTCAACAAACCCTGCTCCCTCCACCACTGAGGAGACAGACGGTGGCTTTCAGCAGTTGCACTCTCTCGGGCCTTTTCTCTGAGCTCAGCCCCTCTGCCCCACCTTGGGGTCCTCATCCCTCCTCTCTCATTTGCTCCCTCACTTTCCTCTCTCCTCAGCCCTTCCTCTCTAGTTGGCTTCTTCCTCTGAGACCAGCTAAGCTCAGGTGGTGCTCGTTTTAAAAACAGTGAAAAGAGCGAGGGCCAGTGGTTCAGTGGTTAGTGTCGGGCTGCGGACCAAAGTGTACCGGATTCGATTTACGGTCAAGGGCACCGACCCTGGTTGCAAGTTCCTCGGCCCCAGCAGGGGCGCGGGTGGGAGGCAACTGGTCCACGTGTCTGTCCCATGCCAGTGTTCCCCTCTCTATCCATCTCCCCTCCTCCCTCCTTTCCCTTCTCTCTAGAAATCAATGGGAAAAATACCCTTGGGTGAGGATTAAAAAAATAAAAATAGTGAAAAGATCCTTAAACCACTTCCCCCTTTCTTCTCCTACTTCATGGGTAAACTTCTTGGTAAAGTAGCTTCTCTTTCCTCCCTGGCCCTATTTTCAACCCACCCAGGCTGCCTTCAGCTCCTCAGAGCCCTACACTGTCCTAGCTAAGGTCACTAAGAGTTTGTCAAACTCAGTGCATATTTCAGTCCATACCCCCTTTAACCTCTCCACTGCAGGGGCTCCCACCACTATCCTCCCCATCACCCATGCCCTCCCTTGGCACACTCTCCCAGCACCTAGGATACTAGTCCTTACCCGGTTCTCACCTTCCTCTCAGGCCTTGTGTTTTCAAACTCATCTGCCTGGAGCCATCTGAACGACAGCTACTAGCACACCTGTCCTAGGCCTTCTTCCCTCGGTCATGACATCGCATTCATTGCCAGAACCATCCCAGAGCTCTGTCCATGCCACGCCTCTATCTCGGCCAAGCCCCTTCTGAGCATGCAGCTCTGATACCCTGACACCCAGAAGCCTCATAGCTGAGAACTGAAGGCTGGAGAACGAGCGTGAGCAGCCAGCTGCAGTTCACAGCTGGCCTTGGAAGAAGAGCTCTCCTGCATTCTGGAAGGGAGTTGGAGGGTCCAGGTGGGGACTGGAGGGAGGGGGGAAGCTGGGAGAGGAGGCAATAGCACCTTACATGGTCAGGGGGGCAGCAAGGGGCTCTGAGGCAGTCTAGAAAGTATGGAGTGGCTCCCACACACACACACTTCTTAGCCCCTGTGCTTGACCTCTTGTGGCTCCTACTTCCCCTGACACCCAGATGCTGCCTCTTTGCAGGTGCCAGCCTCCCCTTCCCCAAGTTCCAGCTTAATGATGCTCTAACTCCATCCTCCCCTTCCCCGCCACACATATCCCAACATCCTGAAGATTTCTCCAATCCAGCTTCTTCTCCGGTCTGTGACCTCTTACCTCCCAACTCTGCTCCCAGTACCTACTCTCCAAAGGAAAAGTTTACATGCCTGTTTCACGAATGGGGCCAGGCAGTGAGAGAGCGTGTGAATCAACACCCTGGCACACAGTAGGTGATCAATGAAGGCCTAAGAGAAGGCAATAGCAGGGGCTGAGCTCAACCCAAGGTTTTCTGGGCCTCCCATCCAGCCAGGAGCCCATCAGGCCCCTCACCCCTTTTCCTGGCAAACAGGGGTGTTTGCTCACCTGGTCAAGACCCCCCAGTGAGGCAGAAATTCCTGTTTTCAGCCAAACATGGACATGGCTGCCAACTAGGTCATCAGAGCATCCGGTAAGGGCCAGGGAGAGGGGAGGTCCTCGGCCGCCCAGTCAGACAGGCTGTGGAGCCAGGCCACCAGGCTCACTTAGCTCAGTGAGCTGTCACAGAATTCCAGCAGGAGCCAGGCTCGTAAGCCAGGTGGGAAGGGAGGTGGGCAGCAGCCATGGCCCAAAGCTGCCTCACCAACTCAGTGCTCTGACCTGGCACACCCCCGGGACCAGGGATCCCCTATCTGAGTTCTGTGCCCCTGCCCTTTAGGCAGCTCCCAGGCCAGGTCCCTGAGGCCCTCCAGCCCCGTCTCTCTCTCTGGCCACCTTCTGCCTGTGTGCAGAGCTGACACCGGGCACTTCCGGGCAAGCGCTGCTCGGGGCACTTGATGGACATTGTCGTGTGATTTTCTAACAGTATTGGAAGAGATTGCTATTCTTATTATCCTCCCTTTATAGAAACAGAGACTCAAGTTCCCACAGCTAAGAAGAGCCCAAACTGAAATGTAAACCCAGGTTGCCCCACTCCAGAGCCAGCAATCTCAACATTAGGCAGGTCCTCCCCAAACACCACTCTCTCTCCCACTTCCTCCGCCAGAAACGTCTCAGCCATCCTCACCCCACCTGCCGAACTCCTCCTCTTTCAAACACTGCCCGAGTCACCTCCTCTGGAGAGACTACCCTGATTGCTCAAAGCCACGGCACTGGGACCCCTGCCAGAAAGGCCGCCAGGCCGGGCGCTCCTGGAGGGAGTCCTGGAGGTGAGTTCAGAAAAGGTTTCCTGGATCCAAGACTTGATTAAGATCAGCCCTCAGACAGAGAATAGGGGGACAGGCTTCTCAGTCAGACCCAGGGGACACAGGGGCCTCAGAGGGGGATGCAGAATGTGGGCTGCCCAGAAGCAGCAGTGGCCAGTGGTGTGGCCAAGAAACAATCCTTTCTTCTCCCTCCACTTGCCTCCACTTCCTTCTTGCCTCTAGGACCTTGTCTTATCTTCTCCTTCCCCTCCCCCTACCGGCCTCTTCTTTTCCTCCCTTGGCCATCTCTCTCCCCTCCCCCATCTTACTGGAAGCAGTGGGGCTGTGGTGGCTGAGAACAGGGTTGGTGGAGGGGAGGGAGGCCGGAGCTGTTTATAGGAACTGGAGCAGCTCCATCCATCAGCTCTGTTTGGAGCTGGAGACCAAGCATAATAAATACCTTGGCTCCTCCCCAGCTGTGCTTTCCCTGAACTTGGCCATTTGAACTCCAAAGCTCTCTGGCCTGCTGGTTCTCAGGACCCAGCTCCCAGTCCACCCTCCCTGCTCCCACCTCCCACCTCCCACCAAGCGGCCCTGGAAAGAGCCCTGCCTCTGTGATCAGAAATGCAGGCCTGAATCTAGGCACTGTTACAGCGTTGCTTGGGGAACAAAAGGCAAGTCAAGCCCCTGTCCGTGCCTCCAGTTCCCTATCCATAAAATGGGATCACAATCACTGCCGCTCACATGCACAGCAGGCCAGAATGGCTTGAGCATCCACTCTGTGCTGGGTTTTGGTGGGATTCCTGGGAACAGTCAGAGCTGCTGCCTGGCGGGGAGGGAGGGGACCACACCAGAGTACAGGCAGGAAGTGGTCAGCCCTATGAGGGAGGTCCAGATTTTGTGTTCGGGGATTTGTTTGCAGCAGGGAGTGGCCCTTCCAGCTGGAGGAGTGAGATGGACTTCGAGGACATCTGGGCTGGCCCAGCTAGGAAGGGTTTCGGCTTATGAAGATGGGAGGAGAGGCAGCTCCAGACAGAGCAAATGCATTGAGCAAGTTGGACAGTGAGACGATTCCATCCAGGGTGGAGCAGAGAAGAGTCTGCCTATGCCCAGCCTTCATCCCACCACTCTCAACTTTGTCTTCGTTGATCCTATCGCACCTTTTGCTTTGACCTTCCAGCTATCATGGATCTTCCCTTCTTTTCTGGAGAACTCCCTACTCGCCCAGCTCTCCCAAATTGTGGATGCATTCCTGGAATTCTGCAGTCATGTCCCTACTCTTATCTTCCCCCAAAAAGCCACCCTAGGAAATTGAAGACTCATATCCGGAGAAAAGTCATTAGCCAATTGCACATGTTTCTGGAATGAATAAGGGAATAGATGAATAAAGAAATGAATAAAACAGTGAGTCAATGGAAAAAGAATACAAGAATTACTGAATTCAACTGAAATTTCTTAAGCCCCTGCTACCAACCATGCTAGATGCTGTATTCACAAGATCCCTCTGCTCCTGGCTCACTGCTTATGGGGGAAATAGACATTAAACACGCACACAGACACTCAAATAAAGACAAAACGGCAAATTATGATGAGAACCATGAGAGGAAATAGCAGGGAGACATAATTGAGAAGGATTGACTCAGAGATGTCCTCTCCGAAGATGTGATCTGTAAGCTAAGACTGCTGGAGGGCTTACGTTGAGTAAGTGAGTGAGTTAATATTCCTTCTAACCTCTTTTCCCTCGCTCCCATGAATTTGCCAAAATGTCCGGAGAGAGAAAGAGCAACACTTTAGACCCTGAGGTTCATTTCCATGCACTGAAAACAGCCCCTACACTGGGATCTTCCTGGCCTTCCCCCTCTTCAGTGCTTTGCCCACCCATTCTAGGATCAGGGAGAAAAATATAGAAGGCCACATAAATGGTGGTGGTAGGAATGGCCAAAGAAGTACTCTCAGCAGTCAATCGTTATAAGGGTCCAGTTCCAAAGGCCCCTGCTTTAAAAATCTTAAGGTCGGTGGGTAGGATGGGCTTGGCTCCCTCCTCCAGTCCTGCACCACCCACATCAGCTTGCACCAAACCCCCTTTTACCCTAAGTAACTTACTAACATTCTCATATCTAACCTTCTGTGCTTTCTCTATAATCAAGTAATCATTGACAGGTATTTAAATTATATGCAAACACATAGATGCATGTGTCAATGTTTTATAGAAATGGGATTATGTTATATACATTTTCCTGACTCTTGCTTTTTTGATTCACAATACTTCAAAAAATCCCCCAAACTGACATAACTCCAATTCATTTTGACAATGCATAATATTCCATAGTATGTATATTCCATAATTTACTCAGGCATCCATCAATTGATGAACATTCAGCTTGTTATATTTTCTTGACACTATAAACATGCTGCAAAAATACCCTCATTCATATGCCTGTAGTCTCTGGGACCTGTGTTTCTATCAGATGAGCACTGATAAGTGGGATTCTAGGTCAATGGAAAGATATTATATATAATACTAGAGACCCAGTGCACAAAATTCGTGCATGGGGCGGGGGGTACCCTCAGTCCAGCCTGCACCCTCTCCAATCTGGGA
This sequence comes from Antrozous pallidus, assembly GCA_027563665.1. NCBI lineage: Eukaryota > Metazoa > Chordata > Mammalia > Chiroptera > Vespertilionidae > Antrozous > Antrozous pallidus. Next base: position 47,521,006 of record CM050520.1, on the reverse strand, counting down.
CCCCTCATGGGATGTCCTACTGTTGGTTTAGACCTAGTCTCTGTGGGATCAGGCCTAAACCAACAGTTGGACATCCCTCTTACAATCCAGAACCACTGGTCCTAACTACTCACCTGCCTGCCTGATCAGCCCTAACTGCCTGCCCCCACTGGCCTGCTCACTCCTAACTGCCCCCCCACCTCTGGCCTGGTCACCCCTAACTGCCCTCCACCAGCCTGGTCGCCCCACCTTGCCTGCTGCTCAGGCTTTTGGTCATCCCTCACTAACCCCTCTGCGGCCTGTTTGCCCCACACAGCCAGTTCAGTTGTGCAGTCAGTTGTTTCTGTTGCAATGGTCACTTAGGCTTTTATATAGATAGATGTGTACTTTTAACGAAGATTACCTTTCCAAAAGACACTAATGTTTTACATTTCCCCAAGCAACTTGTGAGTGTCTTTTCCGTTTTTACATTTTTATTGTCAAAGTGATTGACTTTTGTATATATATCTTGTATCCAATAACCTTATCGATTTTTCTTAATTAAAATTGATAGGTACCCACCCCCAACTGGTGGGCAGAGTTATGATGTAATTGACATCTGCCACAGAGACATTGAGCCACCAATCAATCACATACCAGAGTGCCCTGTGTCCCACCCCTTCCCATTCCGCCCTGGGCCCAACCCCTACCTGTTCTGGCCCTTAAAGGGTGTCTTAGTGCACCACGTGGCACCTTTTCTCCCGGACTGTTCTCCCAGGCAGTGCGGGAGGTGGTCCAGCTGGGTCCCCTCTTTTCCTCTTCCCCTAGTTTCTCTGCCTTCACCCTGCATGTGAGCTCTTTCTCCCTTGGGAAGGGTCTCCTCAATAAAGTTCATGTCCTGGTACCCTTCTCTCTCTCTCTCTCTCTCTCTCTCTTTCTCTCTCTGCTCCTTCTGTTTCATCTTTCAAAAATTGTTTAAAATTCTTTTTTTTTTTTGCGCTTATTTTTTATTTTTGTTTCTCTGCTAGGGGGTCTGAGGTTTTCTAGGTATACGATCTGTTAATGGCCTCATTGTTGCCACAGCTCCTTTGATGCCCTCACCACAGTAGCCTTTGCTTCCATCCAGGCCTGTCCTTGCCCAGCCTGCAGCTAGGTTGCAGGGATCCTCACTGCCCCCCTAAAAAGCTCTTTCTCCCATGTCCTCTCTTCTCAAGACCAGGGCTCCAATCTCTTCTCCTTGGTTTTCAGGAACCTAGTAGAGGTTGGGGGTAGGGAACTCAGAATCACTGTTGCTCTGTTCCAGAGTGAACTTGTTCCACCCTAACTGGAATTCTGTTCTCCTAGAGCAAAGGTTGAAAACTGGTGGCCTATGGTCCAGATTTAGCCTTTAGGCATGCTTTGTTTGGCCCACACAGTAGTTTATATAAATCTGGATGAGTTGCCAACATTTAAAAATTGGTAGAATTGTCTTATATGGGAACATATAAAATCTGGATTTCTTATCTTTCTTTTTTTAAAATATATTTTTATTGATTTTTTACAGAGGAAAGGAGAGGGATAGAGAGTTAGAAACATTGATGAGAGAGAAACATCGATCAGCTGCCTCCTGCACACACCCCCCACTGGGGATATGCCCGCAACCAAGGTACATGCCCTTGACGGAAATTGAACCTGGGACCCTTCAGTCCGCAGGCCGACACTATATCCACTGAACCAAACCAGGTAGGGCAAGAATTTCTGATTTTTCTTAAAATTCTGGAAAATCTAAAAACCTAGGTCCTCAGCCCCAGGACAACGAGTGGCAGGAGATATGAAATTGCATCTCCCACTGAGGCTGTGACCTTCTCAAGAAGGACAGAAGGGCATTCTGTCTTCTGTACCCCAGTACCTGACACAGGGCCTGGCTTCAGGCAGGGGTCATGACAGTTTAATTCCTTTCCTTCTATATTATGCACAAGTTTCAAAAACATGTGAATGAAGAGTCCACACACACAGGGTTCTGACCTTGCTTGTGCTGTGGGCCGTTGGCAGTCTGAAGAAGCCGTCCCAGAATGAGGCTTTCAAACCTTTACAACAAGTAATACACACAGTTACAAAGGAAGACAATTATATTGACAGCAACTATAAAAATATTTTTAAAAAGAACTGTGACTTATGTTTTTTTATTAACACATTAAATAATGAGATCTAGTGGCAGGTCTAATAATTATTGTAATTTTGAAGCACTGATGACCATGAATAATATTTTGAGAGATCGGCAATAGCTGTAACAAGGCATGAAAAACACCTGAGATTCCTGTCAGTGCTGGGGCTGTTAATGTCACAGGGATGGCTAATACCACAGGAATTTGTGGCCTACATTCATGACCAGAAGAGCTATTACATTTTAATTGCAGGCTAATGATGAAGATAAAGATGTCATTTTTTTTCTCATCCAGATTCACAGACTCCAAGAATCCTACCCCAGGCGTCCCATGGATTTCAGGTCAAGACCCCTGTTACTAGGAGGAGGTGCTAATGGCAGCTACAATGGAACCACAATAACAGAGAAACACAATCCCCTGTAGAAACCACCCTAGTCTTGGGTGTTCTCAGTTAGGGCAGGATTGATGTGCAAATTAGATCACTGTTTCTGGAGGGCTTTTTGGCCGTGTGTTCCAAGAATCTTAAAAATGTGCATTTGTTTTAACCCAGCAATTCTGTTTCTAGGAAATAAAGATGTAGCCATAGGAAAATTGAGTGTGAGGCTGTTTATCACAGCCAGGGGCACAGCCATCTTTTGTGGGTCCTGAAGCTTACACAATTGAGAGGGCCCCCATTACAAAAAGAAGATAAAACCGTGAATATGAAATTGCTAGACTCTTCCTGGCATTTGCTAGTCCTTCTTGAGGTCGTGAAGGACTCTGCAGCCAAAGCGTCACCCGCTTCACTTGACTTCGTCCAATTATAGCATGACTAGATTTATGAATAATCTAAAGTTAGAAACAACTGAAAATGGTATCAGGGTTTGATAGTAAATCATAGTACACCGAGACAAAGGAATAAGACCAGTCATTTAAAATAACATGAATGTAGAGATGTACTTATTGACTACATGCCCAAAACACAATAGGAAGTGAAAATGTAGGTTATAAATTATGTGAAAGATCCCCAGTTGTGTTGCAATTACGTTAGTTATATGGAATAGGATGTTAGATGGGACTTTTCCTGTTTTAGGATTGCTACTCTCCCCCAGAACCTCAAAAGCAGCTCCAGCTGAGACCGGTTTGGCTCAGTGGATAGAGCATCAGCCTGCGGACTGAAAGGTCCCAGGTTTGATTCCAGTCAAGGGCATGTACCTTGGTTGCAGACAAATCCCCAGTAGAGGGTGTGCAGGAGGCAGCTGATCAATGTTTCTCTCTCATCGATGTTTCTGACTTTCTATCCTTCTCCCTTCCTCTCTAAAAAAATCAACCACTGGATGCTGGCAGTGGTTGTGACTTCTTCACCCCATCACCTGCCTCCAGCCTCAAGCAGGCTCTGACCTGGTCAAGGAGGATGGGTGCTGAGGCTTTCCGTGGGGAGAGATGTCCAAGCGCTGCTTGGCTCAAACCGAGGGACCCTGGGCTTAGAGAACACAGAGCCTGAGCCCACCTCTCCCACGGAAAGACCTGAAAATGAGAGGATGGCGGGAGCTGCCCTGGGAGAGCCGAGGTGGGGTGGGATGGCTGTGAGAGCGTCCCGTGCTTCCAGAGCGAGCTTGGCAGCAAAAGGAAAGAATGTTTCCCGAAGAGGACCAGTTGGACACAGTGCCAGGTCGCTGGGCAGGAGCCATCCCAAAAGATCCCTGTCCAAGAAGTCTGCCTTTTGCTTACGGAAGCACTTTTCGGCTGGAGTGGAGATACAGGCACAGGTGGTCAGACAGGGGTGTGTCCCCTGAGCCCAGGAACCAGCAGGATGAGACCGCAAAAAAGGCTCCACAACCCCCAAAATGCCAGCCTCATGAAAGCAAGGGCCAGAGTCTGGGCATCTGCCACCCTGAGGTGTCTAATGCCAACAACGATTCCACTCCAAACAGACCTGTCGCTTTCCTTTACCTTCCCTGAGCCCCACCGAACCCTGAGCCTGAACCAAAAACGTGGACGCAGACCCAAGGAGAGACAAGCAATCCTTGCTCTCCCTGCCACAGGCTTCTGCACTGCGTCTGTCTGAGACGTAGGGGAAGAGACGCTCTGAGAAAGTCAGTTTGTTTGTGTAATTGAGATGTAATTTCCATTTGGTAAAGTCCCCCCGCCATGTACAGTTCTGTGTTTTGATAAACACATACAGCTGTGTACCCACAGCCACAGTCAAGATGTAAAACCTTTCCATCGCCTGAAAAGTGCTCTTGTGCAACGTCTATTGTCAACTCCTTTATCTGTCCCCAGTCTTTAGCAATCTGCTTTTCTGCTATACCTTTTCCTTTTGCAGAATGCCATGTGACTGAAATCCCACAGCAGGTAGACTTTTCAGTCTGGGCTCTTTCCCTTAGTACAGTGGTCGGCAAACCTTGGCTCTTGAGCCACATGCGGCTCTTTGGCCCCTTGAGTGTGGCTCTTCCACAAAATACCATGGCCTGGGCAAATCTATTTTGAAGTGGCATTAGAAGAAGTTTATGTTTAAAAAATTTGGCTCTCAAAAGAAATTTCAATCGTGTACTGTTGATATTTGGCTCTGTTGACTAATGAGTTTGCCGACCACTGCCTTAGTATAATGCACTTGACAGTACTGATTCCTTCCTATTACTGAGTAGTAGTCCATGAAGTGGATGTTCCACAGTTCCGTTAAATAGTCACCTACCGAAAAACATGTGAGTTGTTTTTTGGCTGGATTATAAATAAAACTGCTAAAACGTTCACATATAAGTTTTGGTGTTGACATAAGTCTTGGGTCAATACATGGGAATAGGAGTGCTGGGTCTTGTGGCAGCTGTACGTTTAACTTTTCAAAGACACTGCCAAACTGTTGTCCAAAGCAATTGCTCCATTTTTTAATTCCCATCAGCAAAGTACAAGAGTTCCAGCTGCTCCTCGTCCTCAGCAACACTTCGTACTGATATTGTTGTTTTTCATTCATTTCATAGGAGTATGGCAGGGGACTGAAGATTTTGTTGTTAATCCTCACCTGAGGATACTTTTTCCATTGATTTATATTATTATTATCATTTTTAGAGAAAGTAAGAAGAAGAGAGGGAGAGAGGGACACAGAGAGAGGGACAGAGAGAGAGAGAGCAGTCCTTTATCAGATATGTCTTTTGTAAATATATTTTCCAGAGACTGAAGTCTTCTTTGAATTCAGCTGGATTTTTTTTAAACTTCTAGTTTTAAAATAATTTCAAACTGTCAGAAGAATTGTGAAAATAGTACAATAACTCCCATATATCCTTCACCCAGACTCACCAACTGTTCGCAATTGTTAACATTTTGTGTTGTCGCCTTCTGCCTCTAGATACACACACTCCCCGCCACACACACACCCCAAAAAAACCATTTGAGAATATGTTGCATCATTACCCAACTATTTCAACATGTATTTCCTAAGGGGAGAAAGGACATTCTCTCACATACCATAGTAGTGTTATCAGTTCAGGAAATAACATTTTTATTATCTAGTCCTCAGGGCAGATCCAAATTTCATTGTTGAAATGCTTCAGCAGTGGCCACAGCAATTGCCCCTGTGATCCAGGATCCACTCCAGGATCCTGTCTTCAGTCTTCTTTTGTTGGGGATGGTGCCTAGTCTCTCCTTGTCTCGTATGACATTGACACTTTGGATGAGTCTGGAACAGTTTTTGTAAACTGGTTTTTAATCTGAGTTTGTCTGCTATTTCCTCTGCCAGGTTCTGCCTTTTTTGACAGAAATACAACAGACATGGAGTCTTGCTCAGATCACCACATCAGGAGTGCTTCATACTCCACTGAGAATAGCTTTTAACATGCATTTGGGGGTGTATTTGTGTGGGGGAAAGAGGATATTCACCTAAAAATAGAGTTGGGAGGATGTCAGGGGATTTTACTTTCTCCTCTTACCTATGCATAGAATGGCCTTTACCCAGCAAGCATTTAATCCAGTCACCCACCACCTCCAAACTCTGCCCTCTTACCCACCTAAACTAGAGGCTGGCCGCTGGTGCTCCAGGAGAATGAGGTCACAGTCAAAAGGTAAAGAATATTACACAATGGAATCTTTGTCTTTTGAATTCCTTATATCCCAGTCCTCCCTAGGGTCTTTTTTTTTTTTTACTGAATGCAATTTTCACTTCTTACTCATAAGATCCAATGACACTGTACTTTCGGAGTTTTTATACAGTCAATTTATATGATTTGTGAGTGAAAAAGAAAAGAAACGATATTAAAAAGGTGAAAAGTCATCCGCTTCCATGAATTGACATTTTGAATTGTGACCAGAAACCTCTGTGGCCTGGGGGCTCTTTTTGGTTTTCGTATTTTTGCTCTCTCACCAAGACTGACAGCTGTCAGAGAGGGCTGGGGGCAGGAGGACTTATATGTCACTGCAGACATCATGGAAATTCTCAGTGTGGCATCTTCAAGAAGGAGGAGGAGCTTGGAGGTGGCACCTCAAAGGGGAAAATACCTCCAACTCGGTCACGGGGCTGGCGAAGGGCTGGCGTTTCTTCCTCCTAAATGCCTCTCATCTCTCCATCCTCATGGCCCTGAGGGTTCAGCTCTCACCACAGGCTTCTTGGCCTCCCTGTCTTCAAGCTGTTCTGTGGATGAAGAATCTTCCCAGAACCTATTGTTCTGTTTCCTTCTCAAGGCTCTCCACTGCCCCATTGCTTCCCAGGTAAATAGGTTCCCTGAAACACTGACAACATTCATGTTTCCCCACCCTCGGGTCCCACCCTGCCTCTGCCCCTACCAATATCCCACACCCTAGCCAACTGTGGGTGCTCACTCACTCCTGCATTGCCCGGTCTGGCCTAGGTGCCTTTGTCCATGCCACTCTCCTCCCCCGAAGGCCTTCCCCTGAAAGCTCTGCCTGTTCAGATCTGGACCACCCTTCAGAGGCAAGCAGCAAAGTGACCTCTTTTAAGAAGTCTTCCTCAAACCTTTGCTGAGTGGCTCCTATGAGCTAGGTGCTGTGCCGGGCCCTGAAGAGACAATGAGAGTGACACAGGCCTTATCTCCAGGGGTTCACAGTCCATCAAGCCGTGAAGAAATATATACACATAAACAAGGACACAAAGGCTTAGTTAGAAGTGAAGGCTAGAAAAATGCTATTTGCAGCAACAGGTTTAAAAAGTTGCTTCTTCTTGAGGTGGTATATTAGTTTGTTAGGGCTGCCAGGACAAAATACCACAAAGGGAGGCAGAGGTGGAGAGCTTAAAAATATAGAGATATGTTGTCTTCCTTCTGGAAGCTGGAAGTTCAAGGTCAAAGTGTCGGGATGGCTGTGAGGGAAGGGTCTGTTCTTGGCCTTTCTCCTAGCTCTAGAGGTTCCCATTCCTGTGTATGTCTCTGTGTAATTGCCCCTTTTTATTAGGGCACCAGTAATGTTGCATTAGGAGTCCCCCCTACTTCAGTATGATCTCCTCTTAACTAATTCACATCTGCCACCACCCCATTTCCAAGTCAGGTCATACTGTGAGTTGCTGGTGGTTTGGACTTCAACATATGAATTTTTTTTTTTTGGGTGGGGGCAGGGGAAGTATAAAATTCAACCGATAGCAGGTGAATAGAGGCTAGAACTCAAAGGACACAGATGAGCATGGAAAGCTAGAACTGGAGGAGCTGGCTCAAGTTAAATTCACCGTGTGAGGAAGGCAGCTGGGTCAGAAGAGGGATCTGGGAAAAACGTAGAAGGGGCTCTTGGGATTTGAAAAGATAAGCTCTCTCTGTGTGGAACGCACTGTCCAATCTTCCGTGTTCCCACGAAAGCTTCCTCTGCTCTATACAGTGGAGTGAGGAGGGGATTGCAGGTGTGCTGGCCCAAAGCCAAGACAAGGTCAAACCAGCTCTGCCCGCAGGAGGCCAGAGCTCCTGGGTCACATGGGCTAAACCTCACAACATGGAGGAGATGAGGCAATCCTGCACGAGGGAGCAGAGCGAGGAGACTCGAGCAGCAGCTTTGTGAGGGAAGAAAGAAGGAGACATAACATTGGATTTGGCATCAGACTTCCATATGTATTCATTATGGGGGCACATTTGATTCTCAGAAACATCTTGTATGGTAGAAATTATTGTCCCTCTTTTACTGCTGAATGTCACACAGCGGACCAAGGGTGGTATGTCTTCTTTGAGGTCCCCCAGGAGGTACTAACAGAAGCGGGATGGGAACTCAGAAAATCTGAGAGTGAAACTCCTTCCAGAGCTCCTTGGGGACACTCTGACCACAGGCTCCTCTTCAGTAGATTGGGGCACCTCATGTTCTGATGGATTAAGGAATGTTTCCGTGCCGCTGCCTCAGAAACCATTGTCACATCCATTGACTCACATCTGATTTCACCACAGATCACTTCCCATGGCCAGGGTTTTACCCCAAGCGTGACCCATGAGTTTCTGTGCGAGCTGCAGGCTCTTCAGCATCACAAGAGCTTGGTTGGGTGGCCAGTGCAGCCTAGAGGTGTAAAGGCCCTCACCGGGAGTCAGCAGATGAACTTCTAGTCTCCCATCCTGCAAGTGGGTGCTTCCTTGAGGAATGTGCAGGCTTGCAGGGTCCTGGTGGGACCCTGTCTCCTGCCCACTGTGGAGACACCCTGGCATGGGCTTTTCTTTTTTCCATGACTCACTCTACCCATTCCCTTACTCCCCTTTCTGGGGTCACCTCCTCAGTAAACTACTTGCATCAAGGCCTTGTTATGCTGTTTTTTTGGAGGAACCCACACTAAGAGACCAATGCAGGCCCTAGTGGAAATGAGGAGGAACCTTTGCAAGGAGGCCATTCTGAATGGACTCAGAGACAAATATGAAGAGGCCAGCAAAGCCGAATAGGTTATGGACCATTGAATAGGGTCTTGCTTTAGAGATGAAGTTGGAGAAGGCCTGGGCATATCTCAGAGGTTGGAAAGTTTGGGATCTATTTAAACATGGAAGAGACATGTTTGCATTTGTATTTCTGAAGGGCCACTTGGGCTGCTGAATGGAGGATGGATTGGCCAGAGCCATACTAGGGTCAGAGAGATCAATCAGGAGACCATTGTCATAACTGAGTGTAGATTGGAGGCCCCGACTAGGGAAGTGGCGATGGCCTGGAGAGAAGATGACAGAGTCCAGGGCAATTCAGAAAGTGGAACTGCAGGACTTGGTGAAAACCTGGATAAGTCAGGGTTTGGGGGTTGAGAGAGGTGGGAGAGAGAGCGTCAGGACAGACTCTGATGGAGGGAACATGGGGAAGAGTAGGGAGGAAGGGATATGTTGGGCATCAGCTGTCATGGTTTACAAAGGTTTCTGAAGCATGTGGAGGTCTGTGTGTGGTGCTGAGGAGGGCGGTTGGGCTTGAAGCAGAGGCATCTACCTAGTGACCTCGTCGGTGTCCCTCATTTCAGGGCCTGTTCCTGCTGTTGAGCCAAGAGGGTTGCTTTGAGTGACCTCAGGGTCCTGCAGCTCAGCAGGAAGAGCCTCAGCTGCTTTTCCTCCCCTGACTCTAGTACCTTCTTCCCCCCGCTCGGAGGTGGAAGCAGACAAGCCGAGTCCAGACCACTACTCTCCCAGGCCTACCACTCCCTTTCCAAGCAGGACACTGTGCTTTCTCTAGGCCCTGGGCCCAGGAGGCCCAGCCTGTTCCAGGAGGTGGAAGATGTGGAGGCACCCGGTCCAGACTTTGGAAACCTCCCTCTCATTGTCATCATAGCAGTACCAGCTCCAAAACAATTTAGGAGACCCAGGGGAAAGCAGACTTTGCCAAGTCATGGCCCTACCTCTGGCGGGAGTGGATGGAGTGGGGAGACATCCCAGTGGATATGGAGAGCAAGGCAGCAATATGAGAGAGGGTCCGGCTCAGTCCTGGCTAGGATTCTGGCAGGAAACAGAACCACTCGAAGTGATGGGCTGAATAAAAAGAGGGGCACCGTGAAGGGGAGGAGCATGCCATTGGCAAAAGCAGGACACAGTTATCTTCCTAGGCCTGCAGGGTCCCAAGGCAGCAATGGTGTGTGCATGCTGGAGCCAGGCTGACCCTTGGAGCCATAGCATCAGAATGTAGCAGCTGCCAGCACTGTGGCCCCACAGAGAGGAGCAAGGGGACCAAATGCTTTGACCTCTCCTCTCTTGCTGGTCTCCTGCCACAGCCTCTTGTCGGCTGAATCCACCAGAAAGATTCACAGAAGTCAGCCTTACAGGACACAGAGGGGACAGAGGACAGACAGAGGGGCAGACAGAACAGCAGCTCCCTGTGGGATCTGGGTGCAAGTGCCAGCTACACTGCTTTCCAGATGTTCTGGGAGTTTTGTCACATCTTCATTTTCCTCATCTGTAGAGTGAAGATAAAAAAGGTTAGCTGGCTAGCTACTCAATATCCCCTCCCATTGTCACTCCCATGTATTTTTTTCAGCAGCAGGCAGCCCCACCCCATGTGCACATGGGCCACCCATAGGCATGTTCACATGGGATTCAATGCCTTTTGCAGCATCTTGGCGTGTAGTGCGTGGAGTTTGAGGGCCTGGGTCAGCTCCTTACCCTCCCTTTACATATCTGAATCTTGATTTACTCACCTATTTTAAAAATCACCATAACAACTTTTTATCTTTATGATTTTTATCCACATCCTCTAGTACCCATTCCCCATGTCCCCTGAGATGTTCCTTCAGGAAAGAGCTGGATCACTAATGAGTATGTACAAGCAACTCCAAATTCTTTCGAGGCACTTGAAGGACAAACCATGAATCAGGCAGCGAGTTTGCAGGGTGTATCTTACTCATATCTGCATCACTGGTACCTAGCACAGTCTCCTCCTCATAGACAGAGGATAAACATAGAATGTGTGTCTGTGTTTTGGGTACTCAGACCAAGCCTGGCAAACAGAAGAGGCTCCCATGTGTGTAATCGGTCCATAAAAGGATTACTGAATTCAGTGAGGCCTAACGGCTATATCTGAGTGTGGGGTTCATGACCCAGGGAAACCAGCAACAGATCCCTGGGGCCAGGATCTCCCTCTTTACATGTTAGAAGTCAAGGCCTTGGCAACAGCTGCAGCCAGCTGGCACCGGGTCCCCGCGAGAGTTATTGTTTGGCCAAAACAGGAAGCTGCCCGAGGGGAAGTGTGGCCTCGCCTCAGTGAACTGCTGAAGAATGGCCCCCGAGAAACGTGGGGACGTGCAGGCGGGCACGGGAGGTTGCAGTGGCACCCACCCTCAGGCCCAGCAGTAGACCTCAGTTGACCCCTGTGGCCTGGTGCAGTGAGGACAGGGCTGGGAGCCAGGGGACTGGGTTCTAGTCTTGTGGGACCTTGAGCATGTCACTGACCTTCTCAGGACATAATCTCCTCCTCTGTCAACTGATGGATGTGAACTATGCGTTGGCAGCTGAATGGACCCACATCTGGCTGTCTCATTGATCCCTCTGGCTGCCTGTGGCCTGAGGTCATCCAGTGCCAATAAGGCTCATGGAATGGCCGTTTCCCACCAGGAGAAAGGAAACCTGATGGCTCCATAGCACTTCACAATCAGTAAAGCTCCATCTCCCCATTTCATTTGAACCCCCAACAGTTATATCAAGAGGTAAAGGTCACCAGGAGCCAGCCGCTCCTCGCTTCTCCTCTCCCTGCAGAAGCCCGGAGGACAGCGCGGGGAGCCAGGACCGTGCTCTGACACAAGCTGACGGCCCTTGATTACCACAATCCAGCCGGCTTCAACTGCAAAGATGAAACAGAATTTAGAAACTTTATTGTTTGGCTTGACCACCAGAAACACAGACACTACAAGATTCAAGACAGAGGTAATTTCAGAAACATCCACAGCAGTGACTGGCCCAAGTTCTTGAAAAGTATCTCACAGATGTTAGCTGTCCTTTCAAGATTCAGGATCGACAAGAAGCAATTGACTGGCTTCTTGGTTTAGCCGTTGGACTTGAATATGGAGATAACGCTGCAAAATACAAGGACTCGGTACCTGATAACACAAAAAATGCTGACAATGCAGCTAAAAATGCAGAGCCATTGATCAATTTGGTTGTTAATAATCCTGATTTTAAGGCTGGTGCAATGACTTTGGTTAACTTTCTTCAGATGAAACGTCATGATGATTACCTGGTAATGCTTAAGGCAATTTGCATTTTGGTCCAGGAGCGCCTGACACAGGATGCAGTTGCTAAAGCAAATCGAGCAAAAGAGGGATTGCCTATTACTTTTGACAAGTATATTCTTGGTTTTGACACAGGAGATGAGTTCTTAATGAAGCTGCTCAAATTCTGCAATTGCTGCAGAGAGAAGAGCTCAGGGAACTACAGACAAAAATTAATGAAGCCATAGTAGCTGTTCAGGCAATTATTGCTCATCCAAAGACAGACCAGAGACTGGAGAAAGTTGGAAGATGAACCTTTTAGGATTTCAGCCTCTCACCTATTTAGTACAGTTGGGAACCATGCAAACCGTGGTATGTGTTTCAAAATCAAACATCACATTTTCAAGGGAAGAATCCCAGAAAATTGAGTGTGTTTTAGAGATTTACCATCATTGCTTTTTCTTTAATAAAGTTTGAGAAAACGGGGGTGGGAGTAGGAGGGGAGAAGTAAAGGTGGGATTCATGGTTCCATTCTACAGAGGAGGACACAGAAGCTCAAAGTCAGGATTCGAACCCACACCCCTGGCCTTTATCCTGAAGCTCTTGGACAGCCTCGTTGGATGAGTGAATGACTGCACGTTCAGGCTGCAGAGGGAGATGGCCATCCACACTGCCAGGTGACTCTAGACAGAGGGCCGCTAGCAGGCAAGCACTGGGGAAGCCCAGAGGAAACAGCAGGCCCCTCGCCTGAGGGAGGAGCTTGACTGAAGGGCTGGCAGCTTGAGGCCTGCTCAGTCTGTCTGCTGTGTTTTTATTTTTCTCAATTCAGGCTCTACCACTTACCTACTGTGTGACCCAAGCAAGCCGCCCCGCTTTCTGCCTCAACGATCCCAGTGGTCACTTAGAGATGACAGCTGTCCCGCTGACCCTGGGCAGGGGATCCAATGAGCTGATGGGAGATGGAGGCTCATGGTCACGTGGATGGGCTGGTTCCTCACCCAGCATCTGTTCACCTCTCCTTCCTGAGAGAATCCCAATTCTGCTCATCCCCCCTACGCCCAGGTTTAACACAGAGTCTTAGTGAGTCAGCACATGGCATCTCCTCAGAGGCTGTTATTGGTTGGAAACACTCAAGTCATCCTATTTGAACCGAAGAAAAAGGCTTGCAGTCTGGGGTTGGGAGAGAAGTCCTCTCTTGCACTCTCCCGTCAGTTGTTCACATGGAAGCCTGTAGCTCCCATTGCCACTGCCTGGCAGCCGACGTCCATTCCTGCGGAGAAAGACAGCCATCACGGGGCCACAAGGGAACCAGCGGCAGACCAGAGAGAAAGAAAAGTCTGTGTTCCCGACGACAGCAGGGCCCGCTGGAGGTGCTGGAGACACACACTCTGGACAGGCAGTGGTGGGAGATGATTCGGTTCCTCGTGTTATTTAGACATTGGAGCCAGGGTGTTCTCTTACTTGCAGCCAAAGGTGTCTTCAGGGCCCCTTGTCATCTGGCAGTTTCTGATGCACAGAGGGGATGGGGTGCCCTCCCCACGTAGGCCCACTCTTGATATTCTTGATATTCAAGCTGGGAGGACAGTTGCGAAACCTCTGGGCACCAGGCCAGAGCTGATGACTTGTTCACAGCTTTTTGGAAGCTCTGCATTCTTTCCTGTGTTTCTCGAACCAGACAATTCCTCCCTTTCCACAACTGGTCTTTGGCCTGGGCCCAGGCCACCCCACTGACAGTAATGCTGCAAGATTGATGGGGCAGGGAGACAGAGAGCCTGGACTTTTGAGGCCCCAGCCCCAGATGCATTCTTTGCTCAGCCTGTTTGTGTGTGTTTTTTTTTCTCCCTTCTCTCCCCACACAGACCTTAGCCTCTTTGCAGTCTTAAGGTTACAGGTTTCAGAGCATAAGGGCCCTTGAAGATGACCTAGTACAACTTCCTTGGTGTACTAAAATGGAAACTGAGGCCCAGTATAGGCAAAGGCTTGCCCTGGGTCACTGGAGCTGGGATTAGAACCCAGTTACCTTGACTCTCAGTCCAGGACTCTTTCCCATATATGACAAGAAGGTCAAAAACCGACATGACGTTTTCTGTCCTGATCAGGGACTGATACTTGGTGTCTCCTGTCTCGATCCTCCTTTTCCACCCCTATGGCCTCTGCTCTGATTCGGGCTTCATGGTCTCCTGCCTGGGCGTTGGCCTCATTCTAAAAGTCTGTCCAGATCCCACCTGCAGTCCTGCTCCCAAAACAGCAGCCAGAGGCTTGTCCTTAATACCAACCCGATTCTGTCTCACCTGCTCCACCACCTATAGGACAAGATCCAGGATAGGTAACATTGCTTTCGGGCCCCTCATGATTGGCCACTGCCCAACATCAGCTGTCACATAAGACCTATCTTCCTTACTACTAACTCAATTGATGCCTCCTCTTGTCAGCTTTCTCAGGTCCTCCTTCTGTGTCTGAGTTTATTATGGAACCTTTCTCAGGATGGGAGGGTCTGATCCCAGCTGTCTGCCTCACTGAATGAAGTAAAGCAGGGATAACATCCACTCAGCATCACTGCCTGCCAGCACCCTTCACCAGATGTGACCTTGCTCCTATGCAGTTGTTGGTTCCAAGTTGTCTGTCCATAGCCCTGTGAAGGCAAAGACCCAGGGGCAAATGATAGGAGAGTCTGATTCCTCATGGGTTCCATCCCACCCAACTGAGTTGGGTGTGACTGCATCTCTACTCAAAATAACAGACTCTGAGAACCAGGCCAGGCCTCGGGCTTTCAGAAGAAGAATTATGAACAATAAAATGGCAATAAATACATAGCTATCAACAATTGTTATCTAAAAATAAAAAGAAATGAACAAGGATTCTAATGAGCAAATAAGCTGATGAATAAAATAGACACAGAGGCATGGATACATGGAACAGACTGACAAATCTCAGAGGGAAGGGGAGGGGGCGCAAAGAGATTAACCAAAGAACATGTGCATCTATGCATCACCCATGGACATAAACAATAGGATAGTGACAATCTGTGGTTGGGGGGAACCGGGTGGAGAGGCATAATGGGGGGGGGGCAGGAAAGAGGGGACGTCTGTAATATTCTTAACAATAAAGATTTTTTTAAAACACCCAAACCATAAAATCTATACTAAGATTAAAAAAAGAAAAAATCTACGATGAATTTGTTTATGTTATAGCTGGAAAAAATTAGACAACAGTAAGAAAGAACAATTCTAGTTCCAGCTCTGTTGACAACTGGATATGTAGCCTTGAACAAGTCAGTCATCCTTCAAGACTCAGTTTGCTTGTTCATCTATTCCTACCTTCATTCTAGAAATCTTTCCTAAGAACCTCATCTGTGCCATCTGAGGACTACAGATCCAAAAGTTAATCAGAATCTAAACAAATAAAAGATGTTTAACCTTGTTTGAAACCAGAGAGATCCCAATTGAAACTGCGCCACAATACCATATCTCATCTACCAGTTTGGCAGAAGCCCTAAAATTTAACAATGCACTCTGTTGGCAAGACTGTGGGAAAACAGGCCCTCTTGTACATTGTTTGATGGGAATACAAAATTGTGGATGGAAATTTGGTAAATTCAAGAAAATTACATATGTGTTTACCCTTTGATTCAGCAATCCCACTTCTAGGATTCCGATCTGCAAAAATAAGACGAGATATTCATGGAAGCACCATCTGTAATAGTAAAAAAACAAAAAACAAAAAACTAGAAACCACTCAAATGTCCATCAATGGGGATTAATTGCCCACACAAGGGATGACTTTGCAGCTAGAAAAGAGTAGGAAAAGTATATCTAGATGCTGTGATGACATCATTTCCAGGGTATAATGTTATATAAAAAAAGCAAAGTGGAATAAAAAAAAATATATATATATATATAGTGCACTATCATTTATTAAAGAAAGGGAATACATATTTTCTTTAATTTTAAGAAGTCAGTTAAAATTTAAAAAATAAAAATGTGAAATTGTTATCTATTGGAGAAGTGAGGAAATAGGGTAAAGAGAATGGGGATAGAAGCTAGACTTCTCTGAATATACTTTATTTTGTAGATTAATTTTAGAAGCAGGTAAATGCTTTACATAAAAATAAAACTAAGTTAGAGAGAACCAAGATGGCGGCATAGGTAAAACACCTATCTTGCTGTCATGCTCAGCAATTTTAATACTACAACTTAACGAAAGAACAAACACCTTCCAGAATCACCAGAAAGCTGGCCGAGTGAAAATTCCACAAATAAAAGGGAAGATAAGACACTGTGACTTGGAGGAGCAGTGGCAGACAGCGTTGAAAGATTCACGCGGAGAGAGGTTTGGAGCCCGCGCCAGCGGAGAGGGCGGGCGGCTGAAAACGGGCCAGTTTTTTCGAATGGGGAGACAAAGACATCCCACTGGACTGATTCTCCAGCTTTGGGCGAAGTCCAGGGAACCCACTATCACACGGGGTGAAAACTGGACAGTGGGAGGGCATGCTGAAGCTCGGGTGCTGCAGAGGTCTCCTGGCTAGTGGAGAAGGCAGCTTGCGCGAACAGCTCAGCTGCATGACTGCGCAGAGAGCGCACCGCGACTTGCTATCTCATGCGGGAAACCGTCAGACTGCTTTGTTTTACGACCCTGGATGAGATATTGGGCGTGCAGACTCATTTGGGGAGAGTCTCAATTCCCCGGCAGCCGGTGGAGCTCGGCAGCGGCTCTCTCTCAGAGGTGCTGGCGGCCATTGTCCCCGGAACAGAGTCCCTGGGGCCACATAGGGAGGAGCTAACGCTGTCTGCTTGGCCCGGAGACTCCGCCCATCCAACCTGAGCACAGCTGAACTTCACAGACAATTGGCCTGGAGTTCAACCCCTCCAAGTGCTAACAACGACTAACCTGAGCTTAACTTCAGCAAGACTGTGCAGCCCATATCCACCTCAGGTAACTGGGGAGGCTGAGCCACTGTCCCTAGTAGGAAGTCTACTACACAAAGCTAATTGACCAACTCAGGGAAGCAGCCACCATGCGGAGACATGGAAAGAAATCAGATGTGAAAGAAATGGAGGAAAAAAAACGACTGGACATGGAATTCAAAACCACGGTTATAGGGCTTCTCAAGAGGCTCCAACAAAAGGTCGAGGCCTATAAGGAAATAAGCAAGACTGCAAAGGAAATGAATGAGTCCTACAAGGAAATGAACAAGACCCTCAAGGATATGAATGAGACCTGCAAGGAAATGATCAAGACCAACGTGGAAATGAATGAGTCCTACAAGGAAATGAAGGAGACCCTCAAGGATATAAAGGAGACTCTCAAGGATATGAAAAAGGACTAACCAGAAATTAAGCATACACTGACTAAAATAAAAAATATTATACAAAGACCTAAAAGTGCTCTGAAGCACCCCAAGAACTAAGTTAAAGATTTGAAATACAAAGAGGTAAAATCCACTCAGCTGAAAAAGTAAGAAACCAAAAGAATCCAAAAAATTGAAGATAGTGTAAGGGGCCTCTGGGACAACCTCAAGCATACCAACATCCGAATTATAGGGGTGCCAGAAAAAGAGAGAGACCAAGACAATGAAAACCTACTTGAAGAAATAGTGACTGAAAACTTCCCACACCTGGTGAAAGAAATTGACTTAGGAGTCCAAGAAGCGCACCGAACCCCAATATATAGGAACCCTAAGAGGACCACACCAAGGCACATCATAATTAAAATGCCAAGAGCAAAAGACAAGGAGAGAATATTAAAAGCAGCAAGAGAGAAACAGTTGGTTACCTATAAGGGAGCACCCATACGATTGTCAGCTGATTTCTCAACAGAAACTATGCAGGCCAGACAGGAGTGGCAAGAAATATTCAAAGTGATGAACAGCAAGAATCTACAACCAAGATTACTCTATCCAGCAAAGCTATCATGCAGAATTGAAGGCCAGATAAAGTGCTTCGCAGATAAGAAAAAGCTAAAGGAGTTCATCACCACCAAACCAATATTATAAGAAATGCTGAAAGATATTCTTTAAGAAGAGGAGGAAGAAAAAGATAAAAGTGTAAATTAGGAACAACAAATACACATCTATCAACAAGTGAATCTAAAAATCAAGTGAATTAATAAGCTGATGAACAGGATAAACTGGTGAATGTAACAGAATCATGGACATAGAGAGGGAATGGACTGACAACTCTTGGGGAGAAAGGGGGTGTGGGAAGTGCAGCAAGAGACTGGACAAAAATCATGCAACTATGGGAGAGGACAGTGGAGGGGGGTGAGGGCGGAGGGTGGGATGGGTATCAGGTGGAGGATGGGGGGGGACAATGTAATTAATAAATTGAACAATAAAGATAAAAAATTAAAAATAAAAAAAATAAAACTAAGTTAAACCCAAATAAAAGTTAAAAGCAATCCCCAAAGAAGCAAAAGCAAAATTAATTAATTCAATCTGTTTTTTGACTTCATGGCTTCACCATGCAGAGTGGAGTTATTTGGAGTGATTTAGAAACCTGGACTGCACATCACTCGTAGGATATAAATTCTAAAGACAAAAAAATCTGCAAATAAATAGTAAAATGTTTTCAGTCATCATATGAGTTTAGAAATACTACTAATATTGTTAGTTTGAGGTTTAGAGGAAGTCCAAAGAAACAAATCAGTCATCATTGTTAGGAAGCAAGATTTTCAGTATTAGAGAAAAGAGATACAAATATAAAATCAAAGAACTTAAGTAAAATCCCTATATCTTAGCTTTTGCTTAAAATATCACTATAAACTCCTGATATGTGTATATGTATTTTTTAAAGAAAGTATTTCCCAGATCTGTACATTGAAAAGCCTAAATGGTTTTCAAATAGTACTGAGCACACCTAGCATTCAGTTTTGTGGCATCTAAACACCACCTTGGTGTTTCCAGCTATAAATGAAGAAGGAGTGATAAAATTAAAATATTATTGTGTTGAAAATCTCCAACAAAATAGTGGGTCTAGGTATTTGTTTTCAAAGGCTTCTAAAAGTGCAAAATTCAGACAACTAAGCCTTAGGGTCTTTTTGAGGAAAGAACACACACCTCTTATAAAGTATTTTTGCCAAAACTTTGAGTCTGAATTTAATTAGATCTAACTACTAATTTCTAGGAAAGGCAAGGGACCAAAGATTATGTCAAACAACATCCTGGTGGACACAGAAGGAGAAGCCCAAAATGTGGAATAGTACAAGGGACAAATAACATGGTTTATTCAATAAATAAGTGGGATAAAAAGAGGAGAAACTTACAGAATGAAAGAGACATAAAAGAACTAACAACCAAGTGAAATGTATGGGATCATGTTTGGATCTTCATTTTGAACAAACCAACTTTAAAAAGACCATCTATGAGATAATTATGGAGCAATTTCAACATTACTGGATATTTGATGATAAAAATATTATTAAAATATAAGTATGGTAATGGTAATCCAGTCATTCCTTTATCTTTTAGAAATACACATAACAATATTTATGGGTAAAATGATTTGATGTTTTGGAGTTGCTCCCAGTGAGGGAGAAGTTGGGGGATGTAAATGAAGTAAGAGTGGCTTCAGTCGGTGAAGGTTGAAGCTAGGGCAGGAATATGCAGGGTTCTTTGTACTGTCCTGGGTTTTTTGTTTTGTTTTGTTTTTTGTTTTTGTATGCTTGAAAATTTCCACAATAGAATGTTGTTGTTGCTCTCAAGGAGGTGGGAAGGAGGACTTAGATATATCAACCAAAGAGACCAGTTCCCTCTAAGGTAGTGAGGGGGCCTTGGTTGGGAGTGAATGTAGATAAGAATGTACATGTAGAGGTGGGAGTTTCCAGTAAAGGGAAAAGCAAGTGCAAAAAAGTTCCACATCTGGGAATGGCAAAATCTCTGCATTGAGTGAACAAAGGGGCATATCAAGGTGGTGGCTGAGAATAAGATGGGGAGTATCTTTGAGGGCCTCGATTGCCCAGCCAGGAGCCCTTAAAGGCTCTGCATTTTAGCAATGTCACCCAGTCAGATGGACAGGTTGGAGGCAGAGATCTAGATGGGTGTGAGGAGACTTCAGCAGAACCTGGGCAGGGGTTCTGGGGAGAGACGAGGAGGCCAGAGCTGGCTCATGCCGTGCGGGAGACTGAAGGAGATGGGCAGCTGAGTGTGGAAGTGCTGGTGAGAGAGGCAACCATGCTGGGGTCAGTTTCTGGGCAGCCTGGTGGATGCTGTGCCATTATTAAGACAGGGTTGGAGGAGCAATTTACACCCCTTCATGGAGAGCCCTGACTGGGAGGCAGGGGCCTGGGTGCTGTCCCTGCTCTGTTGTCTGGCTGTGGTCCCCAGGGCATGTCTTTGCCTCTTTCTGACCTACGGGTCCGACCTTAGAAGCAAGGGATAGGAGCCTCAGGTCAGAAGTTCCCCAAATCTGCCACCGGACGGATTTGTGCCCAGCCCAGGCATGCATCCTTTTTGCCTTCAAGATCATGAGTTCTCCAGTTGTGTGATGTCAATGGCATTTCCCTTCAGAAAAAGGAAATGAGGTTAGTAAGCGTGTTACCAGGAAAGGAAAGTTAACTGGGCCCCACCCTCTGCAGCCCCATGCTCCCCCCTCAGAGCACGCAGGGCCCCTCTGCCTGAGCCTGGGAACAGGACCCAGAAATGTCACGGTTCAGAGAGAGACACCAACACAATATGGGTGCGTGTTGGCTGCTACAACTTTGATTTCGGAACAGGGCTGCCCCCATCAGAGTCAGCGCCCTCTCCAATGCCCAGGGCCCAGCCCCTGGCCACACTTGGAGACTGAGGTTACGGGAAGTCCCAGGAGAGCTCATTAAAGGTCTGTAAGGCCCTGAACATGAGCTCTTTGTCCGTGAGGAATCTGAGGCCCAGAGAGGAGAAAGGCCAAGGCCAAGATCACAAGTCAGCCCCAGGTACAGGTCACATGGCATCTGGGGTCAACAGTCCAGAAAGCCTGTCATCCGGCAGGACTCCCAGAATGCCCTGCTCCTGATGGAGGTCTCCAGGAAGTCTTTCTCCAGTTAAAAATATTAAGTGCCTTTATTAAACTAAACCACCCCAACCCTTAGCTTTTGACAATCTGAAATTCCTTAAAAAGCTGTTATGAAGACAAAATGAAAACAAATTCCAAACCATTCAATAAAATTACTGTATGCTTTTGAACTGGGAGAAAAAAATTAACAGTAAATTGATAAATTTGGTATGTTTGGCATATCAGTCATTTGAAGATTAATCACTTGGCAAATAGGCCATCAAGTGAATATATTTTTAGAAACTTGAGTAAGTGTCTCTCACTGATCCATCCTTCACCCCTCTTCCTGACCGGGAGTGCCGTGGACAGGCCCAGGTCCAGCTGCCCTCTTTGCCCCTAACTTGGCCCAGCACCTGGCACACAGTGGGACCAGGCATTGGTAGTCAATTGTGTAGTAGACTGATGTTAGACCTGAATGTCCTCGAGGGCTGGAGGTGACAGGGTGGAAAAACCCCTCACCTTTGCAAAAGTCAACCTGGGTCATACTTTCCACTGTCCCCCAGGCAGGGAGAGCGTCTGGTTCACTCCCCCACACACCCAGGGGCTGGGGGTTTTCAGGTGAAGCGGAACTAGGTGTTTGTGCTTCTGTACCTTGGTAGGATTGCTCCGCAACAATGGAGCCGGAAAAGGCAGTGTGTCCTGGCAATGTGCAGCATTGCTGAGCTTGTGTGCATGCACAGGTGTGTGCTCGTGTTTCCACATGCAAGTGTGGACAGCTGTAATGTGCAGTTTTGTTATGAATATTCTGATACCTATGGACCATGTTTATTGCTATTATGTATGAAAATGTATAAAGGAAGTATATATGCATACCTATGTTTGTATAGGCACGTGTGTATACATCCATTTGTATACAAGCTTTCATAATGCAAGTACATTGAGTATATGTCTCTGTTTATCTGTGGAAGTGTATATATTTGTGTAACTGTAAATATGCATTTATTTAAGCTTTTTGCATAAATACATGTTGTGCATTTATGATAATCCATCAGTGTATAGAATATGTGTGCATGTTGGTGTAAGGTGTGTGCTCTGTAGGCACATCTTAATGTAAGAATATGGTATGAGATGTATGTAAGATGACTGTGGACACATGTGCATATGAGTCTGTGTGTGAAGCATGCATGTGCACATACAAGGTATGTGTGGTGTGGATGATGCATATGGTTGCAGGCATGTACACAGAGAAGCACATCCTTATTGCCCTTTATTTTTCTCTTGGGGAATGACAGGGCTTCTGAGTCCTACAGTGGCTGGTGGTTCTTCCAGGAACATGGCTTCCTGGACCTGAAAAGTAAGAACATCTGAAGCCCCACGTGAGTGAGGAAGCAGGGTGACCTGAAGCTTGGGCTCCTCTGAGAATTGTGTGGACACTCCAAGTTCACTGCTGTGGACCAGGCTGGTGAGGGGCGTGGGCCATCAGGGGCCTCTGATCTCACTGTGTGCCCTGCGGAATGTCACTGCCACCTCCAGTCTTCGTCCACACCTCAGTGGTTTCCAAACTTTTTTTGGGGGGGTGGGCGGTAATAGAGCTAAAATAAAGTCTTAAGGATCCTTCCATGCAAAGCAGATGAATAAGTGGGAAATGCTGCTGCTGAAGGCTGGGGTTGGGGAAGGGTAGGAGGGGCATGGAATACAGTTATAAGCTCTGAGCCTACACGGCTCCTGGGCCTTTTTAGTTTACATTCTAGTTTGTGGTTTGAAAAACATCCCCACATCCATAATCTCAGCTAATTCTCATGAACTTCTTCCAGTCTGTTTGGAAAAGCTGGAAGCAGAACAGAGAAAAGGACTGGTCCTGGTTCCATTCCTGCCCCCTCTTCTACGTGAGCAACTTTTACACCATCAGCAACTCTTACAGCCTCTTCATGTGAAGTCACATGAATCAACACCTGGAGGTGTTCCATTCGAAGCGGCTCACTGTAAGCAGCCCCAAATGTGGGTTATTGTGCTTATAATTACCCCATTATACAGTGCAGAAACTGAGGCTGGAAGAGGCTTTCTGAATTTGTGTGAAGTCAATCTGGTGGTGCTGGGAAAGACTAGACCCATCCTGACCTCAGATGCCCACCCTCTGTCACTGGAAGCACTTTTTTTCTTCTTCCAGGCTTGGCCATCCTGTGGTAACCCCACATGTGGTTCTGTGGTTGCCCACACAAGCCTAAAAATAGCCAATGGGAGACCGGGGTTCCCCCTTGGTGAGTGGCAAAAGGCCCAGGGACTTGCTCTGCCTCACAGAAGAGCAAATCCTGTCTGGGTACCAAGTGTGACACGCTAGAGGCTGTGCCAACCTTGTAACAGAGATGATCTTATTTCATCGGTTTGCTTTTTAAAGTCTGTGATGTCCCATTAGACAGACATGAAAATCAAGGTTCATGTGGCCTGCCTAAGGTCAAGGAGCTTCCGTAAGAACCCAAATTGTTCTGATCCAAGGTCCATGGTAAGTCACTGCGGAATGTCACTGCCACCTTCAGTCTTCGGTCCACACCTCAGTGGTTTCCAAACTTTTTTTTTTTTTTTTGGTAGTAGAGCCAAAATAAAATCTTAAGGATCCTTCCATGGAAAGCAGATGAATAAGTGGGACATTTCACCTTGGTAAGTCCTTACCTCATCCCTTCTTTATCTTGAACCTGGGTTCAGCTGGTGCCAAGGTAAGAGCAGGACCTTTAGCTCCACATTGGCTTCAGATCCTAGCCTCTCTGGTGACCCCTTGTGGCCTTGTTAAGTCCTTATGTCTCTCGGTCTCAGTCTCCTCCCCCACATCATAGGGGCCTCATTGCCCATTATGCAGGATCATGGTGGCGATGGAATGGAACAAGGCATGAAAGTGTCCAGGTATGGAGAGCGGCTAAAGTGTTTGGACAGGTTCAAGCCTTGGACTAACGAGAGGGCACAGTCCTCTCATTGCCACGTGCAAAGCCCTCCCAGCACAATCATAGCCAATATCCATAGTTGTAAGCTTGAACCTATGGTCCGAACCCATGGCCCCACGTGTCTGAGTGATGTGGGCTTGACAGAGTTTAGGTGCGTGTAACTGAGTAGGACTGAAACCCATGAGAACGTTGTAAACATCTCGACCACGCCCTTACTTTGCCTGGTGGAATCTGTCTATAAAATAGACACGGCTTGTAGTCCATGGCACTGTCGCTAGCTCTCCATTAGAGAAGACAGCGTCCTACCCAGACCCAGCTTTTATTCTATGGTCTATCTTTTCTCAATCCTTCACCATCCCATTTCAGGCTCACCAAACCTGGCTGAGCTGGAGCAGCACATAAGGCGTCCTGAGGCTGAGTATGCCATGGCTGTGCCAGCTCACCACATCCAGGGTGGGGCCTGGCATGTAAGAGGGACTCAGTAAATGGCCATTAACTGTCTCTCCCCATCCCACACTTAGTGCCATGCTCCCAAAGTTGAGGTGGGAGGGGCAGTGTTGTTAAGCCTCTGGAAGTGTCTTGCCAGGTCATGGAAGTGGAACTTCTGCTGTGAAGTCAGGAGAAGGGGGTCCTGTGATAAGGCCTATTTTCAAAAAAAAGGCCTCAGGAGTATTTTCAGGTCCACATACTGAAACCTTGTCGTTCGTCACCAAGAGATGAATCTATTGCTCCTATCTGTGAATTTGTGCAGAACTTTGTGACTGCTTCAGTGCACAGAGTGTGGCTGACATGACATTACACAACTTTCCAGGCTAAATCTATGAAGGTGATACAGCTTCTCGGTTTCTTCTGTGCCAAATGGGAGTTCTGACAGTGCCTCTCAGGAGTCTGGGGATTCGTGAAGTACAGTGCCTGGCACACAGCGAGTACTTCCTAGGTGGATGCAGGGAGGGGAAACTGGAGAGAAAGGAAGAGGTCAAAGATGTGTCCCAGCCTCTGACTTAGTGGAGGGAGAGGGAGGGACTGGGTTCAGGGAGCCTGGGGAGTGATGGGTCTGGTGGACACTGAGTGTGAGAAGCCCAGCTCTGTGCAGGCCAGGTGGGGCCCCAGATTGCTCTCAAACTGACTTGAGACATGGGAATAAGAGGAGTGGGACCAGACGGGCCCTGGCAGGATCCAATGAAAGGTGAATGCAGAGGGGGCAGAGGGGAGGAATGGAGAGCATGGCAGGCAGGAGCTAGAGGTGAGGGGGAGAGGGAACCACACCAGAGCCAGGTGGGCTCAGCCACACCTGAGCATGGATTCTCAGAAACCCAGACTGCCCTCCCTGTTCAGACAGGGCCAGCCAGCTCTATCTAGGGAGATAAAGCCACTACAGAGACTCCCAGACCAGAGACAACCTTATCAGCTGCCGCTGTCTGGACTACTCGGGAATGTAAACGTGCCTGATACGCCAGACACAGGGTGACATAAAGCAGATGTGCAGGGGTCAGCTCCTTCTCCCCAGTCCCCCATTCTCTCCCTGCAGCACTGCAAGTGGGTAACGTGGGACACCATCTTCACATGGCAGGACACCACCGGCCGCAGGTCCTCTAACACCTGGATGGGTCCCCTCCCCCACTTCGGGTCACACTTGGGTTTGGAGGGGCCTCAAGGAGCCCTTTCTATTAAGGTCCTGTTGGCCAAGATGCCCCAGGTGAGCCCAGCATGGAGAAGCAGAGCCTGCAGGCTGATGTGCCTGTGTGGCCTTGAGCAAATCCCTCCACATGACCAACAGGCTCTCCTCACTCACAGGGATGGGCACTGAAACCGCTGGGGTACAGAGGGATCCCAAAAACACAGCCCTCTGGAGTTCACTGTCTGGTGGGCAAGATGGACAAACAAGTAACGATCATAATAACAATCACAAGTTTGTTTTTGAGCGCTTACTACACACCAGGCACAGTTCTGAGTGGTTTACACATATAAACTTGTTTAAGTCCCACACAGCCCTGTGGTGTAACATTGATATTTCCCCTTCACAGGGGAGGCAGCCGAGGCACAGAGAGGGGACACACAGTTCCAGAGCTGGGATTCAAGACCGAGAGGCCTGATTCCCTGGAGTCATGAGAGCTGTGATGAGGGCTCCATTCATGACCAGTCAGTCTCTCCTGGCTGAGCTAGAGTGAGCTGGGACAGGACAAGGGAGAGAAATGGGTCAGAGCCCAAGACTATTCCTGCAGCCTTCCTCCTCACACCCTTCCCCCACCCTTCTCACCCCCTGCCTGCCCAGCTGTGCCAGGGCCTGAGGCTTGGAGCTCCCAGTCTTGCTGTGGCCCCTTCACAATGACAGGCACCTGGGATCCAGAGGCGTCAACATCAGGCAGCGGGAGCAGGGAAAGAGCAGGGGTTTGGGGTTCAGATGGACGGAATTTAAATCTGGTGGAGTGATGCTCAGCAGCACCCCATTTCCCCATCTGTAAAACAAGTGTGTCCTAAATGATCAGCCACGAGTTTGGCTGACATTCCTGACCCCGTGTGAAAACCAGTAACTGTGACTGCACCAGCAGAGATGCAAGCAATGGGCATGGGTAGCCATGATAGGGAGATGCAGCCATCTGTGGGCCTTCCCGGCAAAGGAGGCATTGAACTGACACCTGAAATAAATTCCTTCCTCTCCCCAACATCTCTGACCTCCTTTCAAACTTTTCCCTGAACCCAAGATCTGTTCCCTGGGCTAAGGGGCTCCCAAGCTGGGCAGGAGGCTGTATGTTCGGTGTCACAGGTTCAGATCAAGGTTTGACTGGGTACAGGAGGGGAGTGGAGGAGGGGGAACCTTGTAGGAAAATCTTTAAGGGATGTGATCCTTGAAGGATGGGCATTTGCCAGGCAGATCAGAGGGAGAAGAAGAGAGAGGCCTGGGCAGAGGGGGCTGGGGATTGAAGCTCAGTGGTGGGAGCCCAGAAATCTGCCTCATGTGGGGTTGGCTGGGACACAGGACTCACAGCAGGAACATGAAGAAGGGTTTTGACCAGCAGGCTGAGGAGCGTGGGCTTTCCCTTGAGGGTGCTATGGAGTCTGGAAGGGTTTGAGAACAGGAAGCGTGTGATCAGAACTATGTGTTCAAAATGTGTCTCCAGCTGCTGTGGGGAGATTGGACTGCAGTGGGGAGATTGGATTGCAGTGGGGAGATTGGACTGCAGTGGGGAGATTGGATTGCAGTGGGGAGATTGGACTGCAGTGGGGAGATTGGACTGCAGTGGGGAGATTGGACTGCAGTGGGGAGATTGGACTGCAGTGGGGAGATTGGACTGCAGTGGGGAGATGGGTGAGAGGCTGAGAGGCCATTGGGGTTGCACATCTGGAGATGCAGGTAAGAAAAAAGGAGGCCTGAAACCAGTCAAGGGCAGTAGGAGGGGAGAGTCTATTTCAAAGATGAAGGGATGGCCTTGGGACAGGAGTGATTGTCAGGGGAAAGAGAGAGGCAGGTGGCCTCAGGGGTCTGGCTCTCTTGGGCACAATGTACATGATGGTGTCCATCACTGACAGAAACTAGAAGGTGAGGAGTAGTCCTCAGGCCAGTGACAGGTTCTGTTTGGGACACAGAAATCATGGTTCTATGGTGCCACATCCTGGGCTCAGCTCTGACCATGGGAACACAGCCTCCAGGCATCCAAGCGGGAGGCAGGGGTGAGGAGCGGGTAGGAAAGGCCTTGTGAAGATACCAAGGAGTCCTCCTCAAAGGTGTCAGGAGAAGAGGCCACAGAGGTGGGGCAACAGACACCTCGTGAGAAGGATGGGTCCCTGGGCCTGTCCCTGTCTGTGGGCTGGCCTGTCCCTACAACTGTGGTTGGTTTGGTTGAGAGCGGCAGGAACTGCACCAGGTGCTGGACCAGAGAAGCCAGACTGAATCTGGGTTCAGCACCCTCAAATATTTGAGTCCTGGGAAGGGAAGAATTCAGAGCCAAGACTCAAACTATAAGAGAACATTTGTTCGGGAAATCATAGAGGTAGAAGTAATTTGTAGGAGAAATGGGCTTAGGTAACAAGTTATAGACGTAAAGGAAGGGCCCTCGGTGAGGAAGGTGATGGTGATGCACCTGGGAGGAGGGGCTGCAGACGAGGAAGGCACAGGAGTGCTCCTGGGAGGGAGAGTGCTCTGGGTCTTCCCTTCTAAGGGTTTAAGATTTTAGGGGAACTCCCAGGGGAAATTCTCAGTAGAACATTCAGCAGCTTTCCTTGTGTGTCCTTTCAGGGTCAGGTCTCCACTGATCAATTTGGTCAGCATCAAGGCAGGGGGTCATTATTCAATGCAGCTGGTCCTGAGGTCAGCTGTGGCCTCAGTTGTCTGGTTTTGCTGCTTTTCTGGGCCTGACGCTGAGGCCTTTAGGGAGGAAAGGTTAGGGCAGTGGTCGGCAAACTCAGTCAACAGAGCCAAATATCAACAGTACAACAATTGACATTTCTTTTGAGAGCCAAATTTTTTAAACTTAAACTTCTTCTAATGCTACTTCTTCAAAATAGACTCACCCAGGCCGTGGTATTTTGTGGAAGAGCCACGCTCAAAGAGCCAAAGAGCTGCATGTGGCTCTTGAACTGCAGTTTGCCGACTATGGGATTAGAGGGTCCAAACTGCAAGGCCAGTGATATGCTAGGGGATGATCCTTTGCTCCTCTCTGAGGATGAGGCCCCACCCTACAACTGTCCCTTGCTAACACACAAGGGTGACCTTCTGTGCCTGGCCCGTCGTCCCTCCTCTGCTCATGTCCATCTAACTGCCTACCACCTTGAGCCCAATGGGCTTGGCTCTGTGTGTGCAGCGTGGGGGGTTGGACCAGAAGACCTCCACACCTCTTCCTGCTCTTTCTGACTTTTCCTGGATTTTTCATTTTCCTCTTCCCCTTATTGCCCACATGGCCTTATGTAAGGCTTTCTCCACTCTTGGCCTTAGCCACTCGCACAGATCCAGAGCCTGTATTAGCCCAGAATGATCTCTAATGTTGCACAGAAGGCCTCAGTGTTTGTCCAAAGAGAAGCAAACAGATCCAGCTATCAAGGCCCCAGACTTTGCTCCTCTCTAAGGAATCTACTCTCAGCCCGGCCTCACCGGCCCCTCTGCCCTCAATTAGTCAGCTCCAAAGCTAAGGACACAGCCGCCTGCCCCTAGCTCCCCCACTTCCTGACCCCCTGAAGCGGGAAGAGCTGCCCGCAGGCCCAAGGATTTCCTTCCAATCTCAGGATTAGAGTCAGCTCCTCAGTAAAAACTTCATCATCCCCAGAGCAGGGGTGTGGCGGCTCTCAACAGACCCTGGAATTCAGAAAGAAGGCAGCTGGTGGCAGAAAGATAATGACCTTTGTCTGGGTTTTTTAGTTTCCTTTACAAATCGCTGGATGCCAACACATGGACCATCCTCTTTCCCCCAACAGCCCTCCCCTCTTCCCCTGCCACACACACACCATGGCCCTGTGAGGACGGGAGCACAGGGAGAGCCATTTCGGTTACAGACACAGAAATCCAGGCTCTGGGAGGGAGTAAATAACTGGCCCAGAGTCACACAGCAAGGGACACAGCTGGGACTTCCATCTTGACTCTGCCACAAAGCCTGCCCTCCACAGAGACTTCTGACTCTCGATTTCCCCAGTTTCTCCAGAAGTCACGTGCTGTCTGAGGGTTCCCCCAGGCAGATGAGAGAGACCAAGAAGAGGGGCAGGACAGGATGGCAGGAGCTTGGTGAGCCTCATGCCGTCACCCGTACCAGGTGAGGGTTTCACCCTGCTCTGCCGCCACACGGATTGGAGGCCCTGCTATGGCCCTTAAGTCCTGGGTGGCCTGGCCTCGCTGGCCCTCCAGCCGCTTCTCTGCCCTCTTCTCTTTTTGTTCTATAGGTTCCTGCTACAAGGACTTCTTTACTTCTTTAAACATACCCGGTCCCAGCCACAGGGGCTCTGCATGGTAGTTCCCTTAGCTTAGGAGGCATGCTCCAATCCCAGCCTCTTCCATGTCCATAGGTAATGCCTCTTCATCCTTCCATCTTTTAAACATAACAGATTTACTAAGATACAATTCATATATCATACAATACACCTGTTTAAAGTGTATAATTCAATGGTTTTGGTGCATCTACAGATTGAGGTTGTGCTGTGCTCAGCACGGACAGGGGTGAACCTGACGGGGGTTGAGGGGTGGGGGTAAAGGATTAAAGAAGACAGACAAGAGAATAAAGCTGGAGCTCTCAGATGGAGAAACAGTGCCATAACCTGCAACCTGAGTCTTTATTTTAGAGCCATACTGGAGGCCTGATGCATGAACATTCATGCAAGAGTAGGCCTTCCTTCCCCCGACTGCCAGCACTGGCTTCCCTCCGGCACCCGGGACACAGACTGCTTTCCTCTAGCCGCCAGCAGGCACCGGGGACCCCGGATTCACTCTAACCCCAGTTTCATTTGGAAGGATGTCCGGAATGATGCCCGAAGGACATCTAGTCTAATTAGCATACTACCCTTTTATTATTATAGATTCCACTAGGCAAAGTAAGGGCATGGTCAAGATGCCCTTATTCTTATGGGTTTCAAATCTACTCAATTAGATGCACCTGAACTCCATCAAGCTTTGTTTTGGCAGCACTTCTCCCGCAGCTCATATCACTCAGCATGTGGGACCACAGGATCAGACCATAAGGTCAAGCTTACAACCATAGCCTTTGGCTATAATTGTGCTGGTAGGGCTTTGCCCTCCAAGCTGGGACCTGCACTTGGCTTTGCCATGAGAGAACTTGAACCTGTTCAAATACTGTAGCCACTCTCCACAGGGGTATCACACAATCATTTTAGAACATTTGCTCATCTGCCCCCCAAAACCTGTACTCATCAGAGTACTGCCCCAACCCCAATTTGGCAATCACTAACCTAATTTCTGTTTCTATGGACATTTCATGCAAGTAGAATCATACAATAGGTGGTCTTCTGTGACTGGCTTCTTTACTTTAGCATGATGTTTTCAAAGTTCATCCGTGTTGTAGCCTGTATATATGTATTTCGTTCCTTTTCATTGCTGAGCATATTCCATCGCATGGACAATAACACATTTTATTTATCCATCCATCAGTTGATGGACATTTGGATTGTGTTCACTTTTTAGCTAGTATGAATAATGCTCTTGGGAACATTCGTGTATAGATTTTTGTGTGCACATATGCTTTCATTTTTTCTTGAATATATTTATTTCTAGGAGTGAAATTGCTGGGTGACATAGTTTCTCTATGTTTCACCTTTCCAGGGACTGCCAGACTGTTTCCCACAGAGGCTGCCTCTTTTTCATAGCAACTAGCAGTGTTTCAGGGTTCTAATCTCTCCACATCCTCATCAATGCTTTTTGCTATCTTTTTTTCTTAACAGCCCTTGTAGTGAGTATAAAGTGGTATCTCACTGTAGCTTTGAGTTGCATTTCCCTGACAGTTAAAATGTCAGAATATCTTTTCATGGAGTTGTGGGCTATTTGTAGACCTTCTTTGGAGACATGCCCATTTTAAAATTGGGTTATTTATCTTTATGATATTGATTTATAAGAATCCTTTTTATATCCTAGATACAAATCCCTCATCCGATATATGATTTGAATTTTTTCCCCATTCTTCATCATGTTATTTGAAGCATAAAAGTTTTTAATTTTGATGATATCCGGAATTTCTAATTTTCTTTTTGTTACTAATGTTTGGTGTCTTTTCCAAGACATCATTGCTTAACCCAAGGTAAAAAAATATATACACCTATGTTTTCCTCTAAGAGTTTTATAGCTTTATTTTTTATATTAAGGTCTTTGATCAATTTTGAGTTAATTTTTGTTTATGGTGTGAGGTAAGCGGTCAACTTCACTCTTCTGCATGTAGATATCCACTTGTCCCAACACCACTGGTTGGGAAGACTATCCTCTCTCTCATGGAGTGTCCGTGGCACCATTGTCAAAAGTGATCACCTGTAAATGCCATTCGTCTATCTCCGCTCACGCATCACTTCCTCGGGGTAGCCTTTGCAGACCCCCTGCTTACCGTATATGTGAAACAACTCTGTTTATCTGTATGATGTAGTAGTCATGAGCTCACACTCTGAAGCCAGACAGCTGAGGTGCAAATCTCAGCTCTGCCACAGTCTAGCTGCCTGGTTTATTGTTTCACTTCTCTGTACCTCAATTTCCTCACCTACACATGGGGGGCTTACTTACCTCACAGATTTGTCACCAGAGTTGGTAATGTGTAAAGTACATGGCAGGTGGTAAATGTATGAGATCTTATAAATCAGTGTCCTCTCCTTATACTTTAAGCTCCATGAATTCAGGAAGCCTGCCTATTTTGTTTTCCACGGAATCCTCAGGCCTGGCACAGGGAGGGCATTCGATACCTGCTTGTAGAAATAATTCGTAATGAAGGCCCACGTACATGAATGAATGAGCCGGGAAATAGGGTGAAGGTCCCACTCTCACACTGTGTCTGGCTGTGGGACTTTTCCAGACTCTAAAGCCAGACCATCGGATAGACTTCTTTTCTCTCTTTGGATGCAGAACTCTTTCTTCACTTGAAATGAGAGGAACCCAATAGATAAGGCAGATAAAGGGAGCTGCTGTGAGAGAGGCCAGAGCAGGGCCAAGAGCCCCCCTCTCTTGGGTGCCCCGAAGGTCCTCCAGAGCCTGCTGAACACAATGTGAAAATCACCATCTGGGATGGGATCCTACGTGCTCCCCCAGGCTGGGCTCTGAGGAGCCTGTGATTCAGAGGCAGCTGACGTCTGAGGCTCTTAATTCAGCCCAAATGCTGGAGGTCTGGGTCTTGCGGCCTGGGAGAGGGGGAGGGCACATTCCAAAGGGGAAAGCTCTTTCTTCCTTCTACCTCTGGGAGGAACAAGATGAACCCCGAAGTTGCCCAAGCAAATACGTGGCAGAGCAAAAGTTCAAACCCCAGGCTCCTGACTTGAGTCGGGACTCTCTCTTCAACAGCTGCTTTCAGGACACTGTGATGGAGCAGGCTCCGAGCAGCAGGTGCTGGGGGTCAGCCCACCCCTGTGGCCTTTGGGGGGGGGGGAAGCCCCAGGAGAGGCCCTCCAGGGCAGGCCCCTTGGCAAGAGACCTAATTGTCCCCCAGGTAGAGGTCCCTGGCCACATTTGGAAGGGCCACTCTGGGAAAAGAAAGGAGATGGGGTCCCCAGTTGGCAGGTGAGGAACACGAACTCTGGGCCAGACAAATCAGAGTTACCACGAACCTCTCTGGGCCTTGGTGTCCCCCCACCTCATGACACAGGACAGTAACACCACGTAGCTGAGTTGTTGTGAGGGTGAAATGAGGCAAAGACTTGGCCCTCTCAGCCTGGTATGAACGTGGTTAGTATTCCTATCCTCAGTGCTGGGGAAACTGTCAGCTGGGCCCCATGGGAGTTGCTGAGTGTCTCTGTGATTAGACAGATCCAGGCTCATAAAGACCCAGACCTCCAGCATTTGGGCTGAATTAACACACTGACTTCACATCCCACCCCACCTTTGAGTTCGCTGGGAGTGTTTTGTTCTAGGAACTAGACTGGAGGGAAAAGAACTGGGGAGAGACTGGTTAACTGGAGAGTCGCTTTGGGTTAATTCAGATTTCCTTTGTCTGGTAAAGACCAAGAGGGTAGACGTGGGGAGGTGAAGGGAGGCCAGGGGCTGCCCTGTCACCTTGCTTTGAATCCTAAATGCAAATTATCCAGGGCAAGTCACTCAACCTTTCTGAGCCTCAGTTTCCTCATCTGTAACACAGAGGAAGGGGAGCAGCTGGGTGTGAAGGCCCAGCCACTGCTCCTGCTGCTGAGGCAGAGCTCCTGTTTGGGGCCTTTCAGGTGATGCCTCCCAGATTGCTGACAAAAGACCCCTTCCAGGCGGAGGAACCTGGGAGGACTTCCTGGGGGCAGTGGCTGGGCCCAGAAGAAAGAAAACAGTCCAGGTAGGGAGAACATCTTGAGCAAGAATAGAGCAGTAGGAAACCATCAGGCCCGCGAAGATAGCTGCCATAAGGATGGGGAGATTCATGGCGGGAAGACCAGGGAGGTAAGGATAGGGATGAGGATGTGGCAGGGAGCTCAGGTGACCTGCTGGAAGACACCTGCAGAGGCAGGATTCCAGCTGGGGCCGACCAGCCCTTCTGGCATCCTAGCTGGGAAGAGTTCTGGATCTATTCTCAGAGCTCCCGAGGGACGGGGAGGGCCGAGTGATTCAGGTCTGCTCCGTTGTTGACACAGCTTCCTGACCCGCATGTTGAGGGGCAGGTTCCCAGAGCACGTGGCCTCCCACACTCCACCCTCGCAGTCCCGAGTGACCCACAGGAGGGTCAAGGGAAGTGGGTCTGACCCACCCTGAATTATTCATCCAACGGCCCAAAAAAAGCCAACAGGAGACACCCACATCAATAATAAAAATAACAATTCCTTAAATGTGATCAGAAGCATGGGCGCTGACGGCCGAGGCACGCCTCCCTGTGAGGTCATGCTCACCACCCTCCTCCACCGATGAGGAAACTGAGACTCAGGAGGGAAGTGGCTCCACTGAGGCCAGTCATTAGGATCCTCTGCTCCGATGTGGAGGTGGGGGCATTTGTGAGTGTGTTGTGAGGGGCGGGGCATGAGCACAGCAGGAAAGCAGCCACTGCCTGGGCACTTTGACCTAGTTCTCCAGAGGGAGGAAGGGGTGGGAGGTGGCTGGGCCAGGGCCTCTCTGTGCCTACAACATAGACCCCACAGCCAGAGCGGCAAACTGGAACAGGGTGCACGGTGACGTGGCAGGGAGACCTGGGTGACACGGGCAAAGCTCAGTTGGATGAAGTGGGGGCTGGCAGGGGCCAAGGGAGGGAGCTGGGCTCTGAGGAGGGAGAGGGGGGTGGGTCTCCTGGGCAACCTGCTGATGTACTGTGGGGAGACGGAGGCCTAGGGAAAGGCTATACTAGAACATTGATATTGCAACCCAGTCTGAAGTGGGTTGCTTTTCCCCTGCGGCTCTGAAGTGGTCCCCGCGGGGAATTCTGAAATGCGGGCACCCCAGGCACATCATTGGCATAAGCGCAGTAACCTCCCAAGAGGGCTGCTTCAAGGGGGGAGGTCTCTTCGGTAGACATGTCGTAGCTGTGCTAGTGGCATCTCTAATATCCATTCTCAGATGATGCACAGGGACTCTCCACCCCCATCAAGGTAGGGCCTGATGTGCTTGCTAGCTGACTATCGTTTGTTCATGGACAGTAGATGGATTTTTGAGCCCCGATCCCTGTTGGATCAGATACTCTGACCCTGGCCGGGGCCAAACCAGACAATGGTCAGTCCTGGGACCACATCTAGGCGTGTCCGGATTCGACCTGCCAGACCTGCCAGGGCTAGAGGGACCCTCCTGCATGGCTCTGACTAACAGGCCACTGGCTCTGTGTAGCATCACAACAGAGCTTGTTGTCAGGGCAACCACCGGACCTGGTGGGCCTCTCCCCACTGGCTGCGGCACAGACACTTAGGGAGCAGCCCTCCCTGGCTCAGGGAAGCGATGAGGGAGAATAAGGCAGGCAGAGGCCCTGACTGGGCCTTTGAGCTGCTCAGCCAGGGGGAGAACAGGAAGTAGATTCCTTGGTTTTGCTCTCTCTCCTTGGAGCCTGGTCTCCTGATTTCTCCAGCAGGGACCCTACATGGCCACCTCATCATATGGACCGGGGTCCCAGCCAGCAGCATGGGTACCTCCCGAGCTTTTCTCACCCCCTCATCCCATCCATCACCACAGCCTGAGCCTCGGCCCTCTCCTAAACCTCTGGCTTGCTCCCCACTCCAGTCCTCCCTGCCCTCAGCCCCAGGTCCAGCTCGGGCTCCCTCATAAGCCCAGCCTGGATCACAGCCCAGGCTCCCCTCTAGAAACCTTAGGTCTCCAGTTTTTAAAATGGGCTCACCTGGATCCAGCCCCTCCCTCAAAAATTCCTCCCCAGCTTCCTCACCACTGTCAGCCACGAATGAATCTTGCCTTCCCTCCAGTAAAAGCAACGTTCATGCAATCCAACCAATACATTAATTTATTTATAAATTATATACATATGCCATCATACAAGTATTTTGGATACATTATAAAATATATACCAAAAATAGGGATGCAGTTGCTTGAAGGCTTTTTCTCCTTCCTCCGAGCAGTGGAGCAAAGCTTGTTCCTCTCCCGCTCAGCTGTGCAGGTTGAATTGACAAAAGCAATGGTTATGGAGAAGCCTAGTCCCCAGCTGGCGGGGCAGGAATTCGTGAGACAGTATTACACGCTGCTGAACCAGGCCCCTGACACGCTGCACAGGTTCTGTGGAAAGAACTCTTCTTATGTCCACGGGAGACTGAATTCAAATGGAAAGCCAGCCGATGCAGTCTACAGATAGAAAGAAATCCGTAGGAAAGTATCTTATTTTTAAAAACGTCACCAATTGCCACCCTAAGATTCGCCATGTTGATGCTCATGCCACTTTGAATGATGGTGTGGGGGTCCAGGTGATGGGATTGCTCTCCAGTAACAATCAGGCTTTGAGGAGATTCATGCAGACATTTGTCCTTGCTCCTGAGGGCTCTGTTGCAAGTAAGTTCTACGTTCACGATGATATCTTCAGATGCCAAGGTGAGGTCTTTGGTGGCTTTGTCCCTGAGCCTCAGGAGGAATCTGAGGAAGAAGCAGAGGAACCCGAAGAAAGACAGCAAACACCAGAAGTGGTACCTGATGATGCTGGAACTTTCTATGATCAGGCGGTCAGCAATGACTTGGAAGAACATTTAGAGGAACCTGTTGCTGAACCTGAGCCTGATCCTGAACCAGAACTGGAGCAAGAACCGGTATCTGAAATCCCAGAGGAGAAGTGTGAGCCAGTATTGGAGGAAACTGCTCCTGAGGATGCTGAGAGGAGTTCTTCCCCAGCACCCCCAGACATCGCTCAGACAACGCAGGAAGACTCG
This sequence comes from Antrozous pallidus, assembly GCA_027563665.1. NCBI lineage: Eukaryota > Metazoa > Chordata > Mammalia > Chiroptera > Vespertilionidae > Antrozous > Antrozous pallidus. The sequence continues at coordinate 47,484,018 of CM050520.1, read as the reverse complement.
AGGACATTTTCCTGGGCATCTGTGACCAGTAAGAACCTTCCACCCAGTGGTGCCGTTCCAGGTACCGGGATATCCCCTCATGGTGTTAAAGTGCCGGCTTCACAGCCTCGCCCAGAGTCTAAGCCCGAATCTCAGATTCCACCGCAGAGGCCTCAGAGGGATCAAAGAGTCTGAGAACAGCGGATAAATATTCCTCCCCGGAAGGCACCTAGACCAATCCGTGAGGCTGGTGAGCAAGGCGATGTTGAACCCCGAAGAATCGGAGACACCCTGACTGTCACCAACTCTTCATCGGCAATCTGCCTGATGAGGTCGACAAATCAGAGCTTAAAGATTTCTCTCGAAATTATGGGAATGTGGTGGAGGTGCGCATTAACAGTGGTGGGAAATCACCCAATTTTGGTTTCGTTGTGATGGATGATCGTGAGCCTGTCCAAAAGGTCCTTAGCAGCAGGCCCATCATGTCCAGGGGTGAGGTCCATCTGAATGTGGAAGAGAAGGAGCTGCAGGAAGGAGACCAGGGAGATAACCCCTGCGGGGACCCGGAGGCCCTCGAGGAGGGCTGGGTGGTGGAATGAGAGGCCCGCCCCCCAGAGGCGTGGTGCAGAAACCCGGATGTGGAGTGGGAAGGGGAATGGCTCCAAGGCAGTGAATTGCTCTTCGCTGATCTTCACGCAGCAGCACAAACCCCGTTCCTGCAGACGGTGATTTTTTCAACCACCCTTTGGTATCTTGCAGGATGACCCTGGTCTCTTATAAACTGCTTAAGTTTGTACAATTTTACTTTTTGTCTTAATGGTGTGTGTTCCCTGCCTCCCTCTTTTCTCTCCTCACCTTTTATTCCTTCCCTTCCAATTTTGTGGGATGATATTTTAGAAAAAATTGATTTTAAAGAAGAAGAAGAAAAAAGACTGAATTTCCTTGCTTTACTTTGCATATACAGACTGGATTTTTTTTTAAAAAACAACCATTTACACCCCCCCTCAAAAAATAAATAAAATAAATAAAAATAAAATATATGCCAAAAATAGAACCTGAAGAAAGAATGAAAGAGTAAATAACATTATATTTAAAGGTTTGTTTTCATTTTATTAAATGTCCTAAAAAAGTTCCTTTCTCTAGCTAAATACATTATTACTAAAAATTGTGATTAAGTATGTCTTATTTTTAAATAAAATTTTGTTTTAGTGATGCGATACACTTATTTGAGAATCTGGTACTAAATTCCATTTACCTTTTCACCTGATTTAATGTCTGTTGTAGTTGGAAAATATACCTCACAAACCCTGGCCAGGTAGCTCATTTGGTTAGAGCAGTGGTTGGCAAACTGCGGCTTGAGAGCCACATGCGGCTCTTTGGCCCCTTGAGTGTGGCTCTTCCACAAAATACCATGGCCTGGACGAGTCTATTCTGAAGAAGCGGTGTTAGAAGTTTAAGTTTAAAAATGTGGGTCTCAAACGAAATTTCAGTCGTACTGTTGATACTTGGCTCTGTTGACTAATGAGTTTGCTGACCACTGGGTTAGAGCATCGTCCCAATGTATCAAGGTTGAGGATTCAGTCTCCAGTCAGGGCACATACAAGAAAGCAACGAATGAATGCAGAAATAAGTGAAACAACAAATCTCTCTCTCTGTCTGTCTCTCTCTCCCTCCCTCCCTCTCTCTTCCTCTCACCTCTCCTCCCTCCCTCAAATCAATCAGAGATTTTTTTTTTAAAGAATAATAAATTTCACAAAGAGCCAAGCACCACATGGAAGAAATGTGTTTGTGGCTGCGCTTACGGGGTGATTTCGAATCCTGTGCAGAGGTTTTACTTGAAATTTGATTTAACTGATGTCAATCCGTTGTTATTGGAAACTAATCATAAAGTGTTATTTTAAACATAATTTTGACAGATGAGTTCAAAACCCACTTAAACGCTTTACAGATATGTGCCTCATAACGATTTTCCAGTTAACAACAGGCCACGTGTATGAAGGTGGTCCCATACGGCATAGTGGAGCTGAAAAGCCCCTATTGCCCAGTGGTGTTGGAGTCATCATGTCATAGTGCACACACTACATGTTTCGGCGGGAGCTGGTGTGAACAAACTTACTGTGCTGAGTCGTATAAAAGTACAGCACATGAAACTCTGTACAGTGCGTAAGACTGGATGATGATAACTATGTCATTGGTTTATTATTTACTATACTTTTGTCCTTTTAGAGCCTACTCTTTCTACTTATAAAAAATTTGCTATAAAAAAGTATGTTCTTGCCCTAGCTAGTTTGGCCTGCAGACTGTAGGGTCCTGGGTTCGATTCTGGTCAAGGGCATGCACTCTGATTGCAGGCTCCTCCCCGGCCTGGGCCCTGGTCAGGATGCTTGCAGGAGGCAACCAATCGATGTTTCTCTCACATCACTGTTTCTCCCTGTCTCTTCCACGGTCTCTAAAAATCAATGGAAAAATAACCTCAGGTGAGGATTAAATAACACCAAACAAACACAGAAAAAACAGTGCGCCCTGTTGGGCCAGCAGCAGTCTCTCACGTCTCGTGTTTGCCACTTGTCTTGGTTGCACCATTTTCTCTTGTACTTGATTTAATCTCATGTTGCTTGGTACAGTCACACACTGTACAGGCCTGCAGCCTAGGAGCAATGGGCTACACCATCTAGCCTAGGTGTGAGGCAGTCTATACCGTGTAGGTTTGTGTATGTGCACTCTATGATGTTCACTCAACGATGAAATCACCTAATGACGCACTTTTCAGAACTTATCCTTGACATTAAGTAGAGCGTGTCTGTACATAGATTTTTTAAAGGTTATAAAATTTTATTAAATGTGCAGATGTAACAGGTTGTTCTAAACAATCACTTCAGTGATAAAATAATTCCAAAACATCCATCTGCAAAGTACCGTCTCTATCGCATGAGTTCCTTTCCAAGGTGCTTACTTTATATATATATATATATGTAAACATTTTTATTGATTTCCAAGAAGAAGGGAGAGGGAGAGATAGAAGCGTCAATGATGAGCAGAATCATTGATTGGCTGACTCCTGCACGCCCCCGCACTGGAGATTGAGCCTAAAACTCAGGCATGTGCCCTGACCGGGAATTGAACTGTGACCTCCTGGTGTGTATGTGCACTGATGTTCAACCACTGCACCACAACAGTACTTTCTTACTCAAGTTTAAGACAACACCTTTACCTATGTGACCTTTTTCAGCATCTGCTAGTCATCCTTGTAACACGAAAAGCCAGCATGTTTGGGTCATTTGTTTTTTCACAAAAGAAAAAAGCAAAACTCATCGTTAAGGTGGTAACTCTTTTTTTTTTTTAATATATTGTATTGATTTTTTACAGAGAGGAAGGGAGAGGGATAGAAAGTCAGAAACATTGATCAGCTGCCTCTTGCACAACCAAGTTACATGCCCTTAGACCGGAATCGAACCTGGGACCTTTCAGTCCACAGGTCAACATTCTATCCACTGAGCCAAACCAGTTTCAGCTAAGATGGTAACTCTTTTAAGTATTTAGCTAAAACCAGAAAATTTCTACATGGTACCAAAAAAAAAAAAAAAAAAGATTGATATGCCCCTACCTCTATCAATAGTTAGCTTTGTAAAGATGCTCCATTTGAAGACTTTGTTTTTATAGAATGAAGTGCCTGGATGACCCCCATGGCAGGCTAACTAACCCCCAGGCCTCACGGCAGGAGGGGAGTAGGGGCAGGAGGGGGGAACTGTTGTCAACCAAGCCTACAGGAAGGAACCTATGCTGCTTCCTCAGGAGACCTGGGATGTGGGATACAGGACCTATCAGTGAGGGCACTGATGTCAGTCAACTTATCAAATACTAGAGGCCCAGTGCACGAATTTGTGCATGGGTGAGGTCTGGCTGGGCTGGCTGAGGGCAAGAGCCATGGGCAGTTGTCCAGCCAGGCCCGCCCCTCATTGGGATGTTGGGAGCCGATTGGGGGTCGGGCTGGCCTGGAAGGGCCAGATCAGGCTGGTTGGCTGCTGTGGTGTGCATCATAATCACTGATCATTCTGGTCATTCCACCATTCTAGTCACTGGGCTTTTATTTATAGAGAGATTAGTAGAGTTTAAATTTTTCTTCCTTCCTTAAAAAAGATGAAAATAAAATAAAAGTTCTAGAATGTTTTTTCTACAAAAACGGATCCCTTGTGCACCCCATTTTGGACACTTCTGGACTGTTAAACAGGGTCGATGGCCATGCCCACAGTCCCTCCCATCTGCCTGGCTCCCACATAAAACTAGATCCAATGTTCCTGAGTGCATCACACATTTTTGTGTCTTTCCAATGCAAGTCTTTTCGCCTGATACGGCCATCTCTAGTGGACCAGTTTAAAAACCTATTATTTCTTCAAGAGCCAACCCCCAGGCCACCCCTCCATAAAGCCTGTTCTTATTGTCTGGGCAGTCATTCATTCAGCTGCTCAGCACCTAGTTAGTGTGCTGGGCACTGACCTAGGGGTTGCTGGAAATACAGCAGTGAGCCAAACAGATAAGAATCCCTCCTTCCGGACTTCCGGATGCTCACATTCTAGTGGGAAAGAGGTTGATGCCCTAGGGTCAGTCCTTATCTCATTTACCCACAAGGCGGTTGGCCATTTACAGGTTTGTCTGCCCACAAAAGCATTTGCTCCTAAGAGCAGGGTTTCTGAGCCTGAGCTCCAAGCAAAAGTCCTAGCCGAGAATAGGGGCCCAATGAATAATGGTTGGAATGAAGGGTAATCATGCAGGGGTGTGATCCTTGTCACTACTCTAGTGGTGGGCGAAGATTTGACACCAAAATTCAGACTGAGGTCTTTCCAGCGCCTGAGTTCATCACAGGCTGGCCGGTCACTCGGAGCTCATTCTCACAAACACCATCCCTGCCAGCCTCATCCCTGCTCCTGTGAGAAGGAACTGCACGGCCCCCTGCGGCTGGCAGGAACCACTTCCACCTCCTAGTGTCCCTATATTTAGCCGTCCGCTGTGACCCTGCAGGCCTCTCTTCTCCGTGGCCAGAGGGAATTGCCCAGGCTGCTTTGATGGCCTGTTTTCCCAGGCCCTGCGCCTGCTTCCCAGACCCTTGGCCTCTCTGCAGGAGGTGGGGCCCCAAGCCCAGGCCCCTCTCAACTGGCAGGTTCCGAATCTTAAAATAGCAGCAGCACTTGGCAAGGAGAGAGAGCCACCTGTAGGGACAGTGCTGGGGGGAGGGAGGCGGGGGAGAGGGCAGGTAGAGAAAAGGTTGGCTGGACAGAAAACTCCCAGGTAGTACACCCAGTGTTCCCTGATCCCTTCCAAGCTTGAAGTCCTTGGCCCCTAATCCTTCCAGTGCGCGTAGGCTAACTGATTGCCAAACAAGGCCTGGAGCCTCCGCTCCAACCACTCCCCACCCTTACGCAATCTGGACACGAGCCACACTCTTCCACACGGGTCCCAAATGAGCTTCCCACCTCTGAGCCTCTGAAACTGGGCTTAACCGGCCTCCCCTCTGACCCCCACTCCCAAGGAATGCCTGCGTTGTATGTTGAAATCCGGTAAATCCATAGAGAGTTCGTTCAAATGCCACGTGGGGCCTGAGGCCTGCCTTTGATGCCATGGGCTCAGGGGAGTGCTCATCTGTCTCCAGCCTGCCCGTCCTATACTTTTTAAAACTTCCAGGCTGAAGGTGGCAGGGTACAGACTCCAGCCTCAGCTTGCTGTGTGACTTTGGGGCTGTTGCTCCCCTAACTGCCCTCAGTTTCCTTGCCTGTGACATGGAGAACTGTACTATGCACCCTGTTTCATTCTGAGCCTGTGATTCACCCTCATTTTGGTAGAGAGAACTGGCTCTGACCCTCAGCTATTAGAGGTTTGGTCCTCTCCTCTCCCCCCGCCCCCCTTTCTCTCCACAGAGCCGGACTCCGGGGGCAGGTGTGGGCTCCCCAAGGGTTTCTCTGGCTGCCGGCAGGGGGACGGGCTCTGTGGTGAGGCTGGTTTCCAACCCAGCGAGGCAGCCTCCCAGGCGAGCAGGCCGTCTCTCACCATCCATCTGGTTCGGGTTTCTCTGTTTTGTCTCGGCTGGAGCACTCAGCCCACAGGCTTGCCAACTGGAAGGAAACATCCCAACCACAGCATTTCCATGTTGTTGACTTCAACAGGGCCCAGGCCCAAGAGCCCTGCACAGGCCACCGGGATCTCGGCAGGACGGGAGGAATTCCGGCAGAGGGGCTCCAGAGGAGAGGTGCCACTTCTCACTGAGGTTCCGGGAAGGCTAGAGGCTGTGCAGTGTCCCCGGGCGTTGAACCCCAGTGAATCCTCAGGTGCGCCCTCTCTCCTTCCAGTAGGGATTGGAGGCGACTTCCAGGAACTTTACCATTTAAACGGACTGTGGGAGGCCATCTAAACCACACTGTGTTCCTCAGGGCAAGGGTAGCGATTATCCAGTGGTAACCTAGCCAATCAGGATCCTCTGTGTGCCAGCACTGTTCCAGGCACCGGGGTAAGACTGACACAGTCCCTGCCCTCATGGCACTGACCCTCCAGCAGAAGGAAGTTGAGAAACCAATAACATATGCCAGGTAGTCGTATGTGCTGTGAAGGGAAAGAGGGAGACGAGGGAAAGACGGGGACGCTGGAATCGAGTCTATTATTAAAAAGCCAGTCTGAAAGGCCTGTCTCTGGAGGTTGACATTGTAGTCAAGACCAGGAGGACGTGGGAGAGATCTATGGGAATATCTGGAGGAGGGATAGGCCAGAGAGAGAAAACAGCTGCAGCAAAGGCCCTGGGGCAGGAGGGTGCCAGGAGCAACACGGGGACAGCCAAGATGTCAGTGAGGCTGCAGCAGTGTGAGCGAGGCAGGGAAGAAAGAGATACTTACTATAAGAGGGTACCAGGCAAAAATAAAATAAAATAAAATATTAAATCTAATTTTTTAAAAATTAAAAAGAGGGTACCAGGGCTGAGGAGTGTCTTACTTTTGTTGATTATAATCCACAGTAAGAAATAAATTTGATATTGCAATTCAGTACAAACATACATATACAAAAACAGCCACAACAACAACCAACACACCAAAGTAATCATTTCATGAAACATACCTAGTTACTATGGGTATACACTCTATTTTATTTTATGTAAATAAAATAATGCTGGTCGTGATCCTTAAATTGATTTCCTGACCTAAGAAAGGGTCATGGCCCACAGTTTGCAGAAGACGGACACGGGCCCTGTAGACCGTTGTGAAGTGGGAGCTGGAGTGGGGAAAGTTTGTGCAGAGGAGTGATGTGGTCCGTTGGCTTTTTTGTGCCATTTCTTTTAGCATCAATACTTAATTTACACCCAGGAAAAGACACCCTTTCCAGGCACAGTTCCAAAAGGGGCCGTGCAGGCTGCGGAGTTGAGAAGAGTCTGGAGGAGACAGAGGCGGCCTCGGTGGGGCTCGGCGAGAGGCTGTGGGAACAGCCCGTGAGAGATGGTACGGCCCAGAGCAGGGCTGTGGCTCAGACCAGAGTGTGTTTCTGAGGCTGAGCCGATTGGACTTGCTGACACTTGCCTGTGGGCTGTGAGAAACAGTGAGGGCTAAAGAATGACTGCAAGGTTCCTGGTCTGGGCGACGAGCAGTGGGAGACAGAACAAAATAAAGTTTGGAAAGAACATCACGAGTTTGGGTTCAGACAAGCCAAGTGAGAAAGCCAAGGAGTTCACTAACTGGGGATGGTGAGGAGTCCCAGAGAGGGGTCCAGCCTGGAGACGTCACATGGGCGTCCGTGGGATCTGGCGACACTGAGAGCCATGGCCACCTGACATGGCCAAGCAAGTTGGTGGATGGAAAGAGCCTGCAGCAAGGCCACATTGAGGGGGTGGATGGTAATGGTCAGGAGTTCTCAGCAGGAGAGGGAAGATTAGCTGCTCCAGAGTGGGCAGAGACACAGAGGCCAGTGAACAAAATGCCTCTAGATCTAAGAGGATGAGACCAGCTGTGCTCAGCTGAACAAGATGAGGGAAGAAAATGGATCTTTGTAGCGGGCTTAGATTTATACAGGAGACACTGGGGGCATAGTAGGTTTCTGAACAGCAAGTGGTTTGAGTTGAGCTATGCTTTAGATTAATAATAATTACTATTTATAATTATATTATACTAGAGGCCTGATGCATGAAATTTGTGCATGAAGGGTGATGTCTCTCAGCCCAGCCTGCACCCTCTCCAACCTGGGACCCTTTGAGGGATGTCTGACTGCCTGTTTAGGCCCGATCTGGTGGAATCGGGCCTAAATGGGCAGTCAAACATCCCTCTCATAATCCAGGACTGCTGGCTCCCAACTACTCACCTGTCTGCCTGCCTGGTTGCCCCTAACAGCTTCTGCCTGCCAGCCTGATCACTTATAACTATTACCCCCTAACCACTCCATTGTCAGCCTGGTTACCCCTAACTGCCCTCCCCTGACAGCCTGGTTGCCCCCAACCACCCTCCCTTGCAGGTCTGATCGCCTCCAACTGCCCTTCCCTACAGGCCTGGTTCCTCCCACTGCCCTCTTCTGCAGGCCTGGTCCCTCCCAAATGCCCTCCCCTGCCATCCATCTTGTGGCAGCCATCTTGTGTCCACATAGGGACAGCCATCTTTGACTACATGAGGGTGGCCATCTTGTGTGTTGGAGTGATGGTCAATTTGCATATTACTCTTTTATTAGACAGGACTAGGGGCCCAATGCATGAAATTCATGCAAGAGTAGGCCTTCCTTCCCTTGGCTGCCGGCACCAGCTTCCCTCTGGCACCTGGGACCTGGGCTTCCCTAGCTACCCTGGCTTCATCCAGAAAGTCATCTGGTCTAATTAGCACATTATACTTTTATTATTATAGGTTATTTATTATTTGCCATTGATTGAACCTTTGCTCTCGACCAGGCCCTGTGCTAGTACATTATATGTATTAACTCATTAATTTTCCCATCAACCTTTTGTGACAGGTACTACTATTATTTCTGATTTATAGGTGAATGCACTGAGAGGTTCAATGACTTGCCCAAGGTCACACAGCCAGAAAGAGGTGAAGCTGGGCCAGGGGTGTGCTGTCTGTGACCTGTGAAGTTGGCAGTAGGACCACTTGATTCTGGTGACTCTGCTCCTCTGCCTTTGGCTGCTCCTGGAGTCGTGCCCTGGGCACCACCACCACCCTGTGCCTCCCGATGAGTGGCCAGCACAGACCCAGGGGCTCCTGGGTGGGGTTTGGCAGGACTGTGGGCCTTTGTTTTTTTGGCTGGCTTGGCCTGTTCTGGGCCTGCTCCCTTGCCCAAAGTGGTTAGTTTTTTGAGGAATCTGTCGCCATCTGGTCCCCATGTGCTGCCTGTGGGTCTGTCTGGAGCACTGAAGGATTCCATTCCAGCCCAGAGTAATTGTTACCAGAGGCAGGCAAGTCCAGGGAGGGAGGTGAGGGGAAGGGCTGGAACACGGCTCACAGGACTCAGCGGGGCCTTTGGTGACTTGGAGAGAGGGGCCATGAGACAGAGGGTGACAGAGAGACAGAAGGAGACACTGAGATAGAGCGGGAGCAAGACAGAATGAGTTAAAGCAGATGTGACATCTGCAGGCAGTCAAATGCAGTGACAGACAGAGAGCAGGCTGGGAGAGACAGGCATTGAGGGCTGGACCCTGGGTGGTGAGGGGTGTGGAGCAGAGAGCTGGGAAGACTTGACAGAGGAAGGAGAGATGGCAAAGGAGAGCAAGAGATGGAGCGAGGAGGAGGGGATGGAGAGGGGCAGCCCCAACAGGCATAGATCAAGGCTGAGAAAATGCCAGGTGGGAGGAGCTGGGAGGCTGGCACTGCAGCCAGTCCTGGGGCAGCCACACCAGCCACGCTCACACAGGGAGATGCTGGCTCTTGCCCACTGACCTTTCAGAGCCCAGCCCCTGCCTTGCACACCTACCCTTCCTCTTGCCTACCTTATGGAACCGGGCCTTAGAGCCCCTGGCCCCTCTTCCCCAATCACCTCCCACAGTCTCCAGGAAACCATTTCTCTGCGGTGGTCCTGGGAGATAGGAGGAACACAGGACATGAGCCTTGGTCCTGTCCCTGCCTCTGTTCACCACACAACCTCATGCACAACCTCTGCCCTCCCACATCTATGGAAAGGGCTGGGCCTGCCCCTTCAGCTCTGTGTTCTGAGCCAGCAGCAAAACTGGGCTACACAGACGACTCAGGACTTGGCTTCTCCCACCCACTCAGACACTTCCTCCCTCCCTCGTCTTCTCCATCACTCCCTCTCCTTTTCCTTCTCTTCCTTCTTTTATGCCTTCTTTCATTTACCTTTCCTGTATTACTCGTTTCTCTTTCCCTTTTAACTCCATTATTCCCTCCCTTCCTTTCTGCATTCCTTTCCCCCCCTCTCTCTTCCCTACTCCCTGAGTGCCCCCTTTGTGCCAACCCTGGGTTTGGCACTGATGTCTAAGAGATAGATCCCACAGGGTTCCTGGATCTGGTGGGCTCAGCCTAGGACAAGGTACAGGTGTGGGGCAGCCAGGGACAGATCAGACTGCAGGCATAAATGCCCTTGCCCCAGGCTAGCTTGCTCCAGGCTAGCTCACCCCAGCTTGTATCTCTCTGCCCAACCCCTATGTCCACACAGCTCTGCTTTGGGCAGTTCAACCCTGGACACTGACCCCAAGACGAACAGAGGCTGATGTAAATCACACATTTCCCAGGTTAGAGTTTGGGACGGCCAGAGAGCCCAGAGAAGGACAGAGACTTGCCCAAGGTAACACAAGCAATCATAGCCTGACTCACTTTCTATTTGGCGTCGGTCCATCCTGGGTGGGTGGGACTGGAGACGCTATAAAATCCCACATCTGGGGTGAGGGCAGCCTCGGTCAGACCTTTGAAGGCCAGGGAAAGTCTAGTGATGGCGAGTCAGAGTGAGGTCACTGATGGGACCCATGTGTTCAGGCCTTATCTCCCCTCCAGCCCTCCCCACCCAGCCCCTGGAGGCTTGGGAGTGAGTGTGGGGGGGGAGGACTGCGGTGTGTCAGTCCAGGCTCTGAGCCCAGAAGTGATGAATGTGGAAAAAAGGAGGGACAGTGGCCCCCACCCTGGCCACCTTAGGCTTGTTGTCGCAGGAGGTGATGGAGGGAGGGGGAGCTCTGAAAGGATGGAGCCTTAGGCTGGAGTGGCACCAGCTTGATGCAGCTCCATGGCTTCAGCGAAGCTCAGACTGGCCCCAAACCGAGTCCTCTCGACTTGCCAAGCCAGCCCCGCACTCTGGAGGCCATTTTCTTGCATTTTCTCTCAATGTTCATCACTTGTGGCTCTGATGGGCCTCCTACTGATGCACCATCGACATGGACTGTGTGCACTAGCCCTTGTTCCTCACCATTCCCTCCCAAACACTTTTTCATATTGGCTGCAAAATAGTCTATTGTGTTGAGGCATCATAATTTACTAAGCCACCACCCCTTGCTAGATATTCAGGTTACTTCTAAACATTCATATCTATCTGTCTATCTATCTATCTATCCTTATATCTATATCTATCTACGTCATCTATATCTATACTTTTGAAACTGACTTTCACATCATCACATAATGTGAAAGTTTTTTCAAAGAGCCCCCTCCCCCAGCTTGGGGGGAAGGGGGGAGCTGAGGCTGACCTGTGGACTGCCTCTCCCATAGCGGCCCAGCCTCAGCTTCTGTCCTCCCTCTCTCTATCCAAGAGCTCCAACCAGCAACAGAGAACCTGTGCCTGAGATCCTGGACGCCCAGGGGTGGAGGTTGGACAAACCCCCGCCCCCCAGGCTCCTGCTTCCCAGCTTTAAGGCCTGGCTCGTGATCTGTACACCAGCTCTGAGGGTGCCCACGGCAGTGACCTGCCTGTCGAAGCACTCTTTCTTGGGTTCTCTCCCTCCCTGTGTCCTGGGGTCACCTCCTGCATGAAGCACCTGCACCTCAGTCTGTAGCTCAGGGTCTGCTTCGGGAACCCACTTGAGGATGGAATTTGTGAACCCTTTCTTTCAAAGGCTCAGCACCACCTGTGGGAAAGGGGCCACAAATGGCTTATTTCTTCTCAAAATCCCTTGAGTCCACTTCCCCCAGAGACCTCCAGCCCTCAGGAGGCAGTGCGGTAGGCAGAGCACAGACTTCAGAGGCAGGCAGCCACCGCACCGGCTCTCGCAAGCCACTTTACCTCCTAAGTAAGCCTCAATTTCCTCATCTGGAAATGGCCAGCTGGGCTTCATACAGCCCACGATCTAAAGGGAACGACATACAGTCCAACCACCTCCTTCCCACCCCGGGCCTGCCCCCTTGTCACCTGCCTCCTCTCTGTGGCTAGCTGAGGAGAGCTGTGCCCAAAGCCACAATTCCTCACACTTCCCTGTCCTCTAACAGCCCCCACTCCCTCCAAACCAGGAGCTGTGCTGGGGGCTGGGGGCTGATGATGTCATGAATCCCCAACAACTCCGGGAGGCAGGTGCAAGGGTAATGAAGAAACTGAGGTGCAGAGAAGAGGGGACTTGCCTGTGTGGCTAGTGTGACATAGAGCCTGGTTTCACGTCCAGATCTCCCGGGCTCCGAAAGCCGTGCTCTTCAGTGTCACATGATCCTGCTCTTCACCCTCAGAGCCCTCTTGAGAGAAGAGGGGATTCCTTGGAGCTGACTCAGGGCCTGGGGCCAGGAAAAGCCACATCCCTGGGGCCTGCGGGGACGGAGAAAGTGACACCATGGAAGTTCCCACACAGCCTTGAGGTTCTAACCGGCTGGGCAGCTCCAGGCCGAACAGGGTGCTCAGGCTTTGCTGGCCGCCCTCCCGCAATGACACAGGCCCCTTGTCTGGGGCGGCTTCCTGGGAGGCTGTGTGACACGTGGGGGGTTGGGGAGCAGTGAGCGAATTCCCTCTGTGGGTCCGGAACCCGAGGTCATCTGCGGGAAGGCCTTCCTCAGGGGCTGAGGTGGAGAGGAATTCAGGGCGAATTCCAAGGCTGCTTTTCCTGGGAGCCACCAGGAGGAACATGTCCTGGGAACGGCCTTTCTGTCCAGAGCGGCGCTGTCCAATCAAGTACCGTCCGAGCCACCTACGATGTTCTACTTCCCTGGTAGCCACAGGACGAGAGTGAAAAGCACACCAGGTGAACTTCATTGTAATAATACATTTGTTTACCCCCGTGGTCGGCAAACTGCGGCTTGCGAGCCACATGCGGCTCTTTGGCCCCTTGAGTGTGGCTCTTCCACAAAATACCACTGGTCCAGGCGAGTCTATTTTGAAGAAGTGGCGTTAGAAGAAGTTTCAGTTTAAAAAATTTGGCTCTCAGAAGAAATTTCAACCGTCGTACTGTTGATACCTGGCTCTGTTGACTAATGAGTTTGCCGACCACTGGTTTAACCTAATATATCAATCAAATCTGGTCCGTGCCTCTCCTCTCACTTCCAGCAACCTTCGGTGTCCTTGGTACGTAGAAGCATCATCTTAGCCTCTGCCTCCATCTTCACGCGGCATTTCCCTGTACAAGTGGAGGTCCAAATTCTCCCTCTATGTAGAGACACCAGTCATGCTGCATTAGGACCCAGCCCAATGAGCTCATTTTACCTTGGCTACCTCATAAACATCCAGTCTCCCCATAAGGTCATATCCTGAGGGGCTACGGATCGAGACTCCATGAGCATTTGTGGGAGACAAAACTCAACCGTAACACGAGGCGATACAAAACCAGTGTGGTGGGGAGGTTTGAGGGTCCATGCACAATGCTATCCAGGCTCTGCGCCCCAACGTACAGCCACTGAGATGGACCTGGCTGCACAAGGAACCCCAGAGGAGCTTTCATAGAGCGCCGGCGCCCAGCTCCTACCCGTGATCCTGGTTGAACTGGCCTGGGGTGTGCCCCGGCATGGGGATTTTTGAAGGTGGGATGAGGATTTTGGTACTAAATCTGGATTCGTGGACTCCACTGCCTCATCAGCAAACCCTGGCTCGGTTGGCACAGCTGCCCTGGCCCTCCCCAAATCCCGGCTGCTCAGGGTGGGACCTCTGCGGGCAGACAATGGAACAAAGAGGCTTTGTCCCAGTCCCACACCCCAGGGTGGAGCCTGTGTGCCTGGGCTGTACCTGAGCAAGAGGACCTTTGAAGGCTGTGGCTGTGGGAGGAGCAGGGATTACAAAATTACCGCTTTTCTGGGGATTATGGCCAGGAAGTCCCTGCCTGAGGCCTGCGATAGGGAAGGGGAGGGAGCCTTAGGGCCAAACCTAGGGGGAGAGGGGGGAGGTTGTCAGAGAATGAGCTGGTGAAAAGGGAAGGAGGGGAGGTCCTGTCTCCGGAAGGGGAGAGAGAAAGACTGTGGAGTGGAGTGTGTGGCCTCTGAGGTCACATGTACCGGCATTCCAGTCCTGACCTTGCCACCTACCAACAGTGGGATCTCTGGCAAGTGGAAAACTTATCCTAAGTCTCAGCTTCCACGTCTGTAAAATGAGGATTGTAGACACAATGCCTAAACCCTGCTTGTGTGTGAGTGTGTGTGTGTGTGTGAATGTGTGTGTGTGTGTGTGTGTGAGTGTGTGTGTGTGTGTGTGAGTGTGTGTGTGTGTGTGTGTGTGAATGTGTGTGTGTGTGTGTGTGTGTGTGTGAGAGAGAGAGAGAGAGAGAGAGAGAGAGAGAGAATGTGTGTGTGTGTGAATGTGTGTGTGTGTGAGTGTGGGTGTGAGTGTGAGTGTGTGTGTGTGTGTGTGTGAGTGTGAGTGTGTGTGTGTGTAAATGTGTGTATGTGTGTGTGTGTGAGAGAGAGAGAGAGTGTGTGTGTGTGTGTGTGTGTGTGAGAGAGAGAGTAAGTGTGGGGGGGAAGGCAGTGGTGGTATGGTGAGAATAAACATCAGAACTGGCCATAACAGTGTGTTACCTCAGTTTCAATCTTCTCCGTCCATGAACTGAATCACTCCCACAGCTCTGGAGATATGGCCTGGGGTCACACTTGTAGTTTCACGCCTGTCTCCTTCCCATGACACTAAGGATTTGGGGGGAGGGGCTTGGGTCTTGTTCTGTGTCCCCGACCCTAGGTTTATGCTCAAGCAACAGTAGGTCCTTCTGAGAACCGCAGCTGGGTGAAGATAAGAATCTCTCCGGGTTCTCAAGAAGTGCCTCGCAGCACTTGGGGTGCAAGGCCACACCTGAAATATGCTTGCCCCTGAAAGGTGCTGGGAGGCCTGCAGCTGCGGGATGGACAGACATAAGTGCAGCACTTCCGGGCAGGGGCCACTCCACTGGCTGTTCACAGGAGACCTAGTCTGCTGAGCAGCTGTGCTCCGTCCTTTACCTGCACCTCCTCCCTGGCTCCTCGCAACAGCCTGATGGGGCGGCTGCTGTTACTCACACCTGCTTTGCAGATGAGGAGACGGAGCTGGAAGGAGAGGAGCACTTGCCACAGCTTGTCCACACTGCAGGCCACTCCCCACCCCGCCCCACCCCACCCCTCTGCAGGGCAGAGGGCTTGGATCTCATGCAGGCCCAGCGAGGTGCCACCACATCTACCTGGCTTTGACTGGCCACCAGACTGGGAGCCCCTGGAAGGCAGGTCCCCAGCCCAGCTCAGGGCCTGGCCTAGACTAGGGCTCATTAAGTACACGAGTGAGTGACTGACTGAGTGAATGAAAGACTGAGTGAATGAATGAGAGAAAGCCAGGAGCCCTATCTTTCAGGGTCTGTTGGACAAGCAGACAAATGTTCAGGGAGCTGAGGGCCTTGGGAAGCACTGTCGGCCCTCCTCACTGGCCAGAGTCCTCTCCTCAAAATCTCACTCCTATGCTGTGCTGTAATTCTCCTGGTCATGCAGTACCGCTCTTCAGGAAGTGTCCTGGAGCTGCTGGCCTGTGCCAGTGCGGGAGCAATACCAGCAACTTTTGGGTGCATCACACTTGAACTGGGTAACAAAGATGAACGGGTCAGGGATGAAAAAAAAATGGTGAAAAAATGCAGCAGCACAGGGCAGGGCAGGGAGGACCAGATCAGCCCACTCAGGGCCATAAATCTCTGAGAAAGGATGCGTGGGCCTTGAAGAAGCCCCCAACTCAGTGCAAGACCAGGGGCATGAGAGCAGGGGTCTGTAAACCTGGATTTGAGCCCAGCTCTGCCATTCCCCTGTGGCAGGTCCCTTCCTCTTAGAGCCTTGGTTTCCTGGGAAGAGGCAAGCTCTACCTTAGGCTTGTGAGGATGTCATTCCTACCCATAAATGGCCCAGCTCAGAACTGAGTATTTCCAGCATCTCTGCCCCTTACCTTCACCCTAATCCTCTTTAAAAAAAAAATCTTCACCCAAGGATATGTTTTTATTGATTTTTAGAGAGAGAGGGAAGAAGGGAGAGAGAGAAACATTGATGTGAGAGAGAAACATCAATCAGTTGCCTCCCATACAAGACCCTACTGAGGATCAAATCCGAAATCTAGATACGAGCCCTGACAGGGAATCGAACCCAGAACTGTTTGGTGTATGGGATGACACTCTAACTGAGCCACCTAGACAGGGCTCACCCTAATCCTCTTGAACTCCTGCCCCTCCACCCCTGAACAGAGGTGGGAAGGAGGGTCCCAGCCCTATGGTCCAGAACTGACTATGGCTCCCCGCTCCACAGGCTCTGGCTTGAGTTCCTCATAAGTGCCAGGAGCTAAATGCCTTTCCTGGTTTGCATTTCTTTCATCCTCTAGTGATGGGAGGATTATTAACATCATTCCACAGAAAAGGAAACGGGGGCTCAGAGAGCAGCTCCTGCAGTGTGTCAGGGCTTCAAAACTCCCAAAACATGACCGCCCCACCCCACCATCTGTTTGGGCTGTCTGCAGCCGACCCTGCCCCCCTAGGCCACTGCCCTCCATCCTTCTGCCACACTTCTGGGAGCCAGACTCAGCCCTGCAACTCGGCCAGCTGCCTGGGCTGTCACCTGCACAAGCTCCCCACAGCCCTGCTGGCCTGTTACCATGAGGCCACCCACTGCACACACCTGTAGGTGCCCAGCTAACCTGGACATTGCTAGTGCCTGGGTACTGCTGGGTCCTCTGCTCCCCACTCTGGTGAGTACACCTCAAAAAGGGAGTGGCCTTGTCCGCCTTTGTGGTGCTGTAACCACTATGCATGGCACATACTCAGGGCTCCACGAACATTTGCATGAATAAGAATAAATGGCCCAAGCAGTCGGCAGCTGTGCGTGGCTGCAGGCAGCCCAGGACCAAACCAGAGAGGATGGATCTTGCATTGCCGCGATGTGTCCACCATCTGGATACCATTGCTGACATGTACACATGAAGAACTATTTGACATTGAAACTGGGACTCAGAACAGTTGGACATTGAAACTGACACTCAAACTTTTTTTGTTCTTATACGTTTGTTTCTAGTATGCAGAGGCAAGATATTTTTGAAGAAAATAAACAGGGGGGAATGATTGATACAGAGGCAGCGTGGCCTTGAACAGGCTGTCAAGCTACAGGGGGAAGGCTGGGGTGGATGGGAGGCAGATGCTGGGGGAGATCAACCGAGGGACTTGTATGCATGCATCTGAGCATAATCAATGAATGAAAGACACTGGGGCGGGATGGGGCAGGTGGGGACATGTGCTGGGGGTT
This sequence comes from Antrozous pallidus, assembly GCA_027563665.1. Classification (NCBI taxonomy): domain Eukaryota; kingdom Metazoa; phylum Chordata; class Mammalia; order Chiroptera; family Vespertilionidae; genus Antrozous; species Antrozous pallidus. The sequence goes on along the minus strand of CM050520.1, from coordinate 47,466,460 downwards.
AAGGGAGGCTGCGGGGAGGATGTTGTGGGGGGGAGGAAAACATATATACTACTATTAAATATAAGTTATATTGTAAATAATTTTTAAAAGAGAAAAAAAAAAAGAATAAATGGCCCAGCCAGTGTGGGTCAGTGGTGAAGCATTGACCTATGCACCAGGAAGTCACTGGTTTGATTCCTGGTCAGGGCACATGCCCAGGTTACGGGTTCAGTCCTCAGCAAGGGGTGTGCATGAGGCAGCCGATTGCCAATCGATGTTGATGTTTCTCTCTCATGGATGTTTCTGTCTCTCCCTCTCCTTCCCTCTCTCTCTAAAAAGCAATAAAAACATACTTTAAGAAGAAAAGAATAAATGACTCAGTCTAACAGCCCTGGCACCTACAGCCAGCGCTGGCTGTGCAGGACCATGCCACCCAGAGCTGGAGCCAGGAAGTGCAAGCAGTGGCCAGGATAGTGTCTGCAGCTGGGTTCCACAGGTGGGGCAGAAAGAGGAGGCCGGAAGCAGCTTCAGAGGAAGGGGCAGGAGGTAAAGGGCTCTGGAAACCACAACCATCAGGCAGGTGGTCCACCAAGGGTGGGCAATGGCTGGGGGAGATGGAGTAGCCTGGAATTGTCCTACAGGAGACTGCAGAGGGGTCTGCCCATTTATCATTCATTCATTTGTTCAACACACTTTGCAGAACAGTCTTCCGATGCCACACTCTGTGCTGCATGGTGGGCACAGAGATGAATCCACCCTACCCCTGTTCTGGAGAATCCTCCAGTAAGCGGGAGATGGAACTGGGCCAGACAAGAGCCTCCCCCCCATCCCCCGGTCCCTACTGCTGTGAATGGGTGGGGAGCCCAGACCAAGAGGCCACAGGGATTGGGCAGGGGGCACAGTGACGCCCTGTGACTGAGCAGCCAGGTGGATGGTGATAGCACCACAGAAACAGGGAACATGAGAACACCCAAAAGAACATGGGGAGCCAAGAGAGGGTCTATGTGGGACATGTGGGGTTTGAGGTGCTGGCCAGGCATCCCGGGGACTTCCAGGAGGACCAAACAGATGGGTCAGGTGACCCCAGAGGGCTCCAGGCGGGGACAGAGCCTTGGAGACTGCCAGGGTAGAGATGGTTCCCCATCTCCTCGAAGCACCTGTGGGAGAAGAGTTGACAATCCTGACGGAGAGGAAGCCCAGTCCACTTCCTCCCTCCACTTGGAGCCGAGTCATAGATAACTGCTGGCCTCAAGCCTGAGGCAGCGGGACCTTCCTGCTCAGCAGTGCAGCATACGAAGGAAATAACTTTATTAGCTCGTGGATGAAAAACAGGAAGCGAATGCTGTGACTCGGGCACCGGCCGAGTTTCACTCACATCTAGTTTCTAGGAAACAGGTATGTGACCTCAGACTAGGTTGGGGTTTTCTCAGCGAAGTCTTTCTGGAAACGCCATGCTTTTCTCAGGAAAAACCATGTCCTGTTGCGGCCCCCTCCCAGGCTAAGGGGTAATAGTGAGAAGAGGCCCCTACTACTCTATCCTACCCCCTAACCTAGCAGGCCTCTAAGAGACCAAGGGTGGACAATGGCTGACTTCCTAAGCACCTACTATGTGCTATAGGTAGAAATAAATTGAATACATCAGTAATCACAATAACGAAAAGGAGATTGTTAAAGTAAGTAAAAACTTCAGCTCAAAGAGCACAGAAAAGTTGAAAGTCAAAAGATGGGACAGACAAATATTAACCAAAAGGAATCCGGACTAGCCAGATTAACATCAGACAAGACAGGCTTGAAGACTGAAGCATTACTGGAGATAAATTAAGCCATTACAAAATGATTAGATTCAATTTACCAGGAAGATATAAACCTGTTAAACTCATACACACATAATAACATAACTTAGTAGATACAATAGATGTATAATATATACATGTAATATATACATATATAATATATATAATAGAAAATCTATCAGGATTTGATAGATTATGTAAAAAAACAAAAGCATCAGTAAGACTTTAGAGATCTAATGCATGGACACAGAACCCTGCATCCAATGACTGAAGAATAAACTCAACGTAAAGCACACATGGACCACCTCTGCACACTGATACTACACTGGGCTATAAGGCAAATATCAACAAATTCCAAAGAATCTGTTTCATCACAAACCATGTTCTCTGACCACAGGGCTCAATGTTAAACAAATCTATCAATGAACTGCTCTTTATTAACAGATTAAAAGAGAAAAAATAGAATTATTTCAACAAATATATAGAAAACATAAAATTCAACATATCCACCCATGGTTAAAAATGCAACTTCTAGCAAATTAATAATATAAACCAACATTCTAAACCTGATATCTACCAAAACAAAAATCTGAAATGTTAAAAATATTTATTTTAGCCCTGACCGGTGTAGCTCAGTGGATAGAGCATCGGCCTTTGGACTGAAGGACCCCAGGTTCAATTCTGGTCAAGCGCATGTACCTTGGTTGTGGACACATCCCCAGTAGGGAGTGTGCAGGAAACAGCTGATAGATGTTTCTCTCTCATCGATGTTTCTAACTATCTATCCCTCTCCCTTCCTCTCTAAAAAATCAATAAAATGTATTTTTTATAAATATATTTATTTTAAAAACAGGAATAGGATAAGGATGCCTATTATTGCCATTTCTATTCAACACGGTACTAGTGACTCCAGAAAATTGAATGAGACAAAAGAGAAATAAACTTTCTATAGCCAGTTTGGCTCAGTGGATAGAGCATCCACCTATGGACTGAAGGGTCCCTGGTTCAATTCCAGGCAAGGGCACATGCCCAGGTTGCGGGCTCTATTCCCAATAGGGGTGAGGCATGGAGGCAGCCAATCAATGAGTCTCTAATCATTGATGTTTCTATCTCTCTCTCCTCCCTTCCTCTCTGAAATCAATAAAAAATATGTATTTTTAAAAAGAGAGAGAAATAAACTTATAAAGAATGAAAAGGGAGAAACAAAACCGTGTTATGATTTATATTATGATTTAATGTAATTTGTACATAGAAAAGCAAAATCATCTACAAACTATTAGATTTTAGAGAGTTTAGCAATTTGTCTGGTATAAAATCAACATGCAACAGCCAATTGCACTTCTGTATACCACCATTTTTCCATTTTTTCCATTAGGAAACTGTACTTTTAAAAGGCAATTTGTGCTAGCAAAAAAAATACACAATATATTTTAATAAGTCTAACAAAAGACGTGCAATATTGATAATAAAACATCAATGGAAGGCATTAGAGGAGACCTAAAGGAGCAGAGAGGCACACCGCACTCATCAACAGGATGGCTCACTATCTTAAAAACACCAGTTCTCCCCAAATTGGTCTGAAGAGTCAGTGCAATCTCAAGCAAAATGCCCAATGACCTTTCTCACTGTTTCCTCACGATTAGATTCATATGGAAGGAAAAGGTCCAAGACAGGCTCACATTGACCAAAGACAGGATAATTTGAAAATCATCAACAATAGTAACATATAGAATTAAAGTATGAAAAATGATAAGCTCATAATAATAATTTAAAATCCCTTCTTGATCACATCCAGAGGATGCTAGGAAGCTAGTTCATTATTTTGAAAACTGGCAAGTCAAAGGAAAGACTCAGACATTTATCCTGACTCCCTAATTAAATTGTGCCTCACGAAAATGAACCAGTGTTGTTGATGCAAGGGAAGTTTTTGTTTTTAATAAAGAAATTCTAGCTAATAAACAAAGAATTGAATTAGAATGTCACACTATTTGGCATTTCCTTAGAGACGCCTGATTACAGGATAGGGACAGGAAATGTCCAAGAACATCTTGTTATGCCAGGAAGTAAGGAAGCAGTCAAAGCATGATGGGGCCCTTTCAGAAGGATACAGGAGCCAGCCTGAAGCGACTCACACTGAATAAAACCAAACTGTAAGTTCCTACTGATATAAACAAACAAATGAAATGAAAGTTTGATGAGGAATGGTATATTGGCAGCATTTCAAGGACACTATAAAATCACAAAGGAGAAAAGAAGAACTTCACACGGAGAAGACTGGCAGACATCACCTTAATCGTCACCAGCAAATGGGCAGATCAAAATCAAACAGCACCGGAGGGTGCGACGAGAAAAGCACAGGGTCACTCCCATGATGTTCCTGCTCAAGACGGGTCATCACGACAAAACATCAGACAGACTCAAAATGAGGGAGAGCTACGAAATAACTCCTAAATTGTTAAACTTTAAAAAGTCAAGTAAGGTGGTGAGCACACACTGCCATGTACAGATGATGTATCATAGAACTGTACACTTGAAACCTATGTAATTTATTAACCAATGTCACCAAAATACATTTAATTAAAAATATTTTTCAAGTTAAAGTTGATAAACTTTTCCCGACTGAAGGACTCCAAAGAGCCATAACTAAATACAGTACGTGTGTCTAAAATTGGATGCTGGTGCTCTGAAAGACATTATTAAGACAGCTGACCCCTTGAATGGGGCCCAAGGAGTAGATGATAGCAATGACTCTCTGTTCACCTGCTGGTTTTGATGGTCGTACTGTAGTTATAGAGAAGACAGTCCTCATTTGTAGGAAATGTCACAGATTCGGGGGTGATGGGAAACCGGGACCACAGCTCACTCTCAAAAGGTTCACAGGAAGGAGGGTTCTTCGTAATGTACTTGCAACTTTTCGCGTTTGTGATTATTTCGAAATTAAGAAGAATTTTAAGAAACAAGCAAAGGCGATGTCCGCGTCTTGTTTTGGGTCCTTCTTCAAGCGAACGGTTAAAAAGACAACCAGGGGAACACAACGCATTGGGTATTCGATTACGTTAGGAAAACGTTCATGTTTTTGAGGTGTGAGAGAGCTCGTCTCTCGGAGAGTGATCATAGAGACCTCGAGGCTTGTTGTGCAGCTCAAATAGAATGACGTTTGTGGAAGAGTCTGGAAGGTACCAGGCGTGGTTGGCTCTCCGTGAACATTTGTGTCTCCTCCTCCCGTTTCCAAGGGCTTTTCGGGGAGAGGGGAAGCCCAGCCCGCTGCCCAGGAGCACAGAAGCCCCTTGAGGGCAGGGCTGTGACATGTACTTTCTCCTCGGCGGTCCCTGCAGCGGTCCCGCCAGCGATGCCATGGCTGACATGACCTCTGGGAAAGGACAGCCCGAGTCCAAAAGAAAGCCAGTCACCGCTGGGAAAGCCGTGGGAGTCTCCTCACTCATGTCATGGAGCAAAGTCTTGACCCTCAAGAAAGGAACTGAAAGGACAGAAACAGAACTTCTCAGTGGGGGGCCCAGCATGTTCTTGTTCCCTTTCCCCCTCTTTGGAGACTGGCCCCATTGAGATTTGGAAATGTTTATTTATTATTATTACATTTTTTTTTTTTTTTTGGTGGGAAAACAGAGTCAGATAAAATGTTTCCTTGTGTCTGGAGAGCTATTTTGAGCCAGGCCAGCCGGGTGATGGTCCCGGTGATGGACGCTGGCTGACCCAGGCTGGACCCCAGCCTTCCGGCCTCCTCCCTCCCAGTCCCCATATGCAGCCTTCGGGAGCCTGGTTCCACCCCCAGCCAGTGACTCATCCGGGGTGATCTTGAGGAAGCCTTTGGTGCTCCTTAGACCTTATCTGCCAAAGGGGAGGCTCGGGCTATCCCCGTCTGGGATTCTGACAGGGCCACTCAAACTGTGGATACAATATGCTGAAGAGATATTGAGGGTATAGACAAACAACAGACTTCCACACAGCCTGTCCTGCTCCAGATCCCAGAGGTGGACAGGACCTGCAGGAGGTTCCTCGGACCCCCATGAGCCTCCTCACATCAAGCCGTGCCCCTCTGTCCACCTCCTCTCAGTGGCCAAACAGTACTTCTGATTGGGCCCAAAACTTGCCCAATTCTTTATCAGACTCGCACTACTCCTCCAAAGAGTCTAATTGTACCTGAGAGCTGCAGGCCCCACCACAGCTGGACACCCCCTCATCGGCTCACCCAGCCCACTCTTTCCTTGTATCAGGCTGGCCTCTGTCTGCTCCTCAAATCATTGACGAGTCACCCAGGAGTTTCACAGGCTTCATCTTAGTTCATCCTCACCATGACCTTCAAGGCAAGTGTTCAGTCCAGGGCTAAGAGTTGGGTGGAAGTGATGTTTACAAAAGTGTCTGCCACACAATAGAACCTTAATAAATGTTGGTTTTCTTCCTTCCTTATGAACGCACACCCTCTTTTCTTTACAAAACCCCAATGGCATCCACATAAATCTCACTCCAGCAGCTACTGCTGTTGGGTGGGTGTGAGGGGGGAGGGGCAGGAGGCCCAGGGGCCCACACCAGCCAGTGGGCCAGGCCCCTAGAGTGGGAGGCTCTTGGGAGCCCTGCTCTCTCCTGCTCCCCTGGCCTGTGCTGAGGGGCTGGGTAACTGTGCAATGACTTTCCTGCATCCCCAGGGGAGATGGGACTCTGTCTCCTGCAAATTGGAGGAGGGCACTCCTGAGCAAGTCCCAGCAGGAGAAAGGAGCGACCAGAGACCTCTGGGTCCTGAAGGTGGAGCAGGAGGGAGGAGAGGGGGTGGAGGGTGGGAGGGTGGGTAGGACCCCAAGGAGGAGTTTTGAGAACCTCTGGACAGCCCTGGGATGAGGAAAAGGAGGCATCCCAGAGCCCAGCAGCCTACAAGGGCCAGACCTGGAAGCTCTGAGGGCTCCTCCAGGCCCTTCTTCTTAAAATGTGGTCCCGGGCCAGCAGCAGCAGCAGCAGAGTCTGGAAGCTCGTCAGAAACGCAGAGCCTCAGGCCCTGCTCCAGACCTGCTAACTCAGAATCTGCCCACTAACAAGACCCCGTGCTTCACCACGTGAGAGTCCGGGAAGTGCCGTGTGCGGAACGCCAGGGACCGAGGCCCCAAAAGGAGGGACTGCCCAGTTTCTCCAGGGAGTCAGTGGCGGCACTGAGCCAGGGGTCAGCACTCCCGGCGGCATCCTTAGACTAGCTCTGCCTCATCCTGGCCCTCCACTCAGGAAGCTGTCCCTCTCTCTGGGTGTGTTTAGGACAGAAAGCACTGAAACTGGGGCAGAGGGGCCCTGTGTGTGTGTGGGGGGGGGGGGGGGGGGGCAGGGGCAGGGGCCTGGAATCCGTTCCCGGCTTCGGCTCCGTTACCAGCTGGAGGGATAAGCTGTGCTCCGGGACCCTGGCTTCTCTGCAGTTCTCTAAGGTGGACTGGGGTGGGCAGCACAAGCAACTACATTCGCTTTCCGCACTGCTGCCTGGTGAGGCAGGCAGGACAAGAAATCTCACCCCATTCTACTTATGGGGAAACGGAGGCCTGTTAGACAGCAGACTACCCGAGGCTGCCATCCGCCACTGCCCTTCTCGGTCTGCCCAGCTCAGACGCCTCTGAACTATGCTCCTTCAACCCAGCCTTCCTCTCTAGTGGTTCTTTCACTCCTGTCAGTTATCAGAGGCCCTGACTCGGCTGACAGCCAGCGTGTCTGCTGCTGCTTGGATGTCCACATTCCTGGGCTGTGACAGGGAACACACCCCAAGCCCAGGCTGGGGGCACCCAGAAGGGTTCCGCTTGGCTGCAACCCCTGGGGCCTGGCTGTCTGGAGAGTGTCAGGAAGCAAAGAACTTTCCTTCTCACCGATGGGGGCAGGGAAGATGCTTCTAGAGGCTGAGATTGTCAGAGCTGAGTAGGGCACAGACTACTTGGCTGGCCGGCCCTGAGGCAAAGCCTAGCCTGTTCTGTGGACTGGGGTACAGGGAGCGTGAGAGGGGCAGGGACACGCTCCGGCTCAGTGGCTAATCAAGGGAAACTGAGCAGCAAGACTAAAAGACCTCAGGTTAAAGGTCAGAGCTGCCTGGATTTTTGTCCAAGCTCTGACATTTCTTAGTTGTGTGACTGGGGCAAGTCACCCACCACCTCTGACTTCCGTTCCTTCATCTATAAAGTGTTCACAGCTGGTACAGGTGCAGTCAGCTTGCAGTGTCACCCTCGGGAAGCCATGGGCACTTGTGGTTCAGCCTCAGCACAGCATTGCATTTAAGAGGTGCACCTCCACAGACAAGGCCATGGAATAACCTGTTCTGTACCTGATATTCTTGGTGAGAAATGTGAATCCAGAGTTTATGCAGAGCTCTCAGGAGCCACTTCCTTTTCCGAGCTACTTCCACCCTGTGCCTGGTTCGGCTTCTCTCTCCTCCAATACCCTGAAAACTCCTCTCACCCCATACTATTCAGCTTTTTCTCATCTTCCCTCCTCCCCAGTACTTTAGTATGTGCATCCATTTAGTCCATCGTCCAGCGATGGGAGAGATAAGAGGGGAAAACTCACAGGATTCCCTTTGGCAGGACAGGGACCCTGCATAGTGACCTGTGTCCATCCCAGTAACAACTCTTTTTAAATCTGTGGCAGGAGAAAATTAACATATTAGAGGCCCAATGCATGAAGATTCGTGCAAGAATGGGCCTCCCTTTCCCTGGCTGCTGGCACCGCCTTTGCTCTGGCCAGAGCTGCCTTTCTGCCTTCCCACGCTGCCCAGAGGCCCCAAGCAGCTGGGGTGGTGCAGAACACCTGTGTCCTGCCCTGCCCCCAGTCGCTCGGTGCCTGTGTATGCAAATTAACCCACCATCTTTGTTGGATTAATTTGCATACTCACTCTTGATTGGCTGGTGGGCATTGCAAATGTATGGTCAATTTGCATCTTTCTCTTTTATTAGTGTAGATGGGTATCAAAGGCTTCTCCTAAGCTCTGCCCAATAACACGACTCTGCCTTTCTCCTTCAGTTTCTTCCCATTCTCATCCTCTAAGGAGGGTCTTGCACTGCCAGGGAGAATCTTGTACTTTGGAGAATGGAGTTGGAGGGTATGCAGAGAAGAACGGGATTGAAGGGCAGCAGGGAAGGGGAAAGATTTGGCAAAATATATTTATTTTATTAAGAATGAAGGAGGGGCCCTAATCAGTTTGGCTCAGTGAATAGAGCGTCAGCCTGAAGACTGAAAGAAAGGTCCCAGGATCAATTCTGGTCAAGGGCATGTACCTTGGTTGCAGGCACATCCCCAGTAGGGGGTGTGCAGGAGGCAGCTGATTGATGTTACTCTCTTATAGATGTTTCTGACTTTCTATCCCTTTCCCTTCCTCTCTGTAAAAAATCAATAAAATATTTTTTAAAATTTTAAAAAAAAGAGAGAATGAAGGAGGGAGTTTTCACTACTGCCCAAGATATAGAATGCTAGAAACAGTGTTGCTCCCATCCTGACAAGAAAGGGCCAGGAAAACTACAAACCAGATTCTGTACCCATCAGAAATCTGAGGTTGGAGGACAATTAAATACCCTGAATCCCCAGGAGGGACAGGCACCTCCAAAGAGAGATGAAACCAGGGGTGGGGTCACCTGTGACAGAGCCCAGGAGGAAGAGGCAGTGGCCACCATTCACACAGACAAGAAGAAAACAGCTAGGAGTTTAATACCTGGCTACCGGTAAGTATTGCCTAGCATGATAATATACAGCTTCAGGAGGGAACCAAGATGGCGGCAAAGGTAAAACACCTATCTTGCCATCATAATCAGCAATTTTAATACTGCAACTTAATGAAAGAACAAACACCTTCCAGAATCACCAGAAAGCTGGCCAAGTGAAAATTCCACAAATAAAAGTGAAGATAAGACACTGTGACTTGGAGGAGCGGTGGCGGACAGCTTTGAAGATTTGCGTGGAGAGAGGTTTGGAGTGCACGCCGCGGATAGGGGCCCACCTAAGCAGCTTCTAATGGCTTTTCCATACAAATGGCCCATCTTCATTCCTAAATTATCTCAGCAGTCTACAAACCCCAAACAAACAGCATCTGGACTTGGTGTGCCGTACATGGCCCCAGGCCCAGCACTAGTGGCAGCCAGACTCAGTTTGAAGCTTGGCCTCTCCCAAGCGCTTCCAAGCCCAACATAAGTAGCAGCCTCTTCAGATTGCTTTGTAGCTCATGCCAGCTGGTCCAAGGCAGGGCACAGATGGCAAAGGACCTTGTCCTGCATCTTCTGGAAGGCCCCAGTGCCAGCACACCTGGTGGCCAGTTTCAGACCATGTTGGAGTATCACCCAACCACCTCCCAAGCAACACACTCAGGGGGAAGACTAGGCAGGCACCAGAACCCCACTGAAGCGAGTTTTGCTCCTTGTGGTCAGCCCCTGCAGAGCAACTCTTCTGTTATAGTCATGGCTGGTCCTCATAGCCAAACAGCCTGGAGGTCAATCCATCTTACTGATGTACCAATAGCAATCAAGGCTCAATCTAGGGAGGGTATACACAGCTCACATTAGGGGTTACACCTGGAACTCCTGACTCTGGTAATTAGGAAGGCTGTGCCACTGGGCCCTATAAGAAATCTGCTATTTAAGGCCAACCTACCAAGACGGAAAGACATGTCATATCTACCTAACACATAAAAACAAACACAGAAAGGCAGCCAAAGTGGGAAGACCAAAGAATAAGTACCAAATGGAAGAACAGGAGAAATCTCCAGAAAAAGAACTAAGTGAAATGGAGGCAAGCAATTACCAGATACAGAATTCAAAACAATAGTTATAAGATGCTCAAGGAACTTAATGAGAATTTCAAAAGCATAAAAAAGGACATAGAAGCCATTAAAAAGAACCAGTTAGAAATAAAGAACACACTCAAAGGCATTAACAGTAGATTAAATAAAGCAGAGGATCAAATCAGCAATTTAGAAGACGAGGTAGCAGAAAACAATCAGAACAATAACAACAACAAAAAAGAATTCAAAAATGTTTAAAGGACCACTAGGACAACATCAAGTGTAATAATATACAAATCATAGGGTTTCAGAAGGAGAAGAGAGAGAGCAAGGAATTGAAAATTTATTTGAGGAAATAATGACTGAAAACTTCCCTAACCTGGTGAAGGAAATAGACACACGAGTCCTGAAAGTACAAAGTCCTCAATAAGATGAACCCAAACGGGCCCACACCAAGACACATCATAATTAAAATAGCAAAGTTTAAAGACAAAAGAGAATCTTAAAAGTAGAAAGAGAAAGACAGTTATCTACAAGTGAGTTCCCATAAGACTGTCAGCTGATTTCTCAACAGAAACTTTGCAAGCCAGAAAGGATTGGTACAAAATATTCAAAATAATAAAAAGCAAGGCCTACTCAGCAAAGCTATCATTTATTTAAAATTTCAAGACAGATAAAGTGCTTCTAAGACAAGTAAAAGCTGAAGAAGTTCATCACCACTAAACCAGTATTACAAAAAATGTTAAAGAGTTATCTTTAAGAAGAAAAAAAGTCAAAATATGAATAATAAAATGGCAATAATTACATATAAACAATTACTCAAAATGTAAATGGATTAAATGTTCCAATCAAATGACATAAGGTGTTATGCTGTACACCTGCAACTAATACAAATAATAATGAATGTAAACTAATTTTAAAAAATTAAAATTTAAATGATTTAAAAAGACATAGTGTGGATGAATGGATAAGAAGAACAAGACCATTACATATGCCACCTACAAGAGATTCCCTTCAAATTGAAAGACACACATAGACTGAAAGAATTGGAAAAATAAATTTTAAAAAATGAAAATAAAAGCTGGGGTAGCAATATCTATACCAGATAAAATAGACTTTAAAGCAAAGGCTAAAAAAAAGACAAGCATCCAGCAATTCCACTTCTGGGTATTTATCTAAAGAAACCCTAAAATGAAAAGACATATGCATTCATATGTTCATTATAGCATTATTTACAATAGTCAAAATATAGAAAAAAACTTAAGTGTCCATCAATAGATAAATGGTTAAAGAAGTGGTGCATGCATATACATGATGGAATATGATCAGCCATAAAAAGAATGAAATATTGCCACCTGAAATAACATGGATGACCTAGAGGGCATTGTGCTAAAAGAAAGACAAAATGCCATATGATTTTACTTATATGTAGAATCTTAAAAGCAAAATAAAGAAACAAGCAGAATAGAAACAGACTTATGATATACTAGAAGCCCAGTGCACAAAATTTGTGCACAGGGGGAGCATGTCCCTCAGCCCAGCCTGCACCCTCTCCAATCTGGGATCCCTTTCACAATCTGGGATTGCTGGCTCCCAATTGCGCACCTTCCTGCCAGTCTGATCACCCCCTAACCACTCCCCTGCCAGCCTGATCAACGCCTAACTGCTCCTCTGCTGGCCTGATTGCTCCAACTGCCCTCTCCTGCCAGCCCGGTCGCCCCCAACTGCCCTACCCTGCAAGTCCTGGTCCCCAACAACTACCCTCCCCTGCTGGCCATATTGTGGCAGCCATATTTAACCACATGGGGGTGGCCATCTTGTGTGAGGGCGTGAGGGTCAATTTGCATATTACCTCTTTATTATATAGGATGTTGATAGTTGGCAGATGGGAGGGATTTGGGGGAGATGGGTGAAAAAGTGAAGATATTAAGAAGTACAAATTGGGCCCTGACAAGTGTGGTTCAGTTAGTTGAGTATTGCTCGTCTCATACACTGAGAGTTTGCCAGTTCAATGCCCAGGTTTTGGGGTTGGTCCCTAGTCAGAGTGCATATGGGAGACTATTGATTGATGCTTCTCTCACATTGATGCTTCTCTCTCTCTTTCTCTCTCTCTCTCTCTCTCTCTCTCTCTCTCTCCCCCTAAATTCAATAAAAACATTTTTAAGTACTTATTGACAATTACAGAATAGTATATTCTGGGTTGCACACCTGAAACTAATATAATATTGTATGTCAATTGTAATTAGAAAATAAAAATGATATAAAAAAGAAAAAAGTTATAACCTCAATAGCTCACACATGAACCCACAGATCTAAGAAGTTAAGATAGAATTAAGAAGAAAAAATATAAAACAAAACAGAGACCCTAGCTACATCATTTAAAAAACTAAATATAAAGAGAAAATCTTGAAGAACTCCAGTAGGGGTAAATACACAGTACTTAGAGGCACAAAGATTAGAACTACAGCAGACTTCTTGTATGAAACTATGCAAGTCAGAGGGCAATTAAGAAATACCTTTAAAGCACTGAAACAGAAAGCAGTAACTGTTATACAGAAGTTTTGCCAGTAAAAAATATATTTCAAAAATGAAGTTCAAAATAAAGGCTTTTCACACAAATAAAAGCTGAGAGACACTATTGCCAGAAGACCTGCACTATAAGAAATGTTCAAAGACATTCAAGTACAAGGACTATGATACCAGGAAAAAATTTAGATAAACACAGAGAAATGAGTATCTTGAAATATTTTTAAAATATAAATAGATATGTTTTTAAAATAAAAATATATTTTTAATTGCTCTAAAAATAATTGTGTATCACAAACATAATAATAATGGATTGTGGGATTTGTGATATAAATAAAAACAAAATGTATGATAATAATAGCACAAAGTATGGGCAAGAGGAATTTAAAAAACCATATACAATAACAGCCTAATATGTAAATTGTCCCCTCAGGTGGTAGTTCAACTGGGAGTTCGACAAGGAGTTTGACTGCTTGCTATGATATTCACTGACCACCAGGGAGCAGCACAGAACATGGTGGGCATCAGCGATGTGGCGCTGGCAGCAGGTGACAGTGGAAGCACTGTGGGCCCAGATGGGCCCCAACAAGAGCAGGGCCGTGGCAGGATGCTGGAGCAGGTGAGTGTGTGGCACCAGGCCAAGGCAGGTGTGAGTGGGGGGCCCAATCGCCCCAACGATCACCTGCAGATGGCAAACGGGGGGGGGGGGGGCGGGCGCAGGCCGCCACCCAGCTTCCAAGCACTGAGGAAGCCGGGGGAGGGGAGGAAGGGGGAGGAGGAGAGAGGGAGGAGGGTCGGGGGGAGGGGGAAAGCTTGCTCCAATCAATTGCTCTGCAGGTGGGATGGTGGAGCAGGTGAGGGGGTGGTGCCAGGCCAAGGCGAGGTACCAGATGGGGTAGTGGGCTGCAGGGCTATGAGGCTGGGTGCATGAGCTGGGGCCTGATTTCCACAGGCCACCCAAAGGGACCCCACCCATGCACAAATTCATGTAGTGGGCCTCTAGTACCATTATAAAGTTCTTACACCTTAGGTGAAATTGTGTAATATTATTTGAGGGTAGGCTGTGGAAATTAAAGCACATATTTTTAAAATCTAGGAAAACCACTAAGGATTTAAATTTTAAAAACAAGTATAATAATAATAATAGAGTCAAAATTGAATTTTAAAAAACACTAAATCCAAATGAAGGCAGAAAAGGGAGAAGTGAAACAAAGAAAAGATGGAACAAACAGAAAACTACTAACAAGATGGCAGATTTAAATTCAACTATATCATCCTATATAATAAAACCCTAATATGCAAACTGTCTCCTCCACTAGGGGTTCGATGAGGGGGGACAGGGCTGGCTGGCCAACCACCTGCAGCCCCTCCCTCTGGCTGGATCCCACTCGTTCATATATATTACATTAAATGTTGATGTTCTATATACACCAATTAGAAGACAGAAATTGTCAGATTGCATCAAAAAAGCAAGACAATAACACATTGTCTACAAGAAACCCACTCCAAATGTAAAGATATTGACAGGTCAAAAGAAAAAGAATGGAAAAGAGTGTACCATGAAAGCGTTAATCAAAAGAAAGATGGAGTGGTCATATTAATATCAGACAAAGCAGATTTCTGATCAAGGCAATAATCTGCAGCAATAATCTTCATGACTCCCACAACATGGGGAAGCCAGGTACAGACATGTATATGCTGTATGATTCCATTCTTATAACGTACAAAAGCAGGCGAAACTATGTTGTTAGAAATCAAGATAGTAATTACCTTTTGGCAAGGGATGGTAATGACTGACAGGAGCACAAGCTGGATTTCAAGGTACTGACAATCTTCTCTTTCTTAGTCTGAGTTCTGCTTACATGGAGGTTTGTGAAAATTTATTGAATCATCATGTTTTCAAGGTACAGTGTCCTGTGTTATACCATACCGAAGATATAAAAGGGTTGTGTGTATGTGTTTTTTTTAATAGCATTAAAATACACAACAATAACATGTAAGTCAGGAATGGAAGGTACATTATATTCTATGGTACTCTTATTGTTCAAGAAGGTAAACATATTAGCTACATTAAGTTTTGGTAAACTCAGGATGATCTTTTAATTTCTAAAGAAATCACTAAAGAGATAAAAACAGAGTATATATCTTTCAGACTAATAGAGGGGGAAATGAAATGGAACCAAACGATTTGCATAAAGGGTGACAGACATAAAAATAATGGAATAAAAAAAGTTCAAATAAATGACATAAATTCAATATATGTGTTTCAATTAAGTATAAATAGAGTAAATAATACAGTTCAAGCACAGAGATTTTCTGTTCACCAAAAGGCATTTTAAAGAGTGAAGGTAGGTGACATTAAACTGTATATAGAGAACCTCAAAGATTCCACCAAAAAAACTACTAGAACTGATAAATGAATTAAGTAAAGTAGTAGGACACAAAATAAATGTCCAGAAATCAGTTGCATTTTTATACATCAACTAGAGGCCTGGTGCACTGGAGGTGGGGGTTCCCTCAGCCCCGCCTGCCCCCTCTCACAGTCCGGGAGCCTTCAGGGCTGGGAGGGGACCTGGCAATCAGGGAAGACAAGTCCCATCACACCTCTGCTGCTGTCACTGCTGGACAGCCACCACCCAAGGCTTGCCTGCGCCTCAGGCCCACCCTGGGTGGCTGGGCAGCTGACATCCGAGGCTTGCCTGTGCATCTGGGGGAGCTGAGGGCAGGTGTGGCTGCACTGCACACCTGCCACCCCATCGGCAGGGCTGAAAGGACTGGGGACTCTGGCAGGGCTGAGGGGACTGGGCACTGCCATCTTGTGGCTATGGGAACCGCCAGATTTAATGTTGATGTTCTATATACACCAATTAAAAGACAGAAATTGTCAGATTGCATCAATTTGCATATTCCCTCTTTATTAGATAGGATAATGAACTATCAGAAAGGAAAACTAAGAAAACAATCCCATTTACAACTGCATAAAAAATACCTAGAAATAGCCAAAACCGGTTTGGCTCAGTGGATAGAGCGTCGGCCTGTGGACTGAAAGGTCCCGGGTTCAATTCTGGTCAAGGGCATGTACCGTGGTTATGGGCACATCCCCAGTAGGAGATGTGCAAGAGGCAGCTGATCAATGTTTCTCTCTCATCAATGTTTCTGACTTTCTATCCCTCTCCCTTTCTCTCTGTAAAAAAATCAATAAAATATATATTTTTAAAAAATACCTAGAAATAAATTTAACCAAGGATGTAAAGGACCTGTACTCAGAAAATTATAAGGCACTGAAGAAAGAAGATACAAATAAGTGGAAGCATACACAGTGTTCATGGAAAGGAAGAATTAACATAATTAAAATATCCATACTATTGCCCTCGTGGGTGGTCCAGTTAGTTGGAACATCATCCTGTGCACCAAAAGACTGTGGGTTAGATTCCAGATCAGGGCATGCACCTAGGTTGCTAGTTTGATCCCTGGTTGGGATGTGTATGAGAGGCAACAGATCAATGTTTCTCTCTCACATTGATGTCCCCCTCCCCCCGCCCCGCTAGTGAATAAATATACCCTCGGATGCATAAAAAAAAATTAAAATGTCCATACTACCCATACCAATTAAAACAGCATAGTACTGGCATAAAAACAGACATATAGAGAAGAACCAAGATGGCAGCATAGGTAAAACACCTATCTTGCCGTCATGCTCAGCAATTTTAATACTACAACTTAACGAAAGAACAAACACCTTCCAGAATCACCAGAAAGCTCGCCGAGTGAAAATTCCACAAATAAAAGTGAAGATAAGACACTGTGACTCGGAGGAGCGGCGGCGGACAGCGTTGAAGATTCGCACGGAGAGAGGTTTAGAGCGTGCGCCAGCAGAGAGGGCGGGCGGCTGAAAACCGGCCAGTTTTCTCGAACGGGGAGACAAAGACGTCCCACTGGACTGATTCTCCAGCTCTGGGCGAAGTCCAGGGAACCCACTATCATACGGGGTGAAAACTGGACAGTGGGAGGGCACGCCGAAGCTCGGGTGCTGCAGGGGTCTGCTGGCTTGTGGAGAAGGCAGTTGCGCGAACAGCTCAGCTGCGTGACCCCACAGAGAGTGCTCTGCGACTTGCCCTCTCATTTGGGAAACCGTCAGTCTGCTTTGTTTTACGACCCTGGGTGAGACGTTGGGTGTGCAGACTCCTTTGGGGAGAGTCTGAATTCCCTGGCAGCTGGTGGAGCTCGGCAGCGGCTCTCTCTCAGAGGTGCTGGCGGCCATTGTCCCCGGAACAGAGTCCCTGGGGCCACATAGGGAGGAGCTAACGCTGTCTGCTTGGCCCGGAGACTCCACACATCCAACCTGAGCACAGCTGAACTTCACAGACAATTGGCCTGGAGGTCAACCCCTCCAAGTGCTAACAACGATTAACCTGAGCTTAACTTCAGCAAGACTGTGCAACCCATATCCACCTCAGGTAACTGGGGAGGCTGAGCCACTGTCCCTAGTAGGAAGTCTACCACACAAAGCTAATTGACCAACTCAGGGAAGCAGCCACCATGCAGAGACATGGAAAGAAATCAGATGTGAAAGAAATGGAGGAAAAAAAACGACTGGACATGGAATTCAAAACCACGGTTATAGGGCTTCTCAAGAGGCTCCAACAAAAGGTCGAGGCCTATAAGGAAATAAGCGAGACCGCAAAGGAAATGATCAAGACCAACGTGGAAATGAATGAGTCCTACAAGGAAATGAAGGAGACTCTCAAGGATATAAAGGAGACTCTCAAGGATATGAAAAAGGACTAACCAGAAATTAAGCATACACTAACTGAAATAAAAAATATTATACAAAGACCTAAGAGTGCTCTGGAGCACCCCAAGAACCAAGTTAAAGATTTGAAATACAAAGAGGGAAAATCCACTCAGCTGAAAAAGCAAGAAACCAAAAGAATCCAAAAAATTGAAGATAGTGTAAGGGGCCTTTGGGACAACCTCAAGCATACCAACATCCGAATTATAGGGGTGCCAGAAAAAGAGAGAGACCAAGACAATGAAAACCTATTTGAAGAAATAGTGACCAAAAACTTCCCACACCTGGTGGAAGAAATTGACTTAGGAGTCCAAGAAGCGCACCGAACCCCAATATATAGGAACCCTAAGAGGACCACACCAAGGCACATCAGAATTAAAATGCCAAGAGCAAAAGACAAAGAGAGAATATTAAAAGCAGCAAGAGAAAAACAGTTAGTTACCTATAAGGGAGCACCCATACGATTGTCAGCGGATTTCTCAACAGAAACGATGCAGGCCAGATGGGAGTGGCAAGAAATATTCAAAGTGATGAACAGCAAGAATCTACAACCAAGATTACTCTATCCAGCAAAGCTATCATGTAGAATTGAAGGCCAGATAAAGTGCTTCGCAGATAAGAAAAAGCTAAAGGACTTCATCACCACCAAACCAATATTATATGAAATGCTGAAAGATATTCTTTAAGAAGAGGAAGAAGAAAAAGATAAAAGTGTAAATTATGAACAACAAATACACATCTATCAACAAATGAATCTAAAAATCAAGTGAATTAATAAGCTGATGAACGGGATAAACTGGTGAATGTAACAGAATCACGGACATAGAGAGGGAATGGACTGACAACTCTTGGGGAGAAAAGGGGTGTGGGAAGTGCAGCAAGAGCCTGGACAAAAATCATGCAACAATGGGAGAGGACAGTGGAGGGGGGTGAGGGTGGAGGGTGGGATGTGTACCAGGTGGAGGGGAACTATAGGGGGGGAAAAAGGGAACAATGTAATTAATAAACTGAACAATAAAGATAAAAAAAGAAAAAAAACAAACAAACAAAACAAAACCAGACATATAGATCAATGGAACAGAATAGAGAGCCCAGAAATAAACCCAGGACTCTATGGTCAATTAATATTTGACAAAGGAGGCAATAACATGCAATAGGGTAAAGATAGTCTATTCAATAAATGGTGTTGCGAAAATAGGACAAAAATGCACTTTTTTTTTTTTTTTTTTTTAGAAAAAGAAACTAGATCACCTTCTTATACCATACACTAAATAAACTAAAAATGGATCAAAAATGTAAGCCCAGCCGGTGTGGCTCAGTGGTTGAGCATCAATCCATGATCCAAGAGGTCACGAGGGCACATGCTAAGTTGCAGGCTCAGTTCCCAATAGGGAACGTGGAAGAGACTGCCAACTGATGTTTCCCTCTTTTCGATGGACCCACTATTTAGTCTATACAACATCAGGCAACATCATCTAAGGGCGGAGATTTGAGGAGAGAGATGTTATTCTCAGTCGGGATGTCCTACGTGAGACTGCTTAGACCTCATGTGCTATAGCTGTGCAGCCCAATCTTTCATTTTCACACAAGCATGCACATGCAACCATTTCCCCCAGCATTCTCACACCACTAAGAGTTCACAGAGCTGTGGATAGCACATAGATGTGGAGGAGACTAGAAGAAACAGTGAAAAGAATATTAAGTGTGGAATCATGGGCTTTGGTTTGTCCCCTTCATGAGTTGGGGAATGTCAAGAATTGGTTTTTCAGTAGGTAACATGGTGCTAACTTACCTCCTAGGACTATGGTGAGAATGAGGAGAAACAGGGAATGTGAGACCTCTCTATAAACTTCACAGCACTGTGCACATGGAGGATTATTCCTACTAGAGGCCTGGTATTGGTAAGATGCCCCAGAGAAAGTTGCTTCCCAATAAAACTGATGCACAATCACAAGAAAGCCTCTAGATCAACTAAGACTTGATATTGAAAATAGGGTCTATGGTCCAGCACCATCAGCATCTTCTGGGATCTTGTTAAAAATGCAAAACTCAAATCCTAGCTCAAAATTGAATCCAAACCTACTGAATTGGAATCTGCATTTTAACAAAATGCCCTGGTGATGTGAATGCACACTGAAGCTGGAGACTCACTGGGCCCATCAGTGGGGTCAGGGCCTGCCTCTTTTCCCTCACTTGTCTCTGGAGCAGCTCAGCTGCCTTCATTTTAGATTTTGGACTCTTATCCAGATTCTGCTCTGGGGAGAAACTGAGCATGAACTAACATGTTCTTATTCTTTTAGCAAGATTCTGTATTTTCATTCCTGAGCTGGGAAATTATTATAACTATGCCCATAATAATTGCAAAGAAATAAGAAATGGCAGAATCATGCTCAAGAAAGCATAATAAATTTCTGAAGTTTATCATCTAAAATGATTCATATTAACAATAACAACAATATCCTATTGCTTAATTGATTTGCACCATGTTAATGTGGAAAAGTTGTCAGTGCAAAATGACTCATTCCCTAAAGGTCTTAAATAAGATTCTAAAATCACCTCCCATGGCTTTCCTGCACTTTGAAGTGACAGAATGACAGTTGAGATGGGCACTGCCCCCTAAGTGTAGGATGGCTGATAAACATCTCACAACAATAACATCCTCATCCAAAAATAACCTGCAGTACGGAGGCTATTTCTGGGATTTGCTTGTGCATTTTAGTTAACAAGCATCTGTGCACCTGTGGGCAGAGCCCCAGGACAAGGATGGTCCGAAGTTGATGAGCAAACTTGTTAATGCTTCCTCCATAGGAAATCCTTTTTTAAAAACATGGAGATGAATCCAACTCTTAGGGCAAAATCTTCATGGAGAAAAAAAATTGGGAGCCATAATGGGAAATAAGGATGATAAAGAGGAAAGCGTCTGAGAAAGCATCCCAGGAGGTAACTTTGGAGATGAAGGGTGAAAGGGGGTTTGGTCAGTAACAGAGGTATGAGAAGAACCTGCACAAGGCTGGAAACAGAAAGGGCTTGTGAGTGTTCTTCTTCCAGCAGGACAACAATCTAATGCTATGGTCCCTAGGTTTAGGGTAAGTCTGGGTAAGTGTTGAAGAAGAGCCATAGCACAAAGCAAATCTGTAAAAATGAAAATTGTGTTTGTTCATTTGTTTGGTTAACTTACAAGGTTCAAGAAAATCTCTGTCAACACAATGGCTGAAAGCATGCTAAGGAACAGAAACTTCAGTGACCACACACGAAAAGTAATATAGTCTCGGGAAAAAAATAGTTAAGAGAAGTTACTGACAAATACTAGTAAACCACTATATCCTTAAACAATAATAACAATAATAATAAAAAGACACCAAACCAACCAAACAAAACCTAACCCCAACAAACACTGAGGGGAAAGGAAAAATCTAATTTTCAGTTACCACATCATTAATATTCAAATGTTTCACTTTTCAAAAACAATAAAAAATCATAAACAAACAAAAAAGTATGGCGCATTCAAAGGATAAAAATTGACTGAAACAGTACCCAAGAAAACTCAGACATTGGATTTACTACATAAAGGCTTTATTTTTTAATTTAATAAATCTTTATTGTTCAGATTATTACACTTGTATATCTTCCCCCTTTCCCCCATAGCTCCCCTCCACCTGGTTCCCACCCCACCCTCTACCCTGACCTCCCCTCCACTGTCCTCATCCATAAGTGTACGATTTTTGTCCAGTCTCTTCCCACAGCCCCATACCTCTTTCCCCCTGAGAATTGTCAATCCACTCCCTTTCTATGCCCGATTCTATTATATTCACCAGTTTATTCTGTTCATCAGATTTTTAATTCACTTGATTTTTAGATTCACTTAATATGTATTTATTGTTCATAAGTTTTATCTTTACCTTTTTTTTTTCTTCCTCTTCTTAAAGAATACCTCTCAGCATTTTATCTGATACTGGTTTGGTGGTGAACTCCTTTAGCTTTTTCTTATCTGTGAAGCTCTTTATCTGACTTTCAATTCTGAATGATAACTTTGCTGGGTAATCTTTGTTGTAGGTTCTTGCTACTCATCACTTTGAATATTTCTTGCCACTCCCAAATGGCCTGCATAGTTTCTGTTGAGAAATCAGCTGACAATCATATGGGTGCTCCATTGTAAGTAACTGTTTTTCTCTTCTTGCTTTTAATATTCTCTCTTTGTCTTTTGCTCTTGGCATTTTAATTCTGATGTGCCTTGTTGTGGTCCTCTTTGGATTCCTTTTGTTTGGGGTTCTGTGGACTTCCTGGGCTTGTAAGTCTATTTCTTTCACCAGATGGGGGAAGTGTTCAGTCATTATTTCTTCAAATGGGTTTTCAGTAGCTTTCTCTCTCTCTTCTTCTGGCACACCCATAATTCTGATGTTGGTATGCTTGAAGTTGTCCCAGAAGCTCCTTACACTATCTTCAAATTTTTGGATTTTTTTTTTATTTTTATTTTTTGCTTTTCCAGTTGAGTGTTTTTTTGCTTCTTTGTATTTCAAATCTTTGACTTGATTCTTGTGGCTCTCTAGTCTTCTGTTAGGTCTCTGTATAATATTTTTTATTTCAGTCAGTGTATGTTTAATTTCTAGTTGGTCCTTTTTCATGTCCTCAAGGGTCTCACTAAACTTATTGGCATTTTCTAGGATATTCTTGAAAAACCTTATAACCGTGGTTTTGAACTCTATATCCAGTCATTTTGAGTTCCTCCATTTCTTTCATTTGTGATCTGTTTCTTTGTCCTGTATTTTTGCTGCTTCCCTGAATTGGTAGAGTAGCTTTGTGTGCTTGGTGTCCTATAGGGCCCAGTGGCTCAGCCTCCCCAGTTACCTGAGGTGGACATTTTTGGTACACTCCTTTGTGTACTGTGTGCACAGCCTTGTTTTAGTTAAGTCTTGATTATTGTTGGTATCCCTGGGAGGAACTGACCTTCAGGCCAATTGGTTGTGAGGATCAGCTGTGTCTACTATGAGAGAACTTCTGTGCTGGAGACACCCTTATGAGACAAGACTTGCAAAATTGCAAAAGCCTCAGTGCTCAGCTTGGTTGGGGCAGAGTCTCAGGGCAGAGCAGCCTTGGCTTCCCCTCAGCTCTGCCCTATGAGGCCCCTGGGTCTCAGTCTCTCAGTAATCACTGCAAGCACCTCTGAGAGAAAACCGACCTCTAGTTTCGCCCGCTGCCAGACAGTCTAGTTTCTCCCCGAATGAATCTGGGTTCCCAGATTCTCACCTGGAACTGGAGTTCAGTGCATTTGGGAGCTTCCAAATGGCCTCCCACTTGAGAAAACCAGCCTTGCAGTCAATCCTGTCAGCTCGCACTCATGTGCGCGCCTCTGGACCTCTGCCTTTCGCAGTTCCTGAGTCTCTGTGTGCTTTTCTCTTTTCCTGACAGTCCAGATTTCCCCTGTATGAGTCTGGGTTCCCAGGGTCTCCCAGTTCCCAGAACTGGGGTTCAGTGCAGTTGGGAACTTCTGCTTCCCTCCCGCTTGAGAAATTCAGCCAGGCACTCAGCTGCCCATCCTCTCTGCATGTGCGTCTCTGTACCTCAGCCTTTTGCAGCTCCTCTGAGTCTCTGTGTACTTTTCTCTTTCCTTCTAGTTGTAGAATTTCCACTCAGCCAGCTTTCCTGTGGTTCTGGATGATGTCCGTTTGTCTTTTAGTTGTAAGTTTTGAAATTGTTGTGCGAGGCAGCAATTTAGGTGTTTACCTCTGCCGCCATCTAGGTTTCTCTCCCTAAGACTTTAAAGTAACTCTTAAATATGCATAAAGAACTAAAGAATAACATGGACAAAGAACTATAAGAATAAGGGAAGTGATGTCATGAATGATAAAATACAAGAAGGAAACAAATGGCAATTCTGGAGATGAAAAGTAAAATTATTGAAATAAAAACTTCTTAGCAAACCAGTACAGGATTTACTCAAAAAATTAAAAATAGAATGCCATAGGATCCAGCAATCCCACTGCTGGGTATATCCAAAGAAAATTAAATCAATATCTTAAATAAATACCTGCACTTCCATGTTCATAGCAGCAATATTCACACTAGCTAAGATATGGAAACAACCTAAGTGTCTGTGAAAGATGAATGGAAAAGAAAATATGAAACACACAAACACACACACAATTATTCAGCCTTTTACAAAAAGTAAATCCTATCATTTGCAACAACATGGATGAACCTGGAGGACATCATGAGAAGTAAAATAAGCTAGACCCAGAAAGACAAATACTGCATGATATCATGTATAGGTGAAATCTATGAAAGTTGAACTCATGGGAGCAAAGAATAAAATTGTAGTTGCCAGAGGCTGGGGAAATGGGAAATATTCGTAAATAAAAGTTTTAATAACTCATGAGGAGTTCAATTAAAATTTGAGCATGCAGAAGACAGAATCGGTGATCTTAAAGATAGGACAACTGAAATTATCCAGTCTAAGAAGCAGAAAATAAAAATTAAGAAACCCATGGGACATCATCCAAGAAATATTTTAATAATAGAGCCCATGGGACATCATCAAAGAAACATTTTAATAATAACTGAAAATTTCCCAAGTTTGAGGAAAGATATGACTCTACACATTCAAGATGTTCAAAGAACTCAACTAAAATAAACTCAAAGATCCACACTAAGACACATTAAACTGTCAAGACAGAGAATCGTGAAAGAAGCAAGAGGGCAGCAACTTGTCATGTACAAGCAAGCACTCCTCAAAAAGATTAACAGCCCATCTCTCACCAGAATCCATAAAGCCCAAAAAGCATGGGGGTAACATATTTAAAGTGCTGAAAGGAAGAAAAATTGTCAATCAATAATCCAATACCTGGCAAAACTGTCCTTTGAAAATGAGGGAGAAATTAAGACATTACCAGATAAACAAAAACTCAGGAAGTCCCCTACCAGTAGATAGTGCCCAAAATAAGAACCAAAGCGAGCCCTCGAAGAAAATTATGAAGCTACATGAAGAAATAAAGGTCTCCAGATAAAGGCAGCTCCATGGACAAATATAAAAGTCTGCATCATTAGTTGTAACTCCACTTTTCATTTCCTATCTAATTTAAAAGACAAATGCATAAAAGAATTATAAATCTGTTATTGGACACATAATCTTTAAATATGTAATTTGTGATGACAACAATATAAAGACAAGACAAAGCTGTATAAAAGCAGACTTTTGTATGCTACTGAAGTTAAGTTGGTATCATTTAAAATAGACTGATATAAATTTAAGATGTTCAATGTAATCTCTTTGGTAGCCACAAAGAAAATATCTAAAAAAACTAAAAAATGTACACTAAAAAAATGTTAAGGGGGATCAAAACATTTTCACTACAAAAAATAAACACAAAAAAATGTTGTAATGGGGTTTTAAAAAATTTGTAAGGCGTATGTAAAAAAAAATACCAACTGGCAGAAGTAAATCCTTTATTAGTAATTATACTAAATGTAGATAAATTAAACTCTCTAATAAAAAAGCAGAGGTTGGCAGAGAGACTGAATTCTAAAAATAAAATGAAAAATACAAATCTGTCCATGAGCTTTTAGATGTAAAGACATAAACAGGTTGCAAGTAAAAAATATGAAAAAATACATTCCATGCAAATGGTAACCAAAAGAGAGCTGAGGTAACTGTATCAGTAACAGACAAAACATATTTAAAGTCAAAAATTGTTACTGGAGACAAAGAAAAACAATAAAAAAGAAATTTAATCATCAAGAAATGTAACAATTATAAACGTATATGCACCAAACAGAGTCCCCAAAAAATTGGGGCAAATATTAACAGAATTGAAGGGAGAAGTCTAGTGGAGACTTGTGAAGAATTCAGTATACCACTTTCATTATAGATAGAATATCCACAATGGAATGAAGATATAAATTACTAATAGAATTACAACTGGGAAATTCACAAATATGTGGAAATTAAGTAACACACTCTTAAGCAAAGATTGAAGAAGTTACAAGAGAAACTAGAAAAAAACAACAACAACAACATACCTAAATTTATAAAATGCAGAAAAAGCAGTGCTCAGAGGGAAATTTATAGGCATAAATACCTATACTGGAAAAGAAGATTTCAATCGATAACTTAATTTTATAATTTGAGTAGCTAGTAGAAAAACTAAACCCAAAACTAACAAAAGAAAAATAAATAATAAGTAATTAAATGGAGATGGATTAAATAGAGAAGAGAAAAACAATAGAGTATTGATGAAAACAAAAAATCAGTTCTTGGAAAAGAGCAATAAAATTGACAATCCTTTAGCTACTAGCTACTGATAATGAAAACAGAGAAAAGATGCAAATAACTAAAATCAGAAATTATAGCATGGATATGACTGCTTCCTTAAGAAATAAAATTATAACACTATAACAATTATACACCAACAAATCAGATCATGGAGACTAAATGGACAAATTCCTAGAAAAATACCTATTACCTAAACTGGCTTAAAAATAAATAGAAAATCTCAATAGACTTATAACAAGAAAAAAGATTGAACCACTAATCCAAAACCTCCCAACAAAGAAAATTACCAGGACCAGATAGCTTTACTGGTGAATCCCACCATTTAAAGAATTAACATCAATCCTTCACATATTCTTTCAAAAAATAAAAGGAAACACTTCCTAACTCATTTGATGAGACCAGCATTACCCTGATACCAAAGACATAATAAGAAAATTTAGACCAATATCCTTCATAAATACAGATATAAGAATGCTCAACAAAATACTAGCAAATTGAATCCAATGACATATTAAGAAGATTGTACAACAAAACCATATGGGATTTATAATAGCAATGCAAGAATAGTTCAACGTAAGAAAATCAATCCATTTACTTACTGTTCTTTGAACATGCCAGATACACATCTCAGGCCTTTGCACTTGCTGTTCCTCCACCTCACTCTCCCTAGAGACATCAACCTGGCTGACTTGCTCATTTCCTTCAGATTTTTTCAAGTTGCCTTCACATGAGTACTTCCTTGTTTATCCTATCTAAAATGTCACACTCACATAGATAAGGCCCTGAAGTTCTGTATTCTCCTTCTCTATGTTTTCTTATTATTTTAACTAAGATACTATATATTTATAAATGCATATGTATAGCTCATTTGGAATGTAAACCACAGAGGGCAGAATCCTGAATCCCCTCCCCTCCCCATTTTGTTTGCTCTGGCTATCCCAGTAGCTAAAAGAGTTCTTAGAACAGAATAACTGTTCAACAAATATACAGTCAATGATTTAACCCATTTACAGGTGGAGATTAAAGCCATAGTATGAATGATAGCTTCAGGAACACTGCAGAGAGTAAGAGGGATGTAGGGTGAGCACAAACCCTGATGAACTCTATCATCAGGGGAAAAGCAGCTGATCCCATGCAGAGCCAAATATAATGTTATTGATTGAATGAGAGTGAATCCCACCTATCAAGATCGTCAATGATCTCACTAAATTCTAACTACCTTGAATATTAAACCTTGAGATGCAAGGACATAAAAAAATAGAGAAACTCAGCACCTCTCACTTCATACTGAACTTTTAAAAGTAACTTCCTAGCATGTTGAATTTCAAGGACTCACTTGACAGGCACATTGTGGGAAATTGCAAAGGAACACTCACACTGTGATAGTGTACATAAGGAATTCCTATCAGGTATCTATAATAATAAAAGTGTAATATGCTAATTATACTGGACAGCCAAACATCCTTCTAATCAAAGCCAGGGCTGCGAGAAAAGCCACTGTAGCTGCAAGAATTTTGTGCATTAGGCCTCTAGTCATCTATATATATTAAAGCCTAAGCAACCAAATGACTGGTCGACCAGTTGCTATGACACACACTGACCACCAGGGGCAGACACTCAAAACAGGAATTGCCCCCTAATGGTCAGTGCACTACAACAGCGGGAGCGCCGCTCAGCTGACTGACCCTCAGTAGTCCTGCAGGTCCAATCTCTGGAGAAAGGGCCAGGCACCGAAGGACCACCACCACTGGCATGATCCCAACAGTGCCACTGGCCTCTTAGAAGGCAGCCTTGGGCCCCATAGCTGCTTCCCCTCCCTCGACACACCACAAGAAAGAAACTATATAAAAACAGCCAACAGGTAGCTCCTGGCATCCAGCATGACCGTCAGCAGGACAGATCTGGATCCTAGACTGGCAAGAGCATCCCACTGCCCTGCCCAGAGGACCGATTGCATCCCAGACTCCCACCACCCCCTTTGGGATGGGCGCCAGATGCAGGGCTCATTGCTGGTGAGCGCTGCTGAAGTAGTGTGAACCTCTCCCTATCGCGATTGACTGGGCACAAAACCACGGCAGGCACAGCAGGGTCAGGATGAGAGGGGGTGGCAGGCAGGAGCTGCAGGTGGCATTAAACTGGATATTGGCCCGATCCCCACAGGCCACCCTGAGGGACTCCACCTGTTGCACAAATTCATGCACCAGGCTCCTACTCTGTCTCGATACTATCTAATAAAAGAGTAATATGCAAATTGACCATACCTCTGATCAAGCTACGCCCACAGCCATGCCCACCAGCCAATCAGGAGCAAATTATGCAAATAAACCCCAACCGAGATGGCTTTCCGCCTGCCGTTGCCAGCCTCCTCTCAATGCTACAAAATTTCAATTATAGAAGATACATAATCCCAAGGGCAAAGGATGGGGTGGGAACCGGGTGAGGGGAGCTATTGGGGGGGAAAAGAGGAACAGTTGTAATAATCTGAACAATAAAGATTTATTAAGTAAAAAAAAAAAAAAAAAAAAAAGATACATAATCCCAACAGAAATGGTGGCAGCCACGGAGCTGGAGAAGAGGCTAGTGTTGACGGGGCAATGAGGAAGCCAAATTTCTGCAGTCCTACCATGGCCTCTACTCTAGGCTACAAAGTTTCAAACAGAAATGGCTGTTGCCACGGAGCAAGCAGAAGTCTTGGCTCTGCTCCAGGTTACAAAGTTTCAATTGTAGAACATAAATTAATCCCAGATCCTAGGGCCTCTGCTTGGGTCACGGGGGGTGGGGGGGGTGGGGGGGGCGTGGCCAGCCTGCAAACCACCACAGGCCCCTCACCCAGGCTGTCCCATGCCCCAAGGGAACCCAACCCTGATCCGGGACACCCTTCAGGGCAAACTGGCCGGTCTCCACCTATGCACCAGGCCTCTGTCCTATCTAATAAAAGAGTAATACACAGATTGACCATTACTCCAACACACAAGAGGGCTGCCCCCATGTGGTCAAAGATCCTGCCCCCATGTGGACACAAGATGGCCACCACAAGATGGCTAGCAGGGGAGGACAGTGGGGGGTTCCAAGCCTACAAGGGAGGGCAGTTGGGGGCCATCAGGCCAGCAGGGGAGGGCAGTTGAGAGGGACCAGGCCTGCAAGGGAGGGCAGTTGGGGGCGATCAAGCCTGCAGGGGAGGGCAGTTAGGGGTGACCAGGCTGGCAGAGGAGGGAAGTTGAGGACAACCAGACTGGCAGAGGAGCAGTTAAATATCAATCAGGCTGGCAGGGTAGTAGTTAGGGGGTGATCAGGCTGGTAGGCAGAAGTGGTTAGAGGCAATCAGGGAGGCAGGCAGGTGAGCAGTTTGGAGCTAGCAGTCCTGGATTGTGAGAAGGATGTCTGACTTCTCATTTAGGCCGATCCTACTGGGATTGGGCCTAAATGGGCAGTTGGACATCCCTTGAGAGTTCCCAGATTGGAGAGGGTGCAGGGTGGGCTGAGGGACACACACACCCCCATGCACGAATTTCATGCACTGCGCCTCTAGTTATACAAGAAATTGGGTGACTTAAAAGCAAACAAAAAGAAAGTGAATCCTTGCCTACACACAGCATTGTTATGCAATGCAAGTAATTTGCAGTAGGTTATTAATGGTGAGTGTTAAGTAAATATGTTTATCCCCAAATGCTAGAGGAACCCAATGACTCCTCATTGAAGAGATCTGAGAGGTCTTGGTGGAGGGGAAATTCAAGCTGGGCTTTGAGAAATGAGACTTTTAAATGCAGAGCAATAAAGTGTGTGTGTGGTGACGGAGACGGGCAGACCAGCTTTGGCTGCGGCCCTGGTATGTCAGGCTCCAAGTACATCACTGGGGGAGCCACACAAGATGTTTGAGAAAAGGACAAAGGGATTGAGGCTGGCATCAACAAGGTATGTCAAATACATTTTTCTGTTCTAATGAACCAATGTAACTCCAATTTGTAACTATTATAATTCTTTTTACAAACTCCACTGCCTGAAAACTTTTCAGTGATGTCTCATTGTTCTTAAAATAAAGACCCAACCCTTTATCATAACCCACAGGATCCATATAATTCAGCCTGTACTTTCTGCTCCCACCACACTGGCTTAATCTTCATGCTGCTGCCACACTGGCTCATTCAAATTTCTCCTCCCACCACAGGGCTGTTGTACCTGCTGTCCATATGCCTGGATAGGTGCCCCTCATCCTCTTTGCCTAGTTAAATCCTCTTCCTTCAGATCACAGCTTAGGCATTCCATCCTGAGGCAAACTCTCCAATCTCCCCATTTCTATCACAGCACTGCAAATTTCTCCATCACAGTACTTAGTTGCGGGCTCAATCCCCAACAGAGGTTGTGCAGGAAGCAGCTTATTAGTGATTCTCATCATTGATATTTCTCTCTTTCCCTCTCTTCCTCTCTGAAATCAATAAAAATATATTTTTAAAAGTGAAAAATGAAAGGACGCCTGGAGATCCACATATAGTGTCACCATCCACTTAATCAAGAAACCTGTTCCTTGTTTCCTCCTTTCTATAGCCCTCACATTCACTTCATCAGCAGAAAGTCCTGTTTATAAACTCCATATGAGTAGAATTTTCTGTTTATTCGGTATAGTACCCCTGGTGGCTTAGAATAGGACCTGGCACACGAGATGCTTAATTTTTTTTGAATGAAAGAATTCAGGTTGCCCTTAAAAATAACACCTTTAAGAGAAAACAATTTTAAAACTCTCATTTGAGAATTTGTTAATATGTGCACTAAAAAATGTAGACTATGGAAGTTTCATTTGCCATTTCAGTTGCTGAAACAAACATATTATGGCTAAATTCTGAAAGGGAGACAGGTATTATACTATGCTGCCAGAATATATATAGAAGTAGAATGTAATAATTTTATTCAAGTTTGCTCTTATTACCTGATCCACAAATATTTAAAAGATATTTTATTTTATAAAAACTTATACCTGCAAGAAATGAATTGACCATAACAGAGGGCTTAACCTGGAATACAGGATCTGCTGAGGAGGCATATAAACCCCTAAAATTATATGAAAAATCTAACATGTATATTGGCATGTGTATCTTTTTGGTGAGAGAGTTCATAATGTAATCAGATTTTCAAAGAAGTCTATGACCCAAGAAGTTCAAAAAATTACTTAACTATAAACAGTCACAAAGTCTTTTAAACATGAATTTTGTACAATAAAATAACATCCAACAGCTCCATCTATGGGTAGGTCATCATCACCTAAGGGAAATAATGACAACTACCAGAGATCAGTGCATCTTATGAATGCTTGTGTTTAAATCATGTCACTCTAGTGGGAATTTATTAACTATAGTATCACAGTTTTTCTTTCCAGATATAGATGCAAAAACTAGGAGACTGTTGATGAATTCTACTTACAGTACTTCAGCACCAAAAAATTGGGCAGTTATGCTGATATATGTATGTACAGTTCAACATTTGTCAGTCTTAAAACGTTCATTTATAGTGACATCTATATAAAACCGTTAAAAACATTTCTATTTACATTTTTTAAAAGTGAAAAGTATAATTTCCTTTGCCACAACTTGTCAAAACTGCCTTATCCTCCCACCCTCTTACCCCTCCTCACTCTACTGGCGACAGTGGTCACAAGACCCAAACATATTGCTTAAACAAACTATGTTCTAAAAAGGTAGAATGCTTAAAAACATTACATTTAAAACTGTAAATGAACCTTTTATACATTTCAAAGGGGGTTAAACAAAAGTATGTAAAAGATTTTTCCAAGTCTCAGTCCAACATGAATGTGCAATTTCAATGTAAAGATAGCAACATACTAACAATTTGTTTTCCTGAACATAACTGAACATTTCCTTTGGGTCAGAAAATGTTTCTTTTTCCTCTGTTTCACAATGAAACATTTTCTTATAAGTGTTCTTAAAGTGGGAAGAGGGGAGTTGGAAATGTAGGCAATCCTGGTTCACAGGAAATTTGTCAGAAGGAATATAGTCTGCTTTAAAATGTTTACATTTAAATAAATAGAAGGCAAGTGTGCTGGCCTGGAGCACAAAGGAACAACAACACAATAAATTAGCATACAATTGGTGAGAATGTACAAACCACCAAAAAAGCACTTCCCACTGTTTAGGGATCTGATTTTTCATTATCCAACAAGGACTCTTTAATGCTAGTATTTTTCTAGTTATTTTATAAACTATGATCTGAGCAAATGTAAAATGTTGAATTGGTTAATTCAACCCTTCCAGGAATTTGCAAAAACATACAAGATTAAAGGGGAAAAACTGTTCCTGTCACACAGTTTCAAAGTACAATCTATTCACATTCTCTCTTTTGGATGATGTTTTGCTCAGTAGAAGCCAGCAGAGGAACATTCACAGGAAAAAAGTCTCTCTCCACTGCAAGGCAAACTTTCCCATCAGCCACGGTCCAACAGAGGAAGAATATCAGGTCTCCTTCCCTGTAGATGTGCATCTCTCTCTCTTTTTTTTTTTCCTTTCTCCTTTGTAAAAGTACATTCCCTGTTTTATTTTGCTTTAAAATGCTTCTCCTGCAGCAATTCTTGTTGAAACACTGCTGCTGCAGGATCTACAGCCTAAGCATGGGCAAAGTGCTCTCCTTACACATCAAAATACAAGGGCTTCCCTGGGCCCTTGGTAACCAAGTAGGTTTTAAAGTGCACTCCTGTGTCCGAAACACTAGGATCGTTCAGCAGAGCTCTGAGAGGGACTAGGCTCAGCTCCATCCTCTGTGCTGCTGTCTATGTCCTGCTCCATTGCCGTTTCGTCGTCATCCAACTGCTGACTGGTGAAGTTGTTCAGCTCAAGGAGCCCGCTAGGCTCCACCACCACATTGGAGCTGGAGTGACAAGGAATAGCATACTGGGGAATGGCCTGGAAGAGAAGACACAGGAGAAAAGCTTTATGGAAAGATTATCCAACAACCCTAAAGAAGGAAAAAGGAATCTGACATTTATTAGACAATTACTACACGCTGGACACTGTGCTAGGTACTTTTACATGATATTCTACTAAATCCCCATAACAACACTATAAGGAAAATACTATTCCCACTTTACAAATGAGGAAACTAAGAGGGTCAGTGACGTAATCAAGGTCACACAGTTTGGTCAGGGTTGATGTCAGGATTCGAAGCCAAGTCCTATTAAATTGAAAAGTAACCCTCTACTCCTTGATGGTTCCTCTTCTAACAAATGAGGATGAAAGCTGTGCCTAATTCAAAAGACAGACTTTGAAGGACATTTTCATTTGATCATTAAGCACATTTTAAATGTTTATGTAGTCAGATTTTTGTTTGCCCCCCTCCCCTTCTCCCCTCCTCCTTTCACTCAGCTAATCCTTGTGACAAAGTCTCTGAGTCAGGAGACCAGGAATTTGTTCAGCTTTGGCTCTAACTGTGGACCTCTGAAAAAAATAACTCCACTTCCTTGAGCTTTTATACAAAAGTTTGCTTTTGTGTAAAATAAGACAGTTGAAGAAGATATATTCTAAAGATCCTTACAGTTTTATAAAATTCTATGAATTTCACATACATAGACTCTATCAGGATAGTAGATATATTCTGTCTTGTTTACTACTTTAATCTCAGCACCTAGCACAGTGCCTGGAACATAGAGTTAAATAATATATGTGGAATGAATGAATGAACTAATGAATAAACAAACTATACATTACCTCTGTCTACAAAGAATCATGCTTTTCATTCAAAGCATTTACTATCAAAGCGCTTCTGCAGACTTCCTTCACTCATCCCCCCACGGGTATTTTTCCAAATCAGTAAAATCAGTTTGTACTTTAGGTCAAAGCTAAGTATAATAAGATTTGAAAATGTTCTAGCAATGTATTAATGATAATTATAATAACATGAGCTATTTTTATTGAATCTATCAGATACCTGACCAGCTACTTTATATACATCTTCTGACCTAATCTTGAAAACAACACTGTGAGGCGAATGTCATTATTTCCATTTTATAGATGATAAAACTGAGGTTAACTTTGTTGCTCGAAACCAAAATGCTGACAAGGAGTACAAGTGAGATTTAAATGTAGGTATTTCTGACTCTAAAAGCTTGATTCTTAATTACTATGCTGCTCTTCCCTCTGACATAGCAATCTAGCACATGATACATGCTAAAAGTTAGCTGAGTATTCTGAAGAGAAACTATTAAATAGCTATTATCCTGATACATGCAATAGATTGACATTCACCTCACAGTGTTGTTTTCAAGATTAGGTCAGAAGATGTATATAAAGCAGCTGGTCAAGTATCTGATAGATTCAATAAAAATAGCTCATGTTATTATAATTATCATTAATACATTGCTAGAACATTTTCAAATCTTCTTAGTTACACTTAGCTTTGACCTAAAGTACATACTGATTTTACTGATTTGGAAAAATACCTGTGGGGATGAGTGAAGGAAGTCTGCAGAAGCGCTTTGATAGTAAATGCTTTGAATGAAAAGCATGATTCTTTGTAGACAGAGGTAATGTATAGTTTGTTTATTCATTAGTTCATTCATTCATTCCACATATATTATTTAACTCTATGTTCCAGGCACTGTGCTAGGTGCTGAGATTAGAGTAGTAAACAAGACAGAATATATCTACTATCCTGAAAGAGTCTATATATGTGAAATTCATAGTGAGTATACCAATTTAAACACCCCCTCCCAGGAGCCATAATAAATTTTAGTAAAAATAGTATTAGCTACAATTTATTGGGCAATCACTGTGAGGCAGGTACTGTGCCAGGTGCTTCATCTCAGCTTTATGTAATCCTTACATCAATCACATAAAGCAGGCGTACCTTAGTCCCGCTTTACTGATGAGGAGACTAAGGTACAGTGAGGTTAAGTAAGTAGCCTTGCCCAAAGTCACACAGTGAATGGCAAAGCCAGGAAAACATTCCTTTTTCACTATACCTCTTCAGAGAAAAACAACAAATCCCTTTGTCAAAGATTATTTAATTCACTAACATTTGTTTTTTAATAAGGGGGAGAACAAGCTATTTAAATAATTCAATGGCCAGTTCAATTTGCCTTTAAGCATTTTTCCCATACTTAATTATATCATATTTGGATTAATACTGGTTAATGTGCGTTTTCTCAGAGCTTGGCATCATGGAAAAAGGAAGGTTACCACAGGAACTGCCAAGTATGAATCTACAGTAAAATCCTAGACTATTCACATTTCATAAATCTAAAAATTCTCAATTAACTAAAGTTGTTGCTCTGATACCTTCTGAGACAAGTATCAGTTTATCAAAAAATGACAACTGTCAAACAGCCTGGTACTCTGCGAGGGGAGAGGGAATAAAACACAATTCCTAAGGGTTAGTCCAAACCCAATCTTGGTCTATTATGCATGATGAAAGATGAGTTTAGAATGAAGAGAACGTGAGACTCATCTACACTAGCCTATATTTATCAAGACAGGGCAATAACCATAATAAGATTTTTCAATAACGATTGAAATAAAAAGCAAAGCTTTATAGTTAATCCCAAGTTAGATATAAAGTTAAATTACTTAGAAAATATTCTTACATGTTTCTCCAGACATTTAATAAGTTTTTATTATCCTAAAAACCATAAATTTGGATTAAGATCAAAACTGTATTTCCAAGGAAAGGATCCATAAAATGTACTTCAAAGAGAAGTATAATCCAATTATATCCCAGAGCAAAGATTAGGGAGTCCAAAATTGACCCTAGGAGGTTGCCAATCTTCAGAGGTGACCTACCGAATTTAACATTGGGAAGTGTGACCTGCATAAATCAAGCTGACATATGAGCTCAGGGCCCTTGACTGTCTCTGAGTTGTGCTTTCTGACAATGTCCGTCAATTTCCTGGGATTCACTTCCAAAAAATTAGTATAAAATTATATATTTGAGTAAATATTAAACCAAATTTGTCAAACACCATCTCAAGGTAATGTCTTTTCCGCATCTTGGTTTGACTTTTTCTGTGATATCCCAAAACCCACCAAACTCACCACCCCCAAGATGCCCAAGAGTTCTCATGTTCTTTCCAATTCTTACCTGGATGATAATTTCTGCTGGGCTCTCTTCAGCTTTCTTTTGGCCTACATTCTGAATGTGCAGGAACTGGCCTGTTGTAGGCATGCCTGCCGCATCGATTTTCCTTGTTAGGGGAGGGCCAGCAGCAGACGGACTTGAACAGGACTCTCTACATTTCTGTTGCTGGGGAGTGCAATTCGCCATCCCTGCCACCACCACGTGGGTGGAGGATGATGATCCTGCGTCACCAGCGAGCATATTAGTGGCAAGAGCCTTCTTTGGGGAATCCACTACCATATGCTCTACATTTGTATCAATCTGAGCTTCCATCAAAGACATTTTCAAAATGTCTGACACTGCTGTCTTCTCAGAGGCCTGAATGGGAGATATGCTTGTAACTGGTGATGTCAGCTTAGGCACAGAACTGCCACCAGTTATCTTTGTAACTGTGGGTGGCTGGCGCCCCTCAAAAGTTATCTTTGTAACAGAGGATCCTTGGGTTATAATTGGCTGCTCCACCTGAAAACAAATTGGGGTTGTGTGTGTTACAGCTACATCTTTTTGAAAATCTATCAAATACCCCAGACAATATGGCAAAAAAAAACATTTGTGCGGTATACTAGGAAGACATTTTGAAGCTTGGTGTTTCAATAAGAAGGCTGGTAGGGAAGAAACTGGCTACTCATACAGAACCTAGGGAAAGAGGAAGGGTCAAAAGTTGTACAGCCAGCCAAAGTTCATAGCAAATTAAGGGGGGAAAAAGTTACAGCAGTCTTGTTTTCCTTTAGGATTTATATTCCCACACAGTGTACTTTCAATCTGTCTCAAATTATTTTATTTAATCTTCGGCTTTTTAAAATAAAAAGTTTTTTTTAAATCTTTTGCTTCAAAATACATTTACACAAACATATTCTATGTATTTATAATTTACACATACACACGTCACTCCAAAGCCACTGACTTTCCTGAAAATAGTTTTTCTTTCAGCTATCCAGAGATAATTTCTCTGCAGTCTAGAACACAATTTAACCAGATGGTGACGATGCCAACTACAAAGCCACTGACTTTCCGGAAAATAGTTTTTCTTTCAGCTATCCAGAGGTAATTTCTCTGCAGTCTAGAACACAATTTAACCAGGTGGTGACGATGCCAACTACAAAGCCACTGACTTTCCGGAAAATAGTTTTTCTTTCAGCTATCCAGAGATAATTTCTCTGCAGTCTAGAACACAATTTAACCAGGTGGTGACGATGCCAACTACAAAGCAAGACGCTCAATGCAGCGCCTTAGAAGACTACAGTTTACTTGGCATCACCGTCACAGAAACAAGAGTTTACAGGCACATCCATAAATATTTTATACCTAAACAAATAGAAATCATTTAGCGATATCGCTTCTATGCACTGTTGATCAATGCTGAAGTGATTTCATTAAAAAATGCCTGGAAAATCAACTTCTCAGTGCTGTGATTTTTTTCCTTTTTCTATATTAATGATGTGCATTTCTTCCCTGATGTCAAACTTCTGCTGGGATAAACTAACACCATAATGAGGCTTTCGAGTTTCCTCTTGCCAGGAGAAAGCACTGCTAATTATAATAGGGTCATCATAGTTTCATTTTTTCCATGAACAGAGAAGTTTAAATTTGTATGCTATCAATATTCCGTTACCTGGCTTGCCGGCTGTTTCTCTGACGAGGCTGGGAGCGCCATTTGGCTCTGGGGGGTTTGGGGTTGCACGTAGATTTTTGGTTGGTTCGGAGCCTGCTGCAGTTTAGGGAGCTGCTGTGTGGTTTTCACGGCAAGCACCTGTACTACAGTTTGCGGGGGCTGTGCCATTAAGGTAGGAAGCTGCCTGTCTTTGGCCACAATAGGATGCTGTGTGTGCTGTACATCTGGCTTGGGCTGTGCTTGTTCTTGCTGGAGAGGGGTGAGTTTTTGATGCCTGATGGAAAGCTGGGGCATTTGCGGGAGTTTGTGCTGGAGCTGGTCTGCCTGCAGGTGGATGGTCTGCTTCTGTTTAGTCTGGAAGCACTGCAGAGTTTTCACTTGCAGCTGAGTCTGTTCCAGCTGGGGCTGGCTAAGTGTCTGCTGTTTGGCAGACTGTGACTGAGGCAGGGCAGATCGGTAAAACAGACCTGTCTGAGGGTCTAAAGTGTCCATCTCTTCAACCTCACCCTCCTCAGTTCCAAGTTCCTCGCTGTGTTTGGTAAAAGCAGTGTGGCTGCTTAATGCCTAAGTAAAAAAGGCACAAAGTAAGAATGAAATAAGAAAAACACCTATAATGCTACATTTTCCTCAAATTGGAAAAGACTTGGTTATGAGATTCATGCAAAAATTATCAGAGGGCAGAGCATAAAAAGATCAAGAAACCTCAAGATTTCCAAATCTAAAGGGGGCTTTACATTGAGACTCCTGTAACTTCAACTCTCAGACAGTAAGCACTGTAAAAACTAGTCTACTCGCTTCTACTAGTATAAGAAAAATTTGAAAGAGTCCAAACTTAAAGGTAAGAAGAATAAGGTTGCTCTGCCAGCACCCAACACAGAAAAAAAGAAAAGGCTGCCTTGGCTAAAGAAACAGCTCTCAAGACTGGTAATCAGAGATGCTAACCATACAAAGATGTAGCAAACCAGGAATGAGGCATCCAGAGAAAAGCCAAGGTTCAGAGAAGCCTACTTTGGCTGTGTGCATGCCCAGCACTGTCCAGAATGGCGGTCGCCAACTGGTGGTCCACGAAGTCCAAAAGGTTGGCGACCCCTGGTCCAGGAGGTAAGAATTGTTACCTGAAGGACATGCCCATCCCAGTCCCCACAGAGGGCCTCTCTGCTCAGAGTGGAGATGGTTCATCGGGCTTCACAAAGGTCTGCGGAAACAACCTCTACATGAGCCCTCCTCATCTCACCCCTTTGCTCAGATTCCAGGCCCACCAGGCAACAGCTTCCCAGAGACCCGGCTCCCTGGACAGGAGGGGGAGGGGACAAGAGCACTCTGTCAGTGGAAAGAGAGATTGTCTGCTGTTGGTTATAATAGTGTTAGGAGGAGCATCAGTCTTGAGTGACAAGATTGGGGCCAGCCTGTCTGACCTCTCTGGCTGTCTTGAGAAAGGTCAATGTCAGGACTGGCCAGAAGAGGATCAGACTCCAGGCTGAGATCTGACACCTAGCAAAACCTCTGGTCATCTGACTTCCCTTAGTGACACCAATCTCATTCTTGTCATATGCTGTACCTATATAAGATTCGATTAAAACCCTCCCCCCATCTCTTAACGAACTTATACCTTCAGGTTTTTAATTCAACATTTTCTTCATTGCCGTTCAGGTAGTTTGCATACTATTAGGGTCAACTGCTACCGGTAGTTGAGAGCTGGTGATTTATGTAAATACTTAAATGTGATATCTATGATATCACTTTATAATAAAGGCAGGCTACTTTGAATTTAAATCCTGGCTTTTGTAAGCATGAGTTTCCTCATTTGCAAGAAGGATAATATACCCATCTTACAGGATCACAGAATTAAACAAGTTAGTGCATTTAAAGCTCAAAGCACAGTATCCGGAAAAAAAAAAAATCAACTTATCAACATGTTTTCTTTCTCCCATTATCCTTGGTACTAGATTCTCTGTTTTAATTAATTCATTCTCCCTGTTGAGTCTTTTCCTTCTTCACTGGTCATATAAAAAATTTTTTTAAAAGGTCAAATATTTATTTACCTACTTATTCATAATGTTCCCATGAAAATTCATTATAAAATCAAAAAGTAAAACAAATAAGAAAAAAACAACAACCTCAGTAACAAAACCAAGCCAACTTCTATGTCATTTGAAATTTATCTGTGATAAATTCTTTCATAACAATAAAAATCATAGAAGCAGTGACCAATTCTGATGTCATAAATTCATCTAGAAAGCTCCATCCTTTCAAAATAAAGAGTTCACAGAAAATCCAAGAATATTACTTCTTAATTACTTTCTGTTAAGACTTTCAATTCATTTACTCTATTCACTCCTCACAGATGAAAGTACACAAATACTCTGATTCAGTTATTTCTCCTCTTACAAGAGGAGATGAAACCGAACCTCATTTCAGGCAAAATGCAGTTACAGAAGATAGGAAGAAAAAGAAGAGGTACAACCTGCTGCATAATGTGGGTGATTGCTCCTGGGGAAGATGCTGGAATGGACTTCACCACCACTGAAGTCTGTGTTGCAGTCTGTGACTGAGCCACATGCTGGAGTAGTGTCCGCTGGGGCTGGGAGGGCTGTTGGGGCTGGGAGCGATGGCTGACTGAAAATAGAGGAGGTGATGATATTTCTCCAGAAACCACCACAGCATATGTAGCTAGTAGCCATTTTAAACAAATATATGTGATACTGCATCACAGAGAAAGTGTGAAGTGAACTAGAAGGCAGAAGACCAGAGTCTGCCCATCTATAAGCTGTGGGACTCTGAGAAAATCACACCCTCCTATGAGTTGTACTCACTTATCCTACTAAGTAAAAGAATATCCAGTTTCTGTAATGGAATCCCAGATTAATTTCTTTAGGGATTGTAAAACAATACAAGTTTACTTAATCTCTTGATCCCAATTCCAAGTGCAACAAAAACCAGAAGCATCCACTCCTTTAGGTTTATATTAGAGTCCCAGTGCATGAAATTCGTGAATGGGGGTAGAAGGGGGTTCCTCAGCCTGGCCTGCACCCTATTGCAGTCCGGGGCCCCTTGCTCCTTACTGCCTGCTGGCTCACTCCTCCTTACCGCTTGGCTGGCTGCTGCTTAGCACTGTTGCAGAGGAGGGAGAGGCTCCCGCCAACACCACTGCACTAGCCCAGCCGTGAACCTGGCTTCTGGCTGAACGGCGCTTCCCCTAGGGGAGCGCACTGACCAGCAGGAGACAGCTCCTGTATTGACTGTCTGCCCCGATGATCAGTGCACATCATAGCAACCGGTCATTCTCCCACAATAGTTGCTTAGGCTTTTATTTTATACTAGAGGCCCGGTGCACAAAATTCGTGCATGGGGTGGCAGGGGAGGGTGTCCCTCAGCCCAGCCTGCACCCTCTCCAATCTGGGACTCCTCGAGGGATGTCCGAATGCCTGTTTAGGCCTGATCCAGGATCAGGCCTAAACAGGCATTCGGACATCCTTCTCATAATCCAGGACTGCTAGCTTCAAACTACTCACCAGCCTGCCTCCCTGATTGCCCCTAACTGCTTCTGCCTACCAGCCTGATCATCCCCTAACCAGTACCCTGCTGGTATAATTGATGTCCAACTGCTCCCCTGTCAGCCTGTTCGCCCCCAACTTCCCTCCTCTGCCGGCCTGGTCACCCCTAACTGCCCTCCCCTGAAGGCTTGATCACCCCCAACTGCCCTCCCTTGCAGGCCCGATCCCTCCCAATTGCCCTCCCCTGCTGGCCTTATCATCTACAACTGCCCTCCTCTGCAGGCCTGGAACCTCCCAACAGCCCTCCCTGCTGGCCATCTTGTGGTGGCCATCTTGTGTCCACATGCGGGCAGGATTTCTGACCACATGGGGGCAGCCGTCTTGTGTGTTGGAGTGATGGTCAATCTGCGTATTACTCTTTTATTAGATAGGATAGAGGCCTGGTGCATGAGTGGGGACTGGGTGGTTTGCCCTGAATGGTGTCCTGGATCATCAGGTCAGGGTTCCCTTGGGATGTGGGATGGCCTGTTTGAGAGGCCTATGGTGGTTTGCAGGCTGGCCATGCCCCCCAGTGACCCAAGTGGAGGCCCTGGGATCTGGGATTAATATATGTTTTACAATTGAAACTTTGTAGCCCGGAGCGGAGCCAAGCCTTCTGCTCGCTCCTTGGCAACAGTCTTTTCTGTCTGAAACTTTGTAGCCTAGAGTGGAGGTCTAGTCTAGGGCTGCAGAAGTTTGGCTTCCTTCATTGCCCTGACAACCCTAGCCTCTTCTCTCTCCAGCTCTATAGCTACCACCATTTCTGTTGAGATTATGTATCTTCTATAACTGAAACTCTGTAGCATTGAGTGGAGGTCTAGGCCAGCAACGGCAGGCAGAAAGTAGCTTCCTCCGTTGCCTGAGAAACCCAAGCCTCTCTCCTGCTCTCAGTGGTGGCAGCCATCTTGGCTGGGGTTTATTTGCATAATCTGTTCCTGACTGGCTGGTGGGCGTGGCCTGATCGAAGGAAGGTCAATTTGCATATTATTCTTTTATTAGATAGGATAGACTAGTGGCC
The DNA here is from genome assembly GCA_027563665.1 of Antrozous pallidus. Lineage (NCBI taxonomy): Eukaryota > Metazoa > Chordata > Mammalia > Chiroptera > Vespertilionidae > Antrozous > Antrozous pallidus. The sequence goes on along the minus strand of CM050520.1, from coordinate 47,424,091 downwards.
CGATGAATGAATGAAGATTTGTGCAAGAATGGGCCTTCGCTCTGGCTGGAGCAGCCTTTCTGCTCCAGTCCAAAGCCACCTGCCTTTCCCTGCTGCCAAGCAGCTGGGGTGGTGGGCTCCTGTGTCGTCGCCATGGTGACAATGCAAGCATCCTGCTCAGTCCCTTCAGCGCCTGTGTATGCAAATTAACCGGTCATCTTTGTTGGGTTAATTTGCATGTTTAGTCCTGATTGGCTGGTGGGCATCATGAATATATGGTCAATTAGCATGTTACTCTTTTATTAGGTAGACTAGAGGTCCATTGCAGGAAGATTCCTGCAAGAATAGGGCTTCCTGCAGCCAGAGTGAAGCAGAGAAGGGAGCGAAGGTAGGCTTCACTCCTGTCTCTGCTGCCTCAGCTCCCTCCCTTTTATGCTGCTTTACTCCTTTCTCCAGCACTTGACTTCCTTCTATGCTATCTTCAGTCTTCACTCTGTGCCTGTGTATGCAAATTAACCTCCATCTTTGTTGGGCTAATTTGCATACTTGTTCTGATTGGCTGGTGGACATAGTGGAGGGATGGTTAATTTGCATGTTTCCCTTTATTAGTCTAGATAGCCTTACAGTTCTTAAAGCTATAAGAGGTCAAGATAATACTGCAGAGAGTGTCATCTCTAAGAGTCACACCTGGATTCTGCCCCACTCTGCCACCAAACAACTGTGGGTATTTGAAGACATCATGTAAACTTTATTTAACTTTTTAAGCTTAAGAGATTTTGTTTGTTTGATTTTTGTTTTTTAATGGGATAATAATAATTTGTTTCTACCTAGAAGAGGACCAAATGAAGTAATGGATTGAAAATATTCCTTAAATTGTTAAGTACTAAAATATAAAGTTAACAAAATAATAGAAAAATCAGTGTTCTTTCATCTTCTCTTAGCTCATCTATACAAATAAGTAAGAGTATATATTGAAATAACCCCACTTCTTTTTTTTCACTACAAAGATCCCATGTAGTGAACTATCTATATTGATACCAATCGATATTTTACCAGCCTAAATTTCAACATTTTAAACAGTATAAACATTCACCACTTCTTATTCTACACAGCTTTAAACATGTTTATATTTACTGAGAAACCAATTTTCTGAATCAGGAACAGAATAAAAAATTCTACAAAATTAGCTAAGAATTTTGATAATGAAAGCTCAATAATCCATGATTCTAATGCTCATATATATATATAAATATATATAAATATATATATATATTTGATTTCAGAGAGGAAAGGAGGAGAGAGATAGAAACATCAATGATGAGAGGGACTCGTTGATTAGCTGCCTCTTGCACGCCCCCTACTGGGGATCGAGCCGGCAACCTGGGCATGTGCCTTTGACCGGAATCAAACCCGGGACCCTTCAGTCTGCAGGCCAATGCTCTATCCACTGAGCCAAACCAGTGAGGGCTAATGCTCATATGTCTTCATCTACAATTTAAAGTAGTAGTGGTTTCATACTTAGAAAAGTCATCAGTTGGGTATCTAGGTGTAAGATGACCACTCCAGAAATAAATGTAAAAATGCCATTTATGTGTAATAAGTACAGAACTTTAAAACTATCCAATGAAATATAAACATGCTTTATTTCTATAACACATTCTATCTATACTCAAAAATGCATTTTTCTATTGTTGCTATATGTACATATTAGTATGCCTATATCTGATATAAGAGATTATAGGCATCACCAGTCTTATTTTATAAATGTATTAGTTTGCTTTATTTTTCATTTTAAATTATATGAATTAATAAAATCTTTCATTTGTGCTCAACCAAACTGGAAAAAAAAGGAGTTGGTGTTTATATCAAAACAACTAATGAAAACTACAATATGACTAAGAGAAAAATAAATCCTATTAAAATTAAACAAGCAAGTTAATGAAATTTTTATTGATGAAAGCATCATCAAAAATGAAAGATATTTAAAAAACAAAGAAACTTCTGATGAGATTATCAGATTATATAAAACATTTCTGCTGTCCATACTAATCTTTATACTTATTACTGTAATTTTTAAGGAATTAAATGAATTTAATAGAAGATCAACTAAAACCATTTAAAAATAATCTTTATGCAAAACACTAGAAATCTCTTCTCCAGAGTATAGGAAAGTTGAGACAAAACTAATACCCACTGCAGGACAATACAAGAGGCCACGGCCAGGAAACTGGCTTTGAAGTCAAATAAAATGCTGCATGTGATTGAGGATATTACTGGGAGGAGATGATGAAAGGAGGCTACAGAGTGAACATTGGAAAACAGCTTAACTGGGCCAAATAAATACCATAAAAGAGTCACTTACTTATTTAAAGAACTCATATCCCCCCTCCCCCCCCCCCGCCCCGCCAATGTCAAATTGTTTATTTCTGAGAAAAATTCCATTATTCTGCAAAAAGAAAATCTTCCTTTCTTTCACTGATTGGAGCTTTCCTTTCCTCTACCAGATCAGAGTAGAGCGCATACATTGAAGTGGTTCTCCCCTAAACAATCATCTTTTACCTTTAGTTATACAACAAATGGATGCACACCACTCACCTAGAAGGGGAAAAGCAACCTCTGTCCCCTCATCACTGCATTCTGAAAAGGATAAGTATGGGAAGAAATCATAGGTCTTTTCATCTATTTATGATAAGCTAGTCTATACCAAGGTCAATACTGATTTCCCTAATATACTGCCCCTCTGCTTTATTTAGCTTTCTGCTAAATATCTCTAAAGTACTAGTAAATGCTAGATGGCTTTCCACAATCTTTAAATGGATTTTCCATTTGGCAATTTTAACCCATTAGTCTTAATATCTTCTAAAATGATGCCAAAGAATTCCCTTTCTGCTTCAGTATTTACATCCTTCAAATATTTTTAACTTTATGTTCTCTTTTAATCACTGCTAAGGAATACTTAAGACAGGTGTTCTTTACATAGTGCTTCATAAGTCCTCTCTCCTAACCCTGAATTATTCACATTACTACTCTCTGAACTATTTCAAATCTCAAGGTAATGAAGTGTCCAAAACAGAAAGCAGTATTCCAGGTGTGGTTTCACCAGCATCTGAAAGAATCTATTATCTTTCCTGCTCCATTCTCTGTATATGCCATCCAAAAATCTCATTAGTATTTTGCTTCCAGGCTGTATTTTAAACAAATACCTAATTCACTTTCCACCAGAATTCCTAAGTATTTATAATAATTTAAAATTTTCCACATTTTTTCCCTTTATATTAAAAAAGGGTTGGATCTTCTACCTTCTTTCTCCCTTGATCCACCTCTCCCCCTCCCCCAAAATTAAAAAGTTCAGATGCATAAAAATGTTTATTTCTGGATAAAAAATATTTATCCTCTCTCTATAAGTGTTAGCCTATAGTCACAGATATTACTTATGGCCAACTTGCAGTTTTATATTACTTGCAAACTGTAGCAACCTATTATCTCCGCATGACCTCAGTGCTTCCCCACCCAACCCCACCCCAGTTGTAAAAGAGTAAATCACAAGGACAAAGTTAATTTGCTCTCAGAGCAAACTGAAAGAGATCCGGAAATGTATAAAATATATTCTCCCCCAAACACCCACCCTATGAAATGCAGAAAGATCCGTTCTCTTATCTTAATACTACTTTTCAAAAGCACACCTACCAGTAGTGATGTATTCAGCAACTAGTTCTGACTCTACTACAGCAATTGATGGACTCTCCGGAGAATGTCTCTTTTCCTGGGTCATCTGAATAGGCACTGCCATTTGACTCAAGTCAATAGTAGGCTGTCTTGGTTTAGATTCCAATTTTTCCTTTACTGCATAAAAAAGTTAGGGGAAAGTTAACTTTTATTATAAACAAGTACCAAAACCAGAGTTGTCCATGGGAATAACAAACCAGACCTCTGGGTGCCACACTGGCAGTGACTAAGGAGACTGAGTGAAAAGGAAAAATCAGACTGCTTTGCAAGAGTATAGAGTCCACAACTTGTACAATCATACCCAAAAGCTTAGCAAAAAGGACTCATATGCAATCAGAGTAAAATCCCCCCCACCTAATTATCATTAGGCCAGACAACTGGTTGTTTCCCTTTTATACATTTTTTAGAACATTTTCTTTACCCTTCTGCAAGGTAGTCCCTGGTATCCTTGAGTTCACCAACCTGAAAACAAAGGGTGAATAAGCAGTACAAAGCATGATTTCCACTCAGGCACACCTACCCTGAATAACGACTCAGTGATCAGTTTAATTTGTTCTATTAAAATTTTAAGATAATCTCTAAATAAATACTATAATATTTTCAATGACTTCTAAAAAAATAAAAAATTTTCACATTAGAAAAAATGGCTTCTATGTTCCTGCAAAAAAAAAAAAAAAAAATGTCTTCTGGAATAGTCTGGCATCAGGAATGGTTTCCGTGGACAGATTTATTTTTCTAATCACTTTTTCCACAGAATCTACTCAGTTTCTACATTCTTATAAGGCATTAATGAGAATGGCTGAGTATGTAAAAAATAAGGAGCTGAGAAAATAAATGACTAAGGCTAAAAATAGTATCAATATTTTAAAATGTTAACTGAAGAATTACGTTAAATACTAGTATTCTTGGGGTAGTGTAGAGTGGATGTCACAACAAAGAGTAGTAACTAATAATCAAGCCCACTGAAAGATCATTCAGATTATTCCCACAAAGCATATAATATGACAAAATCAAGATAATCATTTAAACAAAGAAAGCAAAACAAAACCAAAGGAATACAAAAGTCACCCTATAAGTAGAGAGGACATTGAACTAGGAATCAAGACACTGAATCTCACTCTGCCACTAACCAGCTGGGTAGTCTCTCCAGGTTGCAGTGCTTATCCATAAAATGAAAAGGCTGGATGAGATCATCGCTAAGGTCTCTTAAATACTCTGACAACTCTGACCTATTATAATAGAGAGGTCAGTATTTGTAACACAGGTTTTGCCTAGTTTGTTGAAGATATTTAGTAACTAGAAATACTGACAGGATCTTGTGAGGATAGCTTTGCATGGAAGTTCAAGTAAGTAAATTATACAAAGAAACATGAAGATAAAATTAAAACAAATCAGAATACTAGAAAGGGCCATTAATGGTATTTTATGAACATAAAACTGTCCCACCAATATCAAGGAGGATGACAGGGGCCCTTCAAACTCCTACTATTCTTGAATAGAGCTGGTGAACTGTATCTATCTTTCCACTTAGAAGTAACAGACCTACTCCTTTCTGATAACAAGAGCAACAGGATTGTCCATTTGAGTCAGGAGACAGAGAAGAAAGAACTCTGCCATTTTTTTCTACCTTTCTACTGACTATATCTATCCTTCATACTCCTGTGCATATCTTAATGAACGGACAAGTAAGCAGAATGCACCAATGATTATAGACAAGTCCAGAGGGGGGAAATGTGCTCAAATAACAAAGAAAATAGAACAGTGGTAGTATTTTAGCACAACCCATCTCTAGAGAAAACATGCTTCATTCAATTGAGCATGTAAGTTCATACCTGTTGTCTGTTGGAGTTCTAACAGAGCTTTGATTGTTGAAGTAGCTGATTGTGATTCACTGGATACATCCTGATAAATTATGGTGGGGCTAGTCTCCATTGCAATCTCATGTTCTGACCAATCCTGACGCCGGGAAGCAATTACATGAACTACAGGCTGGGAATCTGTTTTATATTAGTTAAAAAAAAAAAAACCCTATAAACAAAGTTTCTCTTAAAAAAAAAAAACAATTTGCTTTTTAAAAATCTTTGTATTTATTGTAAACTTCATGCTTTATCTCCCCAAGAAGATTTGTAAGCCCCCAGAGGGCAAATGTCTTTAATGTCTGTATTCATATAATCATTCATTCATTAACTGAACAAACTGGGCACCTATGTGCCAGAGTCTATATTTGGCATTGAGGATACAAAGGAGCTCACAGAATAATCAGAGGATTCTCAAGAAGCACACAATCTGGTTGGGGAGACAGACATGTAAAAAAGACAAGTTACAATTCAATGTGATAACTGCTGTAATAAATAGGTGTGTATTTGTGTAAGTGGGTATATATTTATGTAAGAACAAAATGCTATAGGAGTCTTATTTTCCCAAATGCAGCTGAAAATGTGCTCTGTATTACAACCTCAGCATTCAGTCAATACTTATTGGATGACTGATTTACTGAAAGAAAATCTTGTCCACTAATAACAGGACTGGATAGATAATCTAGAAGCAACCTGATATAATAAGACACATATAACATTTGGAATTCAAAGTCTGAAGTTACAGCCTCAACTCTATCAATTATTAGCAAGTTGGTTCCTTGGGTCTTAGTATCATTATTTAATTATGGCAACAATAAAATCACCTCTCTACCTCACAGAATTTCTGAAGATCTGAGGATATAAGGAAATCATATTTGTAAACTATGATGGGCAATAGAAATATTGCTGTGGTAGTGGTGGCCAGAAAGTCCTCGATTCTAAGACTTTTTGATAGTGTCAAATTAAATTATACCCTAATTCAAGGTTTATTATATTCATGCTAATCCGGTATGCATGTAAACACTAAATGTGTATCAAATCGAGCAACACATTATTTATGAGTTTGCCATTTACAGAATAAGCAGATTGAGCTAGACTATTTTTAAGTTTCTAAACTCCTTTGTCCAAAACACCACACAGAAAATTAGGCAGGATATATAAAGGCATGATCCCTACTCCCAAGCTTGGATTATAATGAAAGAGACATAAAATAAAGATACACATATAGCTTTGTATTTTGGGGTAAAATCAAATGATTAGGGCAAATAAGATGAATACATAAAGAAAAACTTTGAACTGGAATGGTCAGTGAAAGCATCACAGAATAATAAAAAGAATTCATGAAGTCCCCCAAAACAAGAATAAATGCAACCTAAGTTTGGCCTTCAATGAATATTAAATTTTTGAAAACCACAAAATTGTCCCAAAAGGTTGAGGCAGGGGAAACAACTCTTTAAAAAAAGAGAGAGATAAAAACAAAAATAAGCCAATACAGTAGGTCCTTGGGTTACATTGGAGATCCATTCCTATGGTGCGACGTAATGCAATTTTCACCCTAAGGTGGAACCTGCTACATAAGCACCTACGTCACTCACATGGAGCACCTACACAGCAGTAATGAAGTGAACAGTAAAAAAAATTTAAAAGAAAGATAATAATTCCTGACCTTTACTTGTGGTAAATAATAAAAAACATAAAGCACATATGTATGTAACATATGTTAAACTGATGGAACTTTTTTTTAATGAATAAATGGGAGATGGCGATGTAACCACAAAACGACGTACGTAACCCGAGGACTGCCTGTAGTCTTCCCAAAGAAAACAAAACCAGTATCAATAAACCTGGAGTTCTTAATTAACATTAATAAGTTATTATACACACACACACTGGGTAGGACCATAAGGCACATGAAGGACGTATAACGTCTATTAAACTTCCTCCAAAATCTAGAAAATTAAAGGATACTATCCTGGAATACCAAATGCTATGAAAAATTAACAATTTTTCTTTACTCATTCAAAGTAGATATATAGAACTTAAACTTAAGAGAATTATATTAGAGAACCATTCTTTTTATATAACCTAAGTTCTCAAATTTAAAAAATTTCATTGATGATATAATCAAATGATTAGGACGAGAGGATCTATAGGCAAAGAATGACTTGGTAACTCCACTCTATATAGATCTATTATCTAGAAGAAAGCAAGGACTGTATTTGTAGACGGATATGGTAGAGACTAGAAAAGGAACACAAATTTCCGCATGGGAACACCTATCAGAGACACCACAAATAACATCATCCCACAGAGACTAGGGAGATTGCTCACTCTCTGCCCATACTCAGAAAGAGTAGCTGACCATCACAAAGTATTACTAAAACAACCCCAACATCTATGACACAGAATGAGAGTGAACCTAGATGTGAAAACCATTTCTTGAGTGATTTTCCTCTCTACCTTTGGCTTATGCTTAGTCTGGATAAATCTACTGCCTATCAAACCTGATGCTGGGATAGGAAAGTAATGACTGAGGTACCAGGAGTCTAATCTCATAGTACCATTTGATTATGTGATGTGCATCCATCTTGTAGATTTTTTTGAAAGTTTAATGGAAATTATGCAATCCTGGTGGTGTATATATTCTACCCAGTGTTGTTTTTTGAAGGGAGGAATACAGTTTTCAAATGGTAATTAAAAATTCCAGATCTATTGTATGTTGATTTTGTTTTCTTTGGGAAGGCTATTTTTTTTTAATGACCCTATCTCTCTTAAACATGGTGGCCTGCTAACCCTCAAATATCTTTCCCAACAAGTTACTTAGCAAGTATTTATTATATACCTACCACATGTTGGGTACTAGAGATACACACTGTATCCAACCAAAGGCAGAGTCAGGCATCTCTATGAAAGAATGTCTCTTATGTCTTTACTATAAAATGCCTATATCACATTTTCATAACATCCTAAGACCTGTAAACTAGACAAGATCTAAAAGTTGGTTTAATGCTCTCAGCAATCCTATGCTATAATCTTCACAAAGTACCACCACCAGTCCAGGAACTCCGCCACCAGAGAACTCACTACTTTCCAAAAACAGTTTCCTTCCCAACTCTGCACAATTATGACAATTAGAAAATTTCCTTTTATGGAGTGGAAGCAGGTTTTCCTGTTATTTCTCCCCAATGATTCTAGTTTCCATCCACGTACCTACAAAGACCAATTCTTTTTCCTTTTCCTCAAGATAACTGATGACATTTCCCATGCTCCCCCAGCCCAACTCAATCTTCATCTTCTCTTCTCCACGATAAATCGTTTGTCTTCACTAACCATTCCTCATATAAAAAATGATTCCCAATGCCTTACCCAACTGAACTATCTCTTCTAAACTAAACTCAAGATGTCTACATCCATTCTATGATGTAACATGTACCTTCCCTCTGAAGTATTGTCATAAAGCCTAAGGCCTTCATAGTATTTAATTATCTAGACAGCATAGCCCAAAATGTTCCAGAGAACATTCATTTCTCAAGATGTTCTGCAAAAAAAGGGTCCCACGGTCAAAAAAGTTGGGGAGCATTTTACATTACGTACTGCACTCATCATATTAGCACATAACAGCTCTAAAAAGTTATGTGTTAAGTACGCTTTGCTTAACTTTGATTTATTCTTCACCTTTACCAAGACTGCCCAAATCATGAAGCTTCTGGAAGAATCATCCTAGAAACCAAGATGTGGCCTACTTAAAACAATGTCTTGACAGGATGAAATTTTGTATTTGCCTCATGCCTTGTTCTATCATAAATCCCTACTCTTGGTTTTGTCCCCTTATTCTCTCCATTTTACTTCACATAAACTTATATTAAAACTTTTTGGAAATACACAGAATATAAGTAACCTTTAATATTTTTTCTTTTAAGAAAATCTGGAACCCCACATAAGTCTAGCCTATTCCTAAGTAAGAAAGGGGGAAAAAAGATACAATTAGAAAGAAAAGGTTAGGAGCTGTGGAAAGCATATGATACAATCTTCAGTAAGTGACCTAGGCAAATAAGGTTTGATCCCTTAGTATTGGTCATCTAATTATCAAATAAGATCTGAAAATACTCCACTTAAAAGCCTCACCTGCAAGGTTAGAAGGAACCCAAGAAAGGAAACAATATTTTGGAATCAGGCAACAAAATGAGTTTATGCCCTGGCCGGTGTGCTCAGTGGTTAGAGCACTGATCTGTGCACCACAGGGTCAGTCACTGGCTCAATTCCCAGTCAAGGGCATGTACCTGGGTTGTAGGTTCAATCCCTGGCCTGGTAGCGTGAGTGTGAGAGGCAACTGATTGATGTGTCTCTCTCACGTTGTTTCTCTCTCTCTCAACCCCTCCCGCTTCCACTCTCTCTAAAAAAATCTATTAATGGAAAAATTATCCTTGGGTGAGGATTAACAACAACAAAAAAGAGTTTATAAGGCTGAAGCTTAACACTGTTGTTTTACTGTTTGTTCATTCAGTGAAACTTTTATTGAGTGTTTACTTAGTGTTAGTTAACCTATTTTCTAATTATTGCCTATACAGAGATAAATATGACCTTTAAGAAGCTGGTAGCCTTGTGGTAAATAATCATTATAAATAAACGAAAAGTACAAAATAAAATGATCAATGATAAAATAGCTGGTAGTACAAAGCAATTCTGGAAGCATAGTGTAGAAGGAATGATGAAGCCTCCAGAGTGAACTAAAAAAGTGGTATAGCAAGGTGAAGATGAAGGCCATTATTCTAGCCTTTGAAGAGATAATTTAAGAGTAAGGTATAAGGACAATACTTTTCCTCTTTGGGGGTGGGAGATAATGAGAAAAGTTAAAAACTATTAAGTAGAACAAAAAATTTCCCTGGCATAAGAAATATCCTTATTTCCAGAACTTATGTAAGAAAAATCATCAGAAAAATATCTGAAATCAAAAAAAGGTTGATTTTTACAGTGGAATGCCAACTATCAATATACAAATAATGGATTTTAGAAAATCATCAATGGATGCTAAAACTAGTAGATAAATGTTTAACGAGGAACACGTTATTTATATAGTTTCAAAGTATCTCCTCACAAATTAATATAAATCTCAAAGAAAAATATGGTAACTTCACAATGTAAAAAAAATGGGGAGGACAGCCCCTTAGCCAACTGATCAACATTAAATTAACATCAATATAGGGACAAACTAACATCATGTGCCTACTAATGAGATAAAACTAAGGTCACAATATCGTATCTGTGGAATTCTTGCTGAATTTAATCAAGAGGAAATATCAGACAAAACAACTGAAGAATATTCTACAAAGTAACTGATCTATACTCTTCAAAAATGTCAAGGTCAGGAAACACAAAGAAAGGCTGAAGGATTACGCTAAACTTAAATGAAGAGCCATGACAATTAAATGCAATGCATAGTCTTAAATTACACTGTGGAGTGAAGAAAAAAGTATGAAGAATATTATTAGACACTAGAGGCCCAGTGCACGAAATTCATGCACATGAAATGGGGGATGTCCCTCAGCCCAGCCTGCACCCTCTCCAATCTGGGACTCCTCAAGGGATGTCTGGTAGGATCGGGCCTAAATGGGCAGTCGGACATCCTTCTCACAATCCAGGACTGCTGGCTCCAAACTGCTCACCTGCCTGCCTGCCTGATCACCCCCTAACCACTACCCTGCCAGCCTAATTGATGTCTAACTGTTCCCCTGCCAGCCTGTTTGCCCCAAACTTCCCTCCTCTGCCGGCCTGCTCACCCCTACTGCCCTCCCCTGCAGGCTTGATCGCCCCCAACTGCATTCTCTTGCAGGCCTGGTCCCTTCCAACTGCTCTCCCCTGTTGGCCTGATTGCTCACAACTGCCCTCCCTTGCAGGGCCTGGAACCTCCCAATGGCCCTCCCTGCTGGCCATCTTGTGGTGGCTACCTTGTGTCCACATGGGGGCAGGATCTTTGACCACATGGGGGCAGCCCTCTCGTGTGTTGGAGTGATGGTCAATCTGCAAATTACCATTTTATTAGATAGGATAGAGGCCTAGTGCATGGGTGGGGGCCAGCTGGTTTGCCCTGAAGAGTCTCCCAGATCAAGGTGGGGGTTCCCTTGGGGTGTGGGGCGGCCTGGGCGAGGGGCCTATTGTAGTTTGCAGGCTGGCCACGCCCCCCAGCGACCCAAGTGGAAGCCCTGGGATCTGGGATTAATTTATGTTCTACAATTGAAACTTTGTAGCCTGGAGTGGAGCCAAGCTTTCTGCTCGCTCTGTGGAGACAGCCATTTCTGTTTGGGTTTATTTAAATTTTATAATTGAAACTTTGTACCATTAGAGCTACAGAAGCTTTGCTTCCTCCATTGCCGGGGACAACCCTAGCCTCTAGCTCCATGGCTGCCGCCATTTCTGTTGGGATACATCTTCTATAATTGAAACTTTGTAGCATTGAGTGGAGGCCTAGGCCGTCAACAGAAGGTGGAAAGCTTGGCTTCCTCAATTGCTGGGGAAACCCAAGCCACCCTCCTGCTCTTAGTGGCTACAGCCATCTTGGTTGGGGTTTATTTGCATAATTTGCTCCTGATTGGCTGATGGGCGTGGCTTGATCAAAGGTCAATTTGCATACTACTCTTTTATTAGATACTAGGGGCCCGGTGCACGAAATTTGTGCACTGGGGGTGGGTGGTCCCTCAACCAAACCTGCTCCCTCTCACATACTGGGAGCCCTCAGGGGATGTCCAACTGATGGCTCACCCTCAGCCTGCCCAAGCCTCTGGCAAGGCTTTAGGCCTTGGGCACCCAGCCATCACCCTGCTCAGCTCAGCCCCAGCTGCATGTGACCACCCGGCCCTGGGGACTGGGCGCTCACCACCACTTCTGCTCACAGTGCCCGGGGGCTGGGTGTTCACTGCCACTGCCGTTTTATCTCCACCCCCAGGCCCAGTGCTCATGCCACTTGGCCCCACCCCCGCTCCTGATTGGCTGTAGCATAGCCAATCAGGAGCGAAGGTACAGTCAAATTTGCATGTTTCGCTTTTATTATATAGGATGATGATGATGATGATTTGATTGGATTATAGAATCATAGCATTAAATTTCTTGATTTTGATAACTGTATTTTAGTTATGAATAGACTAACCCTTAAGAAATATGAACCTACAAATGTAAGTATTTAGGGGGTAAAGGATATCTACAACTTGTTCTCAAATGGCGGGTAGAGGGGTTTAGTTAGAGAATCAACAACAAAGCTAATAGGCAAAATATAAACTAATGGTGAATTTAGATAAAGAGTATACACAGGAGTTCTTTTTATTCTTCCTGCTATTTTCTCCTGTCTTAAATTACATTAAAAGAAAATGTTGCCATTTGGGGGGTAAGGAACTGGCGCTAAAAACCACAAAAGCAACATAAAATAAAAATGGACTTTAAGTAGTGCTTAGATTCCTAGCAGTTATGACACTCAAATACTCTGAAAAGCTGCACAATTTTAGACTGACTCAAACCTTTATCTCTTTCTCTTTAAATCACAGCATATATATTCCCAAAACCATGTCTTTGTGAGAATGTACTAAAGAGAAGATGGGTAAATGTAGATTATAAAAACTGGCTTCATATTCAATTACATTAGATATGCTTAGTCTGAACTATAAAATATGTCTGCATTACAGAATATTTTTAAAAAATACAAAATGACAGAAAACTAATAAATAAAAAGATGTTGTTTATATTATAAGAGATCAAAGAGTAGAAAACCTTTTACTTAATCACTTCTATAAATAGCCAAACACTTCCACCATTTTTAGAATGACAACTGAAGACTCACTAATGAAGTAACATGTTTGGGAAGTACTGATTGATTTAGGGCTCCCTTAGAAAAAGAAGAGCCAGACCCCAGCAGCAAGCTAACCTACCAGTTGGAGCATCTGCCCCCTGTCGAGCAGCTGATCGAAAAAGGTCGACCAACAGGCCAGACACTTAGCACGTTGCACTTTTATTATATAGGAAATATATGTGTGTGTGTGTGTGTGTGTGTGTGTATACACACATCTACTATTCGTGCCCCCCTTTTAGCACCAATGCATAAATATTTTACATTATTTTATAAAATGAGTGACATATTGTTCATTTGTTAAAATCAACTTTTTTTATTTACTTTGAATTGATAAGTTTTCAAAGACCATTTCAAATGCTACTTCCTTCATGAGGCTTTCTCATTTGCTCCTCACTGGAGTGTGAACTTTCAGCACTTGGTATTTTTGTTAGTAATAACATTCTGTTGCTAATAAAATTCTCATACTGAAGTTGTACATGTAATTTTTTTAATCCCCTACTCAAGAGTTTAAGCTCCTAACAAGCAAGAACTATATTTTACTCAGCCTTTGTAGGGTCTAGCATAATGTTTAGTACATAGTATACCTGTGGTCGGCAAACTGCGGTTCAAGAGCCACATACAGCTCCTTGGCCCCTTGAGTGTGGCTCTTCCGCAAAATACCACGGCCTGGGTGAGTTTATTTTGAAGAAGTGGCGTTAGAAGAAGTTTAAATTTAAAAAATTTGCCTCTCAAAAGAAATTCCAGTCGTTGTACTATTGATATTTGGCTCTGTTGACTAATGAGTTTGCCGACCACTGGTATAAACTAACAAATAATTTAAAAATTGAATTATTAAATAATTAGCAATCTGAACTATGTAAGACTAACTTGGGATGACTCTACTTGAAGAGTTAAAAAATAAAGTGTCTGGCACAACATGAAGAGTCTGTATTAGGAAAGTGCTAACAAAGCACTCCAGAAAGGATAATGGGAAGGCAGGGACAGAAATAGAGTGGCTAAGAATGACCGAGGGAATATAAACCACTTTGCTTAGATGCATCAGAGTGCATAAGCATGGGCATAACATACTATCTGACAATAAGAGTGATTTAAGGTAACTGAGTATTAGATTTGTAGAAGGTCTCAAAGATTATGATCATGATTTAATTTCAAATGACTTCCTAGAAAATAATTAAAATAGCACTGAAAATAAAAAGCTTCCCTACTATGAATTATGGCTTCCTAGCCCCTTCCTTATAATTAGAAGAGTTATATAATTATTATCTAAACTGGGATACCTTTGAGAGTGAAAGGGAATGCTATTAATAATAACGCTAGAACAGACATAAACGAGGACTTGTCCCATGCCAACTGCAGTGCATGATAACCTACTTTCAGCCCACTTGTAGCCTACCTCTGGCCACCTTGACTCTTTCTCAAGATTCGGCAACAACCATTTTAAAAGGTATATTCACTTTCTTGCATACATCTACCTACCCAACAAAAACAGGAGGAATCATAGTTCTAAGCAGTTTGATAATACCTACCTACCAAAATCATTAAGTTTACCAATTATTTGATGAACATATGCCATGCAATAAAGAATGGTAGGCCTTACCAAAAACAAAACTTCAGCTCACTAATTACATATTAAACAAAAGAAAATAAAATCAAAAGAAGTGACAAACCAAAGCATATTTATTTATTTAAAATTTCTAGATGCAACTATTTTGGAAGTAGGGCACTACTGTCAGCAGCAATTATATAAAATGAATCTTACCTTGGGAACTTTGGGAGGACTCGGTAGAAGAGGAACTATCTGTATAACTTTGTGGTTCTTCTTTTCCCTCCTGAATAGAAGAATTACTGGCCTCTGCCACCCTGGATGCTTGCTGTAATGTTTCTGTGACCAGCTGCCTTGTTTGTTCACTAACAACTGTGGCTTGAAACGTTACTGGTTTAGGTTTAATAAGAACCTAGAAGAAAAGCAGAAATATACCAAGTTCAAATTTTAGAACATTATTTAAAGTGTTAATCTTTTATGTCATGAACAATAATATTTCCTTGGTGTACTAAACAACATTCTGTACATTTACTATGTTTTGGGCCAACATAGTTTATCAAAGACTAATTCAATCTATGAGCAAATTATAGTCAAGCTACATAAAACATTTTAAGTAGTACATACCATATTATTTTAGCCATGATTCTGACAAGAGCATCTACCTCTTTTTATCCTTGCCTATGATGTGTCCAGTAGTCATTTTGCAATCTAGACCAGTGGTGGGCAAACTGCGGCTCTCGAGCTGCGGTTTGACACACTGTTGACTAATGAGTTTGCCAACCACTGGGATAGGGACTTAATCACAAGGAACAACAACAGCCTGTAATTATTGGAATCGAGAGTCTAGGTCAGTGGTCAGCAAACTCATTAGTCAACAGAGCGGCAAACCGCAGCTTGCAAGCCGCAATTTGCCAACCGCTGATTTGGGCTATATAATAGAAACGAGTCACATGAAAAATGTAAGAAGCCTAGATTCCCAGTGGAATTTTTGTGTCACAATAACAATTCCAGATTTCACCAGTTTGAACATTAATTAACATCCTATCTAATAAAAGAGTGATTTGCAGATTGACCATCACTGCAACACACAAGAGGGCTGCCTCCATGTGGACACAAGATGGCCAGCAGGGGAGAGCCGTTGGAGGTTTCAGGCCCTGCAAGGGAGGGCAGTTGTGGATGATCAGGCCAGCAGGGGAGGGCAATTGGGAGGGACCAGGCATGCAAGGGAGGGCAGTTGGGGGCAATCAAGCCTGCAGGGTAGGGCAGTTAGGGGTGAGCAGGCTGGCAGAGGAGGGAAGTTTGTGGCAAACAGGCTGGCAGGGGAACAGTTAGACATCAATTAGGCTGGCAGGGTAGTGGTTAGGGGGTGATCAGGCTGGCAGGCAGAAGCAGTTAGGGGCAATCAGGGAGGCAGCAGGTGAGCAGTTTGGAGCTAGCAGTCCTGGATTGTGAGAAGGATGTCCAATTGCCCGTTTAGGCCTGATCAGATCAGGCCTAGAAGGGCAGTCGGACATACCTCGAGGGGTCTCAAATTGGAAAGGGTGCAGGCTGGGCTAAGGGACATCCCTCCACACCCCAACCCCCGGGCACGAATTTCGTGCACCGCGCCTCTAGTAGTAAAAATAAAACCCTAATTTGTTTAAGTCACTGTTCTTTCATTTTCTATCATTAGTAACCAAATGAAATTCCTGACACATATATACAAAGTAAATTTGCTTGGGACTGAAACCATTTTTGAAGAAATTCCCAGAGGAACAATGATGTAAGTCAACTATTAGAAGCAATATGTAACATGTGGTAGATCAAGTCTTGGCAAAGGTGAAAAACATAGATTCCAAAGTAAGTGAAATGAAGAAAGATTTTTTAAAAAATATATTTTATTGATTTTTCACAGAGAGGAAGAGAGAGGGATAGAAAGTCAGAAACATCGATGAGAGAGAAACATCGATCAGCTGCCTCTTGCACACCCCCTGCTGGGATGTGCCCGCAGCCAGGGTATATGCCCTTGACCGGAATCGAACCCGGGACCCTTCAGTCTGCAGGCCGACACTCCATGCGCTGAGCCAAACCGGCTTCGGCATGAAGAAAGATTTTTAAAGTGAACCATTTCATTTTAAAATTTTGACTCTAGGAGTTGACTTCAGTTCAGTACATGGAATAATGTTAACTCACCACATTTATTTTTTATTTCTCCCATATATAAGATTTCAAACCTTTTCAGAGTCTATTAAGTCACCCATTTCTAAGTATTCAAGAATAAAAACATAATACAACTTACATAATGGAACAAATCATTAAACTTACTTGTTTAACTAAATAGTAAACTATTTAGCTATAATTCTGAGGAATCATTCTAAACTCAATTATTTTATAAATAAAAAATTACTACTTTTTACAAAAATTCTAGAAAAGCATTTCTCAACCAAAGCTACCTTGCTTCCTTTGATATTCTCAGACATCATGTAACATACATAGCAGCCCACCAACTAAGATTAATTCCTGAGCCTCAATTTCCCAAGCAAATTTCCAGAAAAGTTTCCTTAGTAGTAGAAAAATTGAACAGATCTCTACCTAATCTATTATTTAAGTTTCAAGTAAAGCAAATTTTTAAGTAAAGTGCTTTCAAAGGCCATATTAGCTTATATAAAGTAAATAATTTTCTCTGAGAGATGCTAAATAACTACCATTCTTCCTCAACAATATACTCCTCAAATAACAATATACAACTTCAACAAATTTTATTCCAAGGGGATTCTTTTTATTTGTTTTTTGTTTTTTTATTGATTAAGGTATTACATATGTGTCCTCATCACCCATTGCCCCTTCCCATCCCCTTCTCCCCCCGTCACCACTTATGCCCTCACCCCCCTGGTGTCCATGTCCATTGATTAGGCTTATATGCGTGCATCCAAGGGGAATCTTTTCTCCAATCTTTGCTCATAATAAGACACAAATATTTAGATATTTTTAAAAAGTATGAGGAGTGAAACAAAGGGTTTGAAAACAGAGGATAAAGTATACACATGTAGTCATAACTTTTAATAACTTTTTTTAAATACTAGTGATCTTTTCATTCAAATTTCTACTTTGGAATTTTAGGAATTTAAAATACACCTGAGCCAAGAAAAATCACCATTATCTTAGAGCATACCTGTGTTTTCCCTTGCTGCCCATAAACAATTTTTGTTGGGATGATTTTAGCTGCTGGTTGCACTGTGGAACCTATTCCTTTTGGTTGTGTTACAATCATTTTGGTGATGGGTCTCGTAGCAGTGATGATAGCTGGCTTTGCTCCTGTTGGCACTGTCTGAATAGTCTTTTCTCCCTAAATTGAAGTTAGTAACATATGAGATTTATAAGCATTTAAGTGATAAAAACTGAACTTTTACTGAAAAATCACAGAAAAGATTTTATCAGGATGATGGAAAAAAAAACTATAAATTGTGTAACAAAGTATAATATTTCAAGGTGATCAAAAATCCTAGACTTAGTAGAAATAATCTTAGAAGTCATCTGACAAACTTTCTATTCAAAAAAGGCATTAGTTATTTCCTGGTGAGTAAATTAAAAGAATTACTAAATAAGAATACCTATTATACTGCCTCATTCATAGACTACATATGTTTGAAGTCAGAAAATTATAGAAATACTAGAGGCCTGGTGCACGGGATTCGTGCACTGGTGGGGGATGTGGCCTGTGCAGATCAACCTGCTGTGGGAGCACTGCTGATCCTGGTCAGCCAGGTGGCTATGGACCCGCCCTCTGAGCGGCTACTCCCACTGTGATCAGCCAAGCGGTGCTCCCACTCTGGCTGGCAGTGTACTGACCACTAGGGGGCAGCTCCTGCATTGAGTGTCTGCCCCCTAGTGGTCAATGTGTGTCATAGCGACTGGTCGATTGGTTGCTCTACCATTCAGTCGCTGGGCTTTTATTATATAGGATACAGAAATGTTAACAATGATAGAATTGGAATTATACATCTTACCCCACCCCATATTCATCTTTATTTTCTAATTTATCTAAAATGAATATGTAATAAAATTACTGTGCATTATACCAATAGCTAAAGGCACAGATATAAAATAAACTCCTTAAGTCCCCAAATATAAATTACAAGGATAAATAGCATAATGTCTATGTGAAAAAGCATGGGCAAGAGATTAAACCAGCAAAGATTTAACATTCTTTCTGAGGCCATATGGGAAAACACACAGGAAAAACTTAAGGCATTTCCCATGTTTTATTACGAGTATGTTACTAATATCACTTTAGTTTATTGTCTAGATAGCATAAGCCCATTAATTTTTCACCATTTCCTACATTTTTATCTGCTTTATTCTTAAGTCCCATTTCCAGTAATTTATTAGATCAATACTAAACTTACCTAAATCTAATTCAAATACAGTGATTTTACTAAATTAGTAAAATTTTAAAAATTAAAATCCATAAATACAAAGAAAAGGACCAGAATTTTTTCACCTTATCAGTTTTTCTTAATTTTTAGTCATTAAATGTAACTGTCTAACCTTAACAGCAAGGTTACAAAGCACCCAGGTGAGCTGGCAAAAAAGTAATCACTATGAACTTAAGAGCCAAAATTATTACACAAATCACAAGATTAACTATCTGCTAAAGGACACATGAAAGGTCTGCCAATTGTACACTTACTTATTTTCACACACACATATCCTTCACAGCTGCATTCTCTGAAAAGAGCTCTAGTTAATTTGCCAAAGAACTGCTAGTTTATAAGTGGGCATGCCTATCTAAATAGCTTGATAGCCCTTGTCCAAGTATAATGACCCATTCTAAGACAATTCAAAACCAACTAGCAGGCTATTTTTTAAAAAAGCTTTTCTGGGGTGTGTGTGAACATGCACAGGAAAGCAAGTGGTTAAATACAGGTGCGTGTGCATATGTGGTCAAGAGGATTGGTCTTACACTCTTTTCTTCTTGTAACTGTCATGCTTTTTGCCTACTATAATATATATCTAGCAACTAAATTCACAAATAACTCTTATATCTACATGACCACAGGACCTACATTACATGGTAACCTCTCTTATATATCAAGTTCTATGAAATTATAAAAGGGTTCTGAAAATCTAAATTCTAACTGTGGCTTTACTTTTGGCTTACTATGTGAACTCAGGCTAGGAATAATCTATGTATTCCCACCTGATGAAAAACTCTAATGCTGGACTCCTATCAACACTGTGAAGGCTGTGATGCCTAGGAAGTTAATAGAGACCTATTATAATGAAGTAGAGCATTCTTTTTCAAGCAAAGTAGGGACATTACCAAGCTTAAACAGTTAAGTACTAAGAGTAATAACAATAAAGAACAAAACAAAGCAACAACCCCCCCCCCCACACTTATTGAGGACTTCCTTTGTGCAAGGCACTGTTCTAAGCACTTTCAAAACAGCTACCAGTTAAGTAGAGATGGTAGAGATGATCATCCCCAACATACAGATGAGGAAATTAAGGATGAGAAAAGCTGAATAAATTAGCCAAGGTCAAACAACATGACACTGAGAGACCCAAGGTTTATCTAACTCCAAACCTCTTAACCAATGCCTATATAAATAAATAAAATTATAACTGAATCTGTTAAATTTTTTTATTAGCTCCAAGGTAAAAATGAAAGTAACAAATCCCTGTCAATTAATTTAGTCTTAATCCCAAATATTTCTCTTTTCCCAGCCTAGGCCAAATACTAGGTCGCTCTCTACTAGCCACATGCAGGAATAAAATATCCTCTAACAGATGTCCCCCAGTAGTTAAGCCAGTGGAATCCTCTCTCAGGATCAAGCTAAGTATCTAAATCATGGTCATAAGCAACCTGGCTATAAGCAACATGTTTTAGAAATTACTGTGAAAAATGGCATCAGTATATGGTGTTTTAACAGTTATTACATCATAGTAGTGGTAAATCAAGCCATTCTGGCCATTGTGGGGTTCTGAAGTTCTTAAGCAAATATTTGTATAGCTGGTCTTTCAAGTCCTCAGTGTATTGCTGAGTCTGCAATTCAAGCTCTTACTTACTCCAGCATTTAGCAATGTTGTGACAACATTTTTGCCCGGAAGGCCTTGAATGGTCGTTCCTTTTCCTGTAGTCTTTTGCACAACAATCACATTGGGCTTGGAAGTCATTGGGATTGTAGTGATTTTGGTAGTCGTTCCTTAGAGAAGGGGGGAGAAAAGGAGGCCTGAGTTAAGAACTAGTGATATTTAACTATTATGTTGTACATAATTAATACATGTAATCAACATCATCCTAAGATGACATGAAGGCTATCATGAGGATGAAAATGAAGGCTTGGAATAAATTATAAATTGTCCTAGAAAGAATATTAAGAATTGACTGTTAATAGCAGACATCTTTTTGGAATCTGAGGACCTACATACCAAACTCAGAACCTAAATATATCACTATCAGTTTCTCCATCAATAAAAATTCCTCTCCCAACTAGCTAACTGAAACAAATCAGAATCTCTATTCCATGATATGTATTTTCCCCAAACATAGTATCATATATCTATGTAAGTAGTGTGATGGAAAAACTCATCAAAAACAACATAAAAAAGAGGTAGTTAAATGCTCATCAAAATTCACATAACACTAGACTCTAGAGAAAACTTATGGGGAAAAAGTCATGTGTTTTTATGTGATCAAAAAAGACAAACTAAATACTGACTTACAGACTAAGCCACAAGTTAAACATGTGCTCTTAAAATCCGCAGCACTGTAAAGTGAGAATGAAACTCTGATTTTTTATTTTTATATACATAAAATTGTATTTCCATCTATTAAGATCTACTTAGTAGAGCTATATCTACTGACCCAAATATCGTATTATCTTGCCTTTGTTATGCCCAGATTTCATGATCCCCAAAGACCACCAGGGACCCGAAACGGCTGCAATAACATAGAACCTTTCCTTTATTCAAACCCGGGTTTGGCCCTCAGCCTCTATCTGGCACAGCAGCGAGATGAGAGAGCGAGCCCAGCAAGAACAATAGATTATAAAGGGTTGGTCATTTGGGTGGTCTTAGGGAAGTGACGTGGGTTACAGAGATAGCCTTATTAGGTCAGGGTTTTTCAGCGGGGGTCTCACAGCACTAGGATCAGGAAGTGACCTGTGCTTTGGTTATGCCTTATTAGGACCTAAGCCATGTCATTGGTCCGCTCAGGCAGTGGTTGGGAGAGTTAGGACATTCCTGGCACCCTTGTGGCCACTCCCAGCAGGGGGGGAAGGGGAATTAGGCTGACCAGCCCTGCGAGATGGAGGATAGGCTCTGCCTTGTCCTTTTACCTTCTCCCCACATCTACTTCTCTCCTTACCTATGAAGTCTATCTACCTATCAAATTTGTACCCTATATTCTTCTAATTGTCCAAGTTGGAAATCCTGATGCTAATCTTTGATTCATGCCTTGTCTTCACTCTGACAAAAATGAAAGTTCCTTGAGGTCCACACTGTATCTTTACACATCACTGATTCCTCAATGCTTAGCACAGTGTACGGCAATCACTCAACAATGAGTACGTGAATGAACTCCATTTGTCACCAACATCTGTCTTCTTTCAAAATATTATCAATATCAGTTCAATAGACAACCCTCATCTATTCTGGCTTCCCATTATTTTCTCCCTTTTTCAACTTTCTCTATTACACTAATAGTTCTGATGGTACCTGTAGCAAATACCCTAAAAAAACAAACAAATAAAAAAACCCACCTAATTTCATCATGCCAAGAACCCAGAACAAGTGAAATTGGTTAAAACCTTCCTAAACCCTCTTGTATTTAGTTCCAACTTCCCATTTTGATTTTCAAATTCCTATATGATTTGCCCTTAATCTACCAATTTGATCTCATTTGTTCTGTGAGAAGAAACAAGTAATCTTTTCAGTCAAAGGGAGTTTAAGGCAGCCAACATTTTGGCCTGTGACTTGCAGCTCCCATGGGGGCTGCCATTTTAAAACAGCAAAGGTCAACTCCTCCCTTTCTCCTCCAGCCAATTGTGCAAGACTGTAAGCCTAAGCTCCTCCAATCAAGAGTGAGGGATAGATCACGTGGTCAGGAATAAAAACCAAGTGACCACCACTCAGTGTACATGCTGCCAGGCTCTGTTGGTACTCACTCCTCTGCAGAAGTATGTGCCTTCCTGCTGGCTCCCAAGGGTGCTTTGTATTCTATCAGGAGCCCTGATTTTGGGGACTTGCCTTATTTCTAACAGTTCCTACTCCACGATACACACCATAATTCTAGACTAACATGTAACTTCTTGACTATGGCTTCCTATTACCTACACACAAAGCCAAACTCCTATGCTTAGCTTTCCAGGTTCCACCAGACTTTAATTTTCAGGATTACCTAGTATATACCTCTCCTTCAGTGTTGGTTTCCACGTGGGTCCTTGAGCCTAGCAGTCCCAATGCAACTTTTGCACCTGTGATTTCCTTTGCCTATGAAAACAGGCAAGCCATATTTTTCTTCCATGACTAAGCAAAGGACAGGTACTCATAAAAATATAATGGATTAATATATTCTCAAGGAGAAAAATTAAACAATTTTTTTCTACTGAAAACCTTAGCATTTTGTACAAAAGATTTAGAAATAAAAATGTACTAAGAATAAGAATATTCTAGTTATATGTCAATTTTTTATAATCTTGCTACAATATCTTTGTAATATACTTGCCATCATCTAGTATCTCATCAGCCCAAGGTAACACTCAGGTTACCAAAAAAAGCACTTTTGTTTATGCACCCCCAGGTTCACAAACGTTTCTTCCGTTATCTGTAGTTTCTAAACAGTAAGCTACGAGCCACAAAAACTAGGCTGCCCATTATTCACTTATATCAACTTTAATTCTTAATTAACTCGAGTCTCTCATGTTACTGATTATGATGCCTCTCCTTTGGCAATACAGCCTCACCTAATTTTGGCTAAGAAAAACCTTTTAGAAAGTAAGCATTAAAAGCTATCTCAAGGAAATATAAACAAAGGTTTAACTACACCAAAATACAAAGACCACCAGCTTAACAAATGTGGAGGAGGCATAGCATAAGGCAAAGCAAGCACAGCATTATATTGAAACTAGTGCTGTGGCACATAGATTCGTGCACATTGAAAAGAAATTAATTAGAAGGTGGCCAGTGGGGCAGGACCGGGCAAGACGGGGCCAGAAACGCCCTGGAGCCAACTTCCCAAGGTCCCTCCTCAGTCTGCCATACCTGAAGCAATGCCACAGCTCAAAGGGGTGTCTGCAGAGTGAGCAGGGTCCCTCTGGCAGGTGGGGTCCCTCAGCCTGGCCTGTGGACATTCAGCTCTCTGACATCCCCAAGGGATCCTAGATTGTGAGAGGGTGGCTCTCGGGTAACACACCCTGGAATCGGGCTCCTTCCTCTCTGATTCCGGGATGCATCACCCGAGAACCACTGCTGCCAAGTCACCGCAGCTCAGCAGCTCCTGCATTGAGTGTCTGCTCTGGTGATCAGTGCACATCAGAGCTACCAGTTGGATGGTCACTTAGCCTTAATAGATATAGAAAGGATACAATTTATAATTGATTAGAATGATCAAATAATAAAACTAAAATTCCAGTGAGCATGTTGCTATATCTCAGGTGATACCTATGTTATATTGAAGAAAGCAGTACTACTTGTTTTCTTAAAAGATCTTCCTCTATGCTTTCATAGAATTCAGTCTATATAGTTTTCATGTTACAACGAAGTATACAAGCTTAGCATTCTTTAGGGCAGAGAATGCACCTCATGTACATCCCTATGTATCACAGCACCCCACCCAGCATCTGGCTCATGGTATATCACAGAACCCATTTATATATACAGTCTTTACTTATAATGAGTCAAGATATAATGGATGCAAATAACTGAATCACATTTGGATCATAGGCTATGACACTGATGCATTCTAGGGATTCTTATTTAACAATAAAAGAATTATGGTAGGGCCCTGACTGGTTTGGCATAGTGGATAGAGTGTCGGCCTACGGATTGAGAGGTCCTGGGTTCAATTCAGGTCAAGGGCATGTATCTTGGTTGTGGGCACATCCCCAGTAGGAAGTGTGCAGGAGGCAGCTGCTTGATGTTTCTGACTCGCTATCCCTCTCCTTTCCTCCCTGTAAAAAAATCAATAAAATATATATTTTTAAAAAGAATTATGGTAGGTAGGCTTAAAAAACACAAATTTTACTATTTTTTACTATATACTATCAACCCAGATTTTACTATGCAGATTCTTTTTTCTCCAGGGTCTACAATTAATTTTATTTAGTATCTAAACAAATATACTTCTCAATCCCTTCACCTTTTTCACCCCATCTCCTAATTTCCCTTCCCTCTGGTAACCATCAGTCTGTTCTGTATATCTGTGAGTCTGTTTCTGTTTTGTTTATATACTGTTCTTTAGATTCCACATATAAGTGAAAACATATGGTATTTGTCTTTCTGTGACTGACTTATTTCATTTAGTGTAATACCCTGTAGGTTCATCCATGCTGTCACAAATAGTAAGATTTCATTCTTGTTTATGGTCAAGTATACTCCACTATGTACATGTACCAAAGCTTTTGTTAAATCACAGATTCTTAGGTCATCCTAACAATCTTGGTCTCCTAGGTAATACTTTGTTTTTGATTTTTCAATCACAGTTTACATTCAATACCATTCTGAGCCAGTTCCAGATGTACCACAAAGTGGCCAGAAAAACCACACTCTAAGAATGGTTCCCCACTGCCCCAAGTACCCACCTGGCCCCATACCCAGTTGTCTCAACATTATTAACTATAATGTCTTCGGTAATGTTTTAGGTTATTTTGCTCAAATATAAGTAAATTAATAAATGAATTAAAAAGAATATATTCCCTGGCCAGGTGGCTCAGTTGATTGGAGCACTGTTCCATGCACCAAAAGGTTGCAGGTTCAATTCCCAGTCAGGGCACATACTTAGATTATGGGTTCAGTCCCCTATGGGGGTTAGGGGCGGTATATGGGAGGCAACCAACTGGTATTTTTCTCTCACATCTATCTTTCTCTCCCCCTTCCTCACTCTCTAAAAAATAAATAAAAAAAAAAAACAAAAAAAAAAACCTTATCCTTGCGTGAGAATTTTTTTAAAAAGTACTTAAATGCTTCTTGTTTGGACACTGTATTAAAAGTTAAGATAATCAGCCCTGGCCTGGTGGTTGAGTTGGTTGGAGCATCATCCCACATACCAAAAGGTTCCAGGTTCCATTCCTGGTCAGGGCACATACCTAGCTTGTAGGTTTGATCTCTGGTCAGAGCACGTATGGGAGGCAACAGATCAATGTTTCTCTCTCACATTGATGTTTTCCTTTACCTCCCTTCCTCCCTCTCTCTCTAAAAAATCAATGAAAACATGTCTTCAGGTGAGGAATGGAAAAAAAAAATAAGTGTATCAAAATCAAGTTTTGCCATTATCATGGCTTTTAATAATGTCCTCAGAGTCAAGATAATGAGTTCACTTCTGAAGGATCCAATCATCTCCATAAAATACGCATAATTCTTCAACCAACCCAAAAAACCTTACATATCTCTTAGTCCTCTCTATGTCTGCATATGTAAGTAAAAAAATAACAATGATTTAAATAACTGCAAAAACGTCATGCCTTTCATTTAATTGCTTATTCCAATAAAAAGAAAAACTTGACCTTTATAGAATATACTTTGGAAGCATGAACTTGCTTTATAGGATATTATACAAAGAGAGTAAGGCCTTCACATAATAATATATGTATGTTCATCACAGGATTATTGATAATGAACACAAGAAATTGTAAGTAACCTAAAACACTGTATAACCATTAAGCAGAGTGGGAGGGATATCAAAATACATTTAATGGAATAGAAAAAGAATAGCCTATATAATAAAAGAGAAACATGCAAATTTGACCGTACCTTCGCTCCTGATTGGCTATGCTACCAGCCAATCGGGAGCGGGGGCGGGGCCAAGTGGCACGAGCGCAGGGCCCCAGGGGTAGAGATGAAACAGCAGTGGCAGCGAGCACCCAGTCCCCGGTCTCTGTGAGGGGAAGCAGCAGCAGCAGCAAAGGTAGCGGCAGCAGGGAGCATGCCAGCCCCCGGGCTCTGTGAGCAGAAGTGGCAGCGAGCGCCCAGCCAACAGGGCCGAGTGATCACAGGCAGCTGGGGCTGAGCTGAGCAGGGCAATGGCTGGGTGCCCAAGGCCTAAAGCTGGGGGTGAGCCATCAGCTGGACATTCCGAGGGCTCCCAGTATGTGAGTAGGGACAGGTTGGGTTGAGGGACCACCCAACCCCAGTGCACGAATTTCGTGCACTGGGCCCCTAGTTATTATATAAAAACACTGATTATATTGGCTCTCAAATTAAATACACACACACTTATACAAAGAAAGGAATACTTAAATTTCAACACATTTCTCTGGATGACAAAAATTCTAACTTTTTAATTTTCTTTGTACCTTTCTATATTTTCCAAATTCCCCACAGTGAGGGAAAAAAGTCTCACTTTTTAAAGTCTTATATTCTTACGTCTAGAATTTTTGGTGTGTTTTAAGAAAAATATTATTTTCTTATTGGGAAATAGTGGTGTGAGGTTAGGGTGTGTACAGACTTCAGAATCCAGCATCTATCTGCTCATAGGTGAAAGCAGAAACTATTTGAATTCATCCAACCAGGCTTACCAGTTTACTATAAATAGACAGCTTAGAATTGAAAACTAGTAATAAACTGATCTATAATCCCAGTATTACAGAGAACTAAAATAAGAGAACTATCTTTATAAAGGAAATTGAATGTAGCATAAGGATCAATTTAGAACAGTCAGAAATGAGGTAAGTTCTTTAGAATCAAGTGTCAAACAGGGAGGCAGCGGTCCAGACAAAATGAGCTCCATGTAATAGAGTTGTTTCAACTGTGTGCCAAGTGTATTCTATAGTGCTAAAAATTTAAGAACATTCTCATGTATACCCACATTCTTAAAACGGCAACTATGAGCTGCTTTACAGTTAAATAGAAAGGTCGGTAAAATGTATACATGATAAACTCTATAAATGTTATATCTGACCACCTCTTTGCTTCTAGAAAAATGTGCTTGCTTTGCATTGCTATAACCTAATACAAAAGCAGCTAAATCATAAATATCTGAAAACAGAGGCCTTATAACATCTAAACATACCTTCCAACTATATAGTATCATAAATTAATATACAGAGAATAAAGAAAAACACTTAAGAGTCATAAAAAGCTACATACCAATAAAAAAATTATCATTAAGAAATGTTTAACCAACTAAGTATTCTATACTATTTAAAGGTATTGTCAGGTAATAAATTATGACTTGAGTTTTAACTGTGTTATTTAAAATAGCCTCTTAAAATGTGGAGTATGATAATTCTTTCCCTACTGGTTTCACCCTCCTCAGTTTGGCAAATGTTAGATTTTCTCACTTATACTTAAAAGTAGAGCCAAAATTAACAGCTTTAAATATAGTACTTTATGCCAATACCATACCCTGCTTTGCTTTTTTTTCACTCCGAGTTATAAGCAACATCATATTATGATAGGAATGTCAATCCCTTCATTTTTAAAATAGAACAATTTGCCTAGGGCAAACAAGTCCATAGGACTTGCTTGATCAAAGATTATTTACATCATTTTAATTTAAAAATAATAATTATTGAAGAGGTCAATGGGGAGGAAAGGAGACATATGTAATATTTTAAATAATAAAGAATTTAAAATTAAAAAAATAATATTTATTGCCAAAAAAATCCTATATAATAAAAGACTAATATACAAATTGTCCCCTTGACCATGAATTTGACCAAGAGTTTGACCAGGGGGCGGGCCAGCCAACTGCCTTTCCCCACTGACCCCACCCCCAACAAGTCCCCCAACCCTGATGAGGGGCAGAGCCAGCCGACCAACCTCCCCCTGCTCCTCCCTTGGCCAGCCCCACCCCGCCCCAGTCGGGGCAGACCAGCCAGACCCCCACCCATGCACAAATTGGTGCACTGGGCCTCTAGTAGTAGTAGTAGTAATAATAATAATAATAATAATAATAATAATAATCTTTGAAAACAAAAACCATATTAACATTTTACTTTAGGATCCACAACCCAAATTACTTTAGTAATTAATGAGACCATAAAACCCCAGTTAAGGTTCCAAAATACCAATAAATATTAGCCTTCACTATCTAAGTAAAATATTTTTTTAAAGTAAACAGTCCATATAAATGGTGAAATGCAAAGATATTCAAATATTTTTATTTTTAATAAGCTAAAGTAACATTAGTAACTGAAACTATGAGTTATGGTTCCTCAAACACATTTAGATAAATAAATACTAGTTCTTCCAGTATCTAGATTGTGTGATCTTGGAAGGTCAATTTCATCTCTGTAACCCTTAAATCTGTATCTGTAAACTGAAGATGATGCCAACTATCTCAGAGTTATGAGGTCTAAATAGATGAATAGAATATTTTATTAGGGAAAAGTCTCTGTGCAAATGTAAGCCATAATCTTTCCATTCTGGTTAAAAACAGTATTTATTGCCAAAACCGGTTTGGCTCAGTGGGTAGAGCATCGGACTGCAGACTGAAAAGTCCCAGATTCGATTCCCGTCAAGGGCATGCACGTTGGTTGTGGGCACATCCCCAGTAGGGGGCGTGCAGAAGGCAGCTGATCGATGTTTCTCTCTCATCAATGTTTCTAACTTTCTATCTCCCTCCTTTCCTCTCTGTAAAAAAAAAAAAAATCAATAAAATATATTTATTTAAAAAAAATTCTTTCTCTCTTAAAGTAATCAAAACACTTAATATGTGAAGATTTAATACTAGAACTAAAAAATAAAAACTGTGATTGCTAAACATCAGGACTAAATAAAAGCTTTAGATTTCTAATCAGAAAAACTGAGACCAAACAGAATCTTTCAACAGTTGAAATGTTTCTTCCTCTAATCACCTATATCTTTTACATGTTTCAGAGATACCTACCAGAAACTATATTACTGCTAATTATCTTTCCCCCCAAGGTAGCTAATGATTTGGGTACTACTGTAATGATGCTGCCACTGGTAGTTTTCACATAGGTTGCAGCTCCAGGGGTTGCAGCCATCCGACCTATGGATGGGCTCACTGTTGGTCGGGTGTAGGTTGCCTGTGTGCCTGTAAAATGGGAGAAGCCAAAAGAAAAACTTGTCATTGCTTATAGAATGACAATTTATACAGTTTTACTATAATTCAATGTAATCTACATCGCTTTAACTTAAAAATGGAATTTCAAGGTATCAAGACTTAAGTAACAATTTACAGCTAGTTTTCAAAGCACCATACAGAACTATTAAAGCCAATTCAATTTGAAACAGTTTTACACATGAAATATTGCGATGTGTTGCATCAATTACTAACCCCCCCAAAAAGTTAACTATGTTCCTTCTCCCACTACCTTTCTTCCATTAGTTTTAAGTGATAAGAAACTTAATTATCTTTCCTGCCAGAGCATTTTAGCTATTTCTGTTATAGATTTTAAGGTCTATAGATTTTAAGATGCATCTGTTTTATGCTGTCTCAGTGCCAAACCCAATGTCGGCACTCAAGAAATAAGGCAGTATTGTTTGCCTAAAATATTATAAACTTTTACCGTTTTGTACTCTACTACCCTGTAAATATATTTCCATCTTTTAAAGAATTATGCCATCATTTTATTAGATTAAAGATGCTGCTGCCAAGAATATTTCTTTTTAACCTAAAAAGTCCACTATTTCCATATTTCCTCAACTTCAATTGACCTGTGAAGATATTTTTCTCAAAGGATTTAAACTCTTCTCCACTATTTCTAGATTTTTTTCCTTTTCCTAAAGAGGAATTAAAAACTAATAAAATGAGCCTGCTATAGTTTCCTACAAATCTGGTTACTCAGAAATCCCATTCCTAAACTAAGAACTATTTGCCTTGAGGAGAATGAAAATGACTAAAATAACACCTTCTTCAATTGAAAAATTTTTTTCCATGGTAATTAGATTCAAAGGTCATTGTGAAAATCATTTCAACCCCCTTCCCAAAAAAAATGATTTTAGCAAGTTATTCACTACTTAAAAATACAATCTCTATCTAAAAGAGGGAAGAAGGGAAAAACATTAAGTAGAATTAGTTTAAATTGATTATAAACATAGATCTGAATCAGAAAAAAATTTAGTGCAAAGTAAATGTTATATAGTTTGAATCAGTTAAATTATAACCAAAAAAAAATTTCAACTTCAGCTTTAAAAAAAAATAAAGAAAATCTCTAATATAGATACATAAGTATAGACTTATTTTTTGCTACCTTCCACAACGTAAGGAATCATATATACATAACACTAATATCTGTGTATCGAGTGGTGAAAGTTTTGGGGGAAGTATGATAGATTTAATACAAGAATAATGGTATATCTAAAGCACAGGCTTTGCATAGAGACAGAAAGTAGAGTGGCAGTTGCCAAATCCTGGAAGAAGGTGAGACTAGTTACTATTTAATGTGCAGACTTTCAGTTTGGGAAGATGAAAAAGTTCTGGAGCTAGACAGTGGTGATGGCTACAAATGTGAATGTACTCAATACTAACAAACTGCACACTTAAAAATGGTGAAAATAGTAAACTTCATATTATGTATATTTTACCACAAATTTGTTTGTAAAGCAGTGAGTTTTGAATCAAACAGATCTGGATTCAAATTTCAATTCTGCCTTTTATTGACTATATGAACTTGGGCAAGTTGCTTAATGTAAGTCTTTATTTTGTCACTGAAAATGTAGACAATAGAGCCTAAAGGAGATTTAGTGCAATGTTTGTACAGACCTTTACATATGGGCCAACAGCTAATAACTTATAAACTTGAGACAGGTTTTACACTATCTAAATTCTATCATCTAAATACTGTACATCCTCAAAAAAATTGGTATGAGTTATGCAAATTTAAAATATTATCAATGAATAATTCTAATATTAAGTAATAGCTACTGAGCACTCTGCTGGAGATTTCACATGCTTGATTTCATTTAATACTTACAATAACCTTAGGGCATAGGTATTATTATCCCATTTAAACAGACAAGGGAAAAGACTGAGGATTATATTACTTAAAATGTTCTACACACTTGTCCTGGACTATGTTCAATGGTTAGTGTCAGCCCATGCACAAAAGGGTCTCGGTTTGCTTCCCTGTTAAGGGCACATACCTGGGTTGCGGCTCACTCCCTGATCCTGGTCAGGGCGCATGGGGGAGGCAACCAATCACTGTGTCTCTTTCTCCTCCTCTCCCTTCTACTCTCTCTAAAACATCATGAGGAAAATATCTTGTGGTAATGATTAACAAAAATAAACAAACAAACAAACATAAATACATGTTCTGCACTGTCTGCCACTTCCTTGAGCATAGCCTGGTTGCTCTGATATCTAGGCACAATGTCATCCTGTGTCTCCTTCAGTCTGAGGAATGTTTACTACACTATAATGTAACACAGACTCTCAACCTCATCAAAGTGAGGTCCTTATGAACTGGGACTACATTTCCATTCACTCAACAAATCCTTACTAACCACTTACAGATCAGAAAAGCACATGCTCGCTCTCGTGTGCTCTCTCTCTCTCTTTATGTCATTATATGTGTGTATATATATGCAAATATATATAATAAAGCAGACATGGTCCCTTATTTTCCTTATCCTTATCGGAGCTTATGGTCTAAAAAGGTGAAAAATATTCAATACATCAACAAACAGTAGCTGAGTAAACAGAAATTGTAGTAGGCACTATGAAGGAAAAGTATAGATGACCATAAGGCAAAAAGGGAAAGAACTTTTAGTTGGAGGGAAGTGGGAAGTCAAGAGAGGCCTCTTTAAAGAATTGTCTCAATAATATTTGAAACTCCAGTGTCAAACACAGAGAAATTATTCAATGTCTATATAAATGAATAAATAAACTAATGCTCAAGAAAACTTACCAGTAGGAGTGGTTACCAGTTTAGTTGTCATTATTGCACCATTACTACTAACCACCATAATAGGGGAATTGCTACTGGTGGGCAGAGTTGCTGTCACTGGTTTGGGTAAGATTTTACTTGGTTGAACTTGTTGTGTGATGATTTTAACACCTTTGAAAGAAGAAAGATAAATATCATTAAAAATTATTTTTAAAAATACATGTGCCTTATACCATTGGTCAACAAACTCATTTATCAACAGAGCGGCAAACTACAGAGCCGCAGTTTGCCAACCACTGCCGCCTTACATTCAGCCCATTTACGCCGTCTGGACTAACAAGAAGCTTTTAAGTTCATGTGGATAAAAACTCTTCACCAACTTCTGTTTCTCAAATTCCTAATTTCTCATTCAAGAATACAATTAAAACATTATAGAAGCTATTGAATTCTTAAAGAAAAACAATTGTTTTCTTTACCTATGATATATAAAAGCTTTCAAACCAAACAGCCATTGGCCTGAACTTTTACAGACAAATAAACAATGTTTCATGCAGATGGGTATGGAAGACTAGGATAAGAAGTAAAAAACAGCCGAAATCGGTTTGGCTCAGAGGATAGAGTGTCGGACTGCGGACTGAAAGGTCCCGGGTTTGAGGGCACATCCCCAGTAGGGGGCGTGCAAGAGGCAGCTGATCGATGTTTCTCTCTCATCGATGTTTCTGACTTTCTATCCCTCTCCCTTCTGCTCTGTAAAAAATCAATAAAATATATTTTTAAAAAAAGAAGTAAAAAACAAATGTTAATGTAGCTTTTATATATTCCCACTGCACCAAGTAGTTTTCTAACCTCTTAAGTTATTAAGGCTGTTGTAAACTATGAAGGAGCAAGAACATTTTCTTTTTGAACCTTTATTTTTTAAATTTACAGCTTTTTGGAAGTATTTTTAATAGCACACTTTGTCAAATACATAATAATAGAATACATTATTATTATACCTATAAAAATTTGCATTTGGACAACAAGTTAAAGGCAATATACAAAGATAAAATAAAAATATTAGGGGGGTGAGGTTATAATTCTTTTTTACATTTTTCAAAAATTTTACTTAAATATTATAATTGTTACATTGCCTTTCTAAGTGTAAAATGTAAAATTTCATGCTAACTACAACTTTAAACAACAATTGTTAACCAAGGAAAAAAAATTTTGGTAACATTTTTTCCTCCATAACTTTACTGAAATAATTCTGGAGTTGAAT
The DNA here is from genome assembly GCA_027563665.1 of Antrozous pallidus. NCBI lineage: Eukaryota > Metazoa > Chordata > Mammalia > Chiroptera > Vespertilionidae > Antrozous > Antrozous pallidus. The sequence continues at coordinate 47,389,902 of CM050520.1, read as the reverse complement.
GTATTGCACCAGAACTTCAATTTCATGGCATTGAATGTATTGCCATAGACAACTAAAAATTGTATTACTTTT